>JBBMOE010000004.1:13875667-13899722 GCA_037975065.1 Chaetodon trifasciatus
AATAATAATAATAATAATAATAATAATAATAAACTCCAGCTAAACACATCATATTTTATAAGATGATTATGTATTTTCTATGAAAAGTTACAATATCCAAAGTATTTCGAAACGACAGCTGTCAAATAAATGTAGTGGAGTAAAAAGCACTAGATTGAATTGAATATGAATGTCGTGAAGTGTAAAGTAGCATACAACTGAAATACTCAAGTGCCTCAAAATTGTGCTCGAGTACAGTATTTGATGAATAAGAGTTTAATCAACACTTTCGTGATATGAAGGAAGCCCTCTTTCTCTTTCCACCTCACCGTACGTCTTGGACAATATTTCAGTAGAAAAAAGGACATCACGTCGCGCCTTGCCTGCAGCCAATCAGCGCCATCGATTCTGAATGACGTCAACCAACTACCAACTCCAGGAAGCTGGAAGTTTCTTAGTACGACGATAATTTTAAATTCACCACTTTCAGACAGGAAACCGGGCGGCGGGTGAAAATATTGTTGTGTTTGTACTTGTTATTTAAAGAAGCTGCCTTTGTCGACAAACTTTGACCAATTGTAAAGCAGTACGACGAGCAGGACGTAACTGCTAAAGTCAGTAACTTAAGATGTTAGCCTCGGGTCTGCCCGCAAACTGTTGCACTGAACTCCAGGATGACCAGGCGCTCAAAGTGAGTACTGGCGTAAAACGCTCGACTAGGTTTGTTTTGGGGACGTTTGGTCGTGACAGGACACTTTGCCCTGTTGTGAGAAAATGAAAGCGGGGTCATGCAGGTCCTATCATGTATGACCTCGGTGGCGACTCCACGTCACTTCTCCCTCTGTCTAAATAACCGAGCTGAATCAACATCACCTGTGTGCTCGTATGCTTGACTATGTGCAGTATTTCATTGCATATTAAGTAAATACATTCGGTTCATGTATATGTGTATGTACAACATGCATAACATTCAAGCTACACGTGTAAACAAAGTAAAGGTGGCTGACATCAGTTAAAATGACGTGGTTTTAGGATTACGGTATTGTGAATGCTTTCTTGCTGTCATGACTTATTGGAACACTAATCCCAGAAGCCATTTCCTGCTGTGACAAGTACAAGAAGTGTAAGTGCAAGATGGACAAGGGCCATTTGATTTTAATACTAGTTGAATGGAAATCATTTACTGTTTTGTGCAGTTGTTTGCTGCTGATGTTGCTTTCAGTTTCTTGCTGCCATTCCCCTTTGAATGGTGGATTGAAGTAATCATTGTTTTTCCTCTACATTCATCCATACAACTGTAGATAACTGCTGCTTTTTCTGGCCATCTAATCATATTCAATATAAAATCATAGTAGTAAGAGTGATAAAAAGAAATCTTTCTGTAGAAAAGGAGATTTATGACAATGAAACAGTGCAGGATGAAGGTATTGTAAGGAAAGAGAGACATAGAACGCTGATCTTTGTTTGCCCAAACGTGTTATAAAATATTCATTTCTATGCAGGAGTTAGCAGATAACTATGGCCCCATATACACCTTTTATTGACAGTACTTAGGAACCCAATCATCTGCCCACTCCTGTATATCAATGACATGACTTCCATTTTCCTCCATGCTGTGATGAAGGTCACTTGCCTGAAACATGGCCAATTCAATGTCGTAACATGAGAGAATCTGGTTTTCGTGGTGTCATTCAGGAGAGGCCTTCTCACTTAATTTTATCAAGCTATTTATAGCTAAACTCTGCTTTCCTCACTATCTACAGTTTCAAATTAATATAGTACAGACAGATTATGCCTGTCAGCCAGAACCTTTCATTCTTTAGTATACATGGTATATGTTCAGTGTGTTTCCTATTCTCCTATATCATTTTTACACCCAAATCAGCATGGATAAGCAGGTGTTTTTTTGACTGTGGCTGTGACTTATGAAAATAAGAGCAGGGATAAAAGAAGGGAAGGAGTAATTTATGCTTGTGAATCTCTATTCATAGTTAAGCCACTCTGCCGAAACAGATTATACTCTAACTCCATCCTCTGTACTTTGTGGACACACCATCAAATCGCTTGGCTCTTTGTCTGGACATTCCCTGGAGCGATAGCAGCAAACTGGCTGGACTTTGAGCGATAACTACAGAGTTTTTGGAGAATTACTAAGCCTGTCTGTTGGACACAAGAGGCATCACTTGGGTTTATTTGTGTTGGCCAACTGCTGTATTGAGTCTGAGACTGAATAGTTATGTTTGCTACCTGGGATCCTGAAGAAGTGTTTTTGGACAAGATAAGGGCTCATTCGTCAGTATGATTATGTCTGTCTGTTTGCTGGAGATCTGAGAACATTCTAGTTAAGTCTGTTATCAAGATGGATTTTCCATGTTTTTAGGAGTCTGCTTGACTAATTGAAATAACATTAATATTTAAGAAAGTGGGAATATTAAACTACTTAAGGGCCTAATAGTTTTTATTTTTTAATAGAAATTTTGACCCCCCATACCGTCTGCTTGGCAAAATTCTTGTCCTTGGACAAATGTAGAGGACAGCACTAAATGCAAGTGCCAGCAGTTTACATGATCATTATCCACTCTTGACAGTGCATGTCAGCCAGCAATACAGGCAGAACTGCTTCTGAGCAAACAAAAAAGTTGTTTGCATCTATTTCAGGTGCCTTTATGCATGCCTTTAGCATACTGTCCTTTTAAAGAAAACTGCCATGTAGGCTATGTTTTCTAAATGCAGAGCTGTGTAATTTTAATGTAATTTGTTAAATTGAATGACTGTACATTTACTATTTTTTTTTATTTAATCACTGCTTTACTATATATGACTCCTTAGCTCGAATGTAATGGTTTCTCTTCTCAAAATGTTTTAGGTGGACAAATACCTGCACGATCTTCAACTTTCAGATGCGACTTTGATGGATGTGTCACTAAGGTTTCGACGAGAGATGGACAAAGGCCTGTGCAGAGACACCAACCCCACAGCTTCTGTCAAGATGCTGCCCACATTTGTGCGCTCCACTCCAGATAGAACAGGTAGTACCCTTTTTCATGTAGGAAGTCCAAATATAAAATAGGTCCACTGAACACGGAGACTCAGGTCTGTGACTGTAGTTCCATACGCACCACTGCAAAACCATAAAATTATGTCAAATAAAGTCAAAGTTAAAAGGTCAACATCTTTCATCCCTTTCTTCCCTTTTAGTGCTTGGCAGTATGACCAAACATTTGTATCACAGTGTTTTTTAATATTCTGTCGGTTTCATGGTAGATCATGATATATCTTTTTTTTTCTTTTACACGACTAGGCCTTTATATAGGTGTATAGTGCCTTATTCTACTGTCAGGAGTACATGAAATATAGAATATAGAATAAATTGTATCATGCAGATACTGAAGGTTTGCTTGGCCCAATAAAATGATGCAGTTTTTGAAGGAAAAACTTTGCAAACATTGCATCCTTTTCAAAACAAAATATTTTAAGATAGTTCTATAAATGCTATAAACTGACCTAAAACACTTTAAGTATTTAAGTATTCACAGAGATATTTCTCACATTCTATTGCACAAGTAAGAAAATAAAATAATTAATTAATTTACATTATGTTGTCCTTGAAGCCAAGGTTATCAAGTATTAAAATACTTAAAAAGAGTTAGATGTGGGTTGTTGTTTTGTCATTAAGTTGTAACCATAAGTAAGAAGGGTCCTCTGTCTGTACACTCTACACAGCTTGTTCTGAATGTAGCGTTCTTCACAGTAAATCTTATATATTTTGCTGCTTCATTACGCTGCAGTTTATAACATATGATAATCTGATCATGGGTCAAGTCTGTGTCTGGCCACCATTTCACTCCCTCTTCTTACTTCCTCTTCCCTTTTACCAAATATGTCTTCCTGTTGATTGTTTTCCCTGTCCAAAGTGGTGGATGGCCTGACAATTTTATCTGCCTCCGCCAACAATTTACCTGCCAGGTGTTAAATTTCGCTCCTGCTTGTGGTCTACTCTCAGGCACAGAGTAAGAGTTTATATGGATATGCATGAGCATGCTAATGATTAATTATCAACTATTTGATCAATTCATTGTTTGAGTTCGTTTTCAAGGCTAAATGTCAAATATATGCTTATTCCAGCTTTTTGGGCTCTTGGAAATTGTGATGTGACATTTTGCTGACAAAACGATTCATAGATTTGTTGAGAAAATTATCAGCAGGTGAATCAATTATGAAAACAGTTGTTAGCTGCAGCAGCCCTGCTTGTGATGTACTATACATTCGTGCTGAAGGATTCCACTTATTGACTTGTTGGAGATGGCCAAAAAAACATTGTAATGCGCCAGCAAAAGGTAGAAGAGAAGAAGACGCCATGCATATTAAATAAATCCTCCTGAATGTTTTATGAGGAAGGAACAATGGTTAGCATTTGAATTCCATGTGTGTATGTGTGACACACATATGATATGATAAAAACACTTGATATTCTGTGCGATATATATAGATGTACATGTATGGGTGTGTGTCTTTTTTAGAACAAGGTGAATTCCTGGCCCTTGACCTCGGTGGATCTGTCTTCAGAGTGCTTTTGGTCAAAGTAATGGCTAATGGAGAGCAAAAGGTGGAGATGGAAAATCAGATATATGCCATTCCTGAACATCTCATGAGAGGCAGTGGCTCTGAGGTAAGAGGCAGTAAACATTACACAGGTAACAGCGTTGCTATAGCCTGTCTCCAATGGGGTCAGTGCACTGCCACAGCTCAACTGTGGCCCTTGTCACAGAGACAAAGCTGTGCTGTGCTACGTATGTATGAATATATGCAGTAGATGCAGTCAAGGCAAAACAAATTTATTTCATACCCAAAGGCACCCCAAAGAGTACATAGTCAAAAGCACAAGAAAACAATAAAAGCAAGAAAGCAAAAACACACAGAATTAAACAATAAAACAATCATCCCATCTATTCCCTGTAGATACAGGGTTGCAAAGGGTGAGAATGCCGTTTGAAGTAGGCGACATTCTCCTCTCCTTATTATTACTTATTACTTATTTCAGCAGCCTACATCTGCAGCAAACTATAAACGTGAATCAAACAGATGTGATCAGTGACACCAACTCTTGCAGAGCCAACTTGTAGCTTCATACTGACAACACCTAAGGTGTGTTCCTCTTGATTGTGTCCATCACAAACTTTCCAACACAAATTTGTGTGTCAAGAGTTTGAAAGCAATGGAGATATCAATATTTAGTTTTGTAATTAATTGGAGAGCAAACCACAGTCAACCTAAATCTGGAAGGCCAAATTTGTTCACTAAATAATAAATTAGCAAATAGTAATTAGAACAACACAGTTATAAACCATTTTTCTTTGTCCCAAAATGTTGCCTGTAGTTTGATGCCAAAACTGTATTTTTCTGGGGAGGTGCATGTAAAACCATGCATTGCCTGTGATTACGGATGATGTGTTTGAGCTGGAACTTTTGAACCTTTTTGAAAAGACAGCTGACCTTTTCCCTCTCCTGCAGTTATTTGACCACATAGCTGATTGTCTGGCTAATTTCCTCGAGAAGCTGGGCATAAAGGATAAAAAGTTTCCTTTGGGTTTTACATTCTCCTTTCCCTGTCAGCAGACTAAGTTGGATGAGGTGAGTAATTTAGTCGTTCTTTTGTCTACTTCAAGTAATATTTTTACCGAAAGTGAAACTTGGTTGGCATTATCTTGTAAACCTCATGTCTGTGACAACACAGGTGAAGTTTGTCAGTATAATATACAGTGAGCTTCAGTGCAGCTTTGTTTTAGCCTTGTCCAAAACAATAGAAATGGATGCCAATTTGTCCGTAAGAAGGGGGGAATTCACCAACCGCATTGGCTGTTTTTTTTTTGTAAGGTACAGGCTCATGCATGCTTCTTAATGGACATCAGGTGTCAAACATGAGATTACATGAATCATCCTCCTTACTTCACTGCAAAATAGGAAAACAATGAAAAATGCACCAGTAGACCATATGGGCATGCCCAGGGTTCAAAATTAATACTAATGCTGCCGGTGGCTGGTAAATTTACCAGCCAAAAGGTTTTTCAACAACAACCACAACAACAACAACAACAACAACAACAACAACAACAACAACAACAACAACAACAACAACAACAGCAACAATTATAATAATACTAATAATGATAACAACATATGGCATCAACAGAAACCCATACCCATGTCTGTGTCCATATAATGTAATATACTTTTGAAGAAAACCCAAAGCACATTATCCAAGTGCGGTAGTCAGTGTACCGTTGGGCATGTCTATCAAGTACATTTACATACAGCAGCAACCGATGCATACCAACATGACGTGCAACAGAGGGGGTACCAACAAAACCATTGTGGAGATAAGGTCAGGTTTGACTATGTGAGATTAGACAAAAAGCAACGTGAAAAAATACTAACCTATATCCAAGCTACTACTCTGGTTATTTAATTGGCTTGAAATGAGGCTTAACGTTCACAGTTGACTTGACTGTCTCTCAGTATTAAATACGCCAACATTGCTCCCGCATGTGGGTCTACAATGCCAAACTAGCTGCATAATTTGCTAATGCCATATTCAACAGACTAACCAGCAAAATAAACAGGAAGGCAACATAAAAATAAGAAAACCTGCAGGTTCTAAGTTTGAAGTCGTATTGATCCATCCTTGAGCTTCAGTTTTGAAGCTAATCCTGCTTTCTTCCCTAAGTAAAGTGAGTGGTGCGTACATATAACGCCAGCCTAAGAGTTTTGCAGTTGTTGTTGTTGTTGTTGGGACATTTTTTAATCCACTGCGTCTCCACTTCCGCAGATGGTGGAAGGAGATGAAGACTTTTGTGTTGTTTCTTGCAGCCAACAAAAGAGAAAGTTGCGTGCGTTGCTTGTAATGTTACCTTTCAGATCTTTGTGGAACTACTTATAGCGAAGAAAATCGTAGTGGTATGCAGTATGAAAGTGTTAAATTGATTTATTTTGCTGTATGTTTGGCCAAGTTAGCGGGTTTCCAGTTTTTGAAAGCAGAAGTAAACAATAGCACGGTTAATGGCAATCCACCACTGCCGTGTAGCATCCCTTTATGCTCTTAAAAAAGAGAAGTTATAAAGGTGGATTTTCATGGTTTCTGAAAGATGAGTACAAAAATATAAACACTTCTGTGCAATAATCATGCTGTCTAATCAGAATCTTGATATGCCACACCTTTGAGGTGGGATGGATTATCTTGGCAAAGGAGAAGTGCTCACTAACACAGATTTAGACAGATTTGTGAACAATATTTGAGAGAAATGGATGTTTTGTGTATATAGAAAATGTTTTAGATCTTTGAGTTCAGCTCATGAAAAATGGGAGCAAAAACAGAAGTGTTATATATTTTTGTTCAGCGTAGATTCACCTGCGATTTGTTGCAGCTTGTACTCCCTGTATTGCTTTTTGCAGTGGAAGTGTAACGCTACCCTTGTTATCCTTGCTTCAATCAAACTGGATGCTTTTTCATAAAACTTGTTGATTGATGGTATTTTTGTTCATGTTAATACGAATGCGATATTCTGATCATTTCCCCCTTGGTGACAGCTGCATGACTTCAGTAAAATATGTCAAAAATGTTAATGTTATAACAGAATAATTAAAAATGTATTTTGGTTGTGGGTCTGGCTTTCTTCTGACATTGTTGCTTAAGTCTGCTGTGTTGGCTGCAGTGGTCTGTGTGACTGAGGGGTCTGTGAGTATGACCTGCCAGCTGGTTAGCTAGCTGCCCTTGCAAGTGCTTTTGAAGCTTCTCAACCAAGAAAACTTAGGAGCACTTTGCTTTCTCACCTCATAAATTGTCAAAAAGTGACTTAAGTGATGAAATGGCATAGGAAAATTATTAAAGAAAACCACTGTTGGCCCAGCTGGTTGTTGTGACAACTCCAGCACTTTTCATTGGGACACAGTGTATACTGGATTTTTGACATGCATAGTGCACATTATATGCTGCATTTGGCCAAATTAGTAAATACGGGTAAGTATTTGGTTTTCAAGTTTGGGATTTTTTTTTCTTAATGTTTTTTGTTGGAGCTAATATTCTGTTTCACAGCACTTAGTTAGACATTGTCTCTAATAATGGGCTTTGGAGCCCATTATTATGTTTATGGAGGTGCACAATTTATGCATGATACAAAAAAATTGTCACAAACTCTTATTATTATAATACCGAGAAAGTTTTGTGAGTTTTATTTTGTTTCTGTTTAGTTTTAATAAAGTGTGTTGTACAATGATAAAATTACTGTTCCTTGATCTTGATTTTGTTCTATGTCTTTTTCTTTCCTATTTATAGAGTGTTTTAGTGTCTTGGACCAAAGGCTTCAAGGCAAGTGGAGTAGAGGGAAAGGATGTGGTCGGCCTTCTGAGGAAATCAGTCAAAAAACGAGGGGTAAGCGTACAAACCTTTGTTTCACGGGATGTTATATATACCATTTTCATACATTTCCAAACATGTCTGCAAACTTACAAAGACCTATAAATCTTTTTTGTTTCCTCTATAAAGTTAATCCAAAGAAATTTGACAACACAAGCTAAAAAATGATGGGGCCCCAAATCCGAAGTGCGAGACCTGAAAGAACAGATGTTCTTTGGTACAATGGACAGCCTCAGTCTGCTCTAATCCTCTGAAATTATAAATTGAGGGAAATTTGTACAATTTGTACAAAGAGACACAGGGCACACCATGTGTCACGTCTGACCCTGATAATCTTGATTGTTACTCAAGAAGAAGATATGAACGAGACAGTCCAGTGCCTGATATTCACAGTGAGGGAAAACTCCATGTGAGAGGCATGAGGGAGAGTGCTAAGTTAAAGCACCCCAAATAACAGTCTGACAAAACACTCAATACAGAGTGAGTCATAGAAAAATGAGATATCCCTCAGATAGAAATAAATGAAAGAGCAGGGGGAATTAATTGATCATTAAAATTACAAAATTAAAATAACAAGTTTTCTTTCAAATCCTCATCCTCATCTTCAACCGCTTATCCAGGGTTGGGTCATGGGGGCAACAGCTTCAGCAGGGGACCCCAAACTTCCCTTTCCCAGGCCACATTAACCAGCTCTGACTGGGGGATCCCGTGGCGTTCCCAGGCCAGTGTGGAGATATAATCTCTCCACCTAGTCCTGGGTCTTCCCCGTGGTCTCCTCCCAGCTGGACGTGCCTGGAACACCTCCCTGGGGAGGCGCCCAGGGGTCATCCTTACCAGATGCCCGAACCACCTCAACTGGCTCCTTTCAATGCAAAGGAGCAGTGGCTCTACTCCGAGTCCCTCACGGATGCCTGAGCTTCTCACCCTGTCTCTAAGGGAGGCGCCAGCCACTCTCCTGAGGAAACCCATTTTGGCTGCTTGTACCCGCGATCTAGTTCTTGCGGTCATGATCCAGCCCTCATGACCATAGGTGAGAGTCGGAACAAAGATTGACTAGTAGATCGAGAGCTTTGCCTTCTTGCTCAGCTCTCTTTTCGTCACAACGGTGCGGCCGAGCGAACGCAATACTGCCCCGCTGCTCCGATTCTCCGACCAATCTCATGTTCCATTGTCCCCTCACTCGTGAACAAGACCCCGAGGTCCTTGAACTCCTTCTCTTGGGGCAAGGACTCATTCCCTACCCGGAGTAGGCAATCCATCGGTTTCCTGCTGAGAACCATGGCCTCAGATTTTGAGGTGCTGATCCTCATCCCAGCAGCTTCACACTTGGCTGCACACACAGTGCAGCCAACCACAGACAGTCACAGACCGATGATGCCAACAGGACAACATCATCTGCAAAAATCAGTGATGAGACCCTCATCACACCGAACTGCAGACCCTCCTCCCCCTGACTACGCCTTGATATCCTGTCCATGAATATCACAAACAGGATTGGTGACAAGGCACAGCCCTGACGGAGGCCAACCCCCACCGGAAACAAGTCGGACTTACTGCCGAGTACCCGAACGCAGCTCTTGCTTTGGTCATATAAAGATTGGATGGCCCTGAGAAGTGACCCCCTCACCCCATATGCCTGCAGCACCTCCCACAATATCTCCCAGGGGACCCGGTCATATGCCTTCTCCAAGTCCACAAAACACATGTAGACCGGATGGGCATACTCCCAGGCCCCCTCCAGGATCCTTGCGAGAGTCCCCTTTTTTAAACAAGGGGACCACCACCCCAATTTGCCACTCCCTAGGCACTGTCCCAGACTTCCACGCAATGTTGAAGAGACGTCTCATCCAAGACAGCCCCTCAACACCCAGAGCCTTTAGCATTTCTGAACAGATCTCATCAATCCCCGGGGCTTTGCCACTGCGGAGTTGTTTAACTACCTGCTCTTGCAACTGCATTTCTAAAAAAATTTCACTCAAACATAGCTTAATGTGATTTGCTACTTCAGTGCACTTTAAGAACAAATCTTACTGGGACCACAAAAGATGAACATTTAATGTCCAAGTAACAATGTAGCACATTCACCATGCACTGTTCAGCCATATACTAGGTTCTGACTGAGTCTTGTGTAGCTGTAGTTCTGGGTAGTCATACCCAGAACAAAAAATGCTCCTAATACAGGCCATCAGCCTGACTTGCTCTGGATGCCCTGAGGGGCTTATTCACACTGTTTGCTTTAAGTCTGGGTTGTCATCAGGAAGCCCAGGTCTGCATTCAGCTGCATACAGCTTTGTTGTACAGTAAAAGGCTACCAGTTTGAGTGTCGGACAGGTCTGATATGAATTTTAGAGGTCGTGTTATTGCAAACAAAGTCAGCGGAAAAAGAAACTTACCCTGAAGGTTGGTGCTACCACGTCAGTTGAAAATATTTCAAGTTGGCCAAAAAAAGAGCTGAACACAAGCACATAGTAAAGGTTGTTGCCTGTCATTTTAGTGCCTGATATCTGGAAGGACCAGGAATAGAGAGCTGTAGTGGAACTTTAAAAACAACAGCTTTATGCTGTTATGACACTTGAGAGAGAAACCCAGTGAGAATACTAGCACAGACATGTGACCTTTCAGTATTCCTTTATTAGTCCCATGAAGGGAGCACATTCAGTGAGGTCGACAGAGTATAAGATCTAAAAAGTGAAAATAAGATATTCAAATGGTTCAATCCTATGTAAGAATTATCACTTGTGTTAAGAACAATTTTGTGGTAAAATGCAAACACTCAGCATTCAAAACAAAGCTTATATGGTACAAACTAGTAAACTGAAATATTTTGAAAGACTTGGAAAACATTGTTTGTTAAATTAATATTTTTCCACAGTATCTGTGAATCAGGAGTTCTGCCACGTGCGACACTTCTCAAACATTTTAATGTGTAAATTCGATCTCATGGCAGGACTTTGACGTTGACATTTTGGCTGTGATCAATGACACAGTGGGAACTATGATGACCTGTGGATATGACGATCATCACTGCGAAATTGGCCTCATTGTGGGTAAGTTCAGTCTATCGATCAGTGAAGGTCAGTAAATCATAATTTCCATCTACACTTTCGGTACAGTACCCTTGAAACCTGACCCTAACCCATACGTACATGTGCACAAACCCCAGTTCTGCTTTGCTTTTTCATCACAGACAGAATTCATAAATGTAGGCAGGTTTGTTGTGGTGGTTTTGGGCCTTCACAGACAAAGCTTTTGTTGGTCTTGAGGAGCTGCAGCATTTATTAATGGATACACTGTGATCTATGCGGTACATTTACTACCAGACTGACAACTTACTGCTAACCTTTTCCTCTGCTCCACTTTTGCTACTCACTCTCTTTCTGTCGTTACTACACACTACAGACTATAGACTGTTTACTACACACTCGCTACGCACACACATTAAATACAGAACTACAATGCTCTTATCACAAGAACACAATGGAGGATGTGCAGTTTTCTTTCTACTCGGCATGTGGTTGTTTATTACAGCAAGGAGACAGGCTTTTTTTGAGAAAAGGCTGAAGTCAACAAGGCAAAAAGATTTCAGAAAAATATAGTGTAGTTTGGAAGTTACATCAGAGAACAGAGGGGGAGATAACTCTGGTTGCTCAGATTCTCTCTGACCAATCAGTGGTCTGCAGTGTTTCAACTCCACTTTTTAATATTGGCGCAACTTGCTTGGAACTAGAGATCGACCGATATGGATTTTTCAGGGCCAATACCGATACCGATTATTAATAATCAAGCAAAACCGATAGCCGATATTTAGAACCGATATTCATTTGCAGTAAAAATGAAAATTTTGGTGTCAAAATTTAGAGTAACACACCTGGGATTAGAATGAATACAGTATACTGTTTGTTTGTTTTGTGTACACTGAAAAAAAGACCTTAACTTTTTGTAAAATAACCCAAACACAAAATCTTAATTGAAATACCTTTAAGTTTAATTATTTTTAAAACAAAAAGTGATGATTAATGATTCCCTTCTCTTTCCCTTAATGATTAAGAGCAAACCAATAAAGAGGGTGGCAGGAATATTTGCTCACTACATTTATTTGATAGCTTCAGTAGTTTCTTTTCAGATTAAATTTTTACATAAAACAGCATACTGAGTAAATAAAGATTAAACTTTCAGGGGTTCCCAGAGTTTTTCACTTATAGTTCCTTATTTTTTATTATATTTATTTATATATAGTTTGAGAAATAAAGGCATATTCTGAATGTCAGAACTGTAGGCTAGATGTAAACTCTTGTGCTTAGAACTGTATGTCATATTACATAAATAAGAATAAGGCACTTAGCAACTGGAAATGCAAACAATAAAGGCTTCATTACACACGTGAGTTGTAGACGTGACGGTATATTTATTGATTGAAAATAAAACACACTGAGAATAATCTCCTCGACGTGTGCTCTCTGCCTGACTCATATCCCTGGACTTTGCGAGTGACAGGCAAAAAGATGATCATTTAACACCAGTAGTTAAGTTGCTGCACCAAAGTGTAGTGAGAGCATGAGCACTGAGGGAGAGGCTACTGTAAACAAACAAGGACACATTAGCGTGTAGTACTGTTAAACTATAATAGGCTATTATCACCTCCAGTGTTGTTTATTGATAAACCAGGAGCCGCCCCACGGGCTGAGACACGTTAGGAGATTTATTATTCCCACAAAGTAATGGTAACCCAAAGGGCCTATATTATTACTGTGCATCTGGCCCCAGCTATAACGTGGTTGCGGCAATTATAATGTAACAGTGGGTCATCATGAAATACGCCCTGTTGAAGTTTCATCTCCAGAGCCAAACAGCGGAATTCAGCAGGTTTTCCTCCCTTATACTTGTTATAGTCTACCTACCGGTATGTCGTTATGTCTTCTTTATTTTTAGTAAGTAAGGAGCTTCAGGTCATGTTCACTTGGTTACATCTTTTTTTTTTTCTTTTTGGTGCATGACACTGTTTATCTTGCAGTCGTATGCTTGATGTGATCAGACAAGTAAGTCGGTGAAATGTCAACTCTGGACTTGCATGTTATCACTGAAATTGATCATAAGGTTGTGGTATTTTTAAAAACTTCATCATAGAGGGTTTTTATTGCAACTTTGACTGACTGCTGGATCACCGGAGCAGTTGTCTGCTCAGTGAGTAGAGTCTTCAGTGTTGATTGGCTGTCACTGACTCACTTGTGCCATGTAGCCAATCATTGAGGGCTGTGTGCGGGACATTGTTACACAGCCAAGAGTGGTGACTTCAGGCGGAGAGAACTGCATCAGAACCAAAGGAGCACATTTTAAAATACATTAATTAATTTTATTGGTTATCGCTGGAAAAACGGCCGATGCCGATTACATAAAAAATGCCGAATATCGGCCGATATTATTGGCCAGGCTGATAATTGGTCGATCCCTACTTGGAACCTTAGCAGAGGGGTAACAAAAAGAGTGGCTCTGTTGGAACCATACACAAGTTTTGCCACTGGAAACATAAATATAACCATACTAATGTGTAACAAACTGAACTTGACGAGACTGTACTGCTTGGTGGAAACACGACTGTAGTGTTTCTCTCATGCCCGGTAGGACAGCATTTGGATACCGATACTGGTATCAAGCGTAACAATACCCATTGAGCCACATTTCAGGGAAAAAAAGTATTCTCCCTGAGTGGTGGGACGAGCACAGTACTCATGAACAGTACAAAAACCTCCCATTGGCATTTAGTTGGCTTGAAATCTGGTGACTGGAGGCTATGGCACATGATTCACATCATTTTCTGACTCATTAAACCATTCAGTGAGCCCTCATGCCCAACATATTAGCATCTGCAGTTTTAGTGTTTCCCCACTGACTTAAATTTGTCACCTGTCTGTATACATCCTGCAAACTACAACTCCTTGATTGCGTGTCAGCTGCTTTTTAATTTAGTCGTAGTCCTTTGTCAAATGTCCTTGTTAGTTTTTATTATATTTAGTCAACCATACTGCTGCTTTAGATAAACTTGAAAAATACAGTTTGCCCCACCACAGTTTCATGTCAGCACCCTGCCAGGCCTATATAATTCTAGGGGAAACACTGCTCATCCCGTATTCAAGTTCATTTTTTAATTTACAGATTTCATTTAAGAATTGACCATTAAATATAGGAGGATTGTTACATGAATAAAATTAGTAGAATCTGTTACATTTCCACTTCTGTAATATTTCATCAGTTTATTTATTTCCCTCAAAAATTGCTGTGAATTACTGATTTGTAATCATCCCCTTCAAAAACCTAAAGACTTGTATCAAAATTAAATTGACAGCATTTAAACACATTCAAATTAATTCAAGTTAAACCATAACTTATGTAATTTATTATTCCAATATGGTTGCTTTGTTCTGTAATACACCTTCACAGCATCCTTTTCTCTGCACCATGTTTACCTATGTCCTTATGCAGAAGATCACAAAGACAATCCTAACAATTGTCAACATTGTCCTGTGTTTTCCAACCGATCTCTGACCTCAACGCAGCCTTGTGGCACAATTTCTATTTCGTCTTTTTACTTCCTACTCAGAGTCTACACTGTTACGACTATTAAAAAATTCTCCCTTTTGGAATTGTAGACACAGCACTGAGTGGTCTACTGCAATCATCAATCAAATTAGTACCTTCATATCTAACTCTTTCAGATAGATCATATGGTGTGTAAACATTAGATTCATTCATTCAAGACATGTTTTTAGGTCAACATGTGTCACAGCAGCTTTGCCCCTCTCAGAGACGGGTATCATTTTCTGGGTTTAACCTCCCGTTAATCACACAGCATTTAGAATCTTGTAGAAACTCAGTAAAGGTCTCCCCATGTTTATTTACAGCTGTGTCCAATATAACTCAAGGGGAAATGTCACCTACATCAACATAAACTTTTGGTTACCCTGTTATTCTTAGTGAGACATCTGGGCCAAGTCTTTGACGCTCTGGAGAGGAGGATGTTGCTCCTCCTCCTCTCCAGAGCAGCCTCTTCCCTGTCGTCCAAAGTAACAGGTGAAACAAATACTTTTCCTGTGATAAAGGAATACTTAAGAAGCGTTAGATCAAAAAATTTGGATCTCCAGTCAAACTTACTATATTTGATTGTCTGATATTTTCAGATAATTTCTTTTGGCTCATCCCTCTCAGCAGCTGAACAGTGCCTGAAGCCTGATTGCAGTGTTTAATCCTGATTATTTTTTCCACTTGTTATTTTGTGTTTCTACTGATTGATGTGTCTGATTAAGATCTCACGCTTGATGTAGTCTGATGGTCATCAGTCCCAAAGTTTAAATGTCGGTGCATTTGGAACTTCAGTCATTCAACCACTTATTCATTAATTGTTCATCGCTGTCTTCTTTGTATTTATTCATGGTTGTATTCAGCCTTTTAACTGTCACTTGTGTTTGTTCATTTATTTGTGTATTTAATAGTTAGTAGTTGTGTGTGTAGTTAGAAGTTGTGGTGTGTTTAGTGAGTAGTAATAAAACTTTCATTTATAAAGAACTTGGTAATGTGAGTTTATGTGTATGTAGTATTACAGTCACTGTACACAAGTGAAGAACTCTGTGGCAACCTCCTGGCTGAGACTAAATTAATTAAGTGGCTATCATTTTTTTCGTTTCGGAGGGTTGTGTCCTGAGATGAATTTAACAAAGTTAAATTCTGTGAGTTATGTAAGTGCTGACTATTTCTAAAAGCCGGAAGTGAGTGTAAATCAGCTGCTTCCTCCCAGCAAAATAATTATTTGCTACAATGATTTAATGTCCTTGAAAGTATATAGGATACACAACCTGTAATTTCAGATTAGTTGAGTGTATTGTACTTCCATCATATTAGTTATCATACTCCTTCAAATCAGTTTGTATGCAACGTAGACTTAGTTAACACAATGTAGACCATACTACAAAACAGTATTCACAGGATACATTTTTTGATAATGAAACAAACCAGAACTGTAACACTTCAAAACAAGATCAGATACAAGCAAAGATTCTGGTTAATGAGTGAAGAGTTATTGTTAGTTTTGAGACAGTGTGCTTGATTCATTTGTTTCAAACATGACTAATAAACAGAATAGCAACATTTTATGTCATTCTGGGACTTTTTTTGGATGACAACTGCTCAGTAATTGTTATGCTGACCTTCATTCAAGGAACGGGGACCAATGCCTGCTACATGGAGCAGATGAGGAACCTTGAGCTGCTGGACGGTGATGAGGGGCAGATGTGTGTCAACACAGAGTGGGGTGCTTTTGGTGACGATGGTGCCCTGGAGGACCTCCGCACTGACATTGACCGGGAAATAGACGCGGGTTCTCTTAACCCTGGCAAGCAGTTGTGAGTGTCTATGACCTTTTCTGACTTGGTACCAGATAAATCATCTCTTAGTAGTGGCTTCACTTGACTGCAGACAGGCTTGTGTTGAGACACCTTTATTGTGAATGTTCTCATTGATTCCATGTTTCCATCGTTCATATCACTTTATCATATTTTAGTAGGACCCTCCCCGATGACCTGCTCCTGTCACTTCAAATCCAAAATGTGTACCTTTTGTCATGCTTAATTCAGCATAATGTACAATTCCATGGCATTATTTTCATCAAGACAACAACATTGTCATGCCATACTCGACTCGTGGGTAGAGTGCTCTTCTCTTTATCAGAAGGTTGGTGGTTCATCCCTGGCCTCGGTTACATGTCTAAGTGTCCTTTGGCAAGGTACTGAACCCCAAATTGCTTCTGATGCTGTGTCATTGGTGTGTGAGTGTGTGTGACTGGTTAAAAAGCACTTAATGAGCAGGTGGACTAGCCACCATCGTATGAATGAATGTGTGAATGCAGACTTGTGTTGTAAAAATGCTTTGAGTGGTTGTAAAACTAGAAGAGCGCTATATAAATGCAGTAATTTTACCATATTCACCACTTTGTAACTGTAAGTTCTCCAAGTAACAGGCAGATGCTGTTCTCACTTGCCGATTTCATTATTAAGTCACTGTCAGTGAAATTCAACACTTCTCATTAAGCCTTCCAACAGTTCAGAGGTCATAATTACTGTTGTGGCTAACTGCGCTAACACTTGAAAAAACAAATTTTTTCAGTATTGCAAAGAAATAGATATTTCCAGTCTTTCTTACCAAAAGCCTTTTTTGTGTCCATTGATGCTGTGATGATGGTGTGTTTGGTTCTTCTTAATTTGAATACTCTGTGGACGAGTGAGACCTTGGAGTGAATCGGCTTTGGTTGGGATATATTAGGTAGATAATAATAGTTTCTCGTCTCAGTGATACTGACTTACTTAAATGAGCTGAATTGATTTTTATATTGGAACTAATGGCTAGTATTAGCCTGTAATTTACATGTTAAAGCAGTGTTCATGTTTTTGTGTTGAACCTCTGGCAAAGATTTCATGCTGCTGTTTGTGGGGCTGGAGAGGCAAGAAGTGTTTGTAGTAATAAGATAAGTTAGAGGAAGATAATCCTTTATTGATTCTTAGAGGAGAAAATTGGCTGTTACAGCAGCACAATGACAGAATAAGTACAAATAAATAGAGAAACTTAAAGGGTAACTTTTTTCCACGTGACTAATGAGGACGACAGTTTTTGAAATTAGTCCAGTATTGAGCGAGACCACTGCAGTCGTAGCTGCAAAATGGGCTTGAATGTAACCCCTTTGAGGGGTATCATACCATGCACAGCAAACATTTCAGGTATCTTGGGATTGATGTTGTGAGGCCCACTGGCTTGAGCCTGGACAGCTCCTTTTCTTTCATGGCTGGTGGTAAGGGTGGGGGGTACGGGGTGCAGTGAGCTGTGGATTTCCTGTAGTGATTACTGTAACAGGGAGGGGTAGCCATGTTCTTGATGGGGAGGAGAGCAGGGCCCACAGCAGAGGTGTGAATGGGGCCAGAGGTGATTTGTGGGGACCTAGACACCGTCTGAGCAGACAAGGGTGGAGGTTGAGTTGAAGCTATTGAAAAAAAAATTCTCCCTGTGCTTGTTCTTGGCCTCTCAGTTTCCTCTTAAGCTCCTTTTGATCAATCCAGAGTTCATTGTGAACTCAGGACCAAGTTTCCTAAAGGGGCGTGTGAATGGTGACACCCAAGTGACACAGATATAAGAAATAACTCTTAAGTGTGCCGTCTTGTTTCTGAACCATTTCTGACATACAGTAGCTGCAGTAAGTGTCAGTCTGAAACCTCTAAATGCAGTCTGCCTTTACTGTAGACTTTGGTGAACAAAGGCAGCATGTGTTTGTACAGTATGTGCATACATGCACAAACATGAGTTAATTTTTAGAATCAAGCTATTATCAGTGGGCTTTATGCTGGAGCCCAATCCATATGTTTGCTCCAGGATACAGTGGCAAAACACAGCTGGGGTCAAGAAATGTAACAGCCACCTCACTAATGGTTTTCCTTATTCTTGGGAAAGCAAATTCATTATTTACCTGTAGATGTGCCATGTGGGTGGGAGGCTCTGCTCCTTATAACCGCCTGCACAGCCACACAGGATAGACTGAATGAATAAATAAATGAATACAGGTTAATGGAGTTCATGCTTGTATTAATTGTGTGCCTTTTCAATTAATTCAATAATTGAGTGTGTTAATGTTTAATGTTTTTTGCTGCCTTGCTGCAATTAAGATTAGAGACAAACTGAACTGAAGAGAGCTGGACTGCACAGAAGCCACTAAAAGTGATGCTGGTTGCAGGACATTTAGAAAGGTTCTTGAAATACAGGGTTGCTGTAAAATCCAGTTTTGTGCGGAATAATGAAACAGATTAGAGATGATTAGATTAGTTCAATGTGAGGATTCACTGACTGTTACAAAATTAAGTGACTCATTAACACAAGTAATTGAATGATAGTAATAATAGATCTAAATGCTATATATTAACTTATTCTACATAATCACTTGCTGTGACCACCTGATGTCAGAATCAGATCAAGTAGAGCATGACCAGAAAATGTTAGAGAAAACTATAATCTCTTTTAAACTGCATCAAATTGCATCATCTGCATCTCTGTAGTTCCTCAGTTTCAAGCGATGCTGACAAAATGATCAGACAAGCCTGTGATTGTCAACAAAGATGTGGCTGTTCTCATCAGCATAATGAATATCATCACTGAGCTGTCTAATTACTGCCTGTCAAATTCATTGTCTTCTGACATTTCCTTATAGTTGTAGGCCTATAACAGTGTAAAATATCGCTCATGAGTTCTGATGCATCATTTGATACTGAAGAAGGAAAGAAAAGTGAGTCGCACAGGTGGGTTGTTTCTACCCAACTTGAAAGTATTCTCAGATCTCTGTCTTTGCTGAGAGAGTACAAGGGCTTATTTCAAAGTTTCATCTAGACAGAAGGAGTTTCCAGAGTTTATATGTCAAAAGTTTGGTGCCAGCAAGGTTTTCATTTAGCCTCCTTTGTGTTTGAATGTGCATGTGTAGATACAGTACTGTGGCAGTTCGGTTTAAGGTACAAATGAAACCATAAAACTGAAGACTCTTTTATAAAAATGGATGTGGCAATATTTTGTTAAATATCTTTTTTTTTCTCATTGGTGTGTAGGTTTGAGAAGATGATCAGTGGCATGTACATGGGGGAACTAGTGCGGCTCATCCTGGTGAGGATGACCAAAGAGCAGCTGCTGTTCCAGGGCAAGACGACAGCAGAGCTACTCACCACTGGAAGCTTCAATACAAGCTACATCTATGCCATTGATAATGACAAGTTAGTGTGTGTGTGTTTGAGAAACTCTGATGCAGTGATGGTACAGTGGTATTGTAAGCAGTAGACAAATAGTGTGCACTTACATGCACAAAGAACAGGCTCATCTGTTTTCTATCCCTTTTGTGTTACATGCAAGAACAGACAATTGCTGAAAATATGAGTTTGCATTACCTTTGAAATTATATTATCTGACTTGTTGGCCAGTGAAGTATTGCAGGTGGGCAGGCAAACAAGTCATACTGTCATGCATACCAGCACTTTTCAAGAATAATGAGAAAGTATGAGTAAAGGGGATTAGAGCAATACCAACTTGTCTAGCAGAACTACATGACGCTCAGATCTACTTCACAAATTAATTGTAACACTCCTGTGTCCTTGATAATGTTGCAGCACCAGATTTCAAATGGTAAATGGCTACATTTTTGTAGCTTTTTTTCCAGAGAGCTTTAGAATTTTCCTCTCTTTCACCCATTCATTCACTGAAGTTATGGTGATTTGTATTCTGCTTTGCCTGCAGAGATGAGGAAGGTCTGGCGAGTGCTGAAAAGGTGCTCCGGGGATTGAGTCTGGATCCTTCAGTTGAGGACTGCATAGCCACTCAGCGGGTGTGTCAGATAGTATCTACACGGGCTGCACATCTGTGTGCTGCCACTCTAGTGGCAGTGCTGCGGCAGATCCGGGATAACAAGGCAGCTGAGAAGCTGCGGACCACTATTGGAGTAGATGGCTCTGTTTACAAGAATCATCCAGAGTAAGTGTTCCTGAGCACCACTACATTTGTCTTGGTGTACCTCACAAATGCAAATATGAGGGATGTGATTCTTCCAGATATATCCAGAATTCCAGATCTTTCATGTTTATGCTGAAATGATGCTCAGGGTGAGCCTTTTTCAACACTGCCAGTGTATCCCCCACAAACTAACTTTGGGGGGTGGCCATTACAGCCCAAACTCGGTGGCCTCTAGCACATTCTAAAGCTACTACTCCATCATACACACTATACATTCTTAATTATTGCATATTTTAATGAGTTTACTTGCCCAATTATAAACATATAGTGAATTATTGTAATGGGGAATTAGGCCTCTTATAAAGCTAATATTTAAAACCACACCTGTTCCTGACTGTTCAGGACTTTGTTAATTCCGAATCTTTAAAATATTCACTCTAAGTTTTACCAAGACATGTCACAATGATGGGTCATCCACAAATCAGAGTAGTCAGCTGTTTGGATGGTAGCGAGGGCTTATTTGAAAGTCGATCAGTTGGAAAAGAAGTTTTGAAAATGTGGCACACTCACAATCAAGTGAAGTATTTTTCGTCTAGAGCTGCACATGGTCTATCTGATGTAACAAGAACTAGTATTCCTAGTTTACCTAAAGTTTTACTTCTGAATAATGATTCAGTAGTGAATGTTATCACGTCTCAGAAGACTTCTGCTTCTAGGTTTGACAGCTGCCGAAAAGTTGTTAGCATTAAGGTGGAAGCCTCCCCGTAAACTTCAGATTTGTCCAGTGGATTCTCCTTATTAAACATTATCTCTCTGGAACTCTGTACAGCCTGAACCAACAGTGTGAAGGGAAATACAACTGACACCTTGTCTTAGGCACTGGAGGAAGGGAAATGGTAGCACTTTATTTGAAGGGGTGTGCATAAGACTGACATGACACTGTTATAACCATGACATGAGAGCCCTGAACATGAAAGAGTCATTATTTATCACTGTTGTCATCAAGTGTCATTTGGTCAGTTCGGTCATTTTTAATGCAAAGTTGACTTTGTTTGAGATGTCCATATTACAACAACTTGATACTAACCAACTTAACAAGTCATAAACATGCCATAGCAGGCCAAGGTATCAAACTTAAAGAAACTATTTAGCTCTGTGTTGGTTACGTGGTTTGGTTTTGACAGTGGCTGTAATGAGACCATTCTAACTTCTTCTTCTAGCATCTGAGCAAAGTAAGCTAATGTTAACTACTGCTGACCATATCAGGCTTAATAGCCCGTTTTTTTTGGTGACAAATAAAAGCACAAACAGTCACAGTGACTGTGTGAATTCACATTGCTGAGTTTGCACATTTGCTATTCATTCTGTATACCTGCACGTTCCTGAGTATACATAGACTGAAGAATGGATCACACAAAGGAAACCAATGAAACTCCACACATTCATTCTATAACCTCCCTGCATGATTAGAAGTGAAGACAATCAAGCAAACAGCTTATAGACTATATAGAGCCAGAAAGTGTTCATCCTTCCATCCTTTGACTTGGAGTGGTAAAAACAAAGTAGCACATACAAATCCATGGTAGGGGAATCATTTCTAAGCCTTGTAGTTGCTGGAAAATTGCTGTCAGCTAAGTTGCCGAAGTTCCATATCCCCCTGGCTGGTCTGTTTGGCTGCTGTTTTTGATGTTCTGCTTGCTTACCATTCCTACTTGCCCAGTATCAACTGGGCAGCTGATATCTGACTAAAACAACAGCTTTATAATGTAGTCTGTCCCAGTATGAATGAAGTGTGAAGTGAATGTTGGAGAGAGACAGAGAGACGGCCAGACAAAGAAGGTTTTACTACAGTTAAGACAAAGGGTGAGAAAGCACTGAATGAAGACAAAGGCCATAAAACCTACCCAGTAGATTTTTACTTTCACAATGATTCATTCATTTATTCATTAATTCACCTTTTCACATCCCACAGTGTGGGCTAATAACAGCCCCTTACACACACTGTAGGTAGTTTACGACATGAACCAGCATTTTTGCACCTTTAAGCTTTAATGAACTTGTTGGTACAAGAGAAAAGGGGGAACAGAAGTGATAACAAAACTACAGTGATTTAACAAAATGTATCACTTTTTTATAGGTTTTCCAGGAGGCTTCACAAAATGGTACGCCGACTTGTGCCGGACTGTGATGTGCGTTTTTTGCAGTCGCAGTGTGGCAGTGGGAAGGGTGCAGCCATGGTAACAGCAGTAGCCTACCGTCTTGCCGCTCAGCATGCTGAGCGTCAGCGCATCCTCGACTCCCTGCGTTTGAGCCGTGAACAGCTGCTGGAGGTGAAGAACCGAATGAGTGAGGAGATGGTGCGAGGCCTGTCAAAGCAAACCCACGAGCAGGCGAGCATCAAGATGCTTCCCACCTATGTCAGATCCACCCCAGACGGAACAGGTAGCTTTGAGAGAAAAAGGGGACCCACCACTTAACTCGTTTTTGAGTTAAGTGCTGTCTTTTCAAGAATCCTTGTACGTATATGTTCAGGATTCTTGTCTTTATTGTCCTCATCAGAGCACGGTGACTTCTTGGCTTTGGACCTTGGGGGCTCCACCTTTCGGGTGCTGCTGGTGCAAGTGCAAAGTGGAAAGAGACGCAGTGTGAACATGCACCACAAGATCTACAGTATTCCACAGGAGACCATGCAGGGCACAGGGGAAGAGGTAAAACATCACTGGGGGTTGAACTACTTTAGTGTTTCGCATAAGTGGTAACAGCAACTGAAAAGATGACACGCCAAGGTAACTCTATCTTAACTAACGCCGTGACCCATGTTATTGAACCACTGCTGTATACAGCTAATTGTATCAGAAACCACAAGCACGCACTGCCTTTCACAGAGAAAGCTAGCAATACAGTTGCACATGATAGTACCAGGACAAAGATAAGAATTCCTTGGGATTGTGTCAGACTCAATCTCCCATTCAGAATTCAGGCTGAAGAGGTTTGCAACAAGGTCAAATACAAGATGAATAAGGATGTCAACCGAGGTGAATGCTATTGTCATATCGCACCTAACCTACTGTAACCACCTGGTCTCGAGCAAGTTGTTCAACCTTGGGGCCATTATAATAATTATACATAATTATATAAGTATAATTTTATAAT
>JBBMOE010000004.1:13899860-14007035 GCA_037975065.1 Chaetodon trifasciatus
CCCACTCAGTTGCTTTACTATGCAATGAGTAAGTACAAATCAGATTAGTGTTCATAGTGTTACTCTTGGCCTCTTAGTCATATTTGTCCCTGCTTATGTCTGTATTTAGTTTTATCTGTCTTTGCTGATGTCTGTGATTTACTTCTTCTGTCTGTCTGTCTTGTGTTTGTTGTTGTGTTGTGTTGTTATTGTTTATAGAGCTGGCATTTGCACAGCTTTTGTTAATGTCCATGTCTGTGTTCTGCTTATATCGGTCTGTGTTCTGCATTTACTGCAGTTGACATGCTTTACAATATGATTATTGCTTTAAACTAATTTCTTGATTTTAGGCTGATTTTTAGTTTGCCAGCTTCACACCTGGCTGTGAACTACAGTTGAAAACTAGTCTCTTGCCTAATTCTGACATATTTGCGATAATGTTTATTAATATGCACTTTATAAGGATCACATAAGGATCACATCCAACATATGTTCTGATTTTCTGTTATACCTTTCTTTCATAATTTCATCTAAACTTGCCCAGTAGAACTTTCCTTCATCTCATCCATTGCAGTTTTCACTTCTGGCCATCCGTCTGAATATAATGTCATGTGACTGCAAACAATCTATTGCATTGAATACAAGTTTGACTATTGTTATATGTGATTTTGCGTGCAGTTCCCTTATGAAGATATGTAACATGTCCTTCAAGATGTTGTATAGTTTCTGTAGTGTTGCAAAGATTGAACCCTCGCACTATGACTTGAACACAAGAGTAACACAAGAAAGAGAGAGACAAACACAATCAGTAGTCAGTGTTTAGAAACAGGCTTTTCTCTCCATTTGCACTTTGTAAAGCTCACCAAATACTTTGTATTTTGGCAAAACTGAGGGTAACATACCTGATGGAGATGATCCATTGATTGTAACTTAATATTGTTGTGCATTTTTTTTTCATTTTCTGTCTCTCATGTGCCAGCTTTTCAACCACATTGTGTACTGCATTGCCGACTTTCTGGAATACATGGGCATGAAAGGAGCATCCTTGCCTCTGGGATTTACATTCTCATTCCCCTGCCATCAAAGCAAACTGGATCAGGTAATGTTTGACTCAATATCCATTCTAAGTGTAAAGCTAATCATACATATTAATAACATATTGAATCTGGAGTACCTGCATTTTTACACATTTGCCCGGACTTCAGGTTTAAATGCCATTAATTTGGCAGAAATGGTACGCGTTTGTTCCCAGGGCTGCAACACCTGCATTTATTCTCTCTCCTGTTCTTTGGTGGATTTACCCAACCATGGAATAGATTCTGTTTTATTTACAATCAAGTAAACCCTACGGCTTTCACCAACATGAGTTTGGAAGAAGTGTGTATTTATTAGCCAAAACCAGCATAAGACTGCGACAGCAAATGTCTTCACCATTTTGACAACATGTGCAGCATTTAGAAAAAATGCTGGCAAGTGAGAAAACACAACCAAATACAGGAAAAAGTTGCAAGTAGCACAGATGACAGTGGAAGCTGTTTCCAGAGGATACTGAGAAGTGATGCACATGCCAGGAATACAATTTAACAAGTATATTATTTTTTAAGTGTTTTTTTTTTTTTAAGTGTTGTTTTTGGTGGGCGGCACGGTGGCGCAGCAGGTAGTGAGCGTGCCTCACAGCAAGAAGGTTGCCGGTTCAATCCCCCCTGTGTGAAGTTTGTATGTTCTTCCTGTGCATGCATGGGTTCTCTCCGGGCACTCCGGCTTCTTCCCACAGACCAAGAACATGCTCACTAGGTTAATTGGTGACTCTAAATTGTCCCTAGGTGTGAATGTGAGAGTGAATGCTTGTGTGTGTGTTGCCCTGCAGTCGGCTGGCGACCGGCTCAGGGTGTACCCTGCCTCTTGCCTGTTGACAGCTGGGATAGGCTCCAGCCCCCCCCCCAACCCCGAAAGGGATAATCAGGGGTATAGAAGATGAATGAATGAATGTTTTTGGTGGGACAACAAGTGTGTCCTAGCTGTGTCCGGGCATGATCATAAATTTTTCATTTCATTTCATGTCATTTGGAAACCGCTTCCATTGTCATCTGTGCTACCTGCATCGTTTCTGTGTTTGGTTGTGTTTTCTCACTTTGTAGCATTGTTTTGGCGATGCACACACACGTGTCATATCGGTGAAGATATCTTCTTCAGGTGCAGTACATTGAGTTCCCCGGGTCATTGTAATAATCACAGCTTTGCTTTTCACACAGTGATGGTTGCACTGTCATGTCTGTTCGGGTTTAATGTACAGAAACAAAGTATGTCTGATTGAAGGTGATTTTTTTTTTTTTTTTTTCACTTCTTTAAGATGCACTACTCTCACCAGGCAAAATAAGTGATTTCATTTTCTATACTGCTAAATTTTGATTGCACATTTAATGCAATCATGTATGAACAGGTATCCTTCAAAAGTGCATACTTACTCCAACAAATTTAAGATTTCAGATTTACTATAGATTAGTGCTGTAATCTCATGAATGTCATAGTTAACTCGCGATTAATCGCAAATTAATTGCACATTTTTATCTATTCTAAATGTCCCTTGAATTATCATTTTAATACTCTTATCAACATGGAAAAGTGGATAGGCTTGCTTTGTGCAAATGTTTTTCATTGAAAACAACAACGTGTAGTGTTTTATTTCACACTAACATTCTCACTTTGAGCAGTCATTCACATTTGAATGAATCAAATCTCACACAATTTAACACTGTCAATAAATAGATGACAAAAAAATAAATAGTTGGTTACAAAAAAGCCCCTTCAACAACCCTTTCTAAGGGATCAAAACAGGGTGATACAAGATAAAGTTACAAAGTGCACATCATTGTAAACTAGGACTCAGCCTATAGTGCAGTTAGACCATGGCTTAAACTTTCCTTTCTTAAGTTTCCTTTGAACATACAAGCAGTCAGACTATACTGCTCTTCTGTTTATTCACCAGAGGCTTATCAACCCAGCCTCTTATTTCTCTCCACAAAGAATGAACATTACTTGGCTATGGCTGCAGTAAGCTTGTTCTTAGTTGCGGTATCCATATGCCTCTGTTGAAAGCCATCCATTGTCACCTGGTTTTGACAAGGAGGCGGCAGAGAATTCACAGTAGCCGTGTGTTTGGCCATCAAGTGGTATTTCAGACTGGATGTGTTTCGGTGATCACTCAGTTCACACCAACAATACACACAGATAACTTTGGTCTTGTCAGTCGACCCATCTGGTAACTTTTTGAAACTAAACTTTCCATTCAGAATCTTGTTCGCATCCATTTCGGCGTTTCGTGCTTGACATCCACATAAACCGGTAGCCTACTCTTTTACAGCTAGCAAGCAGGCAAGACCAAACACGTGCGTGGGGCGTGCCTATTGTTTTGTTTCCGGTTTACAACTGGATCCTGTAGTTTTTCTTACATTGCTAGCAGTGGCCAGAGTTTATAAAAAACTACAAGTTCACTAGGTCACAAAGAACGTTAATCTCGCGATTAAAAAAAATGACGCCGTTAAAATTGATTTACGTTACGTTAACGCGATATTTTTGACAGCACTACTATAGATTTATAAGAAGATAATACAAGAATGTACTGACAAAATGTATTTTGCAATTAACCTTACTCGATTCCCTGCTGCTATTGCAGTGACCTCCACATATCTTTAGGAAAATGGTGTTTTTCTTTGATACACACACAAAATCACACAGTAACACACAAGTTACTGCTGTCATTTCTCCAGGGCATTCTTCTGAAGTGGACAAAGGGTTTTAAAGCCAGCGGCTGTGAAGGACAAGATGTCATTACATTGCTTAAAGATGCCGTTCGCCGCACACAGGTCAGTGCACACATCAGACCTTTTTTTAAAGAAATGTTGCCCGTGAATGTTGAAACCTGAATAACATAAAGAGTATACACTCAGCTGCCACAGCGGCTTACAAACACCACTGACTTATAAACATCTTGTATTTTGTCATACAGACTCCTTGCGTAAGAACTCAGAAGAGCAATGATCTGCTTTTTATTTCATATAATGTAGAAACTGAGTACTAATTTAGTAATTTTATCAAAATACATAATGCCACAGGTGTTTTCAGGGAGCATGAAATGGACATTTTTCCTGGTGTCATTTGTTCAGTGTAAAACAGTGTTTTTGTTGGTTTGTTAAGATATCACTGTACTTACCACATCTCACAATTTGAATGTGTTTAGTTGAATAGACAGTTGGAAATTAATTTTTTTGTCACTGCTTTCAGGAATTTGACTTGAACTTCATAGCGGTGGTTAATGACACAGTGGGAACCATGATGACCTGTGGCTACGAGGACTCCAAATGTGAAGTGGGGCTCATCGTAGGTAAGTCTGTCCACCCCCCACCTTCCTCGTTAGAATCCAGCCTCTTTGTCTCTTTGTCCCATTTTTAAAAATTAAAATTGATTTATTGTCAGAAAACTTTGAGTGATTTATTTTTTTGGGGGGGCATGTTTCCCTTTGAAATAAAAAAAATGGTGTTTTCCTTCCATGAATCTATTCGTAATACCTTTCCCCTTAGGCACAGGCACCAATGCCTGCTACATGGAGGAAATGCAGAACATTGAACTGGTGGAGGGTGATGAAGGTCGTATGTGTGTCAACATGGAGTGGGGAGCATTTGGGGACAGTGGCGAACTTGATGACTTCTGCACCCAGTTTGATCGCATTGTTGACGAATGCTCGAACAACCCTGGGAAACAGAGGTACTGGATGGGTGATTTATGACATTCGTTATACTATGTAATGTCTAAAAACCAACCAAAAGGTGTCAGAGGTTGCATCAAACAGCATCAAATTTAGTCACAAATACAGTATAAGCTGGTAAATGATAGGGTGCCAAGGACAGATGGTCAAAGAGAGAGTCTAGAGACAAAAATACTAGTGAAAAAAAAGAATTGTGCAGCAAATGAAATAAATGTTCAGCAGTAACATTTCCTTGAGTAGCTTGTGAGTTATAGACAGAGCCTGAAAGTGGCTCTCACACCAAGTGCATTAAATATGACATATGACATATGACAGCACTTAAGCAAATACCTTTGTAGCAGTAAAGCTAACACTGCCAGCCATTGCTTACCCTTTAAAGCTACACTGCCCAGTGAGTACTTGCACATTGAAATGCTCTCAAAATGTTGGTAATAGTGACTTTGTTTTGACTGCCTGCCTGTCTTTTCTTCTCGCTCCTTAAATTTCAACTTCCATGGTCAATGCACAATATCAGTTCTTGGTGAGACAGTGAGATACTGTCTTATCAATATCCAGCTTAACTTCATATAAGATACACTGTATATGCTCACATAGTCATGCATATTAGATCCCTCTAATTAGAGCTACAGCAGTGCATTTTCAAAGCACTGCATAAATACCTGGGCCGGTTGTGCAGGAATAATGAAAATAATAATAATAATAATGATGATGTGCAAGTCCAGGAAGTGCTTGTCCTTTGGGCCTACATGCAATTTTATGTGTGTAGGTGTCCAATCTCACTGTTAGTCAGACCTTTGAGGACCATGCATCTTTTTTAACTGCCTTTGAACTGTGCACAGTTCTGTCTCGATATTAGTAATACTTTGTTATAAGTACTGTACATGAAAGTCACTCCATGATGGTAGGACCACTTCTTTGTCTACATAAAACATATGTTCTGGCAATTTTGGACAAAATGTTCATTTAATCAGTAGATAATAACATACATGGGTTAGGGTTAGTCATGGCCATGGTAAGCAGATTATGACACATGCACACACCTAATCATATGACATGGTTATTCATTTGGCTTTAAGACAGTGAATGCTTATGATTGAGTAAAAGAGAAGATGAATAATAAAAATTCCCATTACACATATCTAGTGCTCTGCTTCACTGACAGTGGTGCAAGTGGATTCACTTGCTCCTTATTGAATCTTTTAATCTTGTTGAGTCAAAAACCATATTCTGAGCTTAGTTTTGGCCTCTGGTCTCTCCCCCACTCATTTTAAACAGTGATGTCTGTGTTTCGAATCATAAATCAGTCTCATTCAATGTACAGCTTTCTCCCTCTGCTCTTGCACAAACTGCTCCTGTATGCTCTCGTTTATTAAACTCAAGTACTGCTTGTCTATTTTCCACACCAATCACCTGCCAAATTGAATCCTCCTGTTGTCGTCAATCACTGAGGAATTACTCTTTTCAATCAATCCCGCAGCCTTATTCTAGACTCAGTTGCCCCTCTCACAAAAAGAACTTGCAAAACAAAAATCTTTGTGTGGCTCAGTTACTGAACAAGATCTATTAGAAGCCGATAAGGCTGTTGTCGCTCTGCACAGGAGTCAACCAGCTTGATATTTTCCAGCCCATTTCTCTGCCCCAACTTGATAAAATTCTTACCAGCATGAAGGCCACTATCAGCTGCTTTGATGTTGTTAGATAAGTTACTGAAGGAGGATATTGAAGGGGAAATTGGCTTGAGAATACTCAATGTCATTAACAGCTCTCTTCTTACTTGGAATATCCCACTTTGGTTCAAACACTCTGTTACCCAGCCTCTACTTAAATTAAAAAAAAAAAAAAAACTTGTCTTGATCCACTAACATCAAGTGACTTCAGACCTATTTCTGAGTAATAACTGGAGAAAGTGGTCCTTCAGCAGTTGCTACCATTCCTTACACAAGTAACACGTTTGAGAACCCTTTCAGTCGTGTTTTCAGGCACAAAACGACACAGAATATGACCTCTTGAGGGAAACCAATGATCTCCTTGTAACAGCTGATGATGGTCACTCCTCCTTCTCTCAGCACTGCCCTTGAAACAGTGGACTGCTTTTTGCTTATTGACTGCCTGCATCATTCGGTTGGAGTCTCTGGTACGGCCTCTCACATACCTCTCACATTCAGTCCCTCAAGGCTTGCTTTTCGGCCCCCTCTAATTTTCCATCTGTTTTCTTGCACTAGGCAAAATTATTCATATATATATATATATACACACACACACACACACACACACACACACACACACACACACACACACTAGTACTGTCAAAAATATCGCGTGTCATTTTTTTTTTTTATCGCAAGATTAGCGCTCTTAATCTGACCTAGTGAACTTGTAGTTTTTTATAAGCTGTGGCCACCGCTAGTAATGTAAGAAAAACTACAGGATCCGGTTGTAAACCGGAAACAAAACAATAGGCACGCCCCACACACGTGTTTGGTCTTGCCTGCTTGCTAGCTGTAAAAGAGTAGGCTAATGGTTTGTGTGGATGTCAAGCGCGAAACGTCGAAATGGATGCGAACAAGATTCTGAATGGAAAGTTTAGTTTAAAAAAGTCACCAGATGGGTCGACTGACAAGACCAAAGTTATCTGTGTGTATTGTTGGTGTGAACTGAGTTATCACCGTAGCACATCCAGTCTGAAATACCACTTGATGGCCAAACACACGGCTAATGCGAATTCTCCACTGCCTCCTTGTCCAAACCAGGTGACAGTGGATGGCTTTCAACAGAGGCATATGGATGCTATTATGTTCAAAGGAAACTTAAGAAAGGAAAGTTTAAGCCATGGTTTAACTGCACTATAGGCTGAGTCCTAGTTTACAATGATGTGCACTTTGTAGCTTTATTTTGGATCACCCTGTTTTGATCCCTTAGAAAGGGTTGTTGAAGGGCTTTTTTTTTTTTAAACAAAGTTTTTCTTTTTTTGTCATCTGTTTATTGACAGTGTTAAATTGTGTGAGATTTTGCTTCAAATGTGAATGACTGCTCAAAGTGAGAATGTTAGTGTGAAATATAACACTACACGTTGTTGTTTTCAATGAAAAACATTTGCACAAAGCAAGCCTATCCACTTTTCCATGTTGATAAGAGTATTAAAATGATAATAATGGGACATTTAGAATAGATAAAAATGTGTGATTAATTTGCGATTAATCGCGATTAAATATTTTAATCGATTGACAGCACTAATATACACATATATATAGATGGGACACCAGAAGATAATAGTGTCCCTGAAATTAGTGTGTCCCTAAAAATTGGAATAGCAGAGTCTCTTACTCCTTTAAAGGATCCTGTCACACATCCTAATAATTAATTCAATTAAAATTGCCTTTGTAACATCTGGGTTTTCTGTACACCTGTTTCCTTTCTGAGCTTTCATTCCTGAAAACAATGAATTGGAGCTATTCTGTTTTTTTATGTGTATTTTTTGTATTTATATTTTTAGCATCAGTTTGATGCTAGGTGGTGTGGCAGTACAGTAAAATACATGTTTATTCTGTGTATCTAAGCTTTCAGATTGTGTGTCTTTCTCTCTGAGGTATGAGAAGATGATCAGTGGCATGTATCTCGGGGAGATAGTGAGGAACGTGCTGATGGATTTTACTGCTAAGGGCCTGCTGTTCAGAGGCAAACTGTCTGAGCGACTGAAGACCCGGGGCATCTTTGAGACCAAGTTCCTGTCACAAATTGAAACGTGAGTGTTACAGACTGTTCAAGTGTTACTGACTTACTTTATGTGCACAAAATATTCCAATTTTGCCCTTATTCTTAAAAAGGCAATATTCCCACTCAGCTGAAAGAGATACAACCATTCCACACCCCAGCCACTCCACACATCACTGGCCCCCTGTTCCAGTCAGTTGTGTCCTGGAAGATTTCAATGTGTTTGACTAATGCGGACCACAAGTATTGAAATTGGTCCATTGTTGAGTGAGAGCACTGCTGCCTGTGGCTATGAAGCAGGCTGCAATGTAATCCCTCTGGGTGTTTGTGCACCATCCATGTACGTCCACTGAAAGTGCTTGTTTTTGCCACTGAGAGGCTCAGACATGTAGATGGTGGTATCTTACAAGTACATGGGTGTTAACCTGAAAAATAAACTGGACTGGATGAACACTACACTGTATAACAGTGAGGTTATTGAATATTTTTGTAGTATCTTTTCAGTGTTGCACAGTCCAGTCCCAGTGCACTTTTCTCAAAGATGTCTGCACGTGGAGGTCGATGTAATGTGTCCTGGAGGATGGCTCATTTAGGTTGTAGCTCATTGTTTGCCTTACAATAGTTGGAAAGAGCCATCATTTGTGCTTTAACATTGTTTTGCTTAAGAGCTATTGATCCAGGAAGTGTGAATCTGTGAATATCTGGGCTTTTCTTTTGTGCATTCATCTCCACCCCAGCCCTGCAAACTGTTGGCTGAGCAACACACAGAACTGACTGTAAACAAGCAAGAAGCCAAAATGTGGTAACAATCCCAACTGAGACATATATTCTGAATGCTCTGAAAATGCTACATTTGGAATAAGGCCTGATTAAATTATCCAAACACAATGTACTTTTTACATGAGCTGTATAGAATTGGGAATGTTGTCCTATTCAGAAAATCAGTGGCATATTAGCATACATGTAAACATAGTCAGTGTCTCTCCACAGCTTACCCCTGCTCACCTTGGTAACCATGCACTAAGAATTGAAAAAACCATATGAGACATTTATCATACAATAGGTGAGGAGCAGAGAGAGAGGAGAGGTGGAGGATGGGTATGCAAGACCAAGGCCACATGACATTACTTCTATTGTATCTGCTGATACTTAAACCTACTCAAATGTTTATTTTTTCCTACATAAGATGCTTCAGTGTACACTCAGACTTAATTAGGCCTTTCAGAAATGTAAGTCTTTGCTGACGTCAGCATACTGTTTGTCAAAAGCTGATTTATCCGTGCTTACTTTTTGGAGAACCTTCACTGTCTAATTCCAGGACAGGACAGAGCTTGCTTGAAAGGGGTGATATTTCACGGTGAACAAGCCACTGATCGTTACAGTCTGTTGTTGCGAGCACCGATCACTTTCCAGGTTCTCTCCAGTGATGCATCTGAGTGCTGAAACTTAGCAGCTGAAATATGAAAATGAAAAGATGAACATAATGGAAAGGAAATTGTTAATATATTTTTTTTTATTATACAGCAGCTGACGCACAGATGTCTGTGTCCTTAAAACTTGGACTTCCAACATTAAGATTAAACTTGTCTCTGTTGTGTAACTGTGACCACTGTGTGGTCTATAGTGTCTCTGCAGCTAGATATCATCTTGAAACAGAGAAAAACGGCTGTTGTGTCGGACTGTATCAGTACAATAATATGTTGCCTTTACATAGAATTCTAACAGAAGTACAGGCGTCTTCACTTGAGTAAGCCTTGGTCATCAATATGAGTTGTACTGTTTTTCTAATGATTCGTGTTACTCTCAGACACATTTGTAAACATGCTCGCTATGTAAATCTTTTGATGCTACATATTTCAACCAACAGTCAGAACCTGTCAAACAGAAATGCTTCCAGTCATTATCTGATATATTGTCAGTTGTGAATGCAGGAATGAATTCATCAACAAGTTCATTCTCAAATAGTGTGACCTTTCAGTGTAGCTTGCAGGTGCCTTAAACACCTTTAGATAAAGGTGATAGCTGTAGGTGTTTCAGAAAACTTGAGAGAAAAGCTTTACTGTAAAGCATTAGGAGCTGTAGCTTGAAGATCCAATCAGTGCCTTTGTCATCAGATCAGACAAGTTTTTCTATTACGAAATAACCTCATGCTCCTCCAGGCTGCAGTGTATGTGAGCTAGTGCTGAAAGCAGCATATCTCGTGCATAACCCTCGCAATTCTTTCTGATCCTAAAGTGACCGTCTGGCCATGCGGCAGGTCCGCTCAATCCTGCAGCACCTGGGCCTCACCAGCTCCACGTGTGATGACAGCGTGCTGGTGAAGGAGGTCTGTAGTGTGGTTGCCCGCCGTGCTGCTCAGCTCTGCGGTGCTGGTTTAGCTGCAGTGGTCGACAAGATGAGACAGAACCGCAACCTCAATCAGTTTTCCATCACCGTGGGAGTGGATGGCACCCTTTATAAAACGCATCCTCAGTAAGCAGCAATTACATCCTAACACAGATATTTTTCTCTGATAGCAGACAGTTACAATAGGCGTCATCATAATGGAAAGACCATATGCAAGACCTCCATATCATAAGCATTCTGATATTTTCAATATTTATTTTATTTTGCACTTACCACAGCCGCTTCATATTTATCCATACGTTATAACTAACTGCTGATCAAACATTGGAGCGAGAGGTTTTCAAACACTGAACCTTTTTTATTCTCTTTCCTCTTCTCTCTATCAAAAGCTTCTCCAGCATTATGCAAGAGACGTTGCAGGATTTGGCACCGCAGTGTCAGGTGACTTTCCAGAAGTCCGAGGATGGAAGCGGGAAGGGAGCAGCACTGATCACAGCTGTGGCCTGTAGGATCAGGAGCGAAGGGCAGCAGTGAACCGTCAGAACAGTGGAGGACAGGTAGAACCAGAGTTACTATGACTGATTTTCTGTACCAGGTCACTAAAATAAAGTCACACACGCCTCGACGTAAGGTTAGAGCTTACTGTAGTACTGAAATGTTTCATCTCATTTTCTGTGTGTATGTGTGTTCCCATGCCTATATTTAAATGTGAATTTTAGGTTTGTGTTTTGAATAGACAGACGTCTTTATGGTGTGAACTGACATTGGATGGAAGAGGAGGAGGGTAAATTCAGAAATTACAGCTACAGATTTTGGACCTTCTATGAAATAATGACTGTTACAAATTGTGATGCTGATTTCACATTTTACACTCCCTTTTTTTCTTTTCTTTTGCACTTTTGAACCCAAGCCTGTGATCTGTGTTGACCTTGGCAACAACAGAACATGTCTGCATGAGTTTTGCATACAGAATACTTTGTTCTATCATGCTTTTCTTAGTTAAACCAGAATAAAATGGATTTTATGACAGGGAATTTCTAGTTTTACAAAAAGAACGATCAAACACAACGTTTGAATTGAAACACTTTATATACAGTTGTGAACTTTTACTTTTTCCTTGACTTCAATTTTCAATTTCATCCTCATATTAATATAAAATATTTCAAATGTCATTAAAAATAAATTTGTTATATTCCTTGTCTCTTCATTGCGAGTAGAGCATAAGCAAGAAAATGACAACCAGCAGTCCTGCAAGTGTCTGAACAATGTCTGCAGCTTCAGAGAGATTTCAGAGGGAAGTACAGCTGTTTTCCCTGAAATATTATGTATGTACAGTCACAATCAATTATAGTTTATGGAACAAAGTGTTATTGAGTTGTGCACAAATACCATAAATATCCAGTTACCGTATCCAGTACCCCACAGATTACACCTTAATGTTTGATTAGCATATGAACCTTCCTGTACCTAAGCTTTTGCTACATAACCTACATTTATTAAAAGAAAGAGTTTTTCAGCCAACAGCAGATTGTCTTCTTTTTTCCTCAGATACAAGCTACCAACAGCTGTTTCATTGTGTCTAAGTCTGATCATTATTACCTAACAGTGATGCTGTCATCAAAAATGTCATTAAACAAGGGTTGTTACAATAAAATAGACTTGAATTGCCATTGTTGTCAGTTTATAGTTGTGCTCTCTCTATTCAGTGTCCCCATTTTTTTTCTTGCTCTAACAAGCTACCACCCTCACCTCCACTGTAGACAGCTAAACAAGCTCTTATTAAACAATTAGAAGTGCTGCAGTTTCCTTTGCAGCAGTAGACACTGTCAGCAGTACACCAACTGAAGCCAAAAGGCTGATTTGCAGTGAACTAAACTTTGCACCCTCAAACTAAACATGTTTGTTTGAGGGTGCAAAAAGTCTTTCCTGCCAAGCTGAATGAGCGAAATGTGAAACTTTCAAAACTATCATCAAAATCTGCTACATACAGATTAGAATCTCTGGTTATTTTGTACCAACTTGTTTTTCAAGAGAATTACATTTATTTGGTTTTGGATTTCAGGAGTTTGAGAAAACACAGGGACCCCTTATTTGTTTACCTGGAGGGGGGAGTTAATGAAGCCACAGTATTAAAAAATGTAAAGAGCAAGGATTAGTGGCACTCCTGGAGGTGTCTGCTTCAAGGGAATACAGAGGGTAAAAGGAAGGATTGGTTTCACCCTCAGCTCTATTATTTATGTATGCTTTTCCTGTTTGTGTTGAGTATAATTTGTACTTTTGTTGGTCTGTTTGAAAGAGCAGACAAAAAACATTCAGAGGCAACAATGCCTGCTATGCATTCAGATATATTCCTTTGAGTTTAAAGTGCATAATATGCAGCTTAATTAATGTTACTGTACTTTGCCTGACACCATAACCACCATGCAGATCTCTATAATGAGCATTCAGTTCTATGAATGGCACATGCCACACAAAGGAAATGTATAACAGACATCATAAAAAAGAATTACATGCCTCTCCAACTGTAGATGAAAGAATTTAACACGTGGGTGAATGGTCCCCACACTTTGTGTAGCTGTGTATTTCCAATGATGGAACTGCATGTAGCCATACACATTGAGGGGTCACAGTACAGAGGACTGACGTGGCAGCAAGACGCCCAGACTGAAAGTCATTTTGTGTCTCTTTGTTGTTGTTTTGTACCTCTTTGTGGTCGTTTTGCGTTTGGCTGTTTGGCTTCTCTTGTTGCTTTTTGTCTCTGTGACAAAAACAGTTGTAGTTTTTTGCGTCTGTAATTGTTTTGTTGGTGGTAGTTGTTGGTAATTGTTTGGATGGTGTTTTGTTTCTCTGTAGTCATTTCGTTTCATTTTGCATGTCTTTGTGGTTATTTTGTGGTCGTTGTACATCTTTTCTTCTCCATATGCAGCTCTGATGGCGTGTTGAGTCTCTTTGATGTCTGACATTTTTCAGATCTCTGGCCATTTTGTATCTCTGCGGTGGTTTAGTGTCTCTTTGTAGTCATTTCACATCTCTTTTCTTTTTTTGTTGATGTTGTTTTGCATCTTGTTACAGTCATTTTGCATCTCTTTTTTAACCTTTCTGTGTTTCTTTCATTGTGTAGGTGAAACCGAAATGTCAGGTGCTGTTGTTGGTTGAAAAACTGCAACTGAACTTTAGTATGTAATTCATACTGAAGATGAAAAGAAGCACTATTATGCTAATTCAGTCATCCATCCACGATTGCAGCAGTACACCGTGATGACTATTTAACAAAGATTAACATATATACCGTATGCCTATGTGCATCTATAATACATGCATAATGTTGAGCAGGGAGTTCCTGTGTGTCTCTCCTCTAGTCATATTATCCTTCTTAAGTATAGATTTTAAGCCTAGATAGTGAAAAATGTACCAGTTGAATGCACTCTCTGATGCATTGTTGTGTATTGTCAAGTACGATAATGAAGTGAAATAAAGTAGTGAAGTTAGCCATCCTGTGCAGTACCTCCATATACAGCTACACACACACAAAACAAAATTAGGAATCTTATTTTAGAAATTCCATCTCACCACAATAATCATGGAAATGTCTTGAAATATTAATTAAAAACATTTAATGAAGCTATATGTTTTTACATAGATCTCACTCATAAAAACAGATGAGCCTTTTGTCGTAGAATGTCAACTAGCACAAGTAAAAAGCAACATTACGTCCATATATGTAGTTTAAGTATATAACTATGTTAAAATATCGCTCAAGTATTGACTTTATTTTATTTGATTATTTAATGTAATAAGTAACCAAGTCACCAAAAAAGTGACAGAACAAAAGGGTTAATATGATATTTCAACACTCTCATAATGAAGGTTATGTAATGGATTTTTCAATCTCTGTCTGTACATCACTACATTGTGTTAAACATAAAGTTAAATGCTTGTTACATCATAAGTCCTGCCTAAGTAATGGCTTGATAAACAGCTATGATTGGTTCTTAAAGAGCCAGTGGCATATTACAAGCTGGGAGGACATATTGACTGTCAGGCACCCGCACGTGTTGCCACAGATATGCCTTTGACGCTCATAAATGTAAGCATGTCAGCCTGGTATGGAGCACAGTCCAAGTCAACCCAGCTCACAGTGAATACTTAGCAAATATTTGTACCACCACAATGCTTACCCTGTTTCCAACTGTGTATTAACTACATTTCATACTGAGCTTTGATGATGCTCTGTAAGGGCCTGCAAATGTTAGTCTGAGTTCAGTTTACTGAGAAGGCAACAGGCTGTAGGACAAAAAGTCCTTTGAGCAAATCATTTATTTGGTAACCATCACAGAGAAATTGAAAAAAAAAAAAAAAAGCATACAAAACAACACAAATAGTGACCACATTAAACATGAACACAGCTGTAGGTTGCAAGTAATTACACACACGGACAATTTACACTATATGTGCATGAACAAGGAAATCCCCAAAAACACAGAAGTGAAATTTATAGTGAAGTTTATATCTACCAATACAGCAGCTTACAGTTAACTGCCATTTGTGTCACACATAACTTAGCTCCAGCTCCTCAGCTACACCTACAACCAAACGCAGCAGTGTGCCTGTCTTTTACAGCTGACGTGCAAGCATGCATACTGTGAGGTAGAGAGTATGATGGCCATCGCATAAAGAATGATTTATGCAAGCAAATGGCAGACTTGGTTAGGTGATTACTTTATTCCAGACTGATATACCTCAACAACTAATGGATGCATTTCCACAGATATCTATGGTACAGATATTCATTGTGCCCAGAAGATGAATCTACTGACTTTGGTAATCCCATTGCTTATCCTGTAGTGCCACCATGAGGTTGACATTTGTGGTTTTGATAATTACATAGGTTTGTCTTTACTTTGGTTTAAGGCCGAAACTAATGGCATCTTCATCAACCTCAGCTAGCTGTACTTTGTCCTAAAATAGGATGAACATGGTACCTGCTAAACATCCGATTAACATAATGTTAGCATTGTCATTGTCAGCATGTTAGCATGCTGATGGTAGCATTTAGCCTACGCACCGCTGTGAGAGCAGAGTCTCTACAATTCAATTGAGCTGAAATAGTGTGCACTGCAAGGGCTCACATGGTGACTCAGAAGAATTGAAAGTAATGGCCTTACTTATCCAAAGAGGGGTTAATTGTGGGTCAGGGCCAAAGGAGGGCCAACTCCGAAGCTCAAGACTCAGAAGTCTACCTACCTATGAAAGATAAGGAACACTCATTCAAGGACAACATGTACATATTTGGACAGGGAGGACAGATGAATTGAAAGAGGAGTGAAGGAGGCTATGAATGTAAAAATAGAGAGACCATCCCTCAACAGTGGAGCAGGTCTATGACACCGCTTATCCCCAACCTACATTGTTGTCCTTTCATTCCTTCTCAGGAGAATTCAGTTGGCCACCCAACAACCATAACAACTGTCATTCACTCAGCCAGCCACATTCAAAAGGTTCAACGACTGTGATAATGACCCCACAGAGTTCAAGACAGAACTGAAGAAGCTCTTAGGATAAGAGGCGAAATTTCCAAGTTCTTAGAACCAAGTCCACTTGTTTTACATTCAACCCTGCTTGTATAAGCATGACCTGGATGGCTGATAATCTTCATAGACAATGGCCTTAATGCACTTAGCTTTAGATGGAAATGGGATGGTCCAACCAGCCACACTGTCTGCCACTCAGCACACCACAACCTAGATTTCAATGCATTGATTGTTTTATTTATGAAATATATCAGGGTCAGTATTTTATTGATTGCATTACCCACTGCAGCAGTCAAATTTCTCATTTTAAAAATGATACGATGGATTTTGTCAAAAGACTAGCCAGCTCATCATCGTCCATCACTTCAAACCATAGACAGGAAAACTGAATGCTGCTGGTTTGTTTGAGGTTGCACCTGAACAGAGAAGAGTTTTCTTTCCTTCAATGCATTTCTCATACATTTTTTTCACAAGCACACAGAATCAAAGATGAATATTTGAACAAAAAATTAAGGGCTTCAGTACCATAAAAAAACATTAATAGAATTGGCATTCAGTAAACCCATGTCAGTCAAACCGTGGTACATACGTATATAGAAACAGAACTACAGTATTACAGCCAGTTACACAGTGTGATAAAAGCATAATTAACAATCTTAGCAACCTGAATTGGGATACTACATGCTGCCAATGCAAATTTAAACACTTGAAATGAGCACAGAAAAGCAGTTCAACAACAAGCTCACTTGCATAACAGGGCATAAATTTAACAAGTAATTGATAGTGAGTGCTATAGGCCTGCTCAAGGCTCGGCCAAAGTACAATAACAATGCTGTACACGTTGACAAGGCAACAACCAAGGAACATGTTCAAGTTACACTACACCAAACACTTAAAGCAGAGAGATAAACTCTTCTTTTATTATATCCATTTTTTTCATTGTGGCTCTTGTAGATGAATCTGTAGAAAGCACATATATTATGTATATATACTTTTGTGTCTCTATCTTATATAGAACTGATGGTTTCTTTTGACAGCTCCTGAATGCAAACAGCCTTTATTTTTTTTTATTTCACGATCATGAACAACACACCTCTAGTCTACCAACACAGTAGCTTGAGACAACCAAAGATTTCAAGCATAAACATATTACCAGTTGAGGTTGTGCTGTTAGTAAGCTATGACCCTTTAGTATATTTTCTGTCAGCCATGTGAACAACAGCAAACCTGTGTTCATCGACAATGCTTTGAAAATGAAATATGTATTGAGATATCACTGACAAAAGCTTAAACTCACCATCTGTTAGCCAACTGGCAAAGTACTGCAGAGATAAGACCTGAGGATGTACATTGTAGATACTGAGAATTTTATTGCAGTGGAAATGCTTACCAAAATCTACTCCCTCCTTGTATTTTTTAAATTCTAAACTATGCAGGCAAAAGCTTTAATCAGACAAACCAAAGATTTATATGGTTGTCATGGTCTTTTTTCCACCTCAAAGATTGTTGTTTAATTCAAAATATCACATAATGTCACGCATGAAATCAGACAACAAAAAAAATAAATAAATAAAAATAAAAATTACAACACACACAGTATTTAAACAGTTTTGTGATTAAAGTGATTTGAAAATAATGCAACTCAAAAACATGTTCCATTAGACCTCCCCTGTCTCTTTACTGTCAACTTCTTTCAAACCCCACACCTCCAGTATTTTGTAACAGGCTTTCTGTTAAAAGCTTGAAGTCAAGCCAAGATTCACCTGCTGGCATTATTTTAAAACACTTTGTTAAGATACTTGCAGAGTAACAGAAAGCTGTTGTCACAAGCTGAATGGTCCTCCTCTTGACAGTTAACATCATGCGTAAAATGTCCCTTTACAATCAAATTTCCTTAATGGTGACTTTTTTCCCAACTTTATCATTATTGATGAGTTTTGAGGCTGGCCTTGCTTTTCAAATGCTGCACAAACATTTTGTTTGGTTTTGTGGACAGATGATAAATAGATGTTTCCAAGAGAAATGGACAAGCGCAAGTAAAAGGGAAGCCATTGTGCCTAAGTTAGTTTCTGGGGATCTGCATTGATGAACAAAGATAATCTTGAGCATCATTATAGCTACAAACATGATAAACTGGATGAGCTGCAAGACCTAGTGCTTTTCCAGCATATGCCTTTAGCTCATTTAGTGATACAGGCTTCATTTTGAAATCTCAACTGAGGTTAGGAAGGGAGTTACTGGCATTGGTCAGCAACATTTACAAACCCCAGACAGGAACATGATAGTAAATGCAAAGTGAAGGAAGGATTTTCCCATTAGTTTGGGATTGTTGAAGGAAATTTGTGCTTCTTGGCTCTAATAGCACATGAGGCAAAACACTATTGCCTACCAGGTCTCAATTTGCTGACCACCACTGTAGAAAAGGAATAAGATGTGGGAGGACACCTTTTGTGCTTCCTTATTTTTGATCTTATTCTAATTATTATTCTCAAGTGGTTTTTATTCTCCACCCTATTATTTCCCATGCCTGTCTTTATGTTGCAAAGCACTTTGAGCTGCAATTCCTGTAAGAAAGCTGCTATTCAAGCACATTAATTAGTAGTAGTAATAGGAGGAGTAGTACATTTAATTCTGTACCACTTGAACATTTTAAAGGTATTATGGTAGAACATTATTTTGATAAGACAAACACTTATCCAGGAGGTTATTTCTTGTGTATGCTGATGCAAATTGAGGTAGTTACTAACACATTTTGTTTGAATTATTTTATATTGTGTAATAAAATGTATAATATGGTATGTTTGTATGTTTGCAGTGTTCTGGAGGTAGATTTTTTATTAGTGTTTGAAGGCACAGCTTTTAATGACTGAAGGTCTAATATTACAATATCCATCATAGGAATTTGCTATAGAGGCATCAACTGGTAGAACTGTTTTTGCTTTACATTTCATTTGAGGTTTCCAACCTCACTCTACAAACTAATCTGGGGTACACAGTTGAAATCAGAAATCAGATGTCCTATGAAATGGTATCATTGCCTTGTGATGTCTTTCCTGTATAAACACCTCAGTGAGGGGTCAATCTTGACCAGCATAAGAATGGAGTTTTTGTTATGGGGTGAGAGGCAGAATAATTCGATAGCATGGATAGCAAACAAATGTAATGAGTGTCTTGGTTGCTCTTTTACTTCCACTCTAATGCAACCTCACCTCTGGTGCATGTTTCTTCAAGTGCATCATCAGAGGAGTTCAAGCGCTCCTTACATGGGAAGTAGGAAGCTCACAAGAAAGTGAGGTGATTTATGTGATGAATGACAGATATGAGTGGCTCCACTGTATGCTCTATTTTGTAACGTGTATATATGTTTTCTTGTTAAAGTTTTCATAGATAGTTTGACAGGAACATACATTCACTTAACAATTTATGGCAAGTACAAAAAATAGCATCATAAAATATTATAATATCATAAAACTATCCAGCCAGATATATCACCTTACAGTTTTTCTCAGTCGCTTTGGTACATTTAATGAATCACCCCAAACACTTCCAAAACAGTAAGTGCATTTCTCAAAAGAATTCATGCATCACACAATGGATTACCTGCAAAAGCCCCTAGCTGGCTCATAATCCTTAGTTTATCTCTCAAAGGTAGATATTTCTATCAGTGAACATGTCCGTGCCATTGAATGACGAGTCCTGTTGTGTTCACGAACAAGATAGTCAGAATGTTTCGCCATGCTGTCAATATATCATAAGTGTTTTCCTGTGTGAGCTATGGCTTTGATGACAGTGACACACACACACACACACACGTTGTGTTTTTATCACTTGTGGGGACATTACATAGACTTACATTCATTTCCGAGAGCCTTACCCTAACTCTAACCATAACCACTATCTGCCTATTCCTAACCCTATACCTAACCTAACCTTACCTAACCCGTAACCCTATCCTCAGTCTTCACCCTAAAATGTAATGATTTACATTAGGGGGACCTGCATTTTGTCCACATAAGGCAGGTGAGTCCCCACAATGTGATAAATACCTGGTCACACATACACATACACACACACACACACACACACACACACACACACACACACACACACACACACAAAATGTGAACATAGGACACACCACTGAGACAAAACTGTCGGTGCGGTGCAGCGCCATATGGAGAATTACAGAGCAGTCATTCCATCTACACCATGTGATGTTCCTTTGTGTTGGGCCACAGATTCTCATTCACATCACACCAGGTTATCTTCCCCTGCAGTGTGGGATCTTTTGGAATGTCTCTGCAGGTGTCTGATGTGATGTCCTCACGTTTTACACTGTTTTAGCGAACTGGTTGATTTAATGCCTCACACATTCCCTCTGATTAATGAAGTCAAGATTCACCTGAGAGCTATTCATTAATTCAGGACACATTCACAAAAAAGCCACAAATAGAAACATAGACAACTTTCTTGACAGACTGTTACAACTGGTTCAACCATTTTGCATGTACTGACGTATGCAATGAAGTTATGCCTAGATGTCTGTTGTTTTTACAAGTGACAATATAGGAAACAGTAGACAATGGTGCATAATCATTTGCATGAATGTGCAAAAGCATTTGCAGTTTGTTCAAAAAAAGGAGAAATTGCTTTTATGTCTGCACACAATGGAAGTAGTTTTGAGAATTTCAATTTTGCTCTGAGAAATGTACCAAAACGACGGAAAAACAGGTCCCAGAATTTATCTTTGTATCTTCACTTAATAACTGACCTAAACCGATTTTCTTTCATTTTCATTTTCTGTCAGTCTACCAATAGATTTATACATTAAGAATTTTAACATAATAAACATAAACATAAACAACATAAATTTAACACTGAGGTCAACAATCAACAAAACATCAAATTTGATACATATTGCAAAAGCACATGATAATATAGCCTGACTTCGTGGTATGGCTTCTATGCTTGTTGCCACCTGTTGACGTCATTCAGTGCAACAGCATGAAAACACATAAACATGGTGAGCAAATGCATGCTGAGAAAATGTAATCTCCAAATGCTTCCAGATTTCATTAAAACAGGACTAAACCCGAGTATGTGGGTCCTGTGGTGGAGGAGATTTCTACAGCAGCAGCAAAGCACATGTCAGTGACCCTTCACTAGACCACCACTGAAGTCCAGTGAAATATGATGGATGTCACACTTTTCAGGCATTTTAATAAGCACAAAATACAAAACAATGAGATGAATGACATGCAGGGAACTTGAACTGTGTCCAAAACTACAGTATGTCCATTTTCAGTATTATCTGCCTTTATAACCTGATCAATACTCACAGGACATTGTATGTGGAGGCTTATGTTATTGTACTTTCTCTGTGCCTCCACATTCTCAGCCCATGCATGCACATGCTCTGCCAGTCGCTTTGCTGTCAGGGAGAGGAGAGTGGTAATGACAAGCGTTGCTAACCTTAATCATCTATGTTGGAGGTTTGAGGTTTGCCCATTATGAAATTGGCACTTGTAGTTTTTATCTTAACCATGCTATTGTGTGAAATAAATCTGTTGATTAACTAACCAAATTAATCTAAACCAAATTAAACTAAACTAACTAAATGGGCAAAAAATATCCAAATGTAGATTAAGACCAACTTTTGTCATTGGTTAAAAGCCAGCAATGAGTGCAGGTCAACATATATTGGGGGAGTTCAACAGCTGTTAAATGTTGGGCTGATTTGGGATTTGCTTTGCTGTCCAAGGATTGTGTTTCCTTGCCCTCTTTGGACTCCAAGGTTAAGCCCAATGGGGCACTCATGTCTGCTGTCTCTACAGTGGGATGTGTACAATACTATGCTAATCTGTAGCAAAGGAATATTGTCAGAAAATACAGAAACCACCAAGGTCCATCTGCCACCTCTGATAGTGTCATTTCTGCTTTTCCTGGTTGGCTGAGCATGAACATTAGCAATTTTAAGTCTTGAAATTAAAGATGAGGCACTGCTAAGACTCCAATTTTCTCTTCCTGTGGACTGGAATGCAATATGCTATGGCTTTGTGTGGTTCATTTCTTGGTTTCACTGTGAACACTCAGTTATCCCATGCCTGATTCACCGAAGCTGCCAATGAGTTAAGCCTCAGTGACTCTTCACCATTACCTCTCTCTCTGTGGACCACCACACACCCAACCATTGCACTCCTATTCACCTCTGCTATGTCAGTGAGTTTGTTGTCATTATGGACTCGATTTCTCAGACCTATGACAAGATGGTTGTGATTCATAGTGGCATCTCTTAAAGCATTACCTCCACAAGGTGCTTGCACAGACCTTTCTTTCTTGCCCCAACTGACCATCCTCCTCCATGACTTGCACACAGTCTGGAAGCTCCTCTTAAAGTTCTCATTGTAGTAGCCATATATGATGGGGTTGACACTGGAGTTGGAGAAAGCCAGCCAATGGGCAAAGGGGAAGATGTAGCTGGTCAGCAGGTCCAGCTGGTCCCTGTCCAAGCCTGCGTAGTCTGTCATCATCATTAGGGTCCAGAGTGGTAACCAGGACAGCATGAAAAGCAAAGCCACCAGGATGAGCATCTTTATCACCCTGATCTTTTTCTGGGATATCATTGGTTGACCACCCCTTCTACCCCCAACCCCATTGTTGGCCAGCTGTGGCTCTCTGTTCGCAACCACAGTGGAACACAGTTTGACGCCGATGCTTCCATACATCAGTGTGATGAATGTGAGGGGCGCAAGGTAGATGTGCACAAACAGAACCGCTGTGTAGACCTTTCTCATCTGAGGGTCGGCAAAGTTTTCATAGCAGGTGTACAGAGGGAATGTGTGATTGAAGTCGTCATTGTACACCTTGTAGTGGAAGGGAACTTTGTCCACAGTCAGTGCTACAGCAGCAGGACACATTATCACCACTGCTAACACCCAGATTAATACGATGGCTGCCTTGGCAACAAGTACAGTTGGCTTGGGTTGTAGAGGGTACACTATGCAGCGAAACCTGCAGTAGATGAGTAAAAAAGAGCACTGCCACTAATTAGCTGTGGCTAGACACACACAAACACATACACACATGCATAATTACTGATCTTCCAATTATTTTTTTGCATGAATCTTCTAAAGTTTTTAAAATAATGAACAATTCCCATCTCAAATTAACAGAGCCTCAAGGCATATTTTAAAGTTTCAAGTTTTGTTTGATCAGTAGTCAAAAAAATGCAGTGGGTGAAAGTAAAGCAAGCAAACACTTGTGTGATTATGTATTATGTGAGACACTTGAAGTTGAAGGTGAATTTTGAGCCATGCTAGTGGTGTGGCTCTAGGCAGGGCAGTGTTGGACTGAAATATCTTGCATCGCAATGCATTGTGAGCTGAAATTTCGTAAAAGAAATTCACTGTCCCCGCAGGATGAATCATACTGACTTTGGTGATCCTTTCAGCAGCACCACTATGAGCTTCATTTTTGTTGTTTTGAGTGAAATGTCTTAACAACTGTTGGATGGATTGCTGTGAAATTTGGTTTGCCCTAAAGATAAATTGTATTAAACTTGGTGATTTCTCAATTTTTATCCAGTGCCTGCAAATGCCTGCAAAATTAATTTGTGTTTAGAGCTAATTAGCAAATATTAGCATGCTAAACTAAACACATGAATGTATTTAGAGAACTGGACACGGCACAGCCACTCAGCCTTGCTACCAATTTGTCCTGATGACCACTCATGGTACTACAATGGAAAAATCAACTGCAGCCCAAAAGATATACCAAATACGAGCATTGTAAGAGATTTCTGTACAACTGTCGACAGCACACCTCCACAAACATAAACAAGGTCAGTTATTACTCTTTCCATATAATTGCAAAACTTTCAGAGTGCAGAAAAGCTATTTTTATTTGTGTGACATCATCTTAGTGTTACTTCTATGGGCTGAGTGGGAACACTCAGGCGGGGCCCGCAGGAGAGACACTAATGTCTGCTGAAGCAAACCCAGAAATTAGAGGCTTTATGCAAGTGAGTGTGCACTATCTTTGAGTCAGTTCTCACAATACAACCATGGGTAAACACTATGCCAGCTAAACATCAACATGTTGAACATGTTAGCATGCTAATATTAGCTTTTGGCTCAAAGCACTGCTGTACCTAAATACAGCTTCGCAGCTTCTTAGTATTGTTGCTTCAGAAATGACCTAAATGACAATGACTAAAATCAATCAACCTGAGTTCATTGTGTCTCAGAGGATAGTCTTAGCATATTAAACCACATACACTTACCTCTCAGCAGCAATGGCCACCAGGGTGAAGACTGATGCAGAAACAGACACTCCCTGCACAAAGCCGCTCATCTTGCACACAGCGTTGGAAAAGGGCCAACCTGTTGAAAAAATGGCAAACACTCAACAGAGTAGTATGCAAGCAAGTGGCACTAATACAGGGACATTTGTCATTCTTTGAAGAGTTTCAGACATCTTTAACATGCATAACATGTTACAGAGTGATGACATTGTTGCAGGGAGAAGCTTAGGACCTGTCATTTCACACCTTTCTCCCCTTTTTTCTACATAATCATTGTTCCATCATCCCCGGCACAGCAGAAAAGGGCTTTTGAGTATACCCTTGGAAAATTACTTGAATAGAGCATGATAGACTGTCGCAGATGGCTCTGTGAAAAAATTTAACATGAACATTGACCTCAAGTTTGTGGACAATTGCAGCACAATAGCAAAGCTTACGAAATACTATAGTAGCTTCCTAAGTCCCCTACACACTGTCATGCAGAGGAAGCCTGGAGCATGATTGCTGATTGTAGCAACAATCTATAAACAGTGCAAAACAATGATGTAGTATTTAATTTCTGCAAGCACAATGACAATAGCAGCACCCATTCCTAAGCCACAGTAAAACTGCAGGATTTCCTGCAAAAACATTCAGTCAAAATTTGAACTAAAGAAGTAATAAGCAGCAAAAATATATTGTACATGAAAAAGAATAAAAAAGAATATAGTAGAAGTAAAGAAGCAGCAGTCAGTACTGTGAAAGTCCAACAAAGGCAATGAAATGGTTGGCATAAAAATTTCAGAAAACTCACAAATATTGTCATTAACAGTTGAGATGGTAGATAATATGATAATAATATCAAACAAATGCTAAATATGATAGTAGTGTTATAATAAGATATGCTTAACCTTGAGACAGTCGTTCTGTGCTTCAACTCTGCTGATTCCCTCACCTCATTTAATGGTTGCTCACTCCAACTACTTGCACTGCAGAAATAATACAATAAAATCATTATCTTAAGTAGCTGCTCAACACATAACCCTGATAAATACAGATACACCACTTTTCTTTGTTGCATTGCTAAGCACTGCTACAATAAATACCTGGATGACATTATATGGAGACAGTCAGAGGCTGGTAATACTGAGTGTTACTGTGTAGTCTCTCAAAAATACCTTTATAGACCATAAGAATAACATTTTATCTTTTAACATATTCACTACATATTTATATTTACATAATATTACAGCTTTTCCTCTTTGGTGCAGAGCAGGTAGAGCACAGTCACTGAACGCCACATCACTGACAGTCTGAACGCCCCCATAATGAAACTATGAGAGAGTTGACAGTGAACCAAAACAGTAGCTGTAAAACCCAAACAAAGAGCTAAAAGATGATGTAATATTCTGTAGAGCTGAGGGGAGCTGCAGAGTCAGGTGATAATTCTCTGTAGGTCATCAGTAGCAGCATCCCATTGCTAACTGCTTTAAAGCAACTATGAGGAAAAGTGATATCAGCATTACACTGGGACTTTTCATAACCAGTCAAAAAGTCATTGTAGCTGCTTTCAGTAACTTCAGTGAGTTACTGTGTACTAGTGTGACTGTATTTCCTCTAGTGTCCAATATTGAATAGGAGTTATAAATCAGCAGGTGTTGACTGGTATCCAACTGATTTTCCTCATGATAGTTATGTGTTTAGTTTAGTTAATTAATTATCAAAACAGCAAAACATGGCACTCAAAATCTTAATCCTATTACAAACTCACTTGCTGACCAAGCTCTGCCAATCCCTTCAAAGTAAACACCTTGAGAACTTTGCATCATGCATGCCTTGATAAACAGAACGCAAGTCGTCGGAGTACAAATAGGAGACCTCAGGTTTTTATTCTACTAGTTATTGTAGTTGTTTTGAATAAATCTGAGATTATAAATTCCACTGCATACCTGTGCTGTAGGTGGCTCCATCCCACTGTGTCATGCTGTTACATCTGCCTCTAGGGTAACCAACGAATGTGAGCCTCAATCTGCTCTATTTGTCAGTGTCTAATAATGTGTCATCAGAAAAATCAGCAGGAGACATCAGGTCTGCAAAAAATGCACAAATTCTCTGAAGCACTGCAGGAGGGGCTCACATGCTCATAGCATTCACAGAAAAAGACTTCACAGGGAAAGATTCTGAAAGACTTCAAGAACAATGCATCCTTTCATAACCTCCATCTATATGTCTGCCCCTAACATGTCACAGAATAGATGTGTGTGTGTTGGGGGCGGGGGGGGGGGGCGGCGGGTAAGCCACATATTAGGCTCTGTGCAATGACAGTGAGGCTTGGCAATAATAGAGAGTATTGAAGAGCTGCTGTATTGAAATGCATTAAATCAGATTGTACATGTATAAATTGTTACCTCCACCGTTCGTAGTGAATTGTTATTGATACTTTTATTGAAGTACAGTAAAGGCTCTGCATACAGTTTGTCTTCCACTTTTTTCAACTGGGGTGAGCAGGTTTATGCTCATGATTATGGTGTTACTATAGCAACTCAACCCTATAGAGGATCAGCAGATGACAGAAAGCACAGCAGGGGAAACAGAGAAGTTCCCTTTCCACATGAAGCTCATCAAGACCACATAAAAAATGGGCATTATCTTCATGTATGTCTGAAGTGTAGTTTAGGATGTGGCTGTATATTAAATGATACTTTTCGCTCTACAGTCATCGTCCATTCTGTTCATTGGTTGCAATCTGAACAAAAGTTTTAGATGTTCGTACTTTTTTTTTTACAGAGCTGTATGCATATTTTCTGGTCGGTTGGTTTGTGGTTGACAGCTTTTTTCTTTTTCTTTTCTTTTTCTTTTTTTTTTTTTTTTACATCTCAATTACCCTGCAAAACAATGTGAATGGCTACTCACTGCAGCTAAAATTCTTAAATGCTCTTATATTTTCAGTATGTTTGTGAAAAATAACGTAACGCGAGATCACATCATATGCTATTTATGCAACCAACTGAATAAATATTGTCAACAAAAAGCAACAGTAAACAAATAACATATTGCTGCATGACACTGAACTTAGCAGAAACAAGCATCCATCAGTTATTCCAATGGAGGGTGTCATTAAGAGTTTAGTTCTTTCTCATCACTCATAAAAGAGAAAAGAAGAAAAGAGAAAACAGATATTTCCATGGTTTTTCGACACAGGTGATATTTGTGTTTTTGGCTGTATCTGTTTTTGCACTCTCCTGAAATAGCAGAACTATAGCAGTAAATATAGCTCTAATTATAGGTATAATGTGGTGGTCAAAAGCATGCATGACACCTCCGTACTGTCAAAGCGTAGTCTGTTATTACTTACACTGAATGTTAGTTTAAATGCATTCAGTGACTCAGCTGTTATGTAGGCCTTTGTACACCAACTTGTGACTTGTTAGGAAAGTTGACCTTTCTCCAAGAATAGTTCACATACATCACAGCCACCATTATTATGTTATGAAGTGCTTCTGTACAGTTCACTTCTCTGTAGCAGTGCTTAATAGTCTTTAGGATCCTCACAATAGTTTTTCTAGGTATATTTGGCGTTCCTGTTTTCAAATATGCCCAAATGAATTATAATACTTCATTTAGTTTGCCATTGTGAGTTGCAAATGCAGCCATCTACAGCTGTGCTTTCTCTTATCGGAAATTTGGATGTGCTAATGTGCTGTGCTGATTAGAGACAAGCTAGTCACACCAATCCTTTTTGTAAGTGTGTTAAGCGCAGAGGTGTGCTGCTGTCGGAAACAGCACTGATCAGAGTGGTGAGGCTGAATCAAAATGATAGAACAACATGCTCCATAGAGCTGAGGGCAGAGATAATTGGTGCTTTGTCGCTGTGTAGAGGCTGATAGAGATGCTGGCTAGTGAGTTAGAGACAGATTCAGTTGACACAGTTCCATAACTCTTCTCATCAAAGGTTCATCAAATACAACCGCAAACATACTGTTGATTAACTTTGTTGTTTGCAAAGGTCAAGACTTACATTTTAGTTACAACCAAAAGTAGTGGAATTATAGTGACATTTGACCTTATAACATGTTCCTCTCAACACTGAATATAATATAATTAAAAATGGCAACAATCAGCATATGAAAGTATAAAATAGAACAGTTTTATGGAAAAATCCCAAAAAGCTGGTTTCAGTCATGCTTTAACTTCTGAAAAACATTTTTGCAGACTTTCACTAAACTTTAAAGACTTCCTGGTTCTTTTCACACGCCTCTCTTTCATTTTCACACAGAAAACATGATTTTGGAGTCTTAGTACCACTCAGATTTCACCTGAGTCTTCTGCTCACAATATTCTCCTTTTTTTGTAGAAGAAATTTGTTTTCATCTGACAAGGTCACAGAAATTGCTTCTTGGAATTATGGAGTAGCGGCAGTTATTACCTTTTTCATGCTGCTTCTTCTTCTCATCTGTCTTCTTTGTGTACATGTAGTGTGTTGTCTTGTATTCACACCAGAAAAAAATATTGATTTGCATGTATCACATATCTTCTTTCAATGATCTTTTCCCACTTTACTCATGATCTTGACGCAGTCTATTTTTAAGCTAATTCGAATCCATTCAGATGAGCTATGGAATTAGTGATGAACAGCACTGTGTGTCTGATATGGATTCCTATGGTTCAATTTTGGTTCTCTTTCCCTTTGTGGAGGTACTGCATTATTATTATCAACATCTCAGGCAATGCTGTGAAACCATAAGAGCCATTCCATACACCAATGACAGGCTGAGACTTGAATTGTCTCTATGTGTGAAAACAGAGAAAAAATAATGTGCTGCATGCTGGTGCGAACTCCACACAGTACAGCAAAGGATGCAAGATCCATCCATCCATCTATAGCTCTATGACGTGTGAGCAGATGGAGCGAAGGGGTATAATTATCATTTTGTTTATTAAATCACACAGTTCAGAGCAGGATCCCTGACTCCCTGAGTACCATTAGAAATAACCTACCCTGTTCTGTCCTAACTGCCGTAAGTTGGTGTGCAGCAGGGTGGAAAAATCAACACATAAGATCAATATTGTCAGGAAGGGACAAGTTTGATGTCCCAACTGATCCTTTGCTAAACCCCACCTACAAACTGCATTTCCCTGCATGTTGCTGTGGTGTTCATGAGGCTCTGAGAGGAGCAATGCTCTGTTTCTTAACTACGTATAACCTGTTAATTCACCTATATTTTATTATTCTTGTATTTTATTTTTAATACCATGCTGTGGAGAGAACATACAATACACAAACAACACTGCAACCATACATACACGCTGATGTTATACCTGGGACATGTAGCTTTAGCCTCAGCCTTTCAGCATTATATCATATCAAGCACATATTTAAGACCCTTTTATAGACTTCTCTTTATACAATGTGTCACATGGACATGCTGGAGACGAACCTCTCAGCTAATTCATTGAGTTTAAGCATTAGCTTACATTTGCCACAGTTAGCCGACAAAATCCACAGCTGTCAGCCAGCTTTTGTTTACTTCTGTGAGGAATCAAAGACTTAGTGTTTCAAAAACTACTGCTGCCATCATTACTGCAAACTTGCAGAGCGTGAATTGTTAATTGTCACTTCAAACACACACAGGAAGTATGTGTGATAGGCTCTTTTGTGTTGCCACAGGTATCCATCATAACCTGGGTAGCCATGTTGTAGGTGTTATTTTAAGGGGAGACACGTCACCTCCCATATTTTCATATAACTATTAACTTCAATTAGTTAAAAATGCCTTGTCTTGTTTTCTGATTCCTGTTTTTGGAGGATGTTTCCAACTCACTTAAAAGTCTTCCAGAGGGCAGTATACTGCTTCTGGCTCACAACTTCATGTTCAGGTTGCTGAAACATTACAGGGTACTCAAATGATAAGGCAGCAAATCATCTATATTTTTCTTATTGTGACAAAATCCCATTAAAAGACCAAACAGTGACAAACAAATTGTGTCTCTCATCACTCAGTCCTGTCCCAGTTGCTCAGTCTGCCTGTTGCTCAGCCATAAGGCCATTGGTCCCAACTGAAGATACACATATTTATTTGTTATTAAATTTATTACATAAAAGAAAAGGCTCAGCAAACAGCTGGGGTGCTGTAGTTTTAGCAAACTGGAGAGGATAAAGCATTTTTTTTTACAATTATCAACAGTGGATTTGATGCACTAGAGCATATGTCAAAGTCAAGGCCTGTGGGCCAAAACCAGCCCACGATGGAATTATCTTTGGCCCACATTATAATATCTAATTATTATTACAGCTGGCCTGCCGATATATTGCACGCACCACTAGCCCCTGCCCCACTCGTTCATCAGCAGCCTGATGGAGCTTGTTACCTGTGGTCAACTTTCAGCTACCCTCTTCCCGAAAAATGGCTAAATAGAAGGTGGACTTTGATAACAGGGGTTTTCAAGGCAGGTGGGAGGCAGAGTATGTGTTTGCGGATATGAAGGACAAAGCTGTTTGTCTTCTGTGCGGGAGCAGTGTGGCTGTCATGAAAGAATACAACGTAAGACGACACTATGAAACCAAACACAGGTAAATTACTCTGCAGATAAAGCCATAAGAAATTAATGCAACTAATTTTCATTTATTTAATGATTAATGTTGTTTTATAGGCAGTAACTTATAGGCTGTGTTAGTTCCAGGTTCAATATGTGCAATAGGGTCATTTCAATCAGTTTTCAATAAACATTGAACCAGTCCGGCCCTCGACTTGGAGCAATTTTTTTTAATTTTGGCCCACTGTATACTTCAGTGTGACACCCCTGCACTAGAGTGTATTTACAACTGTGTAAATGTATCTATGGATATAAATCTGGATATAAAAGATGGCAACACTATAATCTTCAGCAACCTTGTTTGTATAGCACGTTTCATACAAGAAACTTAGATCAATGTGCTATACAGCAGGGAAATCACGTGCACCAAGTTCTTCACATAAAAAAGACAAAGAATGAGCAAGAACAAGAATAGAAAATTAATGTAAAATAAGATGGAACAGAACAGAACAAACCCGATAATGATATGGAAAAAGAAAATAAAGACAATATAGAACATGAGATGGAAAATAAAACCATTGAATAATACTAATAATAAGTTCCTCCGGCACTGCTACAGCTGCCGCCACCAGCCAGGGTCGGGTCAGTGACAACCGCGTCTGTTTTTCTTTGCCCTAGGGTGCTCAAAGCCTGTGCCCGCCAGCTGTGTGGAGTTCTTCACCATGTCTTCAACATGAGCCTAAGTCTCCAGAGGGTCCCCATGCTGTGGAAGATGTCGTGCCTCATTCCTGTGCCAAAGACATTACAGCCCAGGGCCTCAAAGGACTACAGACCTGTGGCACTGACCTTCCACATTATGAAGACCCTGGACAGACTCGTCCTGGAGCAGCTCTGGCCCATGGTCAAGCCACTCTTGGACCCCCTCCAGTTAGCCCGACTTGGAGTTGAGGACGCCATCATCTACCTGCTCAACTGTGTCTATGCCCACCTGGACAAGCTGGCGAGCACTGTGAGGGTTATGTTCTTTGACTCCTCCAGTGCATTTAACACCATTCGTCCAGCTCTACTGGGTGACAAACTGACAGCTATGCAGGTGGACGCCCCCCTAGTGTCCTGGATAGTGGACTACCTGACTGGCAGACCACAGTACGTGCGTCTGCAACACTGTGGGCTCTATTTCCGCCCCCGCCACTGGTGGGGCGCAGGGTGCTGTGTTTTGTGTATACTTATAGTTTCTCAGTATATATATTTTGTTTTTATATTTTGTTTTTTATATATATAGCTTTTTTCTTTTCTCTTCTAATTTTATCCTAATCTTATTTTTGTAAGGAGCACCTGCAACAAAAACAATTTCCCCTTGGGGATCAATAAAGGAATTCTGATTCTGATTCTGATTCTGATTTTGAAAATAGAGTACCTATACTGCATAAAATCAAGTAAAATACAACATTTTAAAAGAAGTGCAGCAGTGCATCAAAGTGAGGAAAAGACAAACATTTCAGGTCTGTATCAGGAAAGTCATATCTAGTTGAAGGCTAAAGTCAAGAGATACGTTTTAAGCTTTCATATAAAAATATGCAGCGAGCTGACTTCCCTGATATCTATAGGCAGTGTGCAAACTATGCCATGCCTTTCAGGGGAGCTCTTTTTTTTTTTTTGGAGGGGGGTTGTTACGCATGCCTCAAGGAGAGGACTTACTGTGATTGTGCATCTGATGTATACTAATCAGTTAATATTAATATAATATTAATCAGCACACGAGTGGTCTGATTTCTGTACAGTGCCTTTTTTTGCTCCATTGAGCTCCTGAAGCTTCAGTTTACCTGTTAATGTGAGTGAAATTTGATATTGCGCCACCACACTTCGCTGGTGATTGCAAGAATAGCATGCATGCCGGTATCTTTATTAGAGTGAATCAACCTCCTGTATGAATCATACATCAATAATTGCCTACTTCAACACATTATCAATGACAATGGTGATACAGAAGGATCGAAATGCATGGCAAAAATAGCATATTGGCAATATTTTAGAGACCCCTCAAAATTTCGGAAATCCTGTTTTCAGGGGAGCTCAGGTCTCTTCAAGGGGAGCCAAGCTCCCCCTGGCTTCCCCGTAGTTCGCACCCTGTCTATAGGCAATATGTTCCATAGCTTTGGGGTGTAACTGAAATGGCTGATTTTCTGTTGCTGTGAACCTCCAATAGGCCAGCAGCAGATGATTGCAGTGTTCCTGAAGGTAGATAGTGAACAGGGGATTTATCAATGCAAAGCCCATTAATGGCTTTGTATACAATCAATTATAAATGTCCCAGACAGCCTTTGCAGAGCAGCTAAAACTGGACTAATGTGCTCTCTCCTCTTATTGTGCTCCATGATGTTTAAAAGTAAATTGTCTACTAGGTATCAACAGGTTATAAAGCCTGACTGATCTGACTGAATTAGAGTTGCAATAATTGCCTCTTTTCGATTAGCTAGTATTGACAACAAGATCTTGCTTACAAATCTGCTTACAAATCTGTCGGGTCTTTGGGTATCACACAATTTATTGCTTTCCCTCCAGGTGTGTAGGATTGATCTCATTTAATCCATAAAAGTCATAAAGAATTTGTCTGTGTAACCATCTGTGCCCGGGCTGGCTTTTTAAATGCATCTTCAATTTCTTTTATAGTTCCTGGTCTATCTATATGTTCCAACGATCTTGAATGCAATTTAGTTAACTTGATGGCCTCAAGAACCTCAAGAAAAAACACTGAAGTATGTACATGACTTATAGGACCAGTTATTAGTGAGCCTGCCTTGCAGTATAGGTATCAAACCTGCAATCTTGTTACAGAAAACAATGTCAAGGGTGATGTGAGACAAAAAAAAGGGGTGTCCACAGCATGTGTCTGACTAATGATAAGACATATGTTTGCAATGATAACAAACGACTGTCTTGTGCTGAATAGCACCAAAAGCCCCTCATTCACCTCCCACTCTGTGTGTTTCAGTGACTTGCATACATAATAAATTTCGACAAGCATCAAACATTAAGATCAGGGATTAGAATAGAAATGAAATTGTGAGAAATAAAACAGGAAAACAAAATAAAAACAAAATGAATTAACTGAATAATAAAACATAATTTTTAACTTTGTAATGAAATCTTGCTGTCTTGTTATCAATTGTTCAGAATATTAAATTCTAAAATTGCCACAGAAAATAATTCATATTCAATTATGTATTGCCCCTAATAAAGTTAATTAGAAACTCTAGAAGAGCTCACAAGGACAGAGAGCAGGGAGCTGGACATGTTTTGTTATAGTGGTTTTTGAAATGTGGTGAGCAGCTATTGGCTAATTGTGATAGTGTATGATCTTGCTACTGTAAGTTTGCTTTTTTCTATATCAGAAGGGTAAATTGAACCAAAGTCAATGGAGGCCTGACTAACATGCATGTTGGAGCATCATAGTTAGGTGTGATCTGTTTGCCCCACCGTAACAGTAATCATGAGTATCAATGAAAGCTGGTCAAACATTGACATGTAGTCAAGTCTCCTCAACATGCCTTTGAGAACTGACTCTCCTGCAACGTGCTTGTGGCAGTAAGGAGTTATGGCAGAGGGGAGGATGCATGACAGGGCAGTACCTGTGATGAGGCTGTCCACCAGTGTCGTAGGGATGCAGAAGATGCCCACCAGTAGGTCACTGATAGCCAGGTTGAGGATGAAGAGGTTGGTGACTGTGCGCATACGACGGTTTTCCAGCACGATGAGACACACCAGTATGTTTCCCACCATACACAGCAGGAAGATGAAGAAGTAGGCCAGGATGTAGCTGGCAGCCACATACAGAGAGTGCTGATAATAGGGGAAAAAGGTAATGTTGGTGATGTTTGTCGCGTAATCTATGCTGCTGTTCGTAACAGCTGCTGATCCCTCCAGCTTCATGTCCTCCTTGCCCTCGTTGTCCAGTATCTCCATCCTTTAGATGGCCCAACACTGCAGGGAAAATCAAACAGTGATGAGAAGAGATCATTTATAATACATTTGGAACAATTAGTGACAAAAATACCACCAGATTGCTTGACAGTTGAAACAAACCATTCAACATACATAACAGATTTTATTCTGTTAATAACACTTAACTCAGCAAGGATGTCTCATTCTGAAAAGCTTGTGTCAACTGGCTCTTACTTTGACTCCCCTTATGTATAGCAACTGTACAATAACCTAGCAACCGTAACTATGATGTCAAGCGTGTCAAGCATTGGACTGCTTCATATGCCAAAGTGGTGTGCATGTGGCTGTCGTGAGAGTGATTTAAAGAGTTTGAACATTCACAGTGTAAATAGATTCTGTGACTGACTTTTGGCCTATTTACTGTACCTTGAGTTGCGTCAGCCAGTCACATCTATTTCAGTAGAGATTTAATTAAAGAACTTTCAGCAGCAGAGAAACTTGTTCTGCCATGCAATTTTGTGTGTGAAAAACAAGGAAGTTGTCACATATTCAATACATATGGACGAGAGCATAGATAGGTCACACCGCGAATGTCTACTTTCGTGAGCGGCGTGGACAGTATATGGGAATTTATATTCAGCTGCAGACACAAACAACAACGGAAGGTTTTGATGAAAAGCTTTTATGATGGTGCTGCTGTCACTTTATCTATGAAAATCTCAATATGTAGCAGCCTACTCAAGTGTTGCCATGTTTAGTGAGCTTCACATGCAAATTCCGAAGTTCTCAAGAAAGGTATTTCAGTGTTGGGCAGGGATGATTCGACCCTAATTTGACCCTATAGTTGACATCAGCCGTTACTGTGCATGGAAAAAAACCTCAACCAATTTGTCGCCTATATACCCCTTACCTCTAACTTTTATAGTTTTAGGACATTCTTTTTTCTCACTGGATGCTAGACCTGCACTATATCTACGACAACATATCAATTTGACAGTAAGAGAGGAGAAGGAGACTGTTGGTTAATGCAGGGTTGAAAACAGGAGGTAGGAAATCCATTCATCGTGTGTGTAAGGCTGAGGGCTAAAATATGCATAGAGTTTGTATTTTATTTCCTGACAGTAAGACAAAACTCTCCAGTCAAAAATGTATTTTCGTTCACCTTTTCAATGATTCACTGCAGTTTTGGTACATTAGATAAATGCAAGTGATTGCAATATAATTGTGATACATCCGTTATTTTACATACAGACTCAGATGCACTGATCTCAGTGAACATGAGATGAAAACCTGACTCAACTAGTACTGATACCAAATATCTGAAGATAATGATCATTTAAAGGTCTTGCAGAAACTGCTCAACAATAAAAGGCTCATTGCAAGATAAACAATACAAATACATACATTTATCGTGCAAACATTCTGCTATATTCTGATTATTTACACACTTGTTGCAGTAGCGATGATGACTGATCTTCTGCCTCTGTACATACAGACGTCAGTAGCATGGATAACTGGAGAGCAGCGCTGCGGCATTAAGAGGATCTGATACACTGATGACAATCCCAATGGTGAACGTGTGGCAAATGCCAACCCATGTGGAGAGCAAATGCTGCCAGCAAAACTCAGAAGCATGTATTACCATTGTCTGTGCTCTGGGCAAAGCACGCTTCACAGAGTAACACAACTCCTGTGCAAAATACGGCACACAAACACCCTGGCGAAGCAAACACGCAAAGGTGGCGGACTACCTGCAGGCAATTTGTTATCTGGCAGCAAGGCTTCCTGAAGGTGGGTTAAAAATGGACATATCTGGTTGCTCTGATTGTTGAATTTCTAAGAGTGTTTCTAATCCATGTGACCAGTAAGCTGGCTTCACCCCTGATCATTTGTAAATAACTGCATAATTCATGTCCCCTGTGTCAAAGGCTTTAAAACCTCAACCTCTCTACTGTTACAATAACGGCACAATATGAGAAAATCCAGCAATGTTCATCAGCATCAGTCCCTTTACTGAAGAATTTAGTCCACATCTTTTTATTAAATTTAGTTTTATTTTGTAAAGGATTTTTATTACCTGCAATGCTGTTATATTATTACAGTTGAAAAATATTCAACTGAAACAGAAGATACTAGCTCACGCATCTCCATTATATTGTTTGATTTTTCATTTTGTAAATGTTATTCCCAAAGTTTAAAGCTCATCAGTAATTATGGCAGGAAAGTATTAGACTAGACTTTAGATGAGACATTCAGGTAACTGCGTAAGCATGAGCAATCCGTATGTATTTATACGTTTCATGGACTGCATCAACTGCTCCAGTCTTCATGTTTGTTTCCTCCTGTAGCATCTAGGCTTTCAAAGAGATTACATTGCTCATGTTTTGGTGGGAGAAATCATTTGCTGTCTGCTGGACAAAGAGATTAAAGTGAATCTAATGTGTTTCCAGAACATTTGAGCAGATGGGAGTCTATACATACTGAATCCATAATAGACAGTGAAATGCCATGATTATACTACAACTGTGATGTAAGAGTGGCTCCATTAGCCGATCCTACAAGTCATGCTCTTCCTTTCATCACTCTCAACCCCCAACAATCAAATGCCTCTCTTCCACTGCCCTCTGAAGAAATCAATATTAAAGCTACATTTTTCATGAGGAACTTTAGGACTTGCCACAAATGTTTTTGCACAACTGCTGTTGTCAGATGCTCACTGATACACAGTACTGCAAATCAACCCGATTGTGCCTGAAATACAAATGCTGCATGATTATGGTAGAACAGATCACATTTAATAAATTAGTTGCAAAGTTAGTTGTGCTGAGATGTTGATGAGTTATTAAGGATTTTAGAGAGCAATTACTGTGCTGGGTTTGATCTACAGTGATGTTAGTGTGCCTTCAGCAAGGCTTTTCTCAGTCGTTATGCGAGATATGACTGTGAACATAATTTGGGAAGTTGTGATGTCTTTTCTTGCTTTCCGCTACAGTAGGAAAGGCACATTTTCATTACAGTCAAAAGCACTGCCACTCTAAGCATGTTTATGATGCTGGTCATCCAGTTCAGAGAGATATACCTAACTGGTAGCTAATTATACCAGCTCATGTTTTAAGAAAACCAGCATGAATAGCTCATTCAGTTCAGCTCCTCACTCACAAGAAGACATAAAGAATAAAGCTATGATTCAGGCTCAGACTGAGAGACTTTAATAGAGTGACAGAGTGCTTTGTATTGAGCCACTTGATTTTTCTCTTTGTGAGACAGCCGGGTCTTGATGCATGGCTTCCTGCGGAACATGAAAGGAGAACGAAATGACAGACGCAGCTTAATTTGGTGACTTTCAATGTTTTGCCTTTGTGCTAATAATATGTGAAAACAAACACTTTTACAAACTCTCTATTTGCACACAATCTGTGTCAGATGATCACACAGAAATAAATATCTTACCCATATCAATTAATGCCTTTGAGTGGTGTATTGCAGGGTATATGCAGGTATATGACATATACCTGCATCATTTTCAGTCGGCATTACATATACCCACTTCCCATCCGCATCATGCAGTGGTGTGCAGTCACCAAATTTTTGTCGAGGATGGTGAAGGCATGACATGTCCTACTCTTCCTCTGATTGGCTAGTCCTGGTTGCTTTTGCTGGTTGCGTTAGTTAGGCATGAGGAGGTTAAAAACATGAAATTGAAAATGTAAACAGTCAAATGGTAATTGTGCATTGATCCAACAGTAAAGGTCTGTTGAACTGTTTGAAATGGAAATTTAGTGTTCCACAGATTTCCCACATACACTCCACATCAGTGTTTAACACTGTTACCATGACAGCAGCACAGAGATACTATTAAACTTTGTGCAGATGACAACACTGAGTCTATGAGTTGCTGAGATTCCATCCATTACAGTAGTGCTCCTCCTAGCCCTGACGTCAGTTCAGAGATTGAGTGACCTATGTGTGCTATTGACTCACCATCCTGCCTTTCTATTAGAGATCATGGGAGTGCAGCATCTTTAAAGCCAAATCTCTCATTTAAACCTGAATTCCTAACAAACTCCTTTTGGTTGATAATTGTTTCCCTCGAGAGGTTCTTCCTCTCGCCTCACAGAAATGAGGTAGAAGAAGCATCTCACCAACTCTGCCCAGTGCATGCTTTGTCCCAGTATGTTTTGTGCGCAGCAAACATCAGGCTGACGCAGCAGATGTTTGTTCATTACAGATGGCACTCACAAGGTGTGGCTCTGTCAATACAGAGCACACAAGCCTACAGTGCAGCGGGAGTGGAGCCACCACAGGGCATCCTGATGCACTCCATAAGAGCATTGTCCTCATCTACGGCCCTCCCAGAGGGATGACAGTGATTCAGTCTTAAACATGCTGAAGGCCAGATGATGTGCTACTAGACCTGGCTCTTTTTCCACACTTACCAAATGGTGCACCCCTAATCCCATCATCTCGGATTAGTGGGCCGCATGGGGGATCATTGGGTATGTAATCAATGTTGTCCCCTTTTGCACACAGGACTGACATGGTGTTAAACATGGCAGAACTGCTGCTTCCATCTCTTGCTTTCTGTTTATGCGGCTGTGAATTGTCATATGTTATCTGCTTGTGGACCTTGGTGTCACAGCGGTCACTGATTACCTTCACCCTTAATCCAATAGCAACAGCCCTTAGAGGGTCAATCCCACAACATGGAACTTTAGTTACGGATTGTAACTCCATACACTATGAGCGTAGGTGTAGCCCTCAAAGCCTTAGGCCTCCTGCTCCACCGGCATCACCTGAAGAAAATACAGGCCTTTGGGAGCTGAGGTCAGGTCCTTGTGATGTTATACTGTAAATGAGGACCGGAGAGAAGCAACTGTAGAGTGTATGATGGTAGAAAAGAAAATCTTCATGACTTAGAGATAAACCCAATATCAATTCTTAAAGAGTCATGTCTATACTCATAGTTATGATACACAAACACCGCACTGTAAAACAGGAACTATGTCACTTGACTTCGACTTTGAATTTGAGAGCCCACATTCATTTTTCCCCAATTAAAAACCTCATTTTAGAATGACTGAAAATCCTATGCTTAAAAACACATCAGCAAAGAACACAGAGACAGAGAGAGAGACTCAATCTGGACTACTCATATGTGCCACCTGGCGGTTACTGGTGCACATTGCAGGTACTCCTTGATGAATTATTTCACCCCTTACCAGAGACTTACCGCAAGCAATCACATCAATTGAAACATCTGCACATTCTACATTTGTTAGTTTCTTTTGACCATGAGGCCTGTTGAAATTAGGCATTCTAGACATAACAACAAGTATGAATATCATTCTACAACTGCATAACCTACTTTCAGTTCAATATTTTGAGAGTAACTTCCCTGCCCACTAGTAATATCCATGCAGGGCAGGTGTATTGAGATCCTTCAAAAGGATTAATCCACACAGGACACCTGGACCTGATGGCATCTCTGGCTCAGCCCTCAAGATGTGTGCAGATCAACTGGTGTCTTAACAGACATTTTAAATATGTCACTGCTCCAGTCTGTTGTCCCCACACGTTTCAAACTTCAACATGTGATTGGATCCTGGCCTTCCAGATTGGAAGACCCCAGGCTGTGTGGACAGGCACCACCAGATCCTCAGTCCTCATTCTCAACACCAGCGCCCCTCAAGGCTGCATTCTCAGCTCTCTCCTGTTCTCAGAGTTCATGCGAGACTGTGAGGCTGCCCACAGCTCCAACATCAAGTGTTTACTGCAGTCGTGTTCTGTGTTTTATGCTGGATGGCGAAGGCATGACCCACCCTACTTTTATGCAAATTGTGCAAACCAGGTCTGAAAACACAAGTCAGAACGTCTGCCACATCAGCAACAAACTTGAAGCAACTCATTGAGTTGAAGCATCTGAATAATCTGGGGAAATACTTTAGATCTGCAAATGAATGATGATCACAAGAAAGGGTGTCCTACCCACGAGCAAACAGCTGCAAAGTTCCTCCACCCAAGTCAAACTCACCACATTTTGTAAAGGACCAATTACCTCTCTAACCTATTTGTCTGTCTGCTTGTTGGGAAATGACTTTGCAGCTCATTAAAAAAAAAAAAGACAGAAAAGGCATTAAATGAATGCGAATACTTTGAGCTAGCTCGTGTGAAGTGTGAACTTGCCCAACACTGCAGTGGCAGCTTGAGGTTCCCTCGTTGTTCACATCAACAAGTACCTGACCTGGACTCACCACACTGACGCCATCACAAAGACAGTGAAACAATGGCTTTTCTTCCTCAGCAGACTAAGCAGGCTAAACCTTGACTGTCAAACATCTACTGTCAGGAGTACATAGAATATATACTGATGGCTTTGGGTTTAGGGTTTGATTGACCCCACAAAACGATACAGTACATGAGAGAATCAGAATGCACAGAAGAGTTTCAGAATGTAAACAGTTATTGTGCAGACTGCAACGTCGTAAAAACAGAACTTAAAATAAATATGCCAACAACCTTAATATTGCTTCCTTTTCAAAACTAAATATTTTAAGATCATATAAGCACTATAAACTGTAGCATTTAATTATTCAAAGATATTTGTCTTAAATATTCTATTGCACGGGTAAGAAACAAGCCTAAGAATTCACATTCTGTTGTCCTTCAAGCCAAGCTAATCAAGTATTGAAATCTGTGTTGCTCCGTCATAATTCCCTTGGTTCGTCTTTTAACATTCCAAATTTGAATTTGTTTTAATATTGTCCTTCAAGTTACAGCACTGAACTATCAAAACGCCTCTTTTGGTTTTCCATTGGAAAAAGAAACAATCCTTATACTCACAGTAATAATATTGTGTCTGGCATCACTGTCAATTTCCTTGGACAGTGGGTACCCTCTGAGCTCTACTTCAACAGTCTCTTCATCAGACAGAGTGGCTCTGCTTTCAGCTGTGCTGTTGGCAGCCTTCTTTTTGAAAAAGGTGGACAATTTCTTCTTTCTTTTTACCTCAAGTTCAGCTGCTAATAATTACTTCAAAAATTGTTTAATTAACACAAATGTTCCTATTTACCTATGGCGAGGGAAAGCCTGTGTTCAAAGCATTGGAATCTTCTCCAACCATTCAGCTGGACTGACCACACATTGTTGCTCCCCTGTCAGTTGTTTGGGCCACCATGTAATGGTTGCCTAGGTCCACCTTGTGGAAGGTATTTTGAGATGGAGAAGAATGTGACTGATTGTAATTTTTTTTTTCTCTGATTGTCATCTCCCATTACCTTTTTTTATGCAAAGTAATGAATATTTTCAGTGGCCATATTGCTGCCACACGGGGACAATGGACTGTGAAACAGACTCTTTGTGATTAATTGTTTATTTTATTTTACGAGTGTTTCGGAAGTGTTAAAAGGGGAAGTGACATTGGACGCGGAGGAGACGGAGAGGAGGAGAGCGTTTGAAGGTCAGTGGTGTGGGAGGACAATCAACCTACTTTTCTTTGATTGTGGACTAAAACCGAGGTATCAATTGTTTTTGGGGGGGTCTGAAGTGGGCCTGTCTTTGTTTGAGCCGTCCCACAGCGACGCGATTTATGTTTGTTTTTCATTAATTAATTCTGAAATCAGAACTTTCTGAAGCACTTTCTTTACTCCATGATTTCAACATTAATTTTGGTTATGGTTTGGTTTATGTTTGTGCTTTAAATCCATGTGTTTAGTTTGTTTGACTAGTCTCTGGGGGTGACCCTAACATCACGCACATCCAATCCGCCCTTGACCTTGACTAGAGTGTAGTAGCCTTTCCCCTTAGGTTTTCTGAGTAGGAAGAATTCTTACAACTTGCCTCTCCTCTCCCTGTCCCCAGGAATCAGGCATCTCTCTCAAGGCTTGTGCAATTATTTATCTTTTGTGGTCATCTGGGAAATTCAACATTTGCCAACAGTGGCAGCACAACACCAAGTCATAACTAAACAAGTGCACCGTTGTGCTGAAGTATGGTTCCATTGTGCAACTTGGGAGACTATACATAGTTCCAGCTTTCATCAGTGTGTTGGGATATCGGTTTGGCTCTGAACCCGTCTTTCTCAGCAGTCTGTAGTGGGATGGACATGGTCAGGGGTTGTGATCTGTCCTATACGTTCATAACGACCTTCTACTGCTTGCTTTTCCTGTCAGATCCAATGCCTTGAGTTCAGGCTTTTGCAAGTAATGTCTGATCCTTTGGCTTCACTGTTTTGTTGGCACACCTGGTCAAATCTGACGACCATAACAGCATACACTCTTGGTATTGCAACACATTTTCTGCTGAGATGATGGAGAACATTGCTTGTGTTACCACTGGCAACAACAGTGGCTCAACAACCTTTGCAGTATAAAGTATTTTCGTCTAGATTGGATTTTTTAAAACCAAAATACCTCTGAACAGTAGACACAGCTAATTTCTTGGGCACCAGTTCTTCTGGCGCATCTCCAGTCTCCATTTCTTCATCCCCCATCTCTCTTTTCTGTTTCTCCCAGCTGTTAACAGATGTCGTGCTACCCGGTTAGCTAGTGAGCTGTACCCAGCATGCCCTTTGGCATTGTGATTGTGTGAATGTAAAATTATTAGTCTTAAAAAGTTAATAACTCTACACAGCTTGCCCCAACCATAGTGCTCTTTGTGGTGAACAATATTCTATTTTTTGCTGGCTATTGAAGAGTTACAGCAATTGTTTCAACTACACACTGGTATGTCGGTACATGAAAAATCATATTATATGTGAAATGAATGATGAACTGGTATGTCGACCAGCACTACCACAGACCAAGCTCATCACTATGACACTTCGATAAGCATATGCATACTACAGTTCATTTGATTTCATATGTATTAGATTTCATCTCAATATTTTAACTGCACTATTTTATGCATCCATGTATTACAGTCGCATTTTAGCTGGCACAACTTTCATTTTATACATGCTGTTTTATATGAGAATTGATGGAGGGAGCCTGCGAACTAACATTTTCATCCCAATTGCTTCCTCAGTGTAATTATTGGACATATAACAGTAAAGAGAGAACCCTGTTAGCCATGTACTGTACAGCCTCCAAGACATACTGTAATGTCTTTCTCAAGCACAGCCACATCGCCATCCATAGATAAGGTGCTGCTACCTGCACATTTGACCAAAGCTGCTGTTTTAATTGGAGACCTTGAGTCTCGGATGTCAGACAAATAGTCTGTCCTCTACTATTTATGTTGTGCCTTTTATTAAAAAATGTGGTCAAACATTAAGTATTAAAATGTGTGTGTGTGTGTGTGTGTGTGTGTGTGTGTGTGTGTGTCTGTCTGTCTGTCTGTCTGTCTGTCTGTCTGTCTGTCTGTCTGTCTGTATATGTACACATGGGGAGGGGGGACTGCTGATATGTGAAGTATCTGCAACTCTGAAGCATTGCTCAGGACAACTGAATGCACACAGAACCTCTTCAGTGCCACTTATTATGACTGTGCTATATCAAAAGGGCTACACTCCACTAATCCTACAAAATTGTAGTTCACTCAATCAATCAACTTTACTTCATTCGTATGGCACCTTTCATAGAGGTTAGTGTAGTTCAAAGTGCTTCACTGATGGCTGACAAGCTGATAATAAGACACAACAAGTGTAGACTCTAACAGAGTAAAACACAAGCTAGATTAAAAACTAGAGCAAATAAATACTCTGATAAAATGCATCAAAGTGTCCTGTCTACTCCATCATTATTTTCCTCAATTATTTATGAAGGAACTGATGCTTAATAAAACAGTTTCAACTGATGTAAAGGAAATTAGAAAATGTCATTCCCAAACTGACACAACCTAACAATTAAAACCAAAACGTTTTATTTAAGGTATAAAGAACAATATAGCTCAACAGCTCTGTGTATGTACATACACACACTTACACACACTTATATCCTCCAAACCGACAACAATTCCACCACAGACTATAATGGGGGCTTTTCTGTAGTTTTCTTGAAAGAAAATGGAGCTGAAGGTTCAGCAAAGGGCTGCTGCACAGCTAATGCTGAGAAAGTTGCTCACCCTGTCGTTTCCTTTTCGGACCAACACGTACTCTACCTGTGTGACAGCAGTACAAGACAAAGCCCACCGAGGTCCTCGGAGAGCGCGGAGAAAAGAGCGCACCAAGTGTGTGTGCAGGCTGCGTCTTTCCTACGACGCAGGTGAATTCATGTGGGACATGAGAACACTTACCTTCACTGTTCAAATTATCTTTAACTTGCAGATGTCCAGAGTCGAGGAAAAAACCAAGCAAGCAACAGGTGTTCTATGCCGTCCGCGCCTTTCTGGATAGAGCTACTGCGTTTCAACAATTAACACTCACAACAAATACTGTGTGTATATAGTTTAGGGTCATAATTGAATAAAATAAGTTGATTCAGAATTCGCAGTGAAGACCGACGGTCCGCCGCCTCACAGTTTCCTCTCCGACTGGCTCAGTGCAGGGAGACCTGGCACAGCTGTCACGCGGTGCGTCGAACACCTTTATAGTCCACAGACACGCTGGAGCGATGACTCTGACTCTGCACACACCCGGACAGGTCGCTTCAGACAGCTCTTTGAGTTCCCAGCCTCACAATGAATGTACACATCCCAAAACCACATAAAAATGGCTTGACTTGTGTTATATAGTTTGGTGAATTATATACTTACATTATCCAAAATATTTCCAGTGTTCAAACTGAGAAAAATCAGGTAATTCAAGGCTCAGGTGCGTTTCATTTTGGCATCTGTCAGTGGCTTCCTATCCTTTTTAACTCGTCCAGTAGCTATAACTTCCCGGGAAATACAGGAAACAGCAGATGATATGTGAGGAAGGAAGTCTGTGACTATGGCTACATGTAACGTGAATTAAACTCTGATACATTTCTATTAGAGGCCCCACACCTCATTTATTTGTCATCATACTGCCCTGCACATTACTATTCTCTCCAACACACAACACAATACACTCATCATCATACTCTCATACAAACAACACAGACAGCTATGTTCTTTTAGTATATAAAGAGATGATAATAATACATTTAAAAATTAACAGTAGAGAGGTTAACAGTACATGTGCATGTACATGTACAATAGTTGTTTGAGTGAGAGTTTGATTGAAAAGGAAGTAGTACTAAATTCTTAGTTCCTCATTGGCTTATCATGAAGAAGAGGGATTTTGCAGACACGACCCGCCTTCCTAATCATGACTGAGATGAGAAGATGGTGAACAGACAGCAACTCAATGAAGCCTTACTTAAAATTCTCATGACATCATTGTCAGAAATGTTGGATCAAGATGACACTTGTCCACGGGGGTTACTTCTGACGCTGCTGTGGATGAGGAAATGAGGTGCATTAGGGAGCAGTGATGGCACTTCTTCAGGAGGTTTTATTTTTAATGAGGACAGGGATTTCATCCCCTGCTGTGTGTCCTCAAGCTGAAAGCATGCTAGGGGCTATCAGGTCTCCTCTGCTTACTTCTCTCACCTTTGGGAGAGACTGGCTGTGTTGTGAGAGTCTGCAGGGCTTTTGGGTATCCAGCAAGCGCCTCGCTTTTTTGGGGAAACAAGGCTAGTAAACAATAAAGAGGAGTTATTCTTTGAAGTTCCACTTTCACTTGTACTTAATTATGTTGTATAATTTAGATAGTTTTTAATGTCTGACTTCAGATTCTGTCAGATGTATGATCTTTAATGAACTGCAGCTACATCAAATAGTAATCTGTGGTTGCTCTAATGGTGTTACTTGATCATCACACCTGCAGACCTTGGCACCTTCCTCCCTTGGTGGGCACTTGTGTCAGACACTGTCTGGCTTGGGTGAGCAGGCGTGGCTGACATGTAGGTGTCAAGAGAAGGGCTCCCGTGGTAGATTTCAATTGCACTTTCCTCAATGACCCATTGATTTAAGCAAAAAAAAAAAAAAATCTGGTATGATGTTATTTCTACTACCAACACTATTACAATCCAGTGGGAATGAGATAGATGAGAGAAACATTCAAGGACAGAATTCCTGAGGATGTTAACTACTGTCAGAAGTGTCTGAATATTCATATTCAGATTGTGTGAAATATAAACAAAAACAGAAAGCGATCATTACAAACACTTGCTCCATCCTTGCTTGTGAGCAACTAAGCCTTTGCTAAGCAGTTCATTGTTTATTATTTTGTTATGTGTTTCTGTTTAATGTGTTGTGTGTAAGTTTCCCTTCCAGTTCTGCAGTAGAGGTGTGGCCAGGCTGTTCGGAGGGCAGATGGCGCACCTGATCCTCATCCACTGATTCTCTCCCCATTTAATTTAAGCGGCATGGCGGAGATGTCTCGCTGCCAGATTGTTCAAACTTCAGCCCTGGTGGACCTCAGCCCCGCTCGAGATATCCACATCTCCAACCCCGAACTTTTGTCTGGTAAATTAGACAAATGTCAAGGACTTTTGTTACAATGCCAACTCATTTTTTCCCAACTTCTCCAATCTTTTGCCACTGATCAGGCAAAGATTTTCTTTTTGGTTGGGTTACTCAGGGGTAAAGCGTTAGCCTGAGCAGAGGCACGGTACAGTCAGCAGGGTTTTGATGGTCTATTGTTTGATACATTTATTGGGCAATTTAAGTCAATTTTTGTTCACCCGGATCACTTCAGCAACGCCTCGGCCCGGCTCATGGATCTCTGTCAAGGGCTTCGGTCTGTGGCAGAGTACTCCATGGAGTTCAGGGTGCTGGCATCCGATGTGGGTTGGAACGAGGAAGCTTTAAGGGTGGCATTTGTTAAGGGGATCAGAAAAAAGGTTATAGATGAATTAATGTCTCGTGATGATCCCGCCGACTTGGAGGCACTGATTACCCTAGCCATTAGGTTAGATAACCGGTTGCATGAGCGCCGCCGTGAGGGAGGGAGTCGAGCCTTAGCTCCAGAGAGTTCTAGACACCCTGCCAAGGAACACAGACCTTATGACTGCTCCGTAGACCTCCTGCCGGGAGCTTCGTTGCCTTCCAGTTGTATCTACAATTTGTCAAGACCTGAGCGAGAAGCTATGGAGAAGTACATATGTGAGTCTTTGGCTGAAGGCATCATTCAGCCCTCTTCCTCTCCACTCGGTGCTGGGTTTTTCTTTGTTGAAAAGAAAGATAAAATGTTCTGTCCTTGTATTGACATCCGTGGGTTAAACAACATAACCATCAAAAACAAATACCCCTTGCCACTTCTTTCATCCACATTTGAGCCAGGGGGTAACAGTCTTCTCTAAACTTGATTTGAGAAATGCTTACCATCTGGTGCGTATTTGTAAAGGAAATGAATGGAAGACAGCTTTTAATACGCCGTTGGGGCATTTCAAGTACCGTGTCATGCCTTTTGGAGTGACTAACGCCCCCACCATCTTGCAGGTTTTAGTGAACAATGTTTTGAGAGATTTTCTTGACCGTTTGTGTATTTAGATGACATTTTAATTCATTCTCGCAACCAGGAAGAACACATCTACCACGTTCGCCTTGTACTCCAGAGGTTATTGGAAAACAGACTATTTAAGGTGGAGAAGTGTTCCACCAGTCATCTGTATCATTTTTGGGGTACATCATTGAAAGCAGGCAGATTAAAGCAGATCTGCTGAAGGTGCAGGCAGTGGCCAAGTGGCTCACTCCTAACAACCGCAAACAGTTTCAGAGATTTTTGGGGTTTGCTAATTTTTATAGAAGCTTTGTTCTGAACTTTAGTCTCTTGGTGGTGCTGCTTACCCACCTCACCTCCTCGAAACGAAAGTTTACCTGGTCTGAGGAGGTGGAGCAAGCCTTCCAGCGAGTACAGACATTGCTTACTGCTGCACCTGTTCTCATCCAACCACATCCCACCAAACAATTATTTGTGGAGGTGAATGCCCCGGACACTGGAGTGGGAGCAGTGCTGTCCCAGCATTCAGGCCCAGAACAGCGTCTACATCCCTGCACCTTCTTCTCGCGAAGTCTGTTCCCCCATGGAGAGGAACTACGATGTGGGGAACCTGGAGCTGTTGGCGGGCAAGATGACCCTCGAGGAGTGGCATCACTGGCTGGAGGGGGCCGAACAACCTTTTGTGGTTTGGACAGATCACAAGAATCTTGCATACATTTAGACGACTAAAAGACTGAATTCTCACCTGGCCAGATGGGCAGTGTTTTTCAGTCTCTTCACTTTCACCATGACTTACAGACCCTGTTCACACAACACCAAACCTGATGCCTTGTCCTGGCAGTTTTTGCAGTCAGAGGTGGAGGTGAAGGAGGAGCCTGAGACTATCCTTCCCTCGACCCATGTGCTGCCAGCGGTTTCCTTGCATGTGGAGGCGTTAGTCCGTGATGCCCTGCGCACAGTGCCAGACCCCAGTGGCGGCCCTCCTCACTCACTCTCTTCGTCCCCAGTGAAGTACGCTCCTGGTGTTGCAGTGGGGGCATTCATCGAAGTTGGCCTGCCATCCGGGCACGGCCCAGACACTGTCTTTTCTTTGGAGGAAGTTTTGATGGCCCTCCATGGAGATGGACATCAAGGAGTTTGTCGCTGCGTGTGCAGTTTGTGCCCAGGGTAAGGTATCGCATCGGGCTCCTTCCGGTGTCCTTCAGCCCATCCTGGTTCCCCACCAACCGTGGTCTCATATCGCTGTGGACTTTATCACCTGCTTGCCTTGGTCTAAAAGTAATGACACGATTCTCATTATCATGGAATCTATCATTTACCATTTACCATTATCATGTTTCTCTAAATCGGTCCATTTTGTGGCTTTGTCTGGGTTACCGTTGGCTAGAGAAACTGCTGGCCTTTTAGTCCAACAGGTTTTCCACATTCATGGAATTCCTGTTGATAACATTTCTGGCAGAGGCCCACAATTTATTTCTCAGGTTTGGAGAAGTTTTTGCCCCGCTCTTGGTGCCTCTATTAGCCTCTCCTCAGGCTACCATCCACAGTCCAACAGACAGACCGAGCGTGTCAGTCAGGAGTATTAGTATTAGAGTATGCACACAATGCTCTGACCACCTCGGCAACCAACCTCTCTCCTTTTGAGGCATCGTTGGGGTTTCAGTCTCCACTGTTTCCTGATCAGGAGGGGAGGATTGAGGGGCCTTCAGTGCAGGATCACATTCGCCGGTGCCGCAAGGTTTGGACGGATACACGGGCAGCTCTTCTATGCACCACCGAGTTCAACAAAAGGGTGGCGGATGGATGGCGCACTCTGGTGCCCAAGTACCATGCTGGGCAACAGGTTTGGCTTTCATCTAAAAACACCCCTCTCCAGGTTAAGTCCCACAAATTGGCTCCCCGTTACATTGGTCCATTTCCTATTGACAAACCGCAGTTTATTTGAAACCCCCTAGCAATATGAAAATCCACCCCACCTTTCATGTCGGTGCCCCCCCCCCGCCCGCCTTGTCCTAGTTGTGCCTTAGTTCCTACCCGTTAGCCACAGTGTAGTTGATTGTTTTGTTTAAGGGCTCTTTTTTGTGTTTGGACAGTGTGTTTTTGTTTCAGGGTTTTCCGTTCTTGTTAATAAACCGTTTTGTTTTAATGGCTCCCTTCATTCCATGCTTTGTGTCTGCCCCTTGGGTCCTATTTAAATTTAAAGAAAATCTAATCTTAACAGCCTTTTAAAGATGCCCCTTTCATACTCAATCATGATACCATCACCTCTTACCAATGAACCTGTTTACCTGTGAAATGTTCCAAACAGGTGTTTTCGGAACATTCCACCTCTTTCCCAGTCTTTAGTTACTCCTGTCCCAATGCTGATGAGGCACAACATTAAATATATTGTGATCACATGTTACATGTTACATTCTTGTTTTTACACAGCATCCCACCTTTTTTGGGATCAGGGTTGCTGATAGACAACACAAGCCAGAAGCTCAGAGGCTCTTACCATGTTTAATGTAGAGGCTGTAACCAGAGTTGTATATACTGAATGAGAGATGCAGCATCTGCTGTGTCTCAGAATTAATGCAGCAGGCAGTTGTTTCTAGGCTAACAGCTTCTGGTGGTGTGCTGTTTTTGCTTCTGCTAAATTCACACTGTACCCTTGCATATGAAAACACTGGAAGGAAAAACAAACCTGAGGGATGGTTCAGAAAGTAGTTCGCAAAAAAAGAGGATTTTTAGAACAATTCTTTTGTTAGCTGCTGTTGGTGTCATAGTCAGAAAAGTACAGTATGCTCATATTCCCATCGTAATAAATGTTTTTTTCTCTTTTTCTTTCAGCCCAAACACTAAATCAGCACAGGAGGTGCTCCTGAAGTTTGCATCCCAAATCTACAGCAACCAAAAATTTAGGTTCAAAGTTAATAGATCTTCATTAGTGAACAGTGCATTGTAAGTGGCTGACAAGCGGTGTCTTAGACCACCTCCTCTGCTCAGTGATGGGCTTTCCATGAAGCACTCAGAATGTGTGGGTAAACAAACTGTGCCTTGGAGGAAAGGGGGGGGGGCTTGTCCACCCTAAGGACAAAACACCCAGACACAAGCAGTGTAATGTTGTTTCTGCAGTGCAATGCAGCAAGGAATGCACAGACTTGTACATTGGGGAAACAAAGCAACTGTTTCACCATCGCATGGCACAGGAGAGCCAACACCTCAGGTCAAGACTCAGCAGTCCATCTACATCTCAACAACATGTTGAGATGTAGGTGGACGATTCTTTTGAGGACAATAACGTAGATATTTTGGCCAGGGAAGACCGATGGTTTGAAAGAGGAGTGAAAGAAGCCATCCAGGTCAAACTGGAAAGACCATCAATGGACAGAGGAGGTGGTCAAAGAAGCCACTTATCAGCCACTTACAATGCAGTCCTGAGATATCTCCCCAGGCAGCACAACAACCATTCACAGCAGAACTCACATGTCCCTATTGAGCCACATGATGGGCGGGGCAGGTCAACGGCCCACCCATTCTCACCCATCAACACCTTTTGTGCCATCAACACCATGACTTATGTGACCCTAATGACTTTCGGATGAGAGACAAAACATCTTCTAGAACCACAAGCAAGTTCAGGTATCACGTCCTGGATCATACACAATGTAACATGAAAATCTCAAGTGTATTTTGGTGTCCTGCATAAAAACTACACTAAACTACTAGTTATAACTAACCAGTCTGATGTATCCAGATGTGTGCCATTTTTTGTAGCAGCACAGCAAAGTATTGTCAAAATTTCTTGCAAATGTATTGTTTCCATCTTTGAATGACCTGTAATACACAACTGAACCAACTGCAATGTAGGGTGCCTCAGGGAATTCAAATGCATAGCAGACAGAGACCTGCTTGTTCAAGGCATCCTCATACTTCAGGTGGTCCACAGAGTCTCTGGGATATTTGATAGGTTTGTGTGACACTATTGTTCAGATAACTTCTGGGCCCCTACTGACCTCACGTGTCACCCTCTGTGCAATGTGTGTGTCAGTTTGTTTCCTGTACATCCCTATTAGGGCTGGTGCTTCCATTACTCCTATACTGGAATATATATATAATTTTTTATTTGTTATGTGGCAAGGCGAGCAGTGTAAAAAAGTTGCAGACAATGCCAGCTGGGGGCTTTCACCCCAGGATATAAACAGGATTTCAAAATTCCCAGTTTTCAGTTGAGGCAAAGGCACACAGTTTGAGAAATTCCACACGACAAGAGCGTGATTTCCAATTCTAAAAGTATTTTTTATTAAACAACAGACTAGACTAAATCAATAATAATAATAATAATAATAACAATGATAATAATAATAATAATAATAATAATAATAATAATAATAATAATAATAATAATAATAAGGAGTGATATGAGGAGTTACCAAGAGGAAAAGGGGACAGGGCTGGGGCTTACCACACAAGCGGTAACAAAAAAGGGAGGGATCCAAACCTACACTGCACACGTGATACAGCAAACCAAAATAAGTGGAAAAGGAACCACCACCAGGGGAACAGCTGCCGCTCTGGGCCTCAGCACCTGTCAAAGGAAGGGAACACCATTAAAAACATATCAAGGCAACCATCCCAAACCCAAAAGAAACTATTTTAAATCACAAATGATCAAAATAAGGGGCAAAAAGAATTCTAAACAATAAATCAAATATAACCCAGTCAGAAATAGTTCAAAGAAAGAAATAACCAATGGAAAGGAAATAAACTCATGTAATTATTAAGTGCCTGCCACTTTAATTGAATTAAAACTAGTCTCCAGGGGGGACGGCTCTGCATCTATGAGAGGGCCAGGACGCCCTCTCCGGGCTCACGTTGGCAACTTTGGTCCAGACTGTATCGCCGCAGCTTTGGCCACAGTTAAAGGAAGCAATAAAGGAATCCAATAGAGCCGAATCAGAGCGCCAACTGAAGGCGATTAGAGTCCCCAGAAAAAAAAAAACCCAAACCAAGGAGAGTAGATGCGCAAAAGGAACGAGAGAGCCAAAACAGCAGCAAGGTTCACAGCGGCAAGTGACGGCCATGCACTGCAAAATAAACAAATTAACCTAATAAGAATTTGGGTAAAAAACATTACAAAAAGTAACAAAAGCTACAGATAACATTTCCTACCAGAGAGCAGGATCAAGGAGTCACACAGCAGCACGAGGAGGAAGCCCACAGCCCAGACTCCGCCAGCGATGGCTGGGAGAGGACAATAATCAGTACACCTCACCAGACCATCGGCAGCTTAATATAATAATAATAAGGAGTGATATGAGGAGTGAGCAGTGGTCAGGCAGCGTAATATCTTAAGATAGAATACTGACTTGTATTTCCACACACAGTGCATCAACTCTGACTGAGTCAAAGTTGGATGAAGTTACCTCAAAATAGGAAACTCCTGCTTAAATTTCCTAGTGGAGACTTCTGCTGAAGTGATTGGAGGAAGGAGTGAATACTGTACTTGCAGAGCAGAAGCTTAATGTGCTGGTCCTGTTATGATCCTGTTTTATTTTGGCATCCTTAGTTCCTGTTATATTTTGGTAACCTTCCCTGGTGTGTCTTTGTTTTATTACTTCCTGTTAGTTTCCCACCTTTGTGATATTGATTGAGTCCACCTGTGTCTGATTAGCGTTCCCCTCTGTTTTGTTTCTTTTGTCTTTGTGGGATCATTCCTGTTGTGTGTGGTTTTCTTGTTCTCCTTGACTACAGTGAGTATTCCTGGTCTTGTCTTGGTTTCCCCGTTAGTTATTAGGTTGTGTTTTTTCTGATATCGCTTTTGGTTTTGGATTTTTGTAGTGGTGGCTTTTTGGTTGCCTTCTTTTGTTAATAAATCACCTTGGACTGTTTTTGCTCAGCTTCTTTTGTCAGTCTGCACTTTTGGGTTCACGCCTTGGTTTTTGCTATGACCAAAACGTAACAGGTCCAAGCCAATGCAAGAAGAAACCACATTACAGTTACTTAAGGATGAACTTCAAATTAGCTTGTGGTGTTTCTGAGGACAGTAGTGCTATGAAACATGCTTTTATAATCGGGTGTCTGTTTTGTTTGTGTTATGCACGCCCATCGAGTGTACCAATGACAGGATGCACAGTCCTGCCGCAGGTTTCACACTATTGCATTGATCAACATTCAGTCACTTGAAAAAGAAATTTTGTAATGTGCCAAAGCAAAAGACAGATACCAAAAAGATTAACATGGATGTAAACAAAGTAAGATTTAAAATATCAAACAAAAAAGTCTTTGCAAATGTTGTATGTGGGAAGAAAATCATTTATCACATTTGTTACACCTGAAAGACAGATGCCCTGCGCTTTGTTGGGAAACAAGGACTCCAACATTACAATGTGCCTGAACAGCAGGTAACGTCCTTGGGCTCTATTTCGTCCCTGCGGCTGGCTGGGCACAGGGTGTGCACCCCGGTATTGTCCTGCAGCGCAGGCAGGCGTGCAGCGCACTTTGTATTTTGGTAAACCGAGGCGCACACAGGTACGCCAGGATGGGCGTTGTGGCCTAGTAGGGGGAGGTGTCGGCGGATTTGGATTTTTCGGTTCACACCAGCGGTGTAAAAGTGCGCTGAAAGCTCGCCACCCCAGACCTGGTCAACTCTGTGCGCCAGTGGCGCACCGCTGGGCGAGTGGGCAGTTTTCATAAACCGGTGGAGTCTTGCGCCCATGTCACCAATACCTCACAGGCAGGTTTCCACAGTGTCTGGCATTTCACTGCGATCAATAATTAGCAACAGCCACGATTCAATGCAACTATCTGCACAGACAGACATACAGTCAGACCTAAATTCATATATTTTGATCAGTATCTCATCTGACCACATCGCAAGCACGTTCGGCACGCGTAATGGTCACTCAACCTGACCGAATGTACACGGGTGAAACAGGGATGCAAACTAATCAATTAACGTCACTGTGCCAACCAGAAACAGCCGTGGCATCCTACAGAGCAAATATACTGCATCTATCTCAGAGCACTTGAAAGACAGAGAGAGACAGACACACAGAAAAAACATAAGTGATGATCGTTGTCCGCTATTACCCATGTCATTTCATTCCAAATACAAATGTCATTGTAATGCTTAACGTTATCTACGAAGATGGAGTACATCATTGCTTTGAGGAGGATGAGGAGAAGGAGGAGGCCGAGGATTTACCATCTAAGGACCTCCTCCTGAGAGAAGTTTGGGCGTCGGACAGTTTCCTGCGCGGGCTCAGTCATCCTCGAAACTTGCCATGCGCCTCGCCAGCAGCATTTTTAAAGGTGAGGTGAGGAGCTGGTGTGATTGGTGAAGATTGGACTGTGTCAAACCCACTCCATGCCTTCTCCCCTCCCTCCTTCCGAGTTGCGCCGCTGGGTGGGACTGAGATGAGAAGGGGGAGTAATTGCGCCAGCAGCGCAGTGCACGAAAATACCAAAGTCTGCACCACCACACCCCATCGGCGCAGCAGACCTGACTTTGCGCCGTGCCTGCGCCGCGTCGGCGGCGGAATCGAAAATAGAGCCCCTAGTTTTTACTGACCTCCAGGGGTTCCCCTTGTCACCTTGCAGCAGCGATGTAAATTATACTCAAGGGTCTGTGAGGACACCAAGACATGACTGTTCGATGTGCGTTGCATTTTATAAATACAGAAATTACATTTGGGAGACTATACCTATATGCAAAATAATGATGATTAATAAGTGTCTGAAATTTCTTTTAACTGCTCACTATAGAGTGAACTATTGAGTGTATATTGTGGTGAATGAGTGACAGGGGAGTGACTTTGGACACAGCCTCAGACTTGAAAACACAGCGGGGTGAAACTCTTCTTTTCAGTCTGGTGTTCAGTTTCTCCTTAAAATTCACACACATGGCTGTCCATGCCTTCCATGATCCAACTAGAAAGGGCCACTGAAGTTGACCTCATGACATGAGAAGAGCAAACAGGATCAGCACGCACACACAAAGTGCAGATGCCACCAAAGAGAATTAATTAGTTTGACTGTCTCTGAGAAGACTTTTAATGTGCTTGATATTAAACTTTCACCTGTTGGAGGAGGATTTTGGAATGGAGTTGATTTCCATATTGCGCAGCTGGAGAGTAGATCAGAGATAACAAAAGACAGAGAACCTATGAACCACTCCCACAGGCTTGACCCAGCAGCCCAAGGAAATATAGATATGAATATGAACAGCTTTTAATGAGTTATTTGGAGAAGAAAAGTCAATTGCAGGCCCTTTTGCATAAGACAGCTTCAAACATGGTACTGGGTTGTTGTAAGAGAAACATTGCATGTCAATTATGTAGTTTTCCAAAAAATAAATAAAATTGAGAGTCAATCTATGTTTGCTATTTAATGTTTTTTTACTGATGCCCTCTATTTTTTGCTATCCACTTTGCTGCTGTAATACTGGAAATTTCCCCACTGTAGGACTAATAAAGGAATATATTATCTTAACTCTTATATCTCTGAACACTGAAGATTACCTTGAAGCATTAGAAACACACCGTTTCACATGGATAGAGTGGAGCAGGATTGAAACCCAGCCACATGTCTCCGCTCACGTGTAAAACAGATGCAGAGCCAAGGTCACCACCAGCTGCCGATGAGCCTGGCCAGGGAAGAGGGAAGGAAAGAAATTTGTCGGAAAGAGAAGTAGCCAACCTCATGCAAGGCAGGGGCCTGTGGTGATTGGTGGCCTTGCAGCTGGAGGTGAAATGAGTGCAGCTGAGGTGGTCTCCAGCTTGGCTACACTGGGTGACTGGGTGACGTTGTGCCGCTTTCTCCAAGGACAGAGGCTTTAGGGGTTGAAGCGAAGGAGTCAGTTGAGGAGCCAGGACCTGTGGATGTAATATATTTGTTTTCCAGCTGCTCTTATATTCTTGCCCAATAAAGCTGTTTTGTTTTTTTTAACTTTCTGTGTCCTGTACTCTGTTAATGCCAAAATAATGAGTTAGGGCAGACTTAAGCACATGTGACACCATAAGAAAGTAGAAAGTTGACTAAAAAGTTAGTCCCTGTTAAGGGAACTTTTGTTTTAAATGGTATCTGCAACCGCATTGTCATTAAATTCTTGTCTAACTCCTGTTTGTCACAGTCTACCTGCTGACATATGTCATGTCTTTTTGACCATACAGTTAAATGCAACGAGGATGTTTTATTTCATTATTAAGTGCCTCTGGCAGCCAAACTGTTGACACAAGGGGGAGATTAAAATGTTGCCTTTGACCCTCTGAAACCGCAGGCGTTACTGAGATTTACTGCTCCAAATGTCTGGAGGGCAATTTAATACACATTTACATTTAATTATATGAAACGCAAGACTAACTAATTCTTTTGTCGCAGGAAGAACAAGCAGTAATGTGACAGACAGACAGAGCAATGTAAGGAGTGACGGTGTTATTGTTAATCAAGCCACATTTTCATTGTTCCATTTGCTTCAAATTAACTGCTGATTTCAGTCCTTCTAATTAGGTTCCTCTCTCGACTGCAGGTCTTGACATGATATCCATCAAGTGCTCTTCTCTTTTTGGCCACACTAGCAATGGCATTGTCAGTCTTTTAGTTGTGCCACCTTCTCAGTTCAGATTAAAATTTTAATTAGAAATGTCAACAACTATTGGATGTCAACAACATTCAGAATGATATGGTGTTACACCTTCAACAAAGACAAATGTTTTTTTTCTTTGCTGCTCAGTAAAACTGCACCTTCTGCCACAATGAAGTATTGCCTGAGTTGCCCACCTGCTCTTGCGTCTCCCTAGGTTAATGTTGCCCATGCTGACTCTTGGGTGTTGAGTGCTGTCTCAGGAGCAGTCTTTTGTTGGCTTTCTCATGGCAGAGTGGTAGAGAACAGTTTTTCAAAACTCATACATTAAGGAACAAAACCCTCTTTTACTGCTTCTCAACACAACTAATGTTTGTTTAACTTTAGCTAGACTGTGAGGTAAGATAGCCTTGAAGAGAGGAAAATTTATTTTGATCCTTTTGGTGACTAAGACTTGTTGCTGCTGCTATTACCTTGCCCTGTCTTTCTTGGAATCGGTGCAATCTCCTCAGCAAGTGGTGGAGCAGCATTGATTGATGGTTTTTAAACCTGCGTTTGTGTGACTTCTCATTATCAGGTTTATTCAACTGTGTTGATCCTGTTCCCAGCAGACAGAAGGTGTTTTTGCTGCTAAGTTATTTGATAGAACCAGCTGCCAGGTAAGACACCTCAGATTTATTCCCCCTCGGGCAATGAGGTATAAATCAATACATCAAGTTGATACTTGCAGTCAGTGAATATTTGACAGACTGTAAGTCAGAGTATGATTCAGGCAGCGTGCTGAATTCGAAACGAAAAATAACAGGGACTTTAGACATGGGGCTCTATTTTCGATTCCGCTGCCAGCGTGGCGCAGGCGCGGCGCTAAACGCTGATGAGGCGTGGTGCCGCAGACTTTGGTATTTTCGTGCATTGCACTGCCGGCACTACTCCCACTTCTCATCTCAGTCCCACCCAGCGGCGAAACTCGGAGGGAGGGAGGGGAGAAAGCGTGGAGTGGGTTTGACACACTCCAATCTTCACCAATCACACCAGCTCCTCACCTCACCTTTTAAAATGCCGCTGGCGAGGTGCATGGCAAGTTTCGAGGATGACTGAGCCCGCGCAGGAAACTGTCCGACACCCAAACTTCTCTCAGGAGGAGGTCCTTAGATGGTAAATCCTCGGCCTCCTCCTCCTCCTCATTCTCCTCAAAGAAATGATGTACCCCATCTTCGTAGATAACGTTAAGCATTACAATGACATTTGTATTTGGAATGAAATGACGTGGGTAATAGCGGACAACGATCATCACTCCGTATTGTAGCTACAATAATAATAATCCGTTTATCTAAAAACCACCAATGTGTTTGTGCAGTAATTGATGTGTTTTTAACAAAGGACAAATGATATGAGAGTGGAGATTTGTCTTCATGTCCATGACTCCATACAATTCAGTACTTTGCACTTAATTTAATCTTTTATTTTCTGAATACAAGGACTTGATATTTTCTACATATTTATCTCATCTCTCATCATATTTCTAAACCCATATTTAAAACACAAGACAGGTTGCTTTGTTGACTCTGAATGGTCTCCTCACTCACTGGTTCCTTGTTTTCAAGACAAGAAAAAGACATGAAAAAGAGTCAAGGCCAGAAAAACACTAAAAACGCGAGTATTTCTGAAGGATTTTCAACAGCAACAAATATTCTTTCACACTGTATGATGTTATCAAACCTAAAACAATCATTGTAAACTGCATGGATTAAACAACCTTCATCTTCTTGTAGAATTAAGAGAATGAAACACTGCCAAGCCAGAGATAAACATGCAACATAAACTCAGCTGTGGATTCAGCCTACAAATACACATTAAAACAAAAGGAGAGGTTGAAGGTTTTTACACACTGCGTACTACATAAATACACATGGACATGTAGTCATGTTTCCATCATTTCTGGGGACATTACATAGACTTTTATTCAATTCCTGGAGACTTACCAGGACTTGCCTAACCCTAACCCAACCCTAAACCTAAGCCTAAACCTAACCTCACCCTAACCTTAACCCAACCTTAACCCAGTCTACACTGTGGAAATGTAATGGTTATTATTATTATTATTATTATTATTATTATTATTATTATTATTATTATTATTATTATTATGGGGACTTGCGTTTTGTGACTGTGTAAACAGATTTATGTCCCCACAACATGATTAATAAATGCCCACACAGACACACACACACAAATACACACACTCATACACATGTTACACTATGGGATACAGCATTTTGGTCTCCACAAAGTTGCTGTACACTGTGATTGGGCTTCCCACTTTGGACCCCACAAATATAGAAATACAAGTGCACACAGACACATTAGAGGCTGACATTTTTTCAGGATTCCTGTGGGATTTCCGCAGGATGGGGGTGAGTTTCACTGCTCATCATGACTGAGACGGGACAAGAAAGAAAGCCAACAGGAGCAGGTGGGACGAGAATCATAATAACAACAGGTTAGATCAGTGTTTGCCTCCTTCGTGGAGGTCTTTTCTAGTTCAGTATCTAGTTGTCAGTATGGATTTTATATGTTTTTAGGAGTCTGTTCAGACTCAAAATGCAGTTAAAAAAGTCCAGAACCTCCAGACATGTTCTGGCCCTTGGATAAATGTAGTTAAGGACCCTTGCAATACATTACCCTCCTACAATAAGTTATGAAGTCAGACGTTTTCTTTGAAACAAATGTTCTATTAATCAATAAGTTGTTAGCGACGTCGCACACACAGTGTGGCTGGAGATCATTCGCACGGATCCTGTCCCCAGATAAATATGGTTTTAATGTGGCTTACCTTCCTATCATTGGCATTGTTGTCATGGTGACTTTACCTGCTGCAGAGGGTGTTGTTGCTGCTGAGTTCACACATTTACGTCACACCTGAGAATTTGCTATTAGTTTCTAAATCGTACACGCAGAATGTGTTTCCTTTTCTCAAGGACACAATCACTAGTATATGTGTATTAGAATATGTCTGAATCACAAAGCAAAATGGACGAGCTGTCTGAGCCATGTGATGTTAATCAACTGATTGAATATTATTTTGTTATCACCAAACACAAATCAGTCCGAGAACCCCTTGTCTATACAAATGGAATTTATTGTTGGTTTGGACATCAGGGCTTAACCACCTAAAGGTGTTCTTCAGTTTAACAGTAGCATCATAATCAGTTTCTTGGGGGAAACCCAGGCACATGCTTCCATCCATCTTTCAAGTCTACAGTTACTGGTAAATGTCTATGGTTGGCCTGTTTTTATTGTGGGTTTATTTTATTGTATTGTGTCAAGCTTCAGTCAAGGGCAGCCAGACGCATCATAGGCTACGTTTACATGGACACTAATAATGCGATTACGGTCAAAAATGCAATTAAGGCTCCAATTAAGGTGTTTACATGATTTTGCAGTTCTTTGAAATCCCGTTTACATGCTACTTGTTATTTGGCTTTAGTGTGGAATTGTGGGTACCATTTCTACATCCATCGGCGCCAAGTTTTACTTCCGTTATCAACGAAAAGGGTGAAGAAGAAGACGAAAGTGACAAGGGCATGCGAGGGCCAACTGTGCTGTACTCTGCGGTTTATTCAGTCCCGCCACCATGTTCATGTGACGTTTATGATGCGTGTCACTTCCTGTACATGCGCAATGTGATCAGAAATGTGATTAAGGCGTATACAAGCCTTCATAAAGCGAGTAAAATCGCAGTACTCAAGGTATCTTAATGCGATTAAGCTTAAACTGATTATGAGCTTGATCACATTGACATAATTGAAGTGTGGTATTTACATGAGCTCCACCATAGTCACATTAAGGCCTTAATCTTATTCTAATCGCATTATTAGTGTCCATGTAAACGAGCCCGTGTGACCAAAGAATAACATATGATGGAGTATTCAAATGCTTTGAGCTGTTAAAAACAAATTCCATTCACTTCCCTTTTATTGGGGTTGGGGTAGAAACAGATATTCCACAAACTGAGCAAATACGATTAATAATTGTATGTGCATGGATTGGAACAGCCTCTGAAATCTTGAGCTAAATGAAGCGTATGTTTTGTTGTTAGACTAATGAAGCTCTAGCCAAATTTCTTTGGCATGCTTCGGCCTGTAGTTTATCTCTCATACATCCTGCATTCACCCCTCTCACGCACGCTCATTCACGATTTCTTCGCTGTCATTGTCTGGAGCTGTCAATTCAGATATCAGCTGTCACATCTATCCAATAGCAGAGCGACACACCTTCACTGAGAGCCTATCATCTTGCTGCTGTATTTTGAAATATGATCACTCTTTCTGCTTTTTAGTTATTTCAGGCTGCCCTTATGCGAGCCCCTCCACCTCCCCACCTCTTCAGCTTCATCATTTCATGATCTTCATCAGCCTCTCAGTCATCAGCCACCACTACCACCGGAGTCAGGACTCCATGGGGGGATTTATCTTGCTGCTGCTTAGGGCAATGCACCTTAATTAGAAAATCCCCCTGTGGAGTCCAAGCAACAAAGACTTTCTGATGAGACCTACTGATCACATATCATCTGCCATATTACCTTTACTTCATTCATTCATTCTTGATTGAAATACATTATGACGGTAGAAGGACAAATGGGAATCATGTAGATTGTAAATACAGCTAATTAGCTCTTAAATGCGATGTCGTGCTTTTCTCACAGGAGATCTGTGCTGATGGTCTAATGTCATTTTTATGTATCCTCTATGCGCATGGCCTTTCTCCAACTGAAGCCATACAGTGTCTCTCATCATTGCTCTACAGACATCTCTGCAGAGCCTCAAACCTGTACAGACAGCAAGAGACAAAATGTGCCTTATTCTCAAGGACCCATGGTACTGAAACTGGTGTTGTTCAACCTTGTAAATATCTGTGAATTGTTTAGATAGCAGTATCAACTCTCAACATTATTTGAACTGTGAACTGGCACATAATCTGACGACAAAAATGAGGTTTTTATATCAGAGTAAAGCCGTCTTTTCCCTTGAAGACTCAGAACCATTGGCCATCATGTTTGTGTGTGACTGTGGAGATATCCTGTACTCTCATGAGGCTTATTCATTTGTAGCTGTAGCAACAAGAAGGCAACCCATTATCATACTTTGTTTACAAATGTCTCCTTCTCAAGCTGCCTCAGTCTATTGCGTCTCAGATTTAAAACAACTGTTCATCAGTACAGATTAATACTGAGTCTAAGACATTTTAAAGATGTGTGTGAATGTCTGTGATGCTGTTTGTGTTTGCTTGTGTGTGACTGGCTGTGTTCTGTTGTGTATGTTTTTTCTCCTACTTTTTTTTTTTTTTTTGCATATATTGAGAATATTTTTCATGAAGATTTGACTGAACCCTTTGGCTGTCCGTCAAGAAGCATTGATAGTCTCATTACACAGGCTCTGGGTTACACAGTAGGTGTTCCCTAATCCCTTGGAGCTGTTGAGCCTGTGCCCTTTCAATAATCCATCCACATATACACACAGCTGGTAGGACTCCACTGTGGTGTGAGTCCTTGCTCCCTTGCCCTGGCAGTGCCTGTTACATGCATAAACTGTAAAAATGTTTCATCAAAAATAATCCACATGCTGCAGGACAATGGCATAAGAGTGTGTCTACCTGTTGTTCTGACCCACTAGAGCCCCTAAGCAGCCACATTTTTTTCACAGTTATGAAAGAAAGAATAAATTATTGATGAATGTACATATTTCAGAAATGCTTCACTGCATTTTGCTTATGTAAAGGACTGTTGTCATGAAGTTCTTGTCTATATTTGACTCTTTAGAATTGCATATGAAATGAAGATAGAACTTCAACCTGTTTTCAAAGAGGCTGGGACATGCGTAAAAAGTGTAAATAGAAATAGAATATGATGATTTGTTAAACACTGAAGCTCCACATTCAATTGAAAATAGAACAAAGACAGCATATCAAATGTTGAAACTTTCATGGATTTTTGGATAATGTGTCCTCATTTATAATTTGATCTCAGCAACACATTTCAAAGAAGTTTGGACAGTGTGGTCACTGTGGTCTGACAAGTCAAAATTGGACATTTTTGATGGAAATCATGGACATCGAGTCCTCCAGGCTAAAGAGGAGAGGGACGGCTTGTTATCAGCACACAGGGGTGCATACACATCTAAACCGCATTCTGCACGTACACCAACAGCATGGCTCCATAGTAAAAGAGTCCAGGTGCTAAACTGACCTGTCAGCAGTCCTGACTTGTCACCCTTTGAAAATGTTGGGCGTATCATCAAATGTAAGATGTGACCAAGGCGAGCCCAAACTGTTGAGCAGCTGATTGTACATCAAGAAAGAACAGGAAAACATTCCACTTTCAGAATGACAGCAGTCGGTCTCCTCACTTCCCAATCACTAACAGAGTGTTGTTAAAAGACGAGGTGAGGCGACAGAGTACCAAACATAATCAAACTGACACTGAATTCTAAATGAGGACATCATCTTTCTCAGTTTCATGAATTGACTTGTTATTCTTGTGCTATTTTCAATTAAATATGGAGTTTCAGTGTTTTCCATAATATTGCATTCTGCTTCCAGTTAGGAAATGGGGTTGTAATGTCACTCAGAATGCCTTTGGTGGTCTGTTCATTCTGCTGAGTTCAACTGGCAGACAAGTAGCACTAAATCAAGCTTTGTGTCGACAACATCCACCTGTAAACCAAACCAAAGAAGCAACCATTGAAATCTACTGTTCTATTTGATGTAGTAAATGTGTTTCAGCTCAGATATCCTCTAACTGCCAACCAGATCATGAAGGATCATGAATATTAAACAATATTAGGATCTTATCAGTCAGTCATTAAAAGCACCCACCAAGTTTCCTTTACCCAAATCAGGTACTTATGTGTCTGTGCAAAGTGATGTGTTTTCAGTGATCATAATGAGCTAGGATCCTGTTTTATTTTGGCGTCCCTAGTTCCTGTTTTATTTTGGTAGCTTTCGCTTGTGTGTCTTGTGTAATTTACTTCCTGTATGTTTCCCTCCTGTTTAATTGTAATTGTGTCCACCTGTGTCTGTTTAGTTCCCCTGGTCTATTTAGGTTTGTGTCTGCCCTTTGTCTGTGTGGGAGCATTCCCATTGTGTGTGGTTTTCTTGTTCTCTGTTCACTGTGAGTATTCTGGTCTAGTCCTTGTTTTCCTGGTTTTGTTTATAGATTTGTTGGTGTTGCTGGCCTTACCCTTTTGTGTTTTGTTTTGGTTTTTTTTTGAATTTTGAACTGGTGGTTTTTTGGTTGCTTTCTTTGTTAATAAATCTTTTTGAACTGTTTTTGCTCAGGATCTTTTGTTTAAGTCTGCACCTTTGGGTTCACACCTTTATTTTCCCTGCTCCATGACCACAAACCATAACACACAGCAAGATTAAATATTCTGTTAGTTGTTGGACTGTGGGCCACACTAACCTCCACTTATTTGTATCTTATTATATAGTAGAAAGAAAGACATCCCTTTATTAGTCACACACACAGAGTTACAGAGGGGGAACTGCACACGCCATGCATTGTGAAATTCGTTTCTCCGTATTTAACCCATCCCGGCACATCCTTCCTCCACGGCAGACCAGGAGCGTTGGGCTGCCAGCCGTTTGCCGTTTGTCACCATTGGTCAGGTGGTGATCTTCTTGCATGTTTTTAATGTTTTAGGTGAACACGGGGAGAACACGCAAACTCCACACAGAAAGGCCTCTTTTTTCCTCCAGCAGCAGGCACTGAAGGCATGGTGGAGGACACGCCCCCGGCGCCCACAGTGGGAATCAAACCTGGGACCTTCTAGCTGTGAGACGACAGTGTTACCACTGTTCCGCCTAGGATAGTGTATAGTTTTTGCTTTTTTTAAGCACTGAGTAACTTTTACTTCTGTTTTTATGTGATAAACATTACCCTAACAACAGTTTTCAATTAGTTCTTATAATTCCATCAATACTAATAATATGTTATTACTTGCAGATGGCCACAGCATTTGGTGCCCTGAAGATACTTGGCATACTCCATGTGGATGTGAAATGCGAAGGCATCATGATGGTGGATCACCTGAGACAGCCCTTTACAGTGAAACTGATTGATTTTTGGCTCTTCTATTTTCAGGTTTCAAGTCAAGCAAGAGAAGGTTCTGCAGGCACCTCCATCTTGGCAAGAACCACTAATCATTATCAAAACTGTTCAGGGCTGCATACTCATTTTATACTGATGCTTTTATTTAGTTTGTAACTGCCTGTTGATTGTTAAAATGTGACACTGTTCTTTATTTCATTTTTTTCCTGAATATTCAGAGCACCAGAAGTTATTCTGGGATTCCCATTTTCAGAAGCCATCGATGATATCTGGCTTTATGCTCACACCCAGTGAGAAGAAACCAGTTGAAAAAGTATAACATATGATTTCAAAGGGATTCAACAAACACACAGACAATCAGACAAGTTTGAAACTCTATAATTGTCGAAGAAAATGAAGGTAACGTTTGCTCAAACTAACAGAATGGATTTCATCATTATGTAGTTCTTGGCTGTCTTATGCAAAGCCGATTTGCCATGAATTAAAGGGGAAATCTGCTGATTTTACACATCATAGTTGTTTTACAGGTCTGTTGAGGTACTACTGCATGTGTGAAAAAAGGTATTATAAAGCCTTTTGTGGCCAAAGAGTGATCTGCTCAAAGTCTGCTAAATTGCTGCACATGATTCAGGTGCAAATGCTTTTGAACGGGAATTGCGTTTTACATTTTTGATTGAGGCCATATTGCACCCATGCAACCTGCATGAAATGGAATAATTACAATTACAATTACAATTTGTCATTTGGCAGACGTTTTTATCCAAAGCAACGCACATATGCGATTTTCATACATCACAAGCAAGGTTCTAGACGGGAGAGAACAGCAAGAGTAAGTGCCATAACTTTCTGGTCTAATTGGACAAAGGTGCTATGAGGCAGTGCTACAAAGTAATGCATAGAGTGAATAGAGAGTTGTTGTTTTTCCATGGAAGGTGTTCAATAAGTCTAGTCAGTGAATAAGCACAGTATGTAATCACAACAAAGACCCAGCAGTGCTTATACTCCATTCTCTTCAAATAATATGATACATCTGGTTCAGCTGCATGAAATTTGAACCTTGTCCTGTCTTTACATTGTCCATTGTGACTCCAACAATGTTACTGGAGTGCCATGCTAAATCAGTATTAGAGTACTGCAGTACCTTTGAGTCTTCAAGGTAAAGCACACAGCCAGCTGTAGCTTTATGGTAGCACATGAACAGACAATGCTTGCATTTCATTGGAAACTGGCCATTTCTATTGTTCCTGTTCCATTTCTTTGTATATAACAATGAGGATCTCAAGTCATTTCTAAATGTTACAGGAAGCTAGTGCAGAGCAGCAAGAACTGGATTAACATGCTCGCTCTTCTTGGCTCTGGTTAACAGCCGAGCTGCAGAGTTTTGAATGGGCTGAAGTCTCTGTGGGGTTTTTTTTTTTTTTTTTGGAGGCCAGTAAATAGTCTCATTACAGTAATCGAGTCGGCTTGAAATAAAAGCATGAATCAGTTTTTCAGCATCTCTTTGATTTATACATAGTTGTACATAAAGTGGAAAAATTAAGTTTTTTCCCTTGTTTTTCATCTAGATCCTAATCTAGGATAATAACAACACTTGTAACCTCAGATTTAATCCAGGGAGTTCAGTTTTCCAGATTATTTAACAGCATTTCTCTCTGTGTTTTACAGGCGTCTAGTAGGATTTCAGTTTTGTCCTCATTTAACTTTAACTAGTGAGAACAGTAATGGACTGAGGCTGTTCCCTTGGCGTCTTTTTATACATTACAGTGAACTGTGAGCCTAGTTTTCCTCCATTTTCTTTCAGCTGCTCAACAGATTGGGCTCTATTTTCATCCCCGCCACTGGCGGGGTGCAGGGTGCGCACCCCCGCAGTGCAGCGCAGGCGGGCGCGCAGCGCACTTGGTATTTTGGTAAACCCAGGCGCACAGAGATACGCCAGGATGGGCGTTGCGGCGCAGTAGGGGGAGGTGTCGGCATAATCAGGCAGCGGATTTGGATTTTCGGTCCATTTCGGTCCACACCGGCGGCTTAAAAGTGCGCTGAAAGCTGGCGACCCCAGACCTAGTCAACTGTGTGCGCCAGCTGCACACCGCTGGGCAAGTGGATTTTCGTAAACCGGTGGAGTCTTGCGCCCATGTCACCAACACCTCACAGGCAGGTTTCCACGGTGTCTGGCATTTCAGTGCGATCAATAATTAGCAACAGCCACGATTCAATGCAACTATCTGAGTCAGCACCTACAGTCAGACCTAAATTTATATATTTTGATCAGTATCTCATCTGACCACATCTATCTCAGAGACAGACAGACACACGGAAAAAACGAAAGTGATGATCGTTGTCCGCTATTACCCACGTCATTTCATTCCAAATACAAATGTCATTGTAATGCTTAACGTTATCTACAAAGATGGAGTACATCATTGTTTTCAGGAGGAGGAGGAGGCCGAGGATTTACCATCTAAGGACCTCCTCCTGGGAGAAGTTTGGGCATCGGACAGTTCCTGTGCGGGCACAGTCATCCTTGAAACTTGCCACGCGCCTTGCCAGTGGCGTTTTTAAAGGTGAGGCGAGGAGCTGGTGTGATTGGTGAAGATTTGACTCAGCTGTGTCAAACCCACTCCAGGCCTTCTCTCCTACCTTTTTCTGAGTTGCGCTGCTGGGTGGGACTGAGATGAGAAGGGGGAGTAGTTGCGCGGGCAGCGCAGTGCACGAAAATACTAAAGTCTGAGCCGCCACGCCCCATCGCCATAGCTTTGGAGTCATACTTTTTGTTGATATGGATATTCAGGTCTGTCATATTTAATTATACTAAGTGTGATCAGCTCTGAGAATTTCTGCACAAACCACCAAAAAAATAGAATGCAAATTCTTTTTACTGTTCTTTTCATTAACCAAAAATGATTTATTAGCCAATGATCTGACATTAAGAAGAGTTCGTTTCAGCAGGAGAGGAGACTGGCTACTGGCTGTGGCTGAACAATGACAAGTTTAAGATTACTGAGACTGGTAATTGTGTCTGTGATTGCGAGGATGAGTTTGACCATGCCACAGGCTGTCTAAGATCGCTGGTGTGTTTGAGAAAGCAGCATGGGGTCTGTCTGATTTCTAATAGATACTTGAGTGATGATGTCTGTGGTTATTGTTGTTCAATAGTTCATCAATTTGACTGAGCTTCAGTGAGGCAGCTTTAACTGACTCTTTGATTGGTGATTGTGGTGTAGGTGGGAAGGGGGGATGCAGTGAAGTGGGGGACAGGTGTGTTCGATCCCTGAGTGGAACAGAAACATCCTCTGGATGCCGTGTGTGATGTGAAGCAGAGGGTCATGTGAGGCTTTCTGCCTGTGCAGGCTGACCTTGGCACATCTGTGCATCTTGTCTTAGCAATGCATGGTGAGAGAATGACGCAGGTTGGTGCTGAGCAGTCTGCAACCAGTGATGTTTGGATGTACCCCATCATGCCTAAAGTGGTACTTTTAGCTCCAAACTATATTCAAATTGTCAATAAACTTTTTCCCATGGGTGAGGCATTCTTATGTTGGCCATATGTTAAGGGGAAAGACTCAGCTGAAAGATTCGATACCTTTCCCCAAGGTTGGAATGGGGCCCGGTATGAAGACATGTTCTGACTGACAGTCAATCAGTTTCTCCAGTAGCAGACAAAAGTCTTTTTTCAGGCCCTCAGAGCCAATGTCCTTTTGCAAAATGTCAGAAGAGCCAACGTGACTTATAATATGGAGAAGATGGCTGGTAACAGCTCTGTTAGCTCCCTAACAGATGTGTCACCCATGGTGAGATCTTCAGTCTTTGCCATTCATACATATTTGATTATAGAGTCCCCAATCAGAGTGGTGTCTGGCTTATGAGGTGTGGGTTTAGCAGTATTTCTTCTGGCCTTCAGCCTAGTAGTGGTTTTGGGGCTATTTCTTGGGGTTTAGTCAGGCTTAATGCTAGTGGTGTCACTAGTTTCCCTTGCCTCAGCATTGTTAGTACTATCACACATTTCGTCATCTTCTTCTTGCTGGATTTACCTTTATGAAGCACAATGTCAGACCAAATCCTGGCTGGAGTGGATGCACTCATTCTGGTGCTGGTGCTGCACCAGTAAGAAGCACCATTAGGGAAGGCTCAGCAGCTGATTCAGTGACGTTCGGACGTGCTCTACAGCTGATGTGGTCCCGCGTATAAAAGGCTGTCCATTTTCAGCAGCTTGTATAGTAGCTGACTCCAGAGTGAATGAATTGCTCATTCTCAGATATTTGATGCAGCATTTCATTATTCAAGCTCTGCCATTCCCGCAGTCAGTTGCTCACAGTCTGTGCAGCTCACAGATTTTGCAATCTTTTCTCCTTCCTAATTCATGTTTCAAGTCACAGACACAGCAAAAAGGCTTGTGCTGTTTGGCGGTCACGCTCGCACTGTACTGAAGAAGTAATAACAGTGATAAAGAATATGGTGGTAACCTTCTGTATCTTTCATAAATTTAAGTTCTAGTGATTTATGAGTATCCAGGATGCATTTTCCAAAGCTTTGAGAGAGAGAAAATAAAGGTATCAGCAAAAGAATGTAAGGAAAGCTGAGAGAATCAGAAAAATGTCTGCTGTGTAAGAGAGCGGGAAGTAATGATGTTTGAAAATACAATAAATCATAATGGTCACACTTCATACAAAGATACACCTATTCACCATTGACTAGGTGCTCATTAACATGCATATTAGTAGCATGTTGGCTCTTTATTAGTCATGTCGTTGTAGACTTGTTTACATCACTAATGAGTTGACGAAAGCCTCCTTCAGAAAATTACCCGGAGCTGATGTCATGGAAACATGCAGAAAAACAAAGGTGCAAAGGCACAGGCTGAGCTTGATTTGGACAGGGTTAACATTATCAGGGGAAGTGGAGAATAAAATAACCCATCATTCCAGACAGCATTTTAACTGCACTGAAATGTAATGTCCCCTTTTATTGGAGCAGTGACCCACAAGGAAAGTTTTCACTTGACCCCCTCCCAGACATTACTGGCACAAACAGTTTGATCATTTGATTATTTGCTACAGCTGCATCATTACAGTTTTTGTAAATTGTTTGTTTTAAGCATCATTTCATACACAAGTACAAAAAACTCAGCCAGACATATTAGACGTGTGCAGAAAAACGATACTGAGTATTGAAAGTCCACAGTACAAATATTGAGATTTGAGACATTGGGCTGTATTTTCCTGCATTCATGCAGTTTTCCTTGGGTGCAAGTCCTGTTCATGGTGTACCTTGCCTTCACCCAATGTCAGCCAGAATCACTCCTCTGTCCCCCCCCCCAAAGAATAAGTGGGTTACAATAGCTAACGGATGGACAGACTCATACATACACTGAACCAGTGTCTGAAGGGCAGCGTGTGTAGTGCTGATAACTGTAAAATAATCCCTTCAGGTCAGTATGTTTCTTCTGAATAGATGGTAGAAAAGGCATGTGACAAACCAAAGTGCACAGAGAAGAACTAGACATGCAATGGGAATCTTTGACTCAATTGTACAAGCTCACACATTCTCAACACAGACACACACACAGTCCAACAAGTATATGCAACATCCAAGAAGAACAAGAACATCCTGTGTAGTAAAATACTGACACTTTTAGAGGAAGGGATAAATAAATGGTACTGTACTGTAAGTATTTTTGTAAATACTTATACAGGCTACACTACCATGAAACAAGGCAGTTTATGGTATTTCACAAATGTGATGTGCAACAACTTAATGACGTGGCTTCAGCAGGCAGGCCACATCCACACTGCAGGAATTTACTCTATATACACTATATACACTTGCTTTCTCTTCCAAAGATGAAAAACAAAACAATAATGTAGCAATTTACTGCACCTATGTTCATTCAAGGCTCACTGTAACCTTTATGCACACTTCAGCATGAGATTGGATCCAGACTGACTGACAGAGAGAAAGATTAGAAAACCTTGGAATGTTTCAATTTCTTGAGATATTCTTGTCTTGTCTTCTTGGTTCTGCATTGATTCTGGTGTTTAGAGCTAAAGACCTGGTTTTCTTGTGTATAACTAGATGGTTGGAAAAACCACTCCAACTGCTCTGCACACTGAACCAGTGTTTGTATGTTTTCTCTGAAGGTTACACTTGAAATATTTATTACATATTACACATACATATACATATATTTGTGTTTATCATTTGAATCCAACATTAAAAGATTAATGAGACATTTTTGCATAGTGGTGTTTTTTTACTTCTTCTATTTCTTGACTTGACTAGCTGTTTGTTTTTCATGCTTAGCCAAACAAACTCACAGGCTAGAAAGCAAATAAGGGTATTTTTCATAATGTCCATTGTCAAGATAACTTTTCAAAATCTCTTAAATATAGCCAGAACAGACATTGATAATCCAGACTCAACTACTGTAATTTTCTCTTGTCTGGCCTCTCTCTTTCATCCATATTGTTCAAAACACACCTGCTGCGATCCAACCCAGAAAATATGAACGCATCACACTGAAAAATCTACCTGCATTGGTTGCCCATACATGAGACAGAAGATTTCAGAGTACCCATTACTGGCTTTCAAAGCACTGAATGGACGGGCATCTGGCTTCCTTTGAGACCACATTACACCATTAACTGTGAGCCTGCACAGCCCTCTCTTCATTGTAGTCAAGAAAATAACCCGGTTCAGGCCATTTTGTTTTTGTATTATATACCTGTGGAACAGTCTTTCCACTTACATTACACTACAAATTCTCTCTTTCAGACACCTTGACCCACTTAAAGGAAATATTTTTAAATCACAGAGCTTGAGACTCTCAGGAGAGGGCGCAGGCCTTTCACAGACAAGTCGGCCATGACGGTAACAGTGCTGCCACTGTGTCACTGTGCAGACCTTTTGGAGACAGAAGAAAGCTGATGTATTGTTCCGCATGTTCTAACTTGGTCTCCACTTCCTCTCTTCACTCCAGTGCTCTCCTTGTCAGCCTTGCATTTTTTGGTCAGCGCCCTCTCTGCAGCCTTCCATTCCTGCCTCTGTTCACATCCTTGTGATGAGACCACCCAGAGGTTACTGATCAAAATGGAGACAGCTTGACCAGGAAATAAAGTCACTTCACCAAAACATGTTTTCACTTCAATGTTTTTATTTATCGCGCAACATAAAACAATATTGTGGGATTTTTACCACATACACTATGTATTCACATAATACACCATACAGCTACAAAGAGAGAGAGACTGAACAAAAACACTTTTTTTTTTTTACATACTGCATCCTTGACATGAAAATAATGAACCAAGAACAACCCTAAAACTCAAAAAGGAATGTAGCTGCCAGTTGTGTAGGTTCGTTTTTATTTTTGTATGGGCCAGGGTCCAAGTCTCTATCCCAAACTTGGAGAGTGTTACTTAAATGAGGTGTTCAACAGACTTCTAAAAGAGGGCCATACACGGTGAGATGCATATGTATATCTATGTTTGAGTGTGTGTGTGAGAGAAAGACAAAATATACAAGGTGTTCAGAGAAAAAGAAGGGTTGAGTAAAGGAAGTGCATGACGAGGGAGAGGGAGAGGAAGAGGGAGGCAGTACACGATGCTCTTCTTGTATGTTAGCTTTCAGTTACCATCAACATGTACAACATACTGAAAAGATCATTTCAATAGCCTTTGGTACTTGCGCTGTACCAAATGTGAAACCCAGATAACAGTCTTCATATAATATGATTCTATAGCTCACCCTAGTTTTAATGAGTTCAAGTACAATATGGAATGAATATTAATAGAGAATGTAATCAACTGTTTGCGTGCCCCCCTGCCCTCTAAAAGAGATGTAAATTTGTAGAGTTGTAACAAAAGACTTTTCATAAAGTCAGCACCAGGGCAGCTTCCCATCCTGTGAAACTGCTTGAATCAAAAGTAGAATTCTCTTGACATTCGAAGAGCTCAGAAAAATATCTGTGGTAATCATTTATCCCTCGCAATTATTACACAGTGAATTTTAAGGTGTAGCATCGTAGCACCAGCGGACCAAACCCCCCCATCTTGGTACGTGCTTGGGAGGTGGCACCTCTCATGAGAACCATCCACCAAACTCGTGACACATTTAGAAATTTACAAAGTTATTAAGATATCATGTACACTGTATCCTCAGCACCCGTTATTAGGCAAATGTGTGTGCGTATGAGTGAGTGAGTGTGTGTGTGAGTGTGTGTGTGTGTGTGTGCGCGTGCGTTATGTGGGCCATGCATTATGGTTAAAAAGTAAAATCGGCCCTGTTGCTGTACCAGCCCCAGCCCGTGCACCTGTTGCCCATGATGTGTGTACCATCTGATTAATCAGGGGCATTATGAATGCTAAGTGCATACTCACTATTATGAGAACTAGAGTGGATAATTATGATATAGGTCGAAACAAGCAGGGAGCAGTCTCTTACCTGATAGTCAAACACCAACTGACAAAGATTGCTCGCTAAACTGATTCACCTCAGACTGGCTCTGACTCTACCAGTATGTTCCTAACCACCACCACCCGCTGTGAATGGGGTCCTGGCAACTCTACTGATATTAAAGGAATAGTTCAACAGTTTGGGAAAATCTGTTTTCGTGTTGAGACTAAGATGAGAAGATTAATATTGCAACATTTCTGTACACTGAACATGGAGCTGCAGCCGGCAGTCGGTTAGCTTAGCTGAGCATGAACGCTGGAAACATGGAGACACAGTGAAGTTTGACTCTGACCACAAGTACAGGAGTTTCCATGCTGGATCATTTCTTGAATTGACTTCTTGAAAGGGTTCGTTACCACAGTAAAACCACACAGCTCGATGTTTTTAGATGTCGGTTCTTGAACACATTACACAAACAAAATATAATGTGTTAGCGAGCTTTAGAGGTGCTGGTACCTGCTGAAAGAACCAGACCAGCTGTTTTCCTCTGTCTCCAGTCGTTACGCTAAGCTAAGCTAAGCTAAGCTAACCGGCTGCTGGTTCCAACTCCATATTTAGAGTACAGACATGAGCATAGTGTCGATTTTCTAGTCTAACTCTCAGCAAGAAAGCAAATAAGTTTATTTCCCCAAATGTCAAACTATTCCTTTAAACCACAAACAGCACAGATCAGGTTTATGGCTTCCTTTTTAGATTAGTCCTTAGCTTACTGACCGTAGATCAGATTGTACAAGGTCAAAATATTCAAGCTTTTCTAAACTTTAAAGTTTGTAGATCTGAGGTTTTGGTCAGAGAACTGCAACATGGGAGATCCTCCAGTTATTTTGACCGCCAGTGAGAAAGTCAAGTGTAGTTTCTTGGTACATAATTGGACAAATGAATTTGTTTTTCGAAAGTGACAGGTCTCTGTCAGTGACAAGGGGTACAGTACTTACGAAAGCAAAACAGCAGTGTTACTAAGCACACATTTACACACAACACATTGGGGACCAAGTGTTGTTCACTGTTGTTGAGGGCTGTCAGAGACTCCACAATACCCCCTTGTCATTCATGGTTTAGTTACTATCCTCACCAGTTAAATAATCTTACCTAAATATTTAAATATTTACATTTTTTATCTCTCTCTTGAGAAAATAAAAAAAAACAAACAAAAAACTTAAGCTTCAAGTTGTCAATAATCGGCTCTTTCTTTTTGTCATTAAAATCAAGATTAAAAGTGCTTTTATAAATCTTTTCTTCTCTATGTACAATTTGTATTAGCTATATAAAAAAAGATGAAAAGAGCAATAACATCAAAGACAATCATTATCATCATCACCATGTAGTAATAAATAAGAGTAAAAAAAAAAAAAAAAAAAAGCAAGGTAAAATGAGTGTGGAGATCTAGAGCACACAAATGGACATATGCATGATTCTCTTCCCTCAGTAGCAAGTTGTGATTGTGACCAGTGTCTCTACAGCGTGAGGTAGAGAGCTGGAGACCTTTGGGAGAGGTAACAGGGTCTTTCACAGATGACCGGGGCCTCAACCCAAACAACCACCCAGCAGCCAGGAGTCAGCCTGTATTGAGTTCTATCGTTCATTTTCAACACATGTTCTAAGTAAACCATGTGACTATTTGAACTGAAGCGGTCAAATGGTCACACGACTGATGGAGACAAAAGAAAAATGACTCATGGGACTCTATCCAGGCTATCAAATAGTCTCTCTCTTTGGCTCTTCTCTTTCACACACCCATGCATTTGTGTCATTTTCAGACACTTACACACACACACACACACACACACACACACACACACACACACACACACACACACAAAGTGAGAGATTCATTGATTCAATGCACTTGCATTTAGCGCCAACTCCCAGAAGCTACAGTAATTTTCCAAGGTCTCCCTTTAACTCTCAGCACAATTGTTTTCTCTGTGAAAGGGTTACCAAAATGCATTGAATGACTGTGCTTTCTCTGCCCTGGACAGTGTACTTTGTTTGAGACAAAACCACTTTGCCACAAGAAACTGCAAAAACTCCTCAACGGGAACCAGTTCTTGGGGCCAATGACAGAGCTGCAACCATAGGGCAGCCACTTTGATTGGCTGGCTCTGTGGTGGCAAGGTGCTTGCGGAAAGAAGGACACACCTCGCTCTGCTCGAAGATGACAGCACCATGCAGAGGAAGGAGTGGGCCCTTCACAGTAAATCAAGTGTAATAGGAGAGCACCAAGTGTGTGTAGGAGCACCAAAAGCACTGCTGTCCCAACACTGTTTCCTTCTGCTCTAACCCAGCATGGGCTTCCCAAAAGCATCTCCAGACTTCATTCACATTTGTGCCACAATGGGACAAAGATCAGCTTTGCCTTGAGCCGCTTTGATGAGGCCCATCCATGGTCAGCGAACAGGGTGTGTGATCCCCCTCTACTGGCCATGGATGGTTAAAGCAACAAGGCAACGCTCTACTGGCTTCTGAATGGATCACAAGTGCTTGTAGGTTTGTTTGTACACCCCACTTTGAAACGGCAGTCACTGCTGCCCTCTAGAGTTTACACTGGGAAGTGCTCACCCCTACTTAAATGTTATAGGAAGATAAAGTGTGTCACCTGTTCCATCTTAATGTGGTAATTGCAGATCTGGGTCAAATGACATTTGCAAATAGTATCACTTATTTTAGCCTCTGTGGAGTACAAGACATGTACAGTTTTCCACATGGGAAACATGACAAGCAAAGGAAAGCATTTGAAAGATCAATCATCATACTTTTCTTTGCATGTCAATTTTCTGGTACTCCACCTCAGTTAAAACAAAACATATCCACTTGCAAATGCTAGTTGAGCCAGAGATAGAGCACCTAAGTACAGCATCAAGTGCCATGAAGAGTAGTGGAATGAGAATCAATTAGAGCTGGAATTTGAGCACCAGTTGAAAGTTGAAGGGGTGCAGAAGAGGAGGAGGAGGAGCACATCATCGAACAACAACAGAAGCAGAAACATTTTTTTTCCTAATGTGGTTTAAAGGGCAATTATTTCTAACCTGGGATTATTTTTCACTTTCTGCATCATAATGATTGGTTCTGTTTATAACTTTAGGGTTCCGTTTTGGCCGTCTCTGCGTTCTGCTCTGCCATACACAGTCACAACACATACACACAACAGCTGAAACCAAGCACTGCCAGCTGTATTCATGTAATACCAAGCCTCTATCTGGACTTTTATGTGTCCTTTTATGTCTATAGTAAAGGTATAGTATAATTAGTGCAAATATAACTGCTAATTCTGACACACACTGCTTGTGTGGTAGATTCCTTCGTTCTTTTTTCACCAGTTGTGTGGACAGTAACAGAATGTTTTTTTTTACATTGTGCCGGGAGGCTGAATTGCACAGATGTTCCCAGGTAATAGGAAAAATCTCAAATGATGCAAATACCAAGATACATTAGATATAAGTTCCAGGCAACAAAAATATTAAAATGAATACTGGCATTGCAGTGTGACTGTGCTGTGCAGTGATGCTGGTAAACTAAATCAGTGTCAGCCTAAGCAATGAACATTTGAACACAATACTTGGCTAAAACTAGGAAATAGAGGCCCAGGTTAATAATAATTGTAATTATCCTTTGAGCCTTAACTGGCTTTCCGTATCTTAAAGATACATATCTGTGTATTGTCAATAGAGACATCGATATCTCATGCAAGCCTACTGGAAAGACTTTTTTTTATATACGTACATATAATTACGGTAATATTGATCTGCTGTCTTGCCAGGCAGACAATGGCTCCTCCTCTAAGTAGAGCTGGAAGATTGACACGAACAAAGGAAATCAAACAGAAAATAGGGTACACGCTTTCCAAACATGGAAAAAGCAATTGTCTGAGTGTGACAGACTCAGACTGATTGATTTAAAAAAAATATATAACCAAAAACAATCACATCATTAATAATAACATTAATGAAAACAGCAATAATAAAAAACAAACAAGTCTTCATTATAATAATACCTGTAATAACAACATTGACAGTAACAATAGCAATCATAATAATATTGATAATAATAGCAATAATTAAAATCATTAAAATTCTATAAACAAGGAAAAGCAATGGAGATCCTCTCCAAGGAAGAGAGAGGAAGAGCACCACAGGCAGTGTGTCTGAAGCCCAAACCACTGCCTGACATGAGGTAAAAAACAATAAAAATGTCCCCTCCTCCAAGTGGACTGCGGAGGGGGCAGGATGGAGAGATGCCAGACTGCGGGACGGCTGAGAGACATTCATTCTGTTCATCGTTCTCTCCAGCCCTCCACTGCATCACTCTGTAGCTATCCTTTTCTGTCTGACCTCAGACAAAGTGGCTGTAGGGCCCAGTGAGGCGGGTGAAGGCATAGGGAGACACAGTAACCATAGAGGTGGTGTGGAAAGTAGGGGCTAACCGCGTCACTGGCCCCTCCCTCTTGTCTTTAGATTGTCCAGGTCCTGGACTAGCACCTGCCACTGTAGGCCCCCACTTGCGTTTCTTTCCAAGAGCTTTGATGTCATCCTGGGAGAGACCAAGGAGAGCTGCTTCCTGCTGCCTCTGCAGGGCTCGTTCTGCCAGCAGCTTCATTTTGGCCTCCCACAGAGCCAGGCCGTGCATGGGCTGGTTGAGGTTCTTGTGCTGGTAGAAGACCAGGGAGATGCGGGTGGGGTGGGAGCGATCAGGCTTTTTGAGTGGAGTAGTAGCATGTAGTTCTCGACGAGCACATTCAATCAAGATGGAGCCATGGGCTGGTGCTACCGCTACACCACCAATGTTGTGATCCAGGAAGTTGTGCTCACTGTCAGACCACACCTCATCATCATCCTCTTCACGGCCCCTGATGCTCTCAACGTCACTCTCAGCTCGGCTGGGGTTCCAGCAGGCCTGATCTGACTGCTGCAGGGCATCAGGGAAGAGGCGACCCTCAGGGGCAGAGGACGGGGTACTTCCTGCCACTGAACCTCCACAAGACTTCCAGGCCTTCTCTTGGAGCCCAAGGGGAGTGGAACACCGACTTTCCCCGGTCTTGGACCAGATCTTGTCAGGGTAGGCTCCTGCAGGATTGCTGTGCTTCAAACCAGGGCTATATGCTGCAGAGCCTATTACCCAAGGATTCGGTTGAGGACTAGGAGCAGGGCTGGCCCAGTGTCTGGGGGTGCCTGGGCCTGGGGTGCCTGGTTGTGGTGTAACTGTGCCTGAGTGAGAGCTACCAGGCTGTGGTGTACCTGGGTGAGGGGTGCTTGGGCGTGCCGTAGCAGGGTGTGTGGAGCCTTGATGTATGTTTCCTGGGAGCATTGTGCCTAGGTGAGGGGACGGAGAATGAGAGGGAGGTACTTGGAGTGATGGCGATGGCGCGGGGGAGGCCATCAGAGCATTTGAGCCAAGGTAGGATGTCCACTGCTGAGGGTAAGGAGAGGGTTGATGTGGCTGGGGTTGCTGGTGAAACTGCTGCTTGTCCGGGATCAACAATGAGGCTTCAGGACTTTGTTTAGGGTTCAGATGGCCGTCCCAATTGGTGGGAATGATACTTCCATTAAGCTTGTGGCCTGGCCAGGCCGCAGACTGGGGGGTGATGCTCGGTGTGTTGGCACCAGTCTGGCTTGGCATTGTGCCTTCATAGACTGGCACATCCATGGGCTCCTGTTTGATGACTGGAGTGCCTCGGTTAGAGGACTCAGAGGAGACAGAAGAAGGACGGGATTGGCTGTAGTCTGCAGACTGGATGTAGCTGCTGTGGTTTGATTGGTTGGCTTGCTCTGGGTAGCTGGGGTAGGACTGGGCCAGTCTGGCCTGAAGGCTCTGAATATCAGGCTTCTTATCTACCTGGTCAACCTTGCTGCCTGCTTTGGGCAAAGCGCCATTTCGACCCTCGTATGTCCTCAGCTTAGGGGGGAAAAGTGCATTGGGGGGGTAGTTGTAGTAGCCATTGTGCATTGTGGGCAGATTGTGGCGGTAACCGTTAACTGGGTCTGGTGCAGAGGGCTGGCCAGTTGGGGGAAGGCCTCCCCTTGCATAGTAGGCAGGATGTGGATAGATGTTGTTGAATGGGTCTGCTGCCTGCACAGGGTATCCATCTATTGATCCATTGAAGTGCTCCTTCTTGATGTTGGGCTTCACCTCTTGTTTTATAATTGCTGAATGTTTGAAAAAAGGAAAGGTAAATTACAAACTAAACTTCAAATACTTTGCATTTTAACTGTTTATGTCCTCTTTGGATCTTTGTATTGGAGTTCTGTTACACACTGGTTGCAGGTTAGGCTAAATACATTTTAGGCTACCAGATAATGCTCAAGTCAAGCAATTTAAAATAATTTTGCCATACAGTCTGGACAGTTGTTAAACACACATTATGAGTAACATGAAAACAAACAAAACACAGTAACAAACCTTTATTGCCTTGGAGTTGAGGGGAACCAGTGATGCAGACCTCAGCTTTGCCCATAGTTTTCTCTGGTGTCTCCCCTGCCTGCTGCATGAGTTTATTTTTCTTCTTCTCTGAGGAGGCCTTCTTGGCCTCCAGCCTACGCTGTCGGCAGGACTTGGCAGGTTCAGGCAACTTGCGTACCTCCCGGCGGAAAGCCTGAAGCACCTGGATGGCCCCTGTCTGCATCTTGAGACGCTGGGCCTCCTCACTGCCAAACTCATCAGCCAGCGAGATCTTGTAAAGAGGCAACACATGGAGCTGCTCATCTTCAGGGATCTTCTTCACCTCACGGTTGTCCTCCTTTGTTAAAGTACAAACCTAACAGAGAGGTAGAGATGAAGAACACGATGAAATGTAAACTGTGCTAAGCTACAAAACAACACTTTTCACTTAACATGCATGGCTTATTCACACCAAAGCACAATACATCCTTCATTCACCACAAAATACACAACATAAATTCAGGAGTATGCCAAGTGATCCTACCACTGTGCAACCATTGTAGAGGTTGTGCTGGTCCTTATGAGCATGGGCACAGAAGTCCATGCAAGCAGTGACTCCAGAGAATGGGCGGCCTTCCTTCAAGCCAAGCCTGCAGTCTGGAGCTCTCAACTCTGACTGGCACTGAACAGGAGGACAGAGATACATTTGTTTCCTTACATTAATCCAAAATAGACACACACACACACACACACACACAGCAGTTAAGTTTTTTTTGCCTTTCTCAAACACCCTCTTTACACCTTATATTGAAATGCGTCTCATATCCAGATTGCATCTAGATATGATTTAATCTGATGACATTTACATCTGGTATTAATAAGCATCTCCAGTGTCCTGAGATCAGACTGAGAAGCAATTGCTCTCTCCAGCCTCTTCTTCTTCTTCTTCTTCTTCCTTCTTATGCCCTTCTCTCATTTGCTCATTTTGATTTGTTGCTAAAACAACAAAAAACAAAAAAATGAAGCTGTGCAAAGCTGTGTTAATGTATGAAGAATGCTGTTTTATGCAGCTGCTTTTATTTCACCATCAAGACTGGTGGAAGAGGAGAGTGATGGGAACCTGTACGGATGAATCCTGGGAGCCATGCGTACATACTGTCAAACTTTTGATTGTCTTTGCTGAAGACAGCAACTGGTGTTATCCTGTTATTGTTTTTTTTTGCCCACATAGGTCTGTGTGTGGACTGAAAACACATTTACACTGTGGTCACAATGTGTCCCTGACCACCTCTGGAGGTGGTTTTGGCTGATCACATCACAATCTGTCCTCAGTGCATCTTGGGTGCATTTACACCTGTACTTTCATGTGGTCAAACACTATCTGATTGCAATCAGATCACCCAAAATGCATTTCATGGTGTTAAGGGGTCAAAGGCAACACTTTTTTTTTCAGATGTAATGTGTCATACTGTAAAATTACGAAGATGTCATAATCAGTGTACACTGATGGGGATTTGCCTGTATAACAAACCTGGTTACTGTAGGCCTGTGGAGCCAACTGCTTGTACAAAGGAGCCACCTCAGTTGCCAGATTTTGGAATCTATTCCTGAGTTTGTCCTCCTGACAAGTAAAAACAGGGATCATAGGTCAGAACAAAACGCGCACAGCTATTAAAATGTATCTTAAACTTAATCAAAATTATGAAAGTGACTAAGCCCATTCATCATTAGCATTGACATATTCCTGTATAATGCTTTACACTTAGTGGCTTTTATGCGATGAGTACCTCTTCAGGGTGATCTCCTTGTAGCCTGAACTTGCGCGGCATTTTGCTTCGGGCGTACTTACAGCCATTAAAGTACATACTCCAGGAGCAGCCAAAGGAGAAGGAAGCACCACAAGTTTCAGGGTCCTTGCCTTGACACGCACAGGTACGACTGCAGGGGGAGACAGTGAGTGCTCTATCAAGTGGTATACAGTATAAATGCTGTGTAACCTGAGCATGTGTTACATTGTGTGCACACCATACTTTAACTGGGCTGTGGAAAACAACAATGTGGAGAAATGTCACTGAGCAATTTTGGGCAGTATTTCATTTGGAGCAATAATGTTACAGCACATTACAAATATCTTCTAACATTTCCCTATGCATGACACGAACATAGAATCTGATGTGCCATTGGTCAATAGACTAATACAACTTATAGTTGCAACACAGAGGCTGCTAAACCCCAGATGGTGAATGGTGGTTATGTCTGAACCAGGTTAAACAAGGGTGTGTCAGCACCCATTTATAGGTAATTGTGGGAGTGGGATGTATGACATGGACAATGAGTACATATCAAGGTGTACAAATCTGGTGACAAAGATAAATCATTTTGCTTCTGCAGACATTACTTTGCTTGAATTTAACTTCATACCTCTGGAGAACGTTTCTATGTCAAATTAACCAGGTGAGCACGGGTTAGGAGAGGACCCCCGTCTGATAAGGGTGTGTCCATTAAACCAACTACATTTTTAGCATATTATCATTGGTGTCTTTGGATATAGATGGCTTGAGATGAAACAGTTTAACACGTGCTTCCAAAAGATTTCCTCCTCCATAAACAAAGTGCAGAACATGCAAGTGCAGTGAAGGCCCAGCAGTACAATATAATGGTGACAAACAGACAAGCTGCATGTTCTCACATGCACATACATGAACCTTTATGTTAGAGACCCGTGTCAAAGTGTACCTATCAGCTACTCACTCATCATTGAGGCCACAGCGTCGGCTGGTGGGGTTGCCATATTTGGTGAGGCTGTCCGTGAGCTCGCTGTACAGCTTGTCAGCCATGGCCCTTGGGACACCTTCCCAGGCCATAATGAGGATGATGATGACAGCGTTGGCACAGTGGTGGCCAGCACGCTGACGCACCAGACACAGGAGCTTCTCTGTCTCGCTGCCACGACGGATCACCTGACAGGAAACAGAGCTTATCAATATTTTAGCTTTTACTCATGCAGGTTTAGGTAAACACCCTGTCTCTTTACCTGCAACACTGTCATTTATGTTGACTGAGCTCTGCTTCTCTGATTTTAATATAGAATCACATACTAATTACATAAAGTTCAAGCATAAAATGCTGAAAAACCTACTATTGTGTAATTCTGTCAATATTTGTGACTGCTAAGCAGTCACCTTTAGATATGTTTGATATGTGCAGGCCTGCTCTCTTTTATTATTTCTACACTCACTGTCTCTCCCTCTCACTGTCTCCACCACAAACTCACATTCACCATCCCTCATTAGCAGGATGTGTGAGGGGTGACACGAGAGGGGAGGTTGGGAAGTTGTTTAAGAGTAAGACCTCCTACCGAGTTTCTCACTCACTCTCACACACACACACACACAAATGTGATTTTTGGAAGTCATGGGCCATTCTTTTTATACTTGACAATACCAAGTCCCCCAAGGCTATCGCTTCCTATCCCACTGCAGTCACCTACTTAAAAGTTGAGTGTTGTTCTCATTATCCACACAGCAGATGTGATGTGACATGATGCTACTTACCCACTTAGCAATAGGACATCCTCGTGAGCTCTTTCCCTCTTTGCCTGTGTATATCACCTTCTCAATCCGGATGGCATCCCCTTTCTCTCCATACCTACACAGAAGGAAGAACAATTTACATTCCCAATTCTAAAAAAAGGACACAAGCATAAATAAAACAGAATGTGATCATTTGCTAATTCTTTTTGACATTTACTCAATTGAAAACTGTACAAAGACAATATATTCAATGTTGTGCCTCATCAGCTTCATTGATTTTTGTAAATATCTGCTTATTCTTAATTTGATGCAACAACAAGTTTCAAACAAGTTTGGACAGCTAAAGACTGGGAAAAGATGTGGAATGTTCCAAAAACACCTGTTTGGAACATTCCACAGGTAAACAGGTTCACTGGTAACAGGTGAAGGTATCATGATTGGGTATGAAAGGAGCATCCTGGAAAGGCTCAGTCGTGAGGATGGAGCGAGGTTCACCACTTGTACACTTGTAAACACATAATTGTATAAAGCACAGCATGAGCTCAGGAACACTTCGTAAAACCATCTGTTATCAAATTACAGCATTCTGTTTCTATTTTACTTTTACATAGTGTCCCATTTTTTTGGAATCTGGGTTGTACCTATTTTAATGTTTGTAGACTACAGCAGTTGGTGTTTGGTGCCAGTATGGTTTCTATTCAGATGAGTGAGGCCTGATGCCTCGGATGCGCCAAGCTGACACTCAGGTGGCCTAAACTGCTGCTGTCTTCCCTGTGTGTCAGGGGCCTAAAGATCACCAAGCTGACCTCAATCAAAACTTGACTGGTCAGATGTTTTGCAGTTTTTTGTGGCCTCACATGTTCCGTGAAAATTTTCACTGGAACACACCACAAAGACTATACCTGAGAGCCAGTTGACATCTAATATAGATGTGCCTGTAGTCACAATCCAAAAAACATTAAAAAGAGTAAAACTGACTGACATTTTCAAGCCGTAAACAGCCTTGTGCTCAAAATAAAAGGCGTTTAAGTACTGATCTGAATAATCTGTCAGCTTGGATTAGACATGCTCAGTTGGTCAAATGGTGACTGATAAAGGTTACCTAGTGGCAATGGTGCCACATTGCAAAAATTATGGGAACACATGGCCACTCAATAACAGTGCAACAACACCTCAGCAGCTGCCGACTGCTAGCTTGATGTATCAGAACAGTAAAAGGAGACACATCCCTGCTGGTCAGCAGTTAATGATTCCTTATTTTTTTTCCTGTGTTGCTGTGATCTGTGTCATTTTCTCCGTGCCTACAGGAGTCTGTAGGAGTAGCAGTATATGCCAACTATGACAAAGACAGGCCAACCTCAGCAGCACTGGCTGGTGAAAAGTGTTCGCAATGCTATGCTGAGATTCACACAAACATGCAGAGTAAACCAGAACCCACTAGCCTCGACACAATGCCAGCCAAAGGGACAGCTTTTGGACGTATTTCTATGCTAGTGTTTGTGTCCTAATGTGCACGCATGAGCTTATTTTGTATACACACATTTCTATTTGTTTTGTGAGTTTGTGTGTATGTGTCTGTGCACACCTGCCTGAGCAAATAATGGTGTTGGGAACTGACTTAATAGTAGTCCAAATGGTGCATGTGTGTATATCTGCAGGTCTGCTGGGGAGAGTGAGGAGGTGTATTGGAGTAGGGAGGGGCCAGGGGTCGCGCTGGGGTGGCAATAGGTCATCAGACCTTGTCAGATGTCTGCTCATGGCTCATATCAGGTCTCCTGCCTGCTTGATACCTGCCATTGTGAAAACTTCAGCCCTGAGCAGATTTGGTATGACAGTGAACATAAGGGGATCCTGCTGAATGGGAATCACCCTGAGGAGGCTGTGAGAGTTGAAGGAGAGTAGGCTCTATCACCACAGGGGTGGCCTACTGAGGTTAAGGGTGGGTCAAAGGTCAGCTAGGGCTATTGAGGTTTTAACTCTTACATCATCTCTCAAACAACAAAAAGTGGTCTCTGGCTGAACATCCCCCCTTACTCATCCTGTGCTCTCCAGGGACTAATGACTCATTGGTCCTATTGAAATCCAGTCTCTTGGTGAACAGCAGCCAAATGTGAGCCTCAGTATAATGTTCACAATGTTAATATGAAGCACAACACAATGAGGCAACTCTAGAAGACTACAGCACAGAGTGCAAGGTGTTTTTGCATTCTGAGGTTACAAATAACAGACACAAGACATTATCAAAATGTGTTAACTAAGCTATGAACTCTTCATTCATCCTTAACAACAGTTGATCGCCTTTCATCAGTGTTTTAGTAAGATAGTCCAGCAACATGTCCGTTATAGAGACTGTAGCTGCTGTAATTGAAATGACCAGATGGGGGGCTTTCTGGTGTCCCTTCCTAAATTGAATAAATACTAATCCCAGGAAGATCAAACTGCAAATCTCAAGATGTCTTTTTTTTTTTTTTTTTTTTACTAATTCTGCTGACTGGTTGCAGACAAAGCAACAACATCTCATGCGACTGGTTTGTTGAGGCTGTCCACTGAGTGCTACGTATGTGATGTCTGATAGCTAATGCTAAATACCATGAGTTGTACCTCATTCTACCCTCCATTTGATTATGAGATTATTTGTTTCATTTGAGCAAATCCAACTATCTATGCAGATTATCTGCATGTAAAAATGTATCTTACACCAAATTTCAGCCAAAATTTATACCAGAGGATTGGTATATACTGTAAATAAGTAAACATTTCTATGATACTTTCAACTAAAATTTTGCTTCCCCTCTTCCCCTTCTCTCTGTCTTCCTCTCTCTTCATTTCTCTCTCTCTCTGATTTCATTTATATCCTCCCTCATTCCTCTCATTCTCAGCTATCATCAGCTGCTACTCCTGTGCTTGTTGCTCTGCCTCTGATATGCTGATGATGCTGATACTTCCTGTTCCTCCTACTGGATTCTGGGTCACAGATTCCCTGAGGACAAAATGTGAGGAGGAGGGAAGGTGGAGAGAGAGGAGGAGGAGGAGGGAGAGGCAGAGAGAGCAAGAGTATGTAGGAGGAAGGGAAAGAGACGAGAGAAGAGAAGAGGGGAATGCTCACCTCGTCTCCATCAGGTTTCGTATGGAAGCCACAGTAGGTCCAGATCCCAGGTGATTGTAGTAGGGCCCTTCATCTTTCTCCACAATTTGTTCTGGAAAAACAGACAGTAGAGGGTGAGGAAGAAGCAAATAACTGGATAGGAAAATTCCACACTTAAATGTATACAATTATTCACAATATACACCAGATCATAACTGGTGATGATAATGTATTTATTCTCTTACTGAAGTTCTATCATATATTATAAGCCCTCTGTAATGGACACTTGAGTACATCTAAATATACAGTAGCTTTAATTCAGTCTGGTTCTTCCATTATTATGAACTAATATAAGTATTAAAACTGCATTTTATGAGTCATTTTCAACTTCCTTATCTTACACTCAGAGAGGAAGTGTGATAAAATTTGACCCACTTTGTGTTTTGTTGCTTGATTTAACAAAACATCCAAACAGGCACAAAAGACAGCAGCAGGGGTTATGATCACAGTCATTATCATGTTCTGTCTTTGTTGAATATTTCTCCTGCAATCTCAGATCAATTTGTAGAACGACAACAAGAAAGAGATTACTTGAAACCACGCTTACGTATTAAATATTTGATTCTGCTATACTTAGATAAACTATTTTTTGGGGGGTCAATATTATCAGCAGCAACACCAAATTCTAAATAAATGTTTTTGCAAATCACATTGATCAAATAAATAATTTTTCTGCCTCAAATCCAAATTTAGCAGTGCCTGGATAGAGTCCTACTCAAAGCTAAAGGGTATTCACCTCACTGAACAGACTAGATGTCTCCCTCTTTCTCTTAAGTTGCTTAAATTCAACAGTAAGTCCCTGAAAGAATGAAGCTTTGTCTTTGCATACAATCGCGTCTCAGTTTTTGTTGCGGTTACAGGCATGTGTTTTGATGTATTTTCGGACAAACTCTCAGGCATCCTCTTTGTGGCTGAAGCCAAGTCATCTATGAAGAGCATGAGAATGTGCAACTGATTGCAGCATCCAGTTCACACAAACAGAAACACACATACCCTCCTGACACACAGACAGTGGGTTGTGACTGTAGGGTGTGGTGCCTGTGTGGAGACTCTGTAAAGCAGAAGCTTTTTGAGGTAGTGATGAATGACTCAGTTTGTATGAGTGTTAAGGGGGAGTAAGGGTGTGTCTATGTGTGCACGGTGTACATCTGTGCTTATGTTGTGCATGAGTGTGTGCATTTGTGTGTGAGTGCATTTGACCATTGTCCACAGGTCTGTGGTTGTAAACCATGTCCTATGACTTCAGCGCAAATCTGTCTATGTGACACTGTGCAGCTGAATGTAGCAGCATGAAATGTTACACTCTAATGGGCTGCATTGCCTGGCTCTGTAACAACTTGCTATGTGTTTTAAAACAACATTGTATGGCATCTAATACTTTATCACAGTGTAGCACACACTCTGGATAATAACATTAGTTAAATGCTCTCAATGTAAATGTTGCACACTATCAGATGATTGTCTAAAATGTGGACATTCACTCAGTGCTGTGTGTGTCTCTGGCTCTGAGGTAATATGAGGTCACATTCCCCTGTTGGTGCAGGAGGGAGGCACTGGGGTGTGGTTCAGGGCAGGAAGTGGAGGAGTCATACTAAATGTTTGTCTGGAAATTGGTTGTGAGTACATGTGTATGCATATCATGGCTGTTTAATGTATCTGTCTATGTGAGAGGCCATTCATTCTACTACTGTGTAATGCTACAGGGAGTTGACAGCAGTGTTTAGCCAGGCTTTACTATGAAGACTTGTTGGTCTGCCGGTCTTTACTATAAGTAACAGCACACAGCTAGCAAGTGTTTCTCTGCAGCTGCTCTTCCCCTGTTGTGCGCCCTCTTCAATGTTTAGTGACAGCAAGGGTCTATTTATCCAGCTTTAACCCTTCATAGCCCTACAGTTAGCACTCAGTAACTGCAAGAAAATGGTGGTATTTTCTTGATAACTTTTTTGAGAACAAAATATTTCATTATTCATTTAATGCACCAAGTTAATGAACTGTACCCACAGCAGCTACAGTGGTAAATTTTTAATTTACCGAGTCATTAATTAATGACTTTATGGACAGACAGGATGGATCTTTTTGAATAATCAAGACCCAAGTTTTTACATTATAATAACGTGGGTGTATCAAAGGGTGAATCTACCTAAATTAACATTATCTACTTGTTATGTTTGTTAAGTTCATTTGTTTTCTTATTTCTTTTAAATATGTAGCATATAATATGATCCATACATTGCCATAGATTTCTACTGTAAGAGCACCTACTCTATTGTAAAATAACCTGAGCAGGGTATTACCCAAACTATGGGACTGAACCCCTTTCTGTCTAACAAAGGCTCTGTTCTCCCTGCCTGCCAGACCTAAACCCACACAAAAGGCTCCTTCTGCCACCACTGCTATTGTTCCTGCCCGCTGCCTTTAGTGCCTCACACTGTCGCAGTCTGGATGGTCACAGCCACACACCCTGACAACACACATTCTTAGACACAGTCAACAAGCATCCATACAGAGAAGCTGAAGTGGAGGGTGAATGAAAAACTTAATAGTGGGCCTGCGTAATTAGAGTAAAGCACTAACATTATGGGTTCATCAATGTTTAGCTCAATGTGTAGAGGAACACATGAACCAAAATTTGGAAAAGGTTTCCTTGTAAAATATGGAAGTTCCATTGCTGCTGTAAGGCACTTCAGGAAAAAGTCTTCAGTATCGATTAAACTTATCAGATTTACTGTAGTTTCAGACTTACTTAAATTTATCCCCACGACAAGATGGATGTGCAATGGTTGGAGTGGTGTGATAATTGTTAGAACATTACTGAATACTTGTCTGAGAAGTGTTAATGCATTATGTTGATGCAAGCTCATCCCCCTGTAAACACACAAGCATAAACAGTCATCAACACACTAACTTACCCACACAGGTGCAAGTGGGGAACTCAGCCTGCAGATCTTTGGAAGGAGTATCCAGCAAGGTCTTGGTGGGACTGTCCAGGTAGCGCAGAGGAGACTCTAGGAAGCCTCTGAGAGATGGCGAAGAAGGTAGACTGTCCTTAGTGGGAGTGTCCTCCTCAGAACAGTATGTGGTGGAAAGTACTGCTATATCTCCAGAGGCTTCGATCTTCATGCGTTTAGGCAGCGGAGAACCTGGAATGCTGAATGTATCCTCTAATACACTGGGCTGTTGCTGCTTGTCCAGAATGTTGACCTCCTTATGCAGAGAGACGTGGAGAGACCCCTCATGCTGACCCTCCATTGGGCTTTCTGTGGATATCTGATTCAAGGTTGCTTCACTTTGGGTCCCTGACTCATGCTTGTTGACTTCCACCTCCTGATCGTTTGAGAGAGGTCTGGAGCTGGCTTGGGTGGTGGGAGCGGACTGGGATTTGGATGATGATGTGGGACTGAGGTCTTGAGGACTGATCTGGGCCTGAATCCCCGGCTGAGAGACTGTAGCAGTTTCTTCCATAGGCTGACTAGCAGCTGCGTCTGAGTCCCCAAATTCAGCCTCAAACTGGCGGATTAGTTCTTCGTACTTTGGGTCTATGTTGATGAGACTCGGTAACTGTGAGGTGCTTGATGGAGATGTGGAGGTCAGAGGTGTGGTGGTGCTGGTGTTACTGAAGGCCAGGCTGCCCGCTCCCTCTGACTTAGCACGAGCTACAGGGGCCACAGGTGGGGGCAGAGGACCTGTGAGGGCTGGAGTGTTTTCTGACAAAGCAGAAACAATGGAAGAGGGAGTCATTGAGGAGTTGGAAATGGATACCTGAGATTGGGCTGGGGCAGGGAGGCCTGCAGCAGCAGCCTGAGTGGAGTTATTGTGGAGGGGCAGAGGGGGGAGACAACCTGGTTGCAGGCTGGTCAGGGCCGGGGCTCTGTCCATCATGAGGACTGGTGGTTTTTGTACGGAGATCTGAGTCTGAGGCAGGAAGGTTGGCATGGATGCTTTCTGCTTGGTCTTCTTGATGATTATCTGTTTGGGTTTGGGCAGGGGAGGGACTGCAAGCATCCCACTCATAGCTTTTATGACAGGGGATCCATGGCTGCTTTTTTTCTTCTTGGGATCCTGTTTGATGGCCAGATGTGGCAAACCTTCTGCCTCCATCTGTGGCCACCATTTTTTCAAGTTTTGGCAAGCCAGAGGTGCACGAAGGCCTTGTGCTCCAAAGCCAGGGGAGTGGTTAGCGAAGAGGTTCCTCTTGTAGTGAAGGTGCTGTTGCAAAGCCGCCTGAGTGGAGTGACTAATGGCTGCTTGGCCAGGAGACAAGGGAGTGCCAGGGTAGTGCTGACACTGCTGCTGACAATTAGCCATGCCATGATGTCCCATGGAGGCGGTGTGATGACAGGGCTCACCAGAGTCTGGCTCTTGCTTTATCCTGGCCAATGCAGGGTTTTCCTGGGCCTGGGTACCCCCATTCTGGTTCAATCTGAGCTGCTGTGTGACTGGAAGCTTAAAAGGAGCATTGCTGAACTTGCCACTGGTATCACCAAGCAGCTGTTTAAGCTCTGACATGGGGTCTGAACTACTGTGAGGTGCAGCCGCATAATGAGACTGGGGCTCAGACTTCATACACATCCATGGGTTCTTCTGTTCAGAGCCTCTGCCAGAGCCCTGCTGCCACTGCTGGGGATTAGGGCTGAATCCTGGATGTTTTTCCTGACCCGGAAAGGGAGAGGTAGAGGATGGGAGAGGGGTAGCATGGGATGGCTGGCCCTGGGATTGGGGCCTGTGGTGCTCACAGGACACTGGAGCCTGCTGCCTGTTGTGAAGTCCTGGAGGGACGGATTGAGAGCGTGAGGAAGATGAATGGGTGGTGGGAGAGGACAGGATCAAGCTAGTGCCATTCGGGGGCTGAGGGAGGTTCTGGGTATGTTGGTGGTGATGGAGGTTACTGTTGTAGGGGGTTTGACCTGGAGAGCCGGCAGCTAGTGGACCAGTACCAGATAACTGGGTCAGGGCTTCTATGGCGATGGCTGTCTGAAGACTGATGTTCTTCTCCTTGGCTATGGAGAGCACCTGGGGAGAGCAGGGAATTGGGGGTTTGGAGCAGGGCACTTGGTCTGGATGAGTTCCCTGTTGCTGCTTAAGGGTTGAAGTAGACAGACGGTGGCTACCATTCACCTGGGGGTAGGGCGGAGCATGATGCTGCAAATGGGGTTGCTGTAGGTGAGGCTGTAAGTGTCGGGGTGCATCAGCCATTTTGCAGGCACCTTGCTCCTCACTGGTTGCCAACTTAATCTTTTTCTCCAGCCACTCAAGGTAGTCTGGACAGTCAGGCCCATCACAGTTGCAGTTAGGGGGCTTGTGTCCATGTTTGGCTTGGCTCAGTGCTGTCTGTAAGGTATTCAGGTCTTCTGGAGGTTGGAAGTTACCCTCAGGAGCCCCTGCAGAGAGTCTGGCCTCAGCCCCCTCAGAACCCATCTCCTGGGTGAACTTCTCATAGAGCTGGGCTGTGTTAGGCTGCATGAGGCAGGAGGAGGAGGAAGAAGGAGGCAATGAGCCAGCAATAGCAGAAAAAGCCACCAGATTGTGGGCATCCTCCATGTCTGCATGGTGGACAGGTTCACAAGGGTTTGCACCACTGCTGCTGTTCCAACATGGCTGCTGTTGTTGGGTGTCACTGACCTTGCCATGTCCTGACACCCACTGCCTTGGAGGCACACTTCCTGCCCTCTGCTGCTCCGTTTCCATAGATGTCTCATCATTAGGGTAGCGATTCCCCCCATTGGCCAGTTCCAGGCTCAGCACGCCTTCCTGGAGGCGGTCATGTGACCCAATTTCCATCTGGCCTCCACTTCTGGGGCCATCCACTGAAGTGACTTTGCGAACAGTCTGAAAGACAAACATGGGGCAAAGTTCATGAGGTCAGAAGAATCAAATAAATCCAGGACTGACATGCAAAACAACATTATACACTGTAGATTAGGAATGATTTTGAATAATCACCCTGTGTTGCATATGAGTATTTACTAATCACTGTAATTCAATAAAATTTCTTGGTATTTTTTTAACCTGTATTGCAATGAAATTTCTACAGAATGATAAATAACAATCATTAAAATAATAAAGACTCCATTCCTTCCTTCCAAGCTCTCATCCAGGGCTTCCCTCCCACCTCTCACACATGCAGAACAGACAGTGCTGCAGTGACAGGCAGTCACACAGGTAGTATGGCTAAGAAAAACTGAATTAACTATTGCTTCAGTGGAGTGATTTCACAACAGGCAAGTGTTTTGTCACAGTCATGTGACAAAGTTTCAATGCTGTTTATAAATGAACACTTTGCTCCAGATCAGTTGTGGTATGCAAAGCGGGCAGTTGGAGTTAAAATATGTCACCCATGGTGTTGGGAGACTGTGTGGGGCCAGAAGTGGGTACACTGAGGGCTGAAGAAAACAAACTACAACACACACAGTTTTCATCATTTATTAAAAACTGCAACACGTTCTTAAGTAGAAAAGACATATCAACAGAGTGAAACTACACATTTGACTCAACACCATTGAGTCAAATGTATATTTTCACAATTAGCAAGTGAAACAAATCAAGATATTTTAGAAATGTTCCATAGAAACATAACTATACTTCATCTGATTACAACATGTATATGCTTATAACACATTGTGAATTGCTTTTATCAGCAAAACTAGATACTGAAAAAGTTATTATGGTCTTTGTGGAAATATAGTGGTAATTGCGACTGTTTAATGGAAAGAGAACTTCTATTGAAATATGCTTTGCAGTTGGACATAATGCGCTTACTGGTGCAATTTCAAGCTAAAGTGTTTCTTGGGTGCTGAAAAATGGGTGCAACTTAAATAATGTAATAAACAGGATCTAATATACAAAGCTAACTGAGCACAGACCATACTGCCCTGGATGTAAATAAGCAACAACTAATTCCTGATATTTGGCAAACCTTATACCACCTGCTCTATAACTGAAACTCCCTTTGGCTGGAGAACAAAGTAACTGCATGTGTATTTTAGATGAGCTGTTGTCACAGATGCTCATTTTTTAAACTGCAGGATTCTTTGCAGTCACTGCACCTCTGTGTACAGCACATGAAGAAAAACAAAAATGTAGAAGTATTTGACTAAGTCATGAGAGTCATGACTAACAAACAAAATGTCTTATGTAATTTCAGTAGGTTTAAAGATCTTGTCAGACATTTGGGAACACTAATCAGGAGCTGATCAGTGCAGCCACATATCTCAGTTCCTTTCCAAGTTAAAATTAAGACAGTTACCACATTAGCAGTTACACTGAAAATTGCAAACACATCACCTGGACTAGTGGGAAATTACATTTTCAGAGCAATCTGTCTATTTTACTCAGGTTGAAGCACCAGAGGGGTGAGCTTGACCATAATATTGTAAAACAAACAAACAAACAAACAAACATGTAAATCAAAAAGTAATTTTGCTACATTTGTGTACTAGACTACTACTATTACTATTATCTTAATCTTAAAGACAACTATGGGGCTCAAATTCACTGGAGTTGTAAAATTACTTGCACACAGTTTTCATGCCAGGTTTGCTTGTCATAGATAATAATCAAATGAGTCTAGAGAGGAACAGCAAACAAAGATAATCCAAGGGCAGTCTAAGAGATCATTTACAGAGTTCATGTTGTGGCTGAACAGTGTATAACGACATATCTAATAGTCCCTATGAGAAGAAAACAATGGCCCACTCACTATTTAAGTAAATTTTTTGTACCATAAAAGTAAACACACCACAAACAATAGCCTTTACAGTGTCACAGTTTTCAGCCTATGTGTACTGTAAACAGACAAGTACCATAAACAAGCAACTACTGGTGGTTCCACATTACAGTGGCTGTACAGTATCTGGAAAGGACACTTCCTTGCATCAAAATACTGGTTGCAAGCACAATCCATCCCTGACAAAAGACACAACAAAAACTGAACTAAGACAGAGAAATGGAGATATAAATAATTCTGTACACATACACGCAAACTCAACACAAGCCTGCTCATTTTCTCAAACCCGAACATAAATGCGAATTAGTTCCTGATTCATGAAAGGAAACGGCTTGTGTTTGTAGTTCCATCAGTGTATGATAGTAGAAGTGAGCCTGGCGTCCAGCTTCCCCATCATTTGAATATGACTGAAATGAGCCTTTGAAGTGGCTAATTAGTGGATGGGCAGTATGCTCGGGTCTTTTGAATTCCACCTTCTGCGCTGGGTGTCTGTTGGGGGTCCCAGGGGGTGGCGATGGTTTTGGTGTGAGGTGGTGTGGGGTTGGGGGTGGCAGTGAACAGCCGGCATGCAATACGTGAGAGGCCCCATGTCTGCACTATCAGTGGCATCAGACGGGAAAGAGGAAGGGGGGGGTTGGTAGCTGTACGCGGCAGTTATGAGAACTGCAGTGTGTTGAAACAGTGACTGCAACACTGCACAACATCCCACAATCACGCACAGTCAGTCACACTGACACTCTCCTTTCCTCTTTTTCTTACAGTTACATATAATAAGCACTGCCACAAAAATTGTCACAAGGGTTTAGAACACCTTCAGTTGCACACTTGCAACTTAACTCAGCTTTGCCGGTGCAGATGACAAACGCCACACCGCACACAACATAACAGTTCTTTGGAACCACATGTGATCTGAGCTTTGGCTCACCTTGATTGACTTTTTGTGAGGCTACGTGCCAGTCCAGGATGGAAATACAGCACTCACACCTGCGGCGCCCTGCACCTATCCGGGTGCCTTGGACTGTACACACCACGTGCTTTGACAAATATTTACCCCGTGACAGAGCCTGCTCTCTTGCCAGGAGTCTATCTCTGTCTTCTCTGTAACTGTGTCATTCTATTTCACACACACACACACATATTTGTACAAGCTTCACACACACCAAAAAAGTGGTTCAAAAAGCGTCAACACACCTAACTGGATCAAATGTTGCAGAACCTGGTAGACCAGACACTTGAGTCTGGGAGCCCTTTAAACAAGAGAGCAAAGCAAGGGCTATTTAACAATGACACGGCAAAAAAAGAAAAACTAGAGGGAGGAGGAGGAGACAAAGCATGTAAAGACACTTCTGGTGGTGGTGAGGGGGTTAAGTTCAGCTTGTGAGTAGACAGCTGAACCTAAATCCCAGATACACAACACCCTCCCCATCCTCCCTCTTGTCCTCCTCCTTCTTCCCCCACCCCTTCCTTTGCTGCCGTGCCGAGCAGGAACATGAAGCAGAGACCCTGACAATATGAAGCCGGCTGAGAGCCCGAGGACCAGCCACGCGTACTTACGTGGTCCTCGGCGTCCAAACGGAGCTGCCAGTCGGAGAGCAGAAAGCAGAAGAGGAGACAGAGAGGAGCATGAGACTTGCTGGCTGGCACAGCAGCTCACGGGCAATCCGGCCTTGTTGGGTTGTATTCCTTCTTATTTCTTCCAGTCCGTGCAATGCACAGACAGAGCGAGCGCCGAAATACACATGCATGCGTTCACACACGTACACACAGCCAGCCACACACACACAACACACCTCCCCCCAGCACACACGTTTCTCATTCTCTTGCCTCTTCTTATGGCCGACGCTTTCTGTTCTCTCCTTTTTCCTTTCTCATTATCTCTGTCTGCTCCTCCCTTCCCTTTTTCAATATCCTCTTTCTTTCTCTCGGCTACACATGCAGTCGGCTTCTCTTCGCAGCCCCCACCTTCCCCCTTCTCTCTCTCCCTCCCTCCCTCCATTCCCCTCCCTCTCGCGCAGCCTCTCCCTCCATCTCCTCTCCTCTCTCTCTTCAGTGTGTGCAGAGCGAGAGGCCATTATCTGAGCCACAGCGGGCACGTACGATGGAATGGAGGAGTGTGCAGTGAGCAGAAAGAGAGAGAGCTGTGGGGGATAGTCGCTAGTAGTGGCAGCCTAGGAAACAGCACGGTGCAGCAGAGATCTTACCAATGAGAAAACCTCTCCCTGTCTCCATCCACGCCCTTCAACACGACGTGCTCTACTGCATTAGATGATGTTACATATAAGGCTATGTTGTGTGTTTTGTTTATCCACAAAAGCCCAGTTTTGGCAATTTTGGCAATGACAGAGCTTCTCTGCTTTCGAGCGCAGAGGCGAACCAGCGGCTGCCAAGCAAACACACAATCTCAGCTCGGCATCAACAACAACAACAGGAAAAAGGAGCAAAGAAAAGCAACGTTACATTGCGTGTTTATGTCCTCTGCAAATGGCATCTGGTTTTCCTCATGGAGATTTTGTTCCATGTTTGAGCATCTAGATTCAGCTCAGCGCTGGGCCAAAGGAGAAGCCACCAATAAAGGTTCTTCAATCTCAGTTTTCTTCCTCATCCACAGTCACATCGGTGGGCCATTCCTCGCTTGGCACAAAAAGCTTCATTCTTAAACCTGTGGCTGATAACAGATCTTATAGCAAGGCTGCATGCAGGCTGCAAAAAGGTTGGTAGATGAAGAAGGAGCTGGCAGTCCTGCCGGCCCTTCCTCCAATATCCAAAGGATACAGATGAGGTGGAAGGTTGCTCACTTCAGGAAACTGTGGGTCACCTGATACACAGTACGATCATTCATCAACACTATATACCGTCACCTCACTCACCTACAAGGGGGAAGAAAATGGAAAAATAATGGCAATATGATTTTAACAGAGGTGCGAGAGCGCAATAACTACCCTGAGCAATGAAGAGGGAGCAGCAGATGGCACTTTGACATCAGCAAGTAAGAGTAGCAGGATGAAGGGACAAGACAAGAGACAACGAGAGGGAAGTCTAAGGAGAGAACAGTTAAAAGAAAGACGGAGTCGCTCAGTTATTCGTGTGACTGATTCTGTAACGGGAGGGAAGATGATGAAGAAGAAGAAGGGGGCACAAACAGACAGAGGATCGGCAGGTTGTTGCCAAATGAAGACAGCAACTGCAAGTAATCAACCCATTACTGTTCGCTTAGGACGCAAGACTTCTGTCCTCTCCTGTCCACCAGCGTACGATAATGTCCTCTTGTTATTCTCTCCTCACCATTGTTCTGCTTTGGCGTCATTGCCATTATCATCATCGTCCTCATGATCGCTGGATGTTTCCTCTCGCCCACTTGCTGGCTGACCGGCCTTGTGGCGACTCCTCTCTTCTCTCCAACATTGCTGGAGTTTTGGAGCAGATTTAACCAGGAGGAGGAGGAGGAGGAGGGGGAAAAAACATGGCCGTCTCTCCCATGCAGATCTTTGTCAGCTCCTGCGTAGTATTTTTCTCTTATATTACTGAGCATGTGCCGGCTACACTGCGCTTTGGCTGGATCAACTTCGGTAGCCTTTCCCTGCTTCTCTTAGTTTCCCTGGTTCTCTTGGTCTCTCCTGATCTCTCATTTTCTCTGGCTTTCTCAAACTGCCTCTGCCTCCCTCTGTCGATTGGTCTCTCTGTTTTGTTTCCTGAGCCTTTTCTCCTTCTAGCATAGCTCATTGTATTACCGTTCCAACACTTTGTGACGCACCCGCTCTCTGGCCCTCTAAATTGTCTGTCTCTCTGTTGCCACACATATTCGTATACACACACACAGATGAGCGTCAATCCCAAAGAGAAACACAGCGCAGCCTAAGCTGTCTAAGGGAAGGAGAGGAGAAGTAGAGCATTAGGTCACATGACCAGGGAGTGCCAATGAGCGAGAGGGAGAGCAGTGAGGAAGAGAGGTAGGAAACACATGTGGCGATGACGTAGCTGCATCGTCATCAACATCAACATCATCATCATCACCATCATCAGTGTCCTCCACCAGGATGCTTGCCTCCACCACTGGGTGGGCACATGTGTCATCTAACACATGCCCATTCCCCACTATCACCGACACCACACATCAACGGACACTCAAAAACATGCTCTTTCATTCACCCCACTCACTCCCCCAGCTGCAATGACACAGCACTTCCAGCTCAACTTAACCTCTGAATCACCTGCTCTCGACGCACAGTTCCTCATTTTAAAGAACTATTTAACACGACAGACCAGTTCTATCCTCTAAGGCTGTGTTGTTAGAAACAAACGTATGCCTTTCATACTTTCACTCTTAAATTTAGTACTGACCACACAACACTTGCCAAAATTATGAATCATTTTAAAAGAAAGCAGTTCGGAGTGACATCAGATGCCTTAGATACTTCCAGCATTTTTAAAACCAATCAAAAAAACAAACAGAGGAACATAAGATGAACATGTGACCTAGAGGATAGCACCATACTTCAACAGCATACATCAGCTCACTCACTCGCATTGTAAAAACATGAGCTCTGAGTGAGACCGTCACTGCACACAGCTGAGTAAAACAAAGAGGCGCAATTTGACCAAAACATCAATGTAGAAGAAGGAACCTCCAGATTCAGCTGTTTCACATGACGTAGACGCTCAGCAACAACACTGTAAATACAGTATATGTGACACAACTTAGTGTGTGCAGGCAGATAAAACCCAATTACAGTAACTACTCTTGATTCAAACACGTGCTCATTGATGACTCAAAACCAGCAGCACAAAGTGTCATTTCAAGTAAGTCACTGCTCAACATTTCTGGTATTTACCTCAGTCATGTTTGGCCATCTTTGAGAAATGGACATTCACTATAGAATTTAACATAATCAACAATGACAGAAACAGCCATTCAATATGTTTCTGTGTATTTACAGCCATGCACAGAGGCAACACCACAATGCTGATATTCAGGTTTGCCCAAGAGAGCTGTCCTCATATCACCTCCTGAGCACAATGGGTTACTTTTCAACTAGATAATACAACAAGACAGATTACATTATAACTGGGAGGCATACAGTCTCTAGCCGTGTCCTAGTTAACTTCTAATTGAGCTGTGTTCAATTCACATGACACTAAGACCTCAAGGCACTGGAAAAACAGCAACTGAAGTATCTTAACTTTTTCATGGAAATGAAACGGAAAACATGAACCAGTATGTCGCACACTTACGGTAAACCTGCTGTAACCCGGCATTGAGAGAGAGGAAGGCACAACAGAGACTCCAATTCTCACATCGATCTCTTCATCTCACAATCTAGTCAAATTACTGTCCAAATGAGTTGTTTCACGCCCTCGTCTCTCTCTCTCTCTCCCTCTCTCTCACTTCTCTATCTCTTGCTCACTGTTTCTCAGCAGTACAGAGGAAAGGTCTTGGTTGTAGGAGGGATGACTGACAACAAAAGTTGGGTTGGCTTGCATGACTAAGCCTGAGTCATTTTTGTCTTTTCTTCTCAACAAAGTCCTGACATAAAACCCTCACACACTGAAACAAGCTTTTCAAAATTTTACCAGCGCATCAGTTGTGGGAGGTCTGTGTGTTTCACACACACACACACACACACACACACACACACACACACACACACACACACACACACAAGCCAATAATGTTAATAGAACAACTTGTTCTGCTTCAAAGGAAATTTCAAAGAAATGATGTGATTTCACCATTTCTGCACCATCATCACCTCTCATCAGTGGGAGGATTTGCACCACTTAGGGTAAAAAAGCCATTTAACAAGTCACACAGGCATCACAGTCCCGACATGAGGGTCCTTTCCCTTCCTCCCATCTCTTCCTGTCAGCTGACTCCACCTCCCTCCACCATCGTTGCTCCCATCAACCTCCATATACTTCCACCCCCAACCCATACTGCCCTGCAGTCTAATGGCATCAAGGTCATCTGATCTGACACACTCAGTGACTCTCTCTCTCTCTCTCCTTCCCCCTCTCCCTCTCTTTTTGCTCTCTGTCTCTTTATCTTTCACTTTCTTTCACTCTTCCTGCCCCCCACCCCTCAAACACACACGTCTGTTTCTCATCACATGCACATAGAGGCAAACACACTAAAGGTTCCTGCAAAGGCACACACTGGCAACAAACGCAGAGGCACACTTTAATGATTTTTCCCCCGCACACATACATGCTAGTATGCATACAGTATTGGATTGTTCTCTGAGGGTCACTGGGTTTATTGGTGGGCAGGACAAGAGGCTGCAGAGCTGCACTGAGCGCATATTCAACAGAGGGGAAGACACACAAAGTGTTTCAGCCTGGTTAAACAAATAACCCTAAGCTCTTATTATGATTAGGATATGATCAAAAAGGCTTGTACATCCTTAAGCACATGTATTTATGTATGAACAGTATCTTTCCATCTGTATGTCTGTCTATAATGAGCAACAGCCTGTTAACATATCATTCATATTTAAAGCATCACCTTGCTGTTTAGCAGGTTTTCTCTCTTTGTCTTTGCTTTCATTGCCATATGCCCCCACCCCAACATGCTCCCAGGCAAGATGGTGTTGGGTTCAGGGTGTGTTTGGGTGTAGATCGTAGTACTGAGTGTAGGGTATCCAGTCTGAGTCATACCTCCTGACTTTCGGCACGTGCAAGTCGGCACGAATCACCCAGCTGGGGAAGGCCTACCCCTCCCCACCACCACCACCACCACCACTACTCCTCACAAAGAGAAAGGGAGGAGTGGTTTGGGAGAGAAAAAAATGGAAAGGTGGTGATGGGTGGGGGGCTGCTAGGCAGGGTGGAGCTGTTAAAAAATAATGAGGAGGAGGAGGAAGAGGAGTGGAGCGCTGTTTATAAGAGGCAGTGCTTTGTGTTTGAGGTTTAGGACATGAAAAGAAGGAGACTGTAATCTATATACAGAATCTCTGCTGGGTCTGAGACAAAGCAAGTGGACAACAAACAGAAGGGAAATGGATGGACTACAAGCAAGTTAAAATGGTTCAAAAACAATAAAAGAACACTATGTACTGCTACCTGCCAGGCTAATGTGTGCCAAGTCATGAAAAAGCGCTGAGCAGTCACATCTCATTGGACAATGATGTAATCATTAACAGAGCATTTTTCCTTTACCAGGTGAAACACATCACAGCCTGAATGATGGTGTGATGAGTATCTGGAGACAATATTAAGGGGTTAAATCAGAAACTGCTTAGACCTGAGAGTGAAAAACAGAAAGCAAGAGAAACCTTCCTCAGCTCTGCACAGTGGCTGGTTGCCAGCCTTTTCTCTCTCAGGACTTGGGCTAAGATTAGCTTCCCATATGTTCAAGTCAGGCGTAGCCGGGCTTAAAGGGCCAGTACTCCACTGTGCACTATGAAGCCATGAAGGCATGAAATCATCCAGATTTACGTTTGAGGTCAAAATGTACATTTGATCATTCAAAAGAGGGCAGGTTCCAGAGGATGGCGGCTGGATGATGTTCTGGCCTTTTAGTGGGAGGTTTTTGAGAATGCTCTGTATTTCTGCCGGTTTAATGCCTTCTCTTGCATTCTAATCAGTCCAATCCTCCACCTTTTTAGGAGACATCAGCCTCCACTGAATTCCCATGAATTTACTTGTGTTGTTTCAGAAATCAATATTTTCATGTGCGTTTCAATAGTGTGTGACTCCGACAGCTGTAGCACTGAGTTACATAAAACCTGGCAGCGCTGGGCAGCAGTGGGATTCAGGATTGTATAAACTGTGTTGCCCAGTGGGAGCAGCAGAGCAGCCACCAGAGAGGTGAGAGTTAAAGAGCTCGAGCAACAGCTGAGTGCTCCTCCCCTCCTCTCTCTCCATTCATTTTTTATTAACTGCGGCACCAGGCGGCTGACAACCTCCCTCCGACATCAAACATAGATACCACCAACGATGCCAACGAGCCACCAAACACAGTTCCTCGTGCCATGCAGGGTATTGATCCAGGCCAGGACCCAGTGTGGGCTAAGTCCAACCATGTTCAGTGGAGCATGCAGGACTATGAGCAGCGTAGTAGGACAGACAGTGCAGAGACGAACATCTGCCAAACTGTCCAAATCCACATGAAACGTGACAACAGCGCAGAGCTTATCAAGCCCCTATATATTAATGATAGCATGTGTGAGGCAATTGTTGGTATAAATAAAAACGGCACATGAAATCCCATCAGGATTTACAGGGTGTGATGTGTTCAAGTCCCTGAGGTGCCTTTGATAGAATTGTTCCATTACATCTATTAAAAGAAGCAATTCACTGTATATATCTGAGTTGTTCAGTGGCAGCTGACTGTTCCTGGGTGTGCATGCAGGGGTGAAGCTGAGGTGAAATGAGTAAATGTAGGAAGTCACCTGTTTAACTGCAGACAACGGCTGATCAACCTTGAGCTTAATTCATATATTCAGGCCATCAGGCTGGAAGGAAAATTCTGTAAATGGCAGTGTCACCAAGGAGCAGTTGTCACCAGTTAAGGACATGGAAGAAATCAATGTTTTTCTGGGCACATTATTATTTTTTTTTGTTTGTTTGGTTTTTTTTTTTGATAATGTTAAGACAGTAGTTAAGATTGTTCACACAATATAATAACAACACGTGACATTTACCACCATTCAAAATAATTTTTGAATGAAACCTGCAAGTAAATTTTCTTGTGATAGATTACATTAAGTTGTAAGGGCATAGTTTTATTGTGTTCACCCATTGTACAGTCTGTTAGAGATCTCAAAACACCTTTCAGATTAAGATCCGTCTTTCATTCATCATCAAAAGACATCATGACTTCAAGATCAAAAGAAAGTTCGAAGCGAAGCGAGAGCCTCGCCTTAAGACCCAAAACCACAACTACTGGTGTCTCCGTCACTTGTATGTCACAGTTTACTCATATTTTCATCATCCATTAGATCACCACTTGCATGTCATGGCACATGGTTAACAGGGCTGCATTTCTTTATTGGCTGACTGGAAATCTTACAGAGCAGTAAATACACCGAAAGCCACCACTGAATGGAAAAGGTGATGTCAAATCCTCCACTTCCTGAGTCTGTACTATATACCAAACCACTTACTACACGAATACACACACATGCACACATTTGGTGCTGGCTAGTTGGTCACGTGACCAACCTTGGATGCCGGACTTGAGCTAAAATTAAAGCAATGATGTCATCAGACATTCAGTGTTGCCACGGAAACTAGGTCAGTGTTAACCCTTTGTGGACGAGGCTGGGGATTCCACTCGAGGCTAAACATATGATTAACAAAGGTTCCATCTGCTGTCACGCACTCAGTGGTTTTGAGTCTACTCTACTCAGCTTTTGACTCTTTCCCACCACTGTACTGTGTGAAGTTCATCTTATGTATACAGAGGAAATCCTGTGTATGGGCGTGGAAAAAAAAAATCACACGAGTGTAATCTGTCTGTCTTGTAACCTGCTGCGCTAAACTCTCAATTCAGTTCTGCTTCCTGAACAGCAAAGAAAACTACCGAACAAACACTGAAATAAATCACTGAAAGTGCTGCTAGACTCGGCTTTTAACCATGTTGATTGTCACACAATGTTTTCATGTTCCAAAATCTTGGAGCTGTTGTGTTGGTCCTAAAAATACTATGCTATTGCATAAGCACTTGTTTAAATTGTCAAAAATAGTGGCCTCAGCTTGTTGGGTGTCGACCATGTTTGTCTTTGTGTAACCAGGGACATGTCCGTCTACAAACAGGAGCTCAGGAAAGCCACAAAGCCAGATGACACAAACTTGTTCAACACAGTCTACAGCTCCTCTCACGACTGGACAGTTCAATGATTTTTTCCCCTGCAAACCAGATGAGCAAATGTACCTCGCACAGAAAGACTGCCTACACATAGTCAGGGATTAGAGCAAGCTTAAAGGTAAGCTTGAGTATGTCAGTAGTAGCTGAGTTAAGCCCATTCATGACATTTGAAATGGACTACCTAGCCTATATTTCACATCATCATGGCGATGCAGCTGAACGTATCTGCCGGCATAAATGTTCTCAAGTCCCGTCTTGTCACTTCCACATGTCTAGATTTACAACGCTGAAATGTTTCACTACGCATCTGATGGCAAGTCAAATCAAAGCTTTCTTTCTTCGACTTGGAGAGGACATCACAAGACTCTCATAACTGAGGCAGCAGCTTGTTTGGTGCTCAACAAATCCTTTCTCTATGAAGCCTCGCCGCTCAAACTTCCTTTCCACATAAACACACAAGCGTGCCCCGGCTCGGCAAGCTGCAGAACAGCAGCTCTTGGCGGCCACAGGTTATTACGCCCAACAATCAAACGCGTACGCATGCGTGACCCACTAACTTTTACTCCCTTTACCTCATTTGACTCCAGAACCAAGGAGAAGAAGGACGGCCCCCCTGGATCCTGAGCCAGTGCGTAGGGTTCCTCCTCCTCCCTCCTCCTCTCCCTGGTCTCTTGTATCTACACATGCCTGGCTCTGGCACCAATCAGCGGGCAGCGTGGGACGCTTTAAACTGAGGACGCCGCCACCTCATCACTGAGGCGCTCAGCACACCGCGGCTTGGAGATAAAGCTGAAGGAGCTGATTTAATATAGTCAGCTTCCGAGCGGGGCGAGACAGACGCCTAAAGGTGTCTAATGCACCTTGATTCCACACCGTGATGATATCAGGGCTAATACAATGAGCTCATGTGTTCGCCGGAGAGAACAGCATATAGTCAAATGACATCCCAGCGACACAGCGGTGACAGTCACAGCTTTTTCTGTGGTATAGGTGTCGATGGTTAAATCCAGTCACACAAATGCATGAACATACACGTACATAATAAAGTAAAGTCGCATTTCTAGAAATGCACGTGTGAACAGACACACAGAAAGAGTAGAGGAACTGGTCACTGTGCTGACTAACCAGCACATTTACACCTCACAAGAGCCTCACAGCACTGATGAACCGACAGCTGAGAATCAAAGCAACATGAACAGAGATTACACACAGATGACAGAGATGACACGCATACACACAAACAGTACACAAACCCAATGCCCTCTCTTACCTCAACTGCCAGTTCAGGGTCTCCCAAGCAGCTTCGACTGTTGTTTTCAAAATATTCCACCTTTACAGTCAATCAACAGAACAGGAGAGGGGGGAGTGAGAAGGAGACAGAGGGAGAGATGGGAGGGGGAGAGAATAACAATCAATAGAATAATGCGACAAGGGCCTGCTCAAAAAGACGTGTCATTAAGAACAGAAGGACCACCAGATATAACATGCATGCCTTTTCACACACTATCTCCTCATCATTCCTGTCATCCTCAGCCATCATCAAAAAGCAGCCGTGAGCACATATCTCTTTGATTTGGTCTCAAACAGTGAGCCGGCACTTCCCTCTACTGCTGGGACAGAGAATGAGAGACAGCAAAGCGAGGTTCAATTTGAATTATAGAATTATGTAATGTCTGTATGCGCAGCCTTCCTAATATATGCATTAGACAAGTCTGCATAACCCAGTTTTTTTTTTTTTAAGGATAAGTTGGCCAAACGCTCACAAGTGTCAGTGGAGAAGACAGCTGAGAGTGAGATGGAATAGATGGAAGTGGTACCTTATAGCAGGGCTGATTATTTAAAACAATAGCATCTTCTTATTTGGCACAGCATGTCCCCCTTGTCTAGATGGCCCTGGCTGTCTCAATGTTAAATGATGTGTTTTGTCTCGAGCTGTTCCCCAGTCCCGCCAACCCCCCCACAAACCCCCTTCATCCCCCCCACCCC
>JBBMOE010000004.1:14012012-14130279 GCA_037975065.1 Chaetodon trifasciatus
CATCCCCCCCACCCCCCTACCCACCCACCTATCAATCCTAAAATAGTCTGGAGTGATGAATATTTACCCTCCAAGCCTCTGAGCTGCCTTGGTTTGTACTCCTCCGTCCGCTGGCCGAATCCCCATCAGAAGGATAGGGCTCCCTCGCGTCCTCACCTCTATCCCTTTCTTCTCTCTCGCTCTTTCTTTCTCTCTCTCTACCTCTCCACTCTTCTTTCTCAGTCTCTCTCTCTCGTCTGTGTTCCAGCAGCCCATTCAGGAAGCCATCTTGTGTTTTTAATCTGGTTTTACATGAGCCCTCGTACACACGTTCTCTCTCTCTCTCTCTCTCTCTCTCTGTCGCTTGCTCTCTTGCTCTACCCCCTCCCTCCCTCTCTCTCTCTCCTGCTAGTATGCCAATAGGTCTACTGCACACACGCTCATACTCACACACACATACACACACACACACACTGTGATCGCTATCACTCCTCCCTCACCCCCGTTCATTTTTTTTCTCTTCTCCTTCTGTGTACATGATGTGAATGCCCCCTCCCCCCTTCCCCCTCCTCTCTCTCTCTCTCTTCAAACATATACACTCATGAAGAAATGTACACACACACAAACACACACAGAGCTCGCCGGAGAGACGTCACGCTAGAGATAGCACACAAAGGCAGTCCGTCGGCCAATCAGAGGCAGGGCTGAGCTCTGCTGCTAGGGTGAAACTGAAGGAGAGCAAGTGAGGGTGGCGAGAGACAGAGAGAGGGAGAGAGAGAGAGGGAGAGAGAGGGGGGAGACAGAGAGAGGGGAGGGAGAGAGAGAGAGAGAGAGAGAGAGAGAGAGAGAGAGATTGCTACTCACAGCTACTCAAAAGAGGAGGTTAAAATAAAAAGGGAAAGGGTCTGTGTGTGTCTGTTTGCGTGTGTGAGTGTGTAGCGCCATAAAAAAGAGGCTGACATAAAGAGACCGAGTGAAGGTGGACGGGAGGTGTATGTGTGTATTTGTATTGGGGGGATGGGTCCTCTCTATGCCTGTCAATTATCTCCTCGAACTCGCCTTCCCTAAACAATGCCTCTGGTATGTGGTATCGCTGAGCACCATCTGTGTCAGGGCTGCCTGCAATAACTGGAGTGGACTGCACATTGCACACACACACACACACATACGCACACATTCATTCACACACAGACCCTCTCAAGCAGCCACACAACCCCTCATCCGCCCCCCCGCCCACCACCACCAGACAAGATGTACAATTACACAGCAAAGCTCAACATGCTGACTCAAAGTGAAGGCGGAAAATGAGCACAGTGCGATTTCTGAAGAGAACGACACATTAAAGCTACATAAGCACCATCAGCAAAGTTATCAAGATCCCAAATCATCAGCTGTGATCATGTTGGTGTATACAAATAAGTGATCTGTACAGCATACTCCAGCACACACAAGCAAAGCAACTGGGAGCTTGCGACTCCTTTCTCCACAGTCTGTGTGAGAATGACATACCAAGCATATTTTGGAAGGCTGCCTTCATCATGTTTACATTCTGAGTGTGAAAGATCATCTTCAGCTTGTACCTTTTAACACCAGACATCAGTGCACATTGCTGCCTGAGAGCTGATCATAACCACAAAAGTCAAGGGGAAATAGTTTCGTCCAAATCAGCAACTGGGTACCGCCGCCTAGATGCATTTCTCTTTTTTAACAAAGCCCTCTTGAAAAAAATGCTTCTGATCAGCTTTTGTGAAGAAGGAAGTTTAACAAAAACAAATAGTGACAAACTGTCTGTTCAGATATGAAAACAGCAAACACGTGCAAGAGTGAAAAAGGCTACTGAATTAGTAACCGCCGGAAGACAAGACAAAGTCAGCGAAAGTTCAGACAGGCTGGCGAAGGCGCAGCAGATAGAGGCGAAAGGGACAGACAGCGCGAGGCAGACAGAGACACAGAAACAGAGGGAGAATCGAAAGGAGAGAGGGAGCTGAAGTGTGGCGTGGTGAGGCGAGGCAGCCACACAGTGACACAGCGTTTGTAGTGTCTGTCTGATGCTCTCGTACGGCATGGGAAATCCCCTCTGCTGACGTCAGATGGGCCACGTGTGTGTCTCAATGTGTGTGTCAGTGTGTGTGTTTATGTGTGAGCACAGGCGTGTTTGTGATAAGCTGGACAGCGAGAGAGTGGCTGCTTTTAATGTGCTTCGTTACTGGTGGCAAGGATCGTAGTACTTGCAGCAGTAGCTGTGTTCGCCGAACAAACGTTTCAGTAAAAGCAGCCGTGATAGCAGCTTAGCGCAAGTCCAATCCGCACGACTATCCTGAAGTCATTCATTCACATTTCTCTCCTCCTCTCAGCCTGCCTAATCAGCTGACTATGGCTGGTCAATCTTTCAGTTACCAACCCACCAGATTTTGTCACGATCTCCATCAGCCAATCCAATTGTTGCTGTCAAACTTGAAATCTGTTCTCCTCTCTGCTGCTGTCATTTCAGTGCATCCCTCCTCCACCCTGTTCACCTCCAGTTCATCATATCCAGTGCCCAGGCTGAGCTCACCACAGGCCCGCTCCACTTCACATCCATCCAGGTCTGAGCCATTGTCTTCATGCCATCACCACCACTATCTAGATGACAGTGTGTCACTGTTTCACTGCTCCTTTACATATGACAACAATGGAGTCTAATCATCAGACTTTCTCATCTTATTGTACATATGCAAATAAACAATTTGGTCTCTCCTGACTGAACTGTCTGATATTAGAACTAACAGTTGAAATAATGGATCTAGCACTGATTGTTGGTATAGAGGTAGCAGCACAACAAATAAAAGCTGTACAAACATCAAAAGGAATAACAGAGCCTCTGCCACATCTTTATCTTACTCTGATATCTACGTGTTTGCAAAAGAAATAGTCTGGCCACATCTTTCATCTATCAAACTTTTCAGACTTCAGTGGACACCTGGCAACAGGGCACAATCACACCTCAACACAAATCCTATCTAATCCTGGACGGCGTCACAATCCTGACGTACACAGGCCTTCATTCAACCTCAGTTCATTCACAAACATCCTGTCTGTTGCTGCTGTCTACTCACATTTATTAAGAGATCAGTCGTCCCAGACCTGCAAACTCCTCCTGCCCACCTTCATTTTCAAACACACACTACACACAAACACGGGGGAGAGAGGCTCATTACAACTGTTCTGATAGCATGCTGTAAAAAGGTGCAGTTGGTTGTTGGACAATGGACAAAGGAAGCTCGGGTAGTTTGGTTTCCAGGCAGTGAGGGACTCAGCTGATACAACCATATAGAGGTCAGTGGGTAGAGATGGAGGGATTGTGGGGGAGGGATATTGACAGATGGATGGAAGGACACTTAGTTAAAAGCTGTTTATGGAGAAGAGCTACACCTACTGCACGTCCCGAGATGCTCCAACTCATGACACTCACCATTGTCAGTAGAAATAGTGGAGCAATGAAGATCTTTGATGGCCAATTGTGTGTTCTGTAATAGGGCTGAACAATGAATCAGAATGTTATCAAAATCACAATATGAACGTGAGCAATATCTAAATCGTATTTTGATAGAGGTAAATATGGTTCCCATCCATAGCTAATAATCTAATGCAACATTGAGGGAAAAGCCTTTGTTTAGCTGAATTACTATGATGTGTAACTAGCATAGACAGAATATTTGGGCTAATGAAAAGATGAGAACACTGAGTTTTGGTGGGTTTCCCCCAAACCTGAACAAGCCATAGCTAGCTTGGAACAGCAGTAACAAATATTCCCGTGTTCATGATAGACAGTGTAGATAGATGAAGAATGAACTGGGTAGAAAAGGTTTGAATAGGGTTAGAGGTCCCTCTGAGGTCAGGGGTTTTGAAATATGGAGGTTGTAAACATCTGTTAACCCCCCACAACAAGAGAGCTTGTAGCAACGACAATGGTTGCAATTAGCAACCCTTTTTAAACAAGGCTGCTTCCCTCTCAGCTGCTGAAGTCACGTGACAAAGGCATGATCCTAAAATTTCACACTGTGATGTCCACTATATGCAAAGGTATGAGGAATATGTTTGAGGGTATACTAAACAGGATGTTCCTAAAAAATTATGCAACAGCAATCCCTTTCATTCATCGCTGATGACCCACTAGAACTGTGTGCCTGTGTATTTATCTACAGGGACCCTGCCCTCTGCAGGTATTCTCTTATTTTCTTCTTCTTCTTCTTCTTCTTCTTCTGCTTCTTCTTCTTTTTTTCCTGTATTCGGGGCATTTATGGGCTGCAACCTTTGGGCAGGTGTGTAGCTCCAAGCCAATAACAGCACACAGGTGAGGTCGGGCAAAAACGTAGTGACCAAGTGCCACACCATAAGCATCATGCATCAAGAGAAAGCTACAACAACAACATCACGAGGTGAAACGCCAAGTGGACAAAGCTCATTCCAAAACGAATGTAAATTTGGGGTCGGCTTTCTCTTCTATGATCACTGAAGGAGAGGATGAGGATGAGGAGCGATGTGGCATTGATCTGCTTACTCTTGGACAGGTTATCTTAGTTAGCTTTCTAAAGTATACCTTTAATGACTCTGATTATCATAGTATGCATTATCTGTTCATTTTGTGTGTGAGTGTGAATAGTCTAAAATGTGTATTTAAGTCCTTTGAGTATCTCTTTCTATGTCTTGGTCCAGTAAATAGTGATATTTGCCTACATTTTTGTCTCATAAACCAAAAAGACAATTCCTTTTGGTTGATTTAATAATGGAATGCATTCCTCCACGTAAGCCTCTTAGCAGACAGACAGCACAGTCCCCAGCAATGCTGATGGAAGCCCTCATTTCCTTATTATGGCTAAACAAACCTTGTGCCTTTTCCTCTTGACTAAAGCTCTACTATTGCACAAAGTGAGTGGTGTGGAGTGTTTAATTATCTTGGGTGCACCATGTGTCAAAACAACAGTTAAAATCATTTCCCGGCAAGTTCTGATTTTCCGAACTGAACACAGTGGAGAGTCAGGCAGCAATGCTGTGCTGCAAACTCTAATGGACAAGATGCAGTTTAATAACTATAACCTGATCTCTGCATCTACTTGATCAATGCTATTTTGACATGAGAAGCTCTTCATCTGAATTGCTGCTCACAAAAAATAAATGAATTACACAAGTATGCAGAATATCTGATTTTCAAAATAATTATTATAAACTAGAATTTTAGTGTCTTGTGATGCTATTTCCAGGCTTTAAAATGCTTTGCAAGACTGTGAATAATTCAAAAGGTCTGAATATTTTAGCAAGGAAATTGCTGTGCTTTGGAAATGTTTACAAATGACGTGACATTCCAAAAATACTGGTGCCACACAATTAATGAGAAAGTGAGACAGTTGGTTAGTATGAAAATGTTGAGAAACAGCTGTGCTTGTTTTGTTGTCGACTTTCTCTTAGAGGAGCCGTAAGTGTCTGTTCCTTGGTCACGTTTAGAAGCCTACTCTTGTTTTTCCTGCTTCTCCTCTGACAGCACTGCTGACCGTTAGCTGCATCTTCCTGTCCTCCTCCTTGACTTTTCAGCCCATCCCCCCGTTTAAGATGCTGATGCACGCACAAACACACAGTCACACACACACATACACACCCACATGTGCACTTCCCTTAACACACAAGTGCACACTTTAAAAACATTCTCTCTTCCTCTTTCTTCACACACCCACACACACACAAATGCAAAATGCCTAAGGTTAACCCCCACCCTCATTTGAGGCCTCAGAGGTCAAAGGACAAAGCCCAGGCAACTGCTGGAATTCTCCACTGCTGCGGTTCAGTAGTCCTCACAGCCTCTCAGACATGCAAGCACACACTGTCCACTCGCAGTCTGTTCAAACAGACTAAAACTTATTCACTGGTTTACTGTAAGGAAAACATCTACAACCACAACGATTAGAAGATTACCCACTTGCATCCTCAGCACACGCGCGTGATTTCTGATTAATGGGCAAATTGTCCCAGAAACACTTCGCTGTTCCACTTTTTCACAAGGCTTAAAATTATTAACTGTCCAAAATGAAAGAAAGAAAATCACTAAAAGCATGTTGTCTTCCAGTGATCATTTAAAGCTTGGGTAGGTAATTAATTTTAGAAGATTTTTGGCTCTAATTGTTAAAATTCACTTTACATCCTAACATCAACACCAACCTTTAACCATGTTTGTGAAGCACACATGTGAAGCATTTGGTTAAGTTCTAAAACACATTTACACTTTGCACATACAGAACAAGTAACTGACTCAGAAGCCGGCCTGAGGACAAGCAGGTCTAGGCTTGACAGAAAAGGAATGCCAACGGTAGCACCAGTAGCTACAAAGCTTAAAGCTATTTGTCTGAATGGACACCTCTAACAAGAAGGTGTCTGTAATGAAAGTACTACAGCAAGTAGGTAGACGGATGCACTCCCTGCTTTCTTCTTCTCTTCTGCTCAAGTGTCTTGAGCATGGCACCACAATGCCACAACCACTCCGGCTAAAAGCTGCACATGCTTCTCCTGAGACAACCTCAGTGTGAGTGTGTAATGGAATAACGTGCGTGTGTTTTAGGTGGGAAGTAAATGTTGAAATAATATCTAATTTTGCCTGAAAACCTCTAAAGACATTTCAAAAACCTCACTGACTTCAATAAACTTCCAACATCAGCTGTCTCTTCACCAACATTGGGATTTTTCTCTATATTTATCAGCCATGATCGTCCGACAGACATAACACATTAACTTTTGAAACATTTGTAACTTGTGCAGGTGTTTCCCTTCTCTCTCCCAAATGCTCCCATGAAACTCTAGTAAGCAGACACTGAGAATGGATGCATGGATCTACATCTGAATGTAAAGTGCAGGCTCATCCTGCCCCTCACTTGAGTCTCCACCCATGGCTGCTTGAAGGTGAGCTGCCAGCATTAAGTTGAAGCTAACGGCTAAGTACTGCTCTGTTGTTGGCTGCACAGACCAACACAAATCTCGACATCAGCTCCCAGCCTTTATTTTTGATAGAAATGTTCTCCAGCAACTGGAAAACTGCGCAAACCATTTTAGTTCAGACTGCTGTCTCAATGAGGGCCAGCAGAAAAGATTAATGAGGCTCAAGGATGGATTGATACTAACTTCAAACTTGGAAGCTGTAAGTTTTGCCATTCCTATGTTGCTTTTAAAGCTGCAACAAACGACTGTTTTGATCAACGATTCATCTGTTGATTATTACCTTGATTAATACATTATCAATTGGATACTACTGGGATGCTAACAGTGACATAGCATCGCCATGAACAATAAATGTAACATTATCAGAGAATAAACATATCCGTACCTCGCACAGCTCCCACTCATTCCGTCTCTTCCTCAGCTGTTCGCATTTGCGCAGCTTGCAGATCTGCTTGCCTGTCTTGCGGTTCAGACAGTTTGCACAGGTATTGCAGTTCTGTTTGCGGAGGCAGGGAGTGCAGGCACCACATTTCTTCCTCCTCTTTTTCTGGAGGTCAAGAGCGGTGTCCAGGGAGGCATCAGGGGGAGATGGAGGGAAGAGCCCTGCTTGCTGGTGTTCAGTCTCAATATATTTGCTCAAAGGAGATGTCTCCTCTAAGGATTTCCTATGCAAGAGGAGAGACTGAGTCTCCACCGTGTCCCTGGAGAATTCAATGTCTTCACGTGGTGGACCAGGCCCTGCCCTCGGCCTGGGCATGGTGACTGTCTGGCCTTATGCCTATTCTGTCTCTTATATAGGAAGATTGAAAAACATGGATAAACACAGTAGTGTTTAAAAGAGTTTAAAATTAACAGCAGATACCATCCAAATGTACTGTGAATAGCTGCTGTAAGTTTGGCAGTTAGATAACTTGTCTTGGATCAGTCTTTGCTGTTGACTTTGTCTACTTAGATACTAAACCACACTGGAAAAAAACTCAATCCCCTCAACTCTGTAGGCAGCTGCCAAGAAACGTTGGCTTAATGTTCATCTTGTGTTCTTGTCTGAGCATTCCAGGGACAACTTAATTATTATATTGTGTTCTTGGTCACCCGGGTGGCCTTGGAGAATTTGGGTGGCAATTTTCAGTCTGGAGTCCATCCTTTTCAACTATCCTGAGGGATGGTTGGCGGGCCACCACAATCTGGGCAGCGTTGCTGAAGGCTGGGGAGTCATGGCAATGTCTCTGCAGCCTGGGTACAGTCTGGAAGTGTGCAGAAATGGCAAAAAAAGAGAAGAATAAGACAAAACATTTTTCATTAATGTTAAATGAGTATTCACGTCCTTGTTTTGTAGGTGTGCAGTGGTTACTTTGCCTGTAATATCACTCTATACCAATTCTTGTACACAGCTGCATGGTTAAATTCAAATTTTCAGTGCGAATTTTATGGGAACATGCCTTTTGATATTTCCCTCATAAAAGATTGTGTCTTTCAAATGTATTGTTGATCATTTTTAATTAGAAATAGGAAACAAAGGGTCTTTGGGGAAATATCAGAAATGCTCCTTTTCATCTCAGACTGCTGGAGGGGCTGTGTTACACCTCACCCTAGGGAACAAGAAACAAAGTTGACAAAGTTGCACTGTAGCCTACACACACAGGCAGACAGCATGCTGTTCGTTGTATTGAAGAGTAAGGACCACAGCAGTGTCTAGGTGACATTTTCAAGTACATTTACATGATTTTTAATGTGCTACAGCTGAGCAACTAATTAGCTATCTTGCCTGCAAACTGATGTGAGCAACACACTTTTCCCTGGTGAATTGTTGTTTGTTTGGTTATTATGGTATAATTATACATCTCTCCCTTATGGTTTCAGATTTTTGTCTCAACAGAGAACACAGCACATTACACAGTTATTTACGAAGCAGATATGTATGCAGTAGCAAACAAACAAACAACACTGACATTAAATTTTGCACATTTGACCAACTGCAAAGCTTATTCGTACTGCTGACCTTTGAGGGAACAAAGAGAACCTGAGAGTCTGTCACATTAGCTGCGTCACACCATGCGATTTTATACAAATGAGAAGTAATTTCTTCCTACCTTCATTTCCATTTTGCCACAAACAAAACCAGCCCAAATCAATAACCACTTCACATAGTCGCAATGCCATCAAGCTTCGAGCACCACTTATTTTGTGAGGACATGCAATTTTTCTGTGCCACTTCCTGCTGTGACTGGGCACCAAGGTCTTTATAGGTGTCTGTGGAAAAAGTGGATATCTCTGTCTTTACTGGTACATTATCTATTTACCCATTAAATATGACTGGTTGGGGTTGGTTTGTTAGCTTGATCTATGGCCTTTTTTTCTAAACCTGTGTAAAGACAGATAACATAGGAAGCAACTATAGGCAGAACCCCCAGTATCCAAGGTTTTATGTATACAATATATAATAAAGTCAACAGTTTATTGTATTTATCACTTGAAAGATTACCAATTACATAGTGAAGTTACATAGTTGCCATATCTGGCTGTTCAGCATTCGATAATACTAGATGCTTTTCCCTTTATTAGAGTTCAGTCTGACACCCTTGATTGCTGTCTGCATACTGTCTGGTTTCCAAACACAGCTGTCAGCGTCTTACGTCCAGTTGGCTCACAGCCACGCAGGCCTATGTGAGCAGTTTGACAAAATACTGCATTTTAATGGCAAACCCCACATGGACAGGGGGGCTTATGTCTCCCTGAATGAAAGACGGGGGTGGATAAGTTGATGCCAGGGACAGTCCTCTTTGTCTTTTGGTCACACACTCCAGTCAACCGTCAATAAAGTGAATTGTGCTGAGAAAAGCCAGTGTTTCTTCGCTGCTGACTGGCTTTCACAGCCTGCACTGAATATGTTTTGTAGATGTTAAAATCAATGCAGCGAAGGGTAAAAGCCTCCTACATTCATTTTACTATGAAATATGTAAGCTACAACAATATATGCTAACATTACCCAGTGGGCCTCTGGATTAATATGGATTTCTAAATTAAACTGGATTTGAAAATTGAAAACTTACAGCTATGGTAGGGCCTTTCAAGGCGGGAAAACGATTTTTCTTGCAGAAGTTAACTGTTGCTAATGTTTGTGGCTGGTTTGCTTTCTACTGCAACTTTGTCAAAATAAACACTAAATAAATAAATCAATAAATCAATATCAACTATTTCCCCCACAACACTGGGAAGTAACAAAGTAATTACACCATTTAAATGTTCCCCCCAAAATGTTAAGACGTACTTTAAAGTATAATGAAACATTTTCACTTTTAGCTAGCTTTCAGCGTTGCTAGCTAGCTAACATGGAGACAAACACTTCTACCACACAAAGAGCCATGGCGAAGCTTTCTGTCATATTTGGTGTGAAGTTGAAGAGCAGTTCCTAGAGCTGTCTGCTGTGTTGGTACGATGAATGACCAATGTCCTCCATGGAAATGGAAGCGTCGACACGGTTGGGTATCACCTTATAATGACACTAAGGTGTAGCACTCATAAAGTTTCTTAGTTTCCCTCCACAACTCGGCTAACTGCAGACTACAAAGCTGCTTAGCCTGTATGCAGCAATGAGGCATTAGCTAACACGTAGCTGGTGACAATGTTGGAGGGGGATTAACTTAAAGTAGTCCAGAATCAGCTACATTTAAATACATATATGTTGATTAATTCAGGCTACGCTCATTGCGGTAGCAGCACGCGCTCTGCCATCTTCGCGCGTGGTTGATTCAGCACTTCAGTGGCGCGGTCAGTGGTGCCAGTGAGGCCCCCCACTGCTGTTATTGTTACTGTATATCCACGTGGCTACAGAGAGGGAGCTTTAAAGCATGCCTAAGGGGAGCCTGGTCAGCCCGCGCCGATCAGAGCGATCAGATAAAAACCAACAGCCATCTTTAGATTTACATGAAGATAGCTCATTATCTACAGCAGAATACACACACGACTCATTAGGGCTGTGAGGGCCCACACAGGGCTGATTGCTTTAGGTGACAAAACTTTCACCCAGTGTGAACACACTTTCTGATTTACATCCACGTGTCAGTCCTAAAATCCGTTGCAGAGAGAAATACCTGCTATTAGTGACCACTTTATGGATGACCACCACCACCACTCGTGGTCATCCATAAAAGGCTTATTATTATCTTAGTAAAATATTTGTACAGCTAGCTAAATGTGCAGCTCAGAAACTTCTGCAAACAAACACATAAAAGTGGGGTCACTTAAATTGGCCCCTACTCCATCCAAATCTGCTCACACACAAAAACATTGACAGAGAAAAGAGAAAAGACAACCTACCACCCGCGATCACTTGGTCTCACAAGGGCTCGATATTCCTTCTTATTCCGGCCTTTAAAGGCGTTTGCAAAATGAAAATTAGTGAGGTGAAATCTCACAAAAGTACTTCGCATCATAAACGGACTCGAGAGGTAGAAATGCGCCTGCAATACCTTTTTCACTTAAAAAAAAAAGTCCCATGCACAGACGGGGAGAGAGAGGAAAAAGTTACAGCGCGATGACATAACAATGACTTCAAGCTGCTGTCTGGTCAATGGCAACGAGAGAGAGAGAGAGAGAGAGAGAGAGAGAGAGAGAGAGAGAGAGAGAGGTTGAATGATTTGGAGGGGTTAAAGTCCTCAGTAAATTATGGAGTGGAGTCCTGCCAGCTCGAGGGGGGGTGACGTCACACAATGGGGTCTTGGGGGTTAAAAGTGCACTTTGAGATGCTGAGTTGAACTGTCTGTGTGAAGTCATACAATGATTTTAAGTTTGTGTTGTCCTGAAAGTTCAGTTAGTAACTTGAGGGTCAAAGAGTGTATTGTTAGATTCCTGTGATGTCATGAGTGGGTTTTAAACCAGATGCTGTGACATCATGAGGGGACAGAGGCCCTGCTCCCCTTTGAAGGTCCATTCAAAGGGGAGCAGTGGCCCCAGCTGACAGAGTTCAGGTATCTCAGCTGCCTGTTCTCAGCTGAAGGTTAGGCCTATGATCATACCACCCTCATCCTCTGGAAAAGGAGCTATGTAACAAAAGGTTTGGTGTCCACCATACCTCCACTTCTGTAAGCATACATACAAAGAAGTTTAAACAGATTTTAAGGCTACACTTGATGAATATTCATAATAGCCTTTTAACGTATATCTCAGGCATAGACTAATGTCTTCATTCTGAGCTGACTGATCATGCGAATCACTAGTACTATAAATGTAAATACACGTAAATAGAGATGTACATGGAGATATTTTAACATATAGATGAAATATACTGTGTGTGTGTATATATATATGTGTGTGTTTATATATATATATATATTTCACTTCACAGTAAAAAACAGATTCAATAATCAGTGTTATCACTCAGTCATTACACATCAAATCTTTATTCTTACACCATTATGACACTCCATTGGAGGCTATTTTAACAAACACACACAAAATGCAAACCTTCAACATTTCCTCTGAGGTACCTGGCCATTATATCATAATACAGAGTTGAATATATTCTTGTTCAGTTGAGTTGTTCAACAGGTCTTGAGATGCACATTGTACAGTTTCCCTGACTGTATCTGTACTGAGGAAATATTTGTGGATAATTTGGACACAGTGTTTAGCACCAAATTGACCATATCAAACATCTTTTTAGCCATGTGTTTCTGTATGTTGTGAACATAAACTGATGAGGAAATCACCAACATTGTTTTGTCATTATCTGGTTAAATAAAAATCTTTCGTGGAGTTAAAGCGTGTCAGAATTTAATGACAGCATGCAGAAATGGAAACGTTGCACACAGAATATTACTTAAGCAACTGGATCCTTTTCTTGTTGAATAAATAATAACTGAAGTTGAATAAAACAGGTGAACATGTACCTGAAAAATTCCCAGAAACCTCCCTAATAAATAGCTCAAACAGCTTCAGTAACTCTGAATCCATCTTACCTGCATCAAAATGAAATGTTAGTACGAGCAGATGTGAAAGTGCATGATTGAGGACGGCTCCAGTGTCACATTCTCACATCAGTGTGCTGACTCCAGTGCTGCAGACGAAACCATCCAATCATTGCAACGAGGAAAAGAGGAGCACAAGAACAGAACAAACAGGAAAGCAAACAGAAGAATGGCAGAAAAGGAATCAGAGAAATTGGACAGGAGAAGAAGAAGGAGGATAAGAAATACAGCAATACCCACTTTCATTGGTAGGCTGCACTGAGGACTCGTTCCTAAGGATCGGAGTAACATGGGACCATGTTGTACAACATTTAGGAGCATGTTTGGTGAAACAAAAGCAAAGGCCGTCACAGCATATCCACCTGATCGACTGCCACTAGTTTCTTGACTCAGCGTGGAGTCCTACTGTGCTGTAAGACAAAGCTATAGTTTTTCTTGCAGAGGCCCCTTGACATGGGAAAACACTGACTTTCTGTCATTCTTGACAGCTCACCCTATCATAATGGATTATTGTGGGGGCATTATTTTGATTAACTACTTATTCAATATCCTTGCTTAGAGTGTGGAAAAACAGTCACCAGCACACACATTTGATGTGGTTACTTCAACAGAGGTTTCTATGTGCAATGGTCCATTCTCAACTGCTACAAGGTGCCTCCAATATTTGTAGGTAAATCCTGAAATGCATATACACAGGGAATGTGCCAACTCCCCTTCCCCCACCAGATCACCCCTCAGTCTCATGGTGGTTTGGTCCAGTAGTCACAGAGCAGCAGTCTTTATGTCCGCACCTGGAACTTGCCAGCCTTCGTCATGTACTTGATGCCTTTAAAAGGTTTATACTTCTCACCGTACATGTCCAGTCGATTCACCTTCAGCCCTGTTGAAGGACAAAAATGGCAGGCATTTCTCAATACACACAGTTTGATGTGCACCTGGCTTGTGTGACTGGACCACAACAAATGCCAGCACCAACACCAAAACAAATGGGGAATGGGGGTAGCTCAAGGTGGGGATGTACAACAACAACTACAGAGTTGATTTTTAAAGATCACAAGCTGTTCGTTTTTAGGAAAATCAAATGCCTAGCACTGTGACTCAATTGCAAAAACGGAAAACTATACTTACAGCATTAAATGCATGCTAGTTGTATTACCTTGCATGTGATGAAATTAGGAGTTTTGGCAAATCATTTTAGGAGATATTGCTTGGTATATTACCTTAAATCCTGCAAAAGATAATCTCATGCAAGCAAATATGTCTACTGACTCAGCCACATCTATAGCTGAAGATCTACATTTGAGTAACTCATACAATAAGCTATGTAGATGTGTCATGTGAGAAATTGCATTTATTGCACTTGGCACCATCTGGTGGCCAATGTGTGTCTGTGCCCACAGGATGGAGCAGGTCAGGTGGTTGTCAGCTGAGCAGGCTATATGAAAGCTTCTCTTATGTGTGGGGGCTGTGACAAATTACTCTCAATTAAAAATGTAAAGTAGAAATAATATTCAGTAGTTAATGAAAAAATAGGAATCTAAGTCTGAGGAAGCGTGGTTGTTGTGTGTGAGAGTAAACCAGGTGTTTAACAGACCATCTCATTAATGAAAAACAATCTCTACAACGAATGACGAAATTCCAGGAATGACAAAATCATGACGATATGATGGTAAGAACACGTGTGTGTACCTGAGATGGCCATCTGTTGGATTTTGAACTGGATGTTGATGGTGGGGTTCTCATCAGGTTTGGAGGCCCCGGCCTGCAGGCTCATGGTGCCTTTCAGACTGGGAAGCTTCTGTGGGTTGATCTTACCAACATCCCATGACAACATCTAGCCAAGACATAAAAAAAATCAAGATGGCAGTATGAGATCACTACCACTTGGAAAATGTGGGGAAAAAAATGTAAATGGTGGCATCTCTGATCCTGAGAAGACAGATGTAAATTAATATAAATTTGAGGCACCTTCCTTGGAACAAAACTGACCTCAAGCCATAACTCTGCATTGCAATGTACCTGCACACTTCCCTCCTTGCTTCTTTTAGGCATGTTAACACTCATGGACACACTTTCTAGGTACCTTTGTGACTGGGTCAAAGGTGTACGTTCCCTGGGACGGGTTGAGGTTGGCGTTCAGGACGCCACGGGGCAGCTGGCTGCTGACAAGAACTGACTCCACAGCCTTGCCCATGGTCTGTTTGGGTCCCAGGGTCAGGTCGAAACGCCCCTGGGAGCTTCCCTCCCGGAAGGTGATGTTGTGCTTGACATACACTGGGATCGCCACCAGGCTGAAGATGAAGCAGGCCAACAAACAACAGAAGTCAAACAAGTGAACATTTATGTGTTTCGTGATTCTGATGTATTTGAATATTAGTGCACTGCTTGAGAGCAAATCCCTAAGACAGAACACAAGCAGCATGTATCAGCAACTACTGGATAATAAACACATGGATAATATGCTGAAAGATGTTTCATCTGTAGACGGCACTGACTTCTGAGAGCTGACGTGGTAGGAGAGCAACCGGAAGTTTCCATCCGGGGGTATGAAGGAGAGGATCCGCTCAGCTTCCCAGCGCTTAAACCGAACACACGGGTGGAAGCTGACATCATCCAGCAGCCGAGGATTCTGGGAGACAGAGGATGGTTTGGGGTTGAGGAAAGTAAAATGTGAATACTTGTACTGTAAAAATCATTCAAATGATTCTGCTCGTGGCTTCTGTCTTTACAGCTGTTTAAATAATTGTTATTTCTTGTGCAGAGTCAAACCCTTTCCAAATCATTTTAGCTCAACGCTGTTGGATACTCTTTAGATTTTACTGCTGATTATCTACATATTTACAAATGTTCTATGTGATTCTGATAGTGTGGTCCTACAGAGTACATAACAGCAGCCAGAGCATTGGTTGAAATGAAGGAAAAGAAGAAACTCACCATAAAAGACAGTGTGAGGTCGGGCATGCCAGTCAGTTTTACACAGGCGTCAATAACTCCCTGAATTTCTGCTGTAATGGTGGAGCCTGACCACGAGGGTTGGGGTTGATGGGAGAAAATTATAGAAAGCAAAAAGCATACAGATGAACAACAAAACTCATTTTGAAGGCAGAGTGAAGCTGCTGACATCTGATACTTTACGCCGTTGTTAAATACTGTTTATTGGACAAACTCCAACAGTAAACAAAATGATGTAATTAGAGAATTAACAATCAAATTACATTAGAGTGTGCACTGAACGCTATAGTGATAAAAATGCCCATACCATGCAATGGTCTAATTTATCAGGATCTATGGCATTTCTCTTTTTTTTTCTTTAATAGAAAGAGATTTGCATTTTCACATCAAGTGCTCTGTGAATCTCTACAGGGTCATAACTAACAGAGAGGCTAAATGATGAAGCAATGGCACAGCGAATACCTGATTTATCGATGATAGCATCAATCTCCTCCACCACGTCAAAATAGGCTTCATTGTTGGTGTATTTGACTCCAGTGCGTCTCCATGGAACCACTGACAGCTGACCTGTGGGGAGCTGTTCACCAACGTTGGTGCTGCCTGGAATACACACATTAACCAAATGTAAAACAACGAGCATATTTACACAGAGTCCATTCACACAGTGCAGAGAAAGGGCTGACACTGATTCTATCCGTCTTGTTTGGTGTATTTATGACCTCACATTATCATTTTAGCTGAATGGGAGCTCAGCGTTCTGTCTGTGAACAAAGCATGAACATTAGAGTACTGGGTTTGAGTGGATGAGTTGTCTCATGAAAACAGAGAGTTCATCACATTAACAGCAGTCCATGTTAAACTCTTCCTGCTGAGTGACAACATGTACTCAACTTTGGCCTGTGGCCCCCACTTTGGGCAGCCCTGTTATAAATAGCTGTCCTCTAAATGGTGAACATGTCCAACTCAGTTTGAATTGTACAGATGCTGTGGCCCGTGGTTAACATGTACATGGACTGTACCTGTGATGGTGTTGACCATTGTGCGGAGGATGGTGGGAGGCTTAATGAGCTCTTTGAGGATGTTGGACTCTGTGGCCAGCGGAAAGCCATTGTCCAGCATCTCCTCCAGTAGTTCATAGACCACTACCACATTGTCCTTAATAGCAGCCTCTGTACACACTCCAAAATAGTCCTGAGAACAAAGAACACAAGCAGGGTGTGGGCTTTTAAAGTCAGCTATGAATCATTTAAAATCAACTAAAAGTGGACTGAAAAATGCGAGGGAGGCCAAACCTGGAACGTGTCAACGACTCTGTGCAGAAACTCAATGACAAACAGCGGCGGCACCTCACTCTGGATGACTGCAACGAAGTAGATGCGATGCCGGAGCACACTGATAAGGTAGTGATGCGGTGTGGGGATCACCGGCGGGACGTTCTCTGGCTCAGTGGCGCGTTCCTGTGCCTCGAAGAAGTAGTCACACACGGAGCGGCTGACCACGCTCTTCCAGTGCTTCTCCAGGAAGATGTCCCCCGAAGCGTTAACTAAGAACAGGCTGTGGATCATTGTGGCTGGAGGCTGAGAGGCTAAAGGAGGATTTTACACATCAGTAAATGATTTGTATGCAGTTATTTACTCATTTCTGACAGACTTGAATGTGAATAAGAGTGTCTGAATGAAGTCTGACAGTCTCTAAACTTTAAAACTGATAACCCAGCTCAGTCTGTATCTGATCAAATGTTAGGAGAAACAATAAATAACTAAACAATGAACAGTAATTCCATGCCCACCATGAAAGAAGAGCTCATCCTCCTCACATGACACATACTCCCTGCATTAAAGCAAGTCTTAGCTCTGGATAACGCTGCTCATCCAGCGCAACATTGCATGGCTCTGTGTGCTGAATGTGTGTGTATTATACCATACGGACACGATGCAACTACACACCTGATTTGAACAAACCTTTTCACAGCAACACGTGAATAAGTGGCTCCTGTGAACTCATTCAAATGAAGTGTACTGGGTCAATTTAAAAGTGACTGAATCAAAATTTAAAGGAGTTTGGCGTACCTCTGCACACACAGAGGCACGTGACGTTACGTTGGTGTGGTTTTACTTCACAGAGCGCCATTAAGTTAACATTAAGTCTTCTTTAATTAGCGTCAACTTGAAGTGTTTGGGAAATATGACACCGGAATATTCATTAAATATGCGACAACGCTATCGAGTTCGGACCGGATGTAACTCACTGCTACAAGAACCTGGACAAATTGCTGTTACGTTACACTAAATTGTGAGTGACAATAGAGTAACTAGCTGTCTATGTAGAAACGGAGCAGCTGAAGGCCTCCGTCTCCATTCACGATGCTAACCTACATCAGTCCCTCCTCCTGCCTCAGTCTCATGACAGAGGAAAAGCCCCGTCACCCGGTGTAGAGGATGAAAATACATTAAAAGAACGATGTTGTTCTAGCTGAAAAATTACAATTTGCCACTCGAGCCATTCAGAAATTGCAACTGACTTACCGAAGACAATTTTTAACGTTTTCCTCTCGCCTTTCACCCTTTTTCCCCAATGAAAGATTAAGCAGCCGTCGTTGCTTCCCGTTAGGTGGAGCGGAGCCTGATGCGAGAAAGCATACGTGAGTGCAGCGAACCAATCAGAGTACACTGAGAGTGTAAAATCCCGCCTACCCAATAGAGTCATAGGTCAATAATACGGAAGCTGGTGGCTCGTGACTTGGCTGTGGTTGGACCACGGATGGAGAGCGACAGTAAACACCAGTAAAACTGTCCGCTGATTGGTCGTAGGATGGAGCTGGTCTGACATTTTGTTTGCAGTATCAGATTTCATCTTGTGAGTTCTTCTCCATTCAAACAAATAGATCCAGGGACACGGTGAGCTCATAAGAAACTTCAGTGATGCTTTCAGTCATTGCTTTCAGGCTTCTCATTTGTCATTTGACAGATTCTCGTTCTCATCTAATTTTACATATGTCCCCCAAACAAGGTTACAGTGAAATAGCAAACATGAAGATTGCACAGAATACCATGGAATGCTGATGCTGGAGTCACACTAAATAAATAACATCTAAAGATTTTTTTATTTATTTATTTGACTTTTTAGTTACTGCTGTGTAAAGATTGCTGCATGTTATTTGACAACAAATAAAGACACAGTATGAAGATGCAACATAGTGCTTATGATCTATTCAATTTCTTAAACTTTCCTCTGCTCAAAAACTACAATAGTTCAAATACACCATACAAACCACTATTCTCTTTAAAATGTCGTATGCACAACATATCAGATAATATGAAAATGCAAATTGGGACAAGACAAATACCTCTCTAATATCCCCTTAGCTGTATACACTGTATATTGCATGTAAACAACTCAGCAGCTGCCAGTGTCATAACCTTCAACCATGTCTCAGTTGATATAATTCAATAAAGCAGCAAAAGAGCATTAACCAGTGGGCACTATTTGATTTTTAAGGGCTTCAAAACATAATACATGGTGGACTGAACACTGTGTGCACAATGAATAAAATGTCAGAGCTCAACGTGTACAGCTCCACCTTCTTTCAAAATGCAGCTCGCATCCTTTAGATAAAGTTTCAACACATGTGCAAACAACGAGGTTATGAGAGGTAATAGCTTCACTGTGGACGAGTGAAATGCTTACAGGAAATGTCAGTGGAACAAAACACTAAACTATCAGAAAAGTTTTGCCAGTCCACAGCCTCTTCCATCGGTTCCAGCCACAAAGAGCCTCTTGATGCAGAAAAAGATCAGTCTCTGTTGGCTCAGTGCACTGTGCTGACACATCAGCTCAGGTCAGCTTGTAAATCTGCATATAGCTGATATGAAACAAAGATGCCACTTTTGTCATTCTACCAGTCAGCCTTTCCCCCTTCTAAATCTTCAGAAGATTCAAAAAGTATGTGTGAACCCAATGTGATGAAGATGCTGAAGCAAGTGCTCTGAGCTGCAGCCTCTTCTGGTGTAACCTGCGCTGTAGAATCCTGCTTTTATCACGGACCTGCAAGCCAATCAGTCCATGAGGAAGGAGTTGCAATGGTACATAATTACAGAGACATTATCCATTTAATGGAGTGAACTGAATTTCATTGTGGGCATACACCAGGTGAATAGTTTGGGGATCTGCCTTATTCAGCAGGAGCAAGTGGAAAGTCATTGTGATTCAAAATGTGCTGCTGTAATCAGACTGACTTCAGTTCGACGATCACCAGCTGCACTGACATCAATGACTTGATCAGATTGAGCTTTTACGTTAGATAAATACGACAAATGTGAGTTTAGAGATATTACATTGAAGGTGAGATCATGTAATTAACAATCCAGCAAAACTCAAGGAGATGAAGTCAGAAGTGGGGTGAGAGAACGCTCCCGTTTTCACATGCCGTGCTCATGTCCTATGGGGACACCTAGTGGCCACAAGCAGTCCAGGCAAGTCCACATGTGACTGAACTGATGACTGCAAGTCCACCACCAGTGTTCAAACCACACCCACACAGTTTGATGAAGCACTTTAGCCAAGACTCTTAAAAAATAATACTTAGGGATTTTTCTTTAAACAGTTTGATTATAGCTTATTTAGTCATGAGTACTAATGTGATGAAGAATGCTGGCCTTTGGGTGGCACGGTGGCACAAGTGGTAACACTGTTGCCTCACAGCTGTTGCCTCCCGGTTCGAATCCCGCTGTGGGCGCTGGTGGCGTGTCCTCCACCATGCCTTCAGTGCTCGAGGAAAGGGGCCTCTGAGTTTGCATGTTCACCCGGGTTTTCCTCCTTAAATAACCCCCACTAAAAACATGCAAGAAGATCACCACCTGACCAGTGGTGACGAAAAAGGATGGGTCCCCGGGCGCCACTGTCGGCTGGCAGCTCCTGGTCTCCTGGTCTGCCGCGGAGAAAACAATTTCACGGATGCTTGCATGGCGTGTAGTGTGCAACTTAACTCTGTAAATAAAAGTACATTTCTTCTTCAAGTCTTGTTGCTTGTTTTGCAGCACACCACTAACCTGCTGCTTTATGTAAGGTTGTCACAATTTGTCTGATACCTAATGAGGAAAACAAATCCCAAATATAAAATATTCAGTTTGTACAAGAAGGTTCAGCATTTTTTGACAAGTGCATGGTATTTAGCATAATAAACGTATCATCATCCCTTTAGAGATAATCTGGAAGGAGTGGATTTAGATGGTAACTACAACTGAACTGTAGAACTGATTCAGATGAAGTTTTAAAAAGCTCAAAGAGAACATGAATGGCTCAACATAATTTATTTTCATTTTATGTTAAAATGTACAGAGTTCTTTGAAAGTACTTGCTAAGAAAGAAAGAAAAAAAAAACAGAATAAATGGAAATACATACAGGGACAGAGTCGAGAGTTGAGGCCGCTGAGCGCAAATCAACCTTCACTGTGCCCAGCTGCCACTGCTCTCTTTATTTTGCGCTCTCTCTTAGCATACAACGCAACATGTACAATTACAAAGGATACAAAAAGGGAAGCGATATAAACAGACAGAAATATACTGAGCTCCTTTTTACATGCCTCTTAAATGTAAGGAAGTCATCCTATACACACACAAGAAGTAAAAAAAAGAAAAGAATGCCAAGTGACCTTTAGATATTTGTAGTCCTTTTGTTTAAAATAGCATTAATATACTACACAAAGATAGAAAAACTCTAGAGATGAGATGGAATGGAGAGGTTAAAGGCATCTTAAAGTCACTAAAAGTGAGTGGTAATTTTTTTAAATTTTGAATTTCTTAGTAATTATTACCCAAGAGGCGAGCTAAAAAATATGTATTGTTTTTTTTCCTGAAACAGAAGTGAAAAAAATGACAGTACCAATATCAATGTCAGAGTTTCCTTTTATATTATAGAAAAAACATTTTCTCTACAATAGGTTTTCTAAAGTCAAAAAGAGTCAGCTTGTGTCATAAAAGAAAGCTGCCCAGTCTGATAAAATTCAGAAAGAAACACAACGAAAAATAAGTACAGAACAGAACAATACACACAAATAAAGTATGCAATGTCAGATCTGCAAGAAAATGAAAACTCCTCTTTTGACTTTGAATACTGGTACATGGAGCAACAAGGTCAACCTTTTCACCCCTGCCAGTTGAACGCCATTACCAACAGGACCTCGAACACTTACTCACCTCCGACCCTGCTTTCATATGAGTGTGCCTCTATGTGAGGGCCAAACCATGCACTAGATCAGGCATTTAGGCACACCTTTTACAAAGGCTAACTGTCTACAGCCATATTTCTAGCCAATAGGAGTGCAGAAATTTGCAGAAAAGAAAAAATACAATAAAAAAAAATATACAGAAAAAATACACCATTCAAAAGCGGACTCCTCGACCTCTTTGGGTCACTAACACTTAAGGAGGGGAGGTCAGCTATAGTTAACTGACTTTCCTTAAAGCAGTTAAATGGAAATCCCAGTTTGTTCTGCATTCCCTAAACTGCTAAAAAAGGCTGACATAGTACACCGCCCGTCAGTGGAGTGTGGACAAGAAGAGCTGAATGTTGTACTTTCCTGAGCTAGCTACCAATTGGCGACAGCTAGTCAGTATATGTGTGTGTGTGTGTGTGTGTGTGTGTGTGTGTGTGTGTGTGTGTGTGTGTGTGTGTGTGTGTGTGCATGTGCTGGATATTGGGAAGTACCAGAATATTTACATCTGAACGTTTCAGAGTGGCGACAAACTGGAAAATAATGCTACTTGTTTTATTTATGGACATATAATAAGACAGTAACACGCTCCTCTCTTCTGTGTCTTTGCTGTTTTTGGTACAACACCGTCCATCCTGGAAGCCAGAGACTCTAGAAACAACTGAACACCTCAAACACTGTAGGCCCCACTCCTCTGCTTTTCTGGAACTAGGTGAAAAGCTGTCTGTCCACATGGCCACAGTGATGTTTGGGTATTTCTGAGAGAGCAAGAAGGTGTATCACCATTTCAAAATGCCACACATATAAAGACCAAAGCATATAAGAGGTCGGACTGCACACGAGTATTTCAAAAAACAAAACAAAAAACAAAAACAAAAAAAACAATGACAACAAAAATAGGATTCAACATTATGCTTAACAAAACGAGTCCGCCTACAATGTTTCATTGTCTCTTTTTTCAAGGTAAGGCTTCCCATATCAATTAAAAGATTGTGTGCATGGTTGAGTATATTCAGTTAACCACTGTTTTTTCATTCGCAGTCAGACAAAGCAAGGTACTCCTGTATTGTCTTTCTCTGTGCATTTTCCTCGTCATTCTTGTCCTCCCCTACTCTCCTCCTGCACATCACGAGGAGGAGACTCCTGGGCCTGTGATAAACCACATGACAGAGGACTGTGTAGGCCTGGCCTGAAGCAGCATGATACGGCCGAGGTCCATGTACACAACCCAGCCCAGAATCCTACTGACTTGCTCCCATACACAGCCAGCTGGGAGGGGAGGGGAACGAGCCCAAATCAAAAGGGACAAAATGACTACATAGAAAAACAGGAAACCCAAAGACCCTCTCTGTCTCCAACCACCTACACTCACTTGTGCCTCCGTGGCACTGGAGAGGGTGAGCAGGAGTATTGGACATTTAGAGTACAGCGAGTATCAGCTCTGGCCCCATGTCGTCTTTTTCAGTTCTTGGCTGCTCATCTGCTCATGTAAGGTGACTGTTTTGGGACACCAGCATAGCTGTGATGGGAGGGGCCAGTGTACATCATGTTGCCATGGTGATTGGGCTGCATAGGCTGCTGCGGGTAACCCTGCCCTCCCATCATGCCCATCTGCATCTGCATGGGGTACTGGGCTGGCTGATTCATGTATGGTGGATTGCCGTGATAACCACTGTTCATCATGGGTTGGGGCATTCGGTAGCCAGCTGACATGGCATTGAGGGGTGTCATGTTCATGGAATTGTATGGTGCTGGCGTAGGCATGAGATTTGGCATCATACCGCGCTGCACCGCCAATGTGCGCGGCGTGCCCTGCATGGTGACAGCCCCTGAGCTGCGGCCATAGAGCTGCTGTTGGTGTGGGGCTGGGGCCAGCTGCTGAGTGGCTTTGGACCGGATAGAAATATGGCCTTTGACTGTAGCCATCTGGCCCTGTAACCGCTGCGTGTGCGGTGGGGGTCCCAGACCGATGTTGGTGGTGGGCATGTTGCACTGCAACTGCAGGGAACCCAGGTTCATGGAGCCAGAGCTAAGGTTAGGAGGTGGGGTCATAGTGGGCTGGCCTTGCGGGATGGGAGTGTGAGGTGACGGGGCCAGCCCAGGGTTGGAGAGAGAAACACTGGTGGCATAGGAGGTGACAGAGGCTGAATGGGAGTAGGGCATGGGATGGGGGTCCATGATGGTGTTGGTGAGTTGCTGAAGTTTGGCCAGGCTGAAAGTTGCTGAGGGCTGGGGGTAGCCTCCTGTGCCAAAGTCCTGACCCATGCGCTCATACAGGGTGCGGCCCCCTCCTCCACCTCCACTCTCTGGAATCTCCATGATCATGGGTGTGGAGGCGAAGCCATTGCCCATGCTACACTGGGACAGGGCCTGTTGTTGTTGCTGTGGTGGTGGTGGCGGGGCTGACGGTGGGGGCTGAGGGTTGGGGGCTTGTTGCTGCTGTTGAGGAGGCTGCTGAGGAACCTTTTTTTGGGACTGCTGCTGTTGTTGCTGCTGGTTGGTGCTGGGTGGCCTCTCAATCACACCACAGCTCTGAGGAGACTTAATGCCACAGCTGGGGGTATTGGACGGCGGTGGAGGTGGTGGGGGCTGGGGCACAGCACTGCCTACATTATTGGCACCTGGTCCACTGTTGGGCCCTGGTCCTGTTTGCTGGATCAGGCTACAGCTGCCCATCGTTATTTGGGATCCTCCAGTTCCTGTGGAAGATGTGAGGCTAGGGGCTGGCACAAAGGAGCAGCTGTTAGACTGGGAGGAGGAGGACGGGGTGGCTGAGCTTGAAGAAGACGAGGCTGATGATGAGGAAGCTGTGGACGCTCCTGCAACTACAGCAGCTGACAATCCCCCTCCATTTCCGCCATTCCCCGTTCCATTGCCCCCTCCGCCCATGGTCGAGTCATAGCTGCTGGGGTTGTCGTAGTTCTCTGTCGTGCTCTCTATGCTGCCGAGATCACTGAAGCCGCTGTCCACAACCTGCTGCGAGTGGTCCGACACAGACGGCACATCCATCATTGGCGATGTCTCCATGTTCTGCTGGGAAGGGGCAGATAGAGAACTGGGATGCTCTGGTGTGATCTGGGTGTACCCCCCTCCTGTACCTCCACCACTGCTTCCTGCTCCAGTGGGCCCAGGTGTTCCTCCCCTCTGCCCTGCTGGTGTTGTGTCCATGATGCTTGAGGGCAACCCCGGACTGTTCACCGACCGCACAGACTGACTAGGCAGGGGTGGCACTGGGGGATTAGGGAGGGGGCTGCTGTGTTGGGAGGCCCCACACTCCTCCACTAAGGCCAGCGCCTCCTCCTCGGCCTCCCCTGTGTGGCTGTAGCTCTGCAGGGTCCGGCAGGCAGCTAGGGTCTCCTCACAGTCCTGGTAGGCCCCGTGGTGTGGCTGGGGTTCAGTCTCTTCGTCCTGGGCTTCTCCCTGCGTCAGGGACTGGACGGCCTGCATAGTCTCCAGGTCCAGCTCATTGGAGTGGTGATGGGGGTGGTGTGGGTGATGGTGGCCAAGCTCCTCTTTGAAGTCAGAGTGCTGGTGAGGGTGGGAGTGTGGATGTGTGTGTTGTGGTTCCATCAACAGCGTGACATCCTTGTCGTCGGGGTGGAGAGGCTGGAGCTCCATGGGCTCAGAAGGAACAGACATGGCCGTAACTGTTTCCACTGCTGCAGCTGCTGCAGCAGACTCCTCCTGCTCTCTGCGCCGCCTCTCCTCCTGCTGTGGGTCGGCAGAGGAGGGCCGACACTTGGCCTCCTGCACCTCCTCCTCAGCCTCCTCCTCCTCCTCCTCCTCTTCTTCCTCCTCCTGCTTGCTGACATAGTCCCGAGCCACGCTGTTCTCCATGTCTAAAAAAGCCTCTCCACCTTGGGGTTCTTCTTTGACCGGAGGAGAGCTTGCACGGGAGGCAGGCTCCTCCTCCTCATCTTCATCGTCATCTTCATCTTCAGAGTCCGGACTTTTTCTCTTCTTACTACCATTGTTGCTGCTGCTGCTTTTGTTCTCCAAGTGTCCGTCACCTTCATCATCTGCATCATGGTCTTCACTGCGCCTGCTTCCTGAACCTGGCGTGACTGCTGGTCGTCTATTGATATTAACTCCACCACTACCCATGCTGCCGTATTCCTCTTCCTCCCTCTCTTCATCGTCATCGTCTTCTTCCCTGTCACCCATATCTGTGTCCTGAGGCCGGGACTGTGGGGCCCGGGGCCCTGAGGTGGAAGAAGAGGAAGAAGGGGACAGCAGGGGGCGAGACGGTGGACGGCTGGGTTTGTCTTCCTCCCAAGCTCTTTCAGTCTCCTCCTCCTCGTCCTCTTCCTCCTCTGGCTCAGAGGTGGGAGGTGGTTTGGGGGCAGGCTGGGGTGGCTGCCGCAGGGCGCGGTTCTTGGGCGGTCTCCCTCGCCTCTTTGGCACCTTCTGCTCAACAGGCTTAGGGAGATAGTCATCTTCTTCATCAGAGTCTTTCTGTTTGTTGTCTCTGTTAGTGTTGGTTCTGCAGACTCGCTTGCGGTCATCTGTCTGAAGCAGCTGAGGATCTTTGTCCAGCTGCTGCTGCAACAGCCTTTGTCTTTCCTGCTCCTGCCTCTCTGCCTCCTCCTGGGCGCGCTGTAGATACCAGCTCCGTGGCTTGCGGCCAGGCTTCATCTTGATTTTGGGTGGGGGAGGATCCCCACTTTGGGCCTGGTTGTCTGTGGTTGCTTGCTGGTTGGGACCGCCGCTAGGTAGTTTCCCCGGTCCCCTTTTCTTCCAGTGCAGCGGCTTGCGGCTCTTCCCCTTGGGCCAGCCTTTCTTCTTCTTGACTGGGACCTCAGGGTTAGACACTAGGGTCTCTGATGGCGTTGCTGGCAGAGTAGCCACAGGTTTCAGCACAGGTGTCAACTCTAACAGGAGGCAAGAAGAAAAGCCAGTGTTAGATAAAGCGGCACAGATGCCTGTGTATACACAAACCAATAATCCAGTCCTGCCAATTTAGGCAACAAAAGCCTGTGTCTGCTCACCGTCTTCCTCTGAATCTGTGAGGTTGGAGTGTCGGCCCCTTTTGGGTGCTGGGTCAGACAGCCTCAGAGCAGAGCGGGCTGGGGGGTAGCGGTGCAGTGGGTGGCCCAAGGGCGTCTCCTCCTCCAGCCTGGGCATAGGCCTCTCTGAGTCTGAGTCTACAAAGGGCTCATCCAACACCTCTGTGGTCTCAGAAATTGTCTCTGTCACAACGCTGCTGTGAGGGTGGCTTCGCTGGCGAAAGCGGCGTTTCCTCAGTGGCTTCTAGGTAGAAGCAGGACAGGGAATTAGGTGTGCCTTTGAAAGTTTGTTCAAAATGAAAACTACAGACTTAAAAGACACAGACTGTCTGAAATCAATAAGATTTCAGACCAAAGATTAAAGGCCATGTCATGGACACAAATCCAGTTATAAATACAACTGAATGTGAATTCATTTGGATTATTTGAGTTTATGAACATGAATCATTCTTAATTCTGAGATTTCAACATTATTTCAGTACCAGTAAATCTGAACACTATCAGTTTCTTACCTTGCATTTGAGCCCCATTGCAGGCTTGGTGAGGATGGGTGGGGAGCATGCCCTCCTCTCTTCATCATCTTCATCATCATCATCCTCCTCTTCTTCACTGCTTTCACTGAAGCAGCTCTTCCTGACAGGTGGAGACTCATTCAACCTGGAAACCACAGGAAGCTGTGCCAGCCCCTCTCCAGGCCCTTCTGTCAGTCTGGGCTTAGGGCCTCTCTTTTTCCTTGGGGGCCGCCCTCTTCGTGTGGGGGTTATGGAGGGGTGCCTGGCCATGTCCAATGAGTGAAAAGCTGTGGACTCTGCTTGTCTGTCCAGGGAGAAAAGGGAGGGGGGGCTGCTGGCAGAGCCTGTGTTTTTTCCTCCCTCTGTTCTCTCATCTTCATCGTCCTCATCCTCCACTGGGCGGATCTTAGGCGGCCGTCCCACCCGTGTGCTGTCTTTGACCTTGCCCCAAGGCCAGTTTTTGGGTGGGCGCCCCCGTGGTCTGCGTTCTCCATTTGTTGGGGGAGGGGGCCGTGTTGGTTCTGGGACAGGAGGTGGACAGCGAATGGGAGGGGAAGCTGGAGAGCTTTGGCTAATGGGAAAACCCAGGAAGCCCTTTCTTTCCTCTTCTTCCTCTTCCTCCTCCTCCTCATCCCGTTTCTTCCCTTGGCGCATGTGCCAGGACATAGGTGGGACCTTGTGACTTGGTTTGATCTATTAAAAAGTTAAATAAAATTTAAAAATCAATAAAAATATACAGTAAACTTGAGATCAATCTATCATTTCACCTAGAGCAAATATAAATTCAACACTTACTTCCTTGCGGTTGTCTTCCTGTGGTTCCTCATCATCCTCATCGTCATCATCATCTCCATCGGCGTCAGAGACCACAGTGTTGGTTACAATGACGGGAGTCCAGCGGAGACACTCGGGGTCGACCTCTAGCTGCCGTGGCCGGGCCTTGAGACGAGTCATGTGACTAACCACCAGCTTCTCCCTTCGCACCAGTACCAGCCTTACAGAACCACAGCAGAGAAAACAGGAACTTTTTAACTCTTTATGCATGTTTTTCAACATGTAAGTATAGAGAAATTAGATGAATAGGGTCATGTATGTCAGAATATGTATGTGTACATCCACACGGATGTTCGCTTGCAGAGCCCATATGAACTGTTGCGTGATAATGTGTTTGGTTACTTGTGTGGAAGTAGATAACCATGCATATGCACATTTACGACACCTTAATGCATACTTGCGATGGGAGGCCTGTTGATGTATGTGTTTTATACTAAGGTTTCATAATGTCAACTTTCTGTCAAACTTCACTACTTTTTTCTGGTGATGCCACTGATTTTGTCTTTGTTCACATCACTATGACTCAAAAACCATGTATGTCAATACTGCCTGACATTGAGTACATTAGCCACCAGAGTAAACACTGCTAATACACTTAGTCAACTGCCTATAAAGCTTTCTACTGTCTATTTTGAACAAAGTATTACTAGGTATTCAAACTGAAGTCAATTTATGAAGGCAGCAGCAGGATACCTACTATGTATTGATGGTCGGTGGAATCTAAATACATTAGGCTCCATCCGCATGTTATTATATGGACAACGTGAGCGATTACAGTACACTTTAAATAGTGGCTTTGTTTACATGCAAGGTGCAACCTGGCTACTAGCCATATTCTGTTTCCTTTGGGTTAAGCTTTACAAGAGCCTTTAATACTTTGTGAGTGAGTACCATCTGGCAACCAGATCCTCCTTTCTGCTCTGCACTGTGGTACGTTATATAGCATGCTCATGCAGGGGAAATAATGAAAATGATAAACAAGTACAGCTCACTAAGAATCTTCTTTACCTCACAATGTAACACTATGCAATGTGGAGAACTATGTGGGACTATAGTATGAGCCACTGGAGTGCATCCTTGACCCATTTAATATGGAACCAAATAACGTGGTGTATTTCTGGGTGTATTTCAGTCCGGTGTCTGACCTGTCCCCTCGCTGCTCCAGCATGTTGAGGCTGTGCAGGGTGGTGGTGATGTCCTGCGGGCAGATCCCGGTCAATTTGCTAAGTTGTCGTATGGTGATCTGCCGGTCACGGACCTCATGGAGACACTCCAGCACCACACTGCGCCAGTAGGCCATGTAGGACAGCCTACCTAGGTCCGATAGAGGCTTCTCTGGAGATCCTGGCTGGCCCTCGCGCTTGGACAATAAGTAGCCTGCAGGGAGGGAGGAAAGAACAAACCAAGGACATGGACACCATGAGCCATCAAAGACGTATGCCACAGTATGTTTTCTATTTTTGAAAATTTAGTTTTCAATCAAAAAGGGTATCAACAGATATATTTCCCAGTTATTGGTGTTGTCACTGTGCGTGTGTGTGTAAGGCTCAAGCCCTTACTGAAGTCGATGAGAAAGCGTCCATAGCCCTTGCGCTGGTACTGTGGAAGAATCATGATGCATGATACGTTGTATTTCTGTTGACAGTGCTTCTCCTGAAGAAGAGGGAAAGACACATTCCATCACTGGAAAACAAATCATGGAAACTACATCACAGAGCAGGCCTGTGTGGGTGTGCAGCAGGGTGTTGGTGATGCTGCGTCCGCTCACTAACTGCTGTGTTTTGGCAGCGAGGTGGTATGTTAATGGGAGCACCTGCAACTGCAAACTCCACAGAGGGGCAACGGAGCTCACAGCACCCAGTGTTTAAAGGACACAACACGAGCATTTGTATGTTTGTAGGAATGTACCCGCGTGGAGACATGCCAATGAATTTCAATTCCATTTGATTTAAACGTATTTTTTTCTCCACTTTGCTTCATGCAGTTGTAACAGAGGTATGTTTTCTTTCAACGTGAAAAGGGCATGGTACTGGTGGTGGTGTGGACACTGATGATACAAAATTCTACCTAGAAATCCATGATGAGGCTGGGAGCATCTTGACCATACCTTGGAGAAGTAGCCAACAAGGTGGCAACCTTTGCCGTCATTCTGGGTAAGAACATAGAAAAGGAAGGGCTCCACATCATAGTAGAGGGTCTTGTGGTCCAGGAACAGTTTGGCCAGCAGACACAGGTTCTGACAGTAGATTGTGCTCACGTTCCCATCAACCTGTTGTGGATTAGTGAGAAAACAAATCAGTACAACACCATGACACAAAATATCTTAAATGACTACTGCTCAGTCCCAGAAACACGACTGTCCAGAAGTTCATCTTTAAGCTGCTATTCGAGAGTTGTGGAACAAAGTGAAGGTGAATGGAGAAGAAGTTAGTGTCAGACAATGATCTCAGCTCTGTCTCTGGAGACCCCAGCAGACAGAGAGGGTGAAGGAGAGAAACAAAGAGCTGTAAAGAGAAAGAGAAGGAGGGAGGCTCAGGCTGGCAGCTCGCCAGCTATCTCTGCTCTCCTCTGAGCGAGGATGGACTGCAGAGCGGGGAAACAGAAGCTGCAGTGGCCATGGCCTGCAGACAACAATCCACTGAATTAATCTGCTGCTGCGCTGTGAGACCCACAAAAACAGCTCCAGAGTTAATTGTTAATTATGAATTCTCCTAAAAACAGTGACTTTCACTGATGTCAGAAACAAAATAATATTGCCAATTAATCATTTTAGGAATATGACCAATCAACATGTTGTATATTCATAAAGTTGTGATTATGTGGTCACGTGATTAATCGCCCATGGCTAAAAATAAAAATTAGTGGGTCCTGGTAATAGTATGGGAAGCATGGAATCCATTTTTGACAACTAAGTGTAGATTGAGGTCACTACCAGGGCTATAGTTAGAACATTAGGTACAATTGTGAGGTTCTTTCACAAAGAACGTGGCTCTAACTAGCTGTGGTTTGCCCGCTCAAAGGAGGCCCATCCGTCTCTGTTACAGTGTCATCCACCATCACTCACATTACTTCATCTTTCTTCTGGTCTTTCTGAACAGCCCCTCACCTCAAACACAGAGACATCATCCTTCCTGTAGATCTCATTAGCAGGGGGGTGGAACCAGTTGCACTTCTTCATGTGCTGGTAGAGGATGCTGCGACTCTTCATGTAGCGCAGGCAAAACTCACACAAGTAGAGTTTGGGTAGTCTGGAGAGGGAAAAGGAAGTTGAGTGCAATGAAAAATGGAAATGTGAAGCATGGTCACAAATACACAGCTGGAGCTGTAATGAATTGTCCATTCATGGATGAGTTGACAGGACATTTAGTGGCAACTATTTTGACAATGTTTGTTGGCATTGTTTAAGCATTCTATGGTTCTGGTCTCTCGAGCCTTGTCACAGCACAGCAGCCAACAGGACTGCTACAACATTTTAAAGGTTAATAGAGATATTTTTGTACTGAGGGGGTCAATATTCAAATACCTACTAAAAGCACATTTGGCAAGCAAAATGGTATGCCAGATTTTATTCAACAGTTGCATAAATACACACAGTTGATAAAATGAATACACCCTCAGGATATTTGAATCAAATCACCTCACTGGCTAGTAGGTGGTAAAGCAAACAACCTTATAATTGAGCTCCATTAAGCTGGTGGTGATTTCTATGCCTACAAGTGGGACTGGAAGCTAAGTGCATTATGCTGTTGTGCTTCATTACGGTGCATTACTTTACCTGCTGTACTCCTGGGGATAGGGAGACGAATACCATGTCTGGATTTCAAACTTGCCAAATTCGATGACTGATGGACAGCGCATCTGAGGGTCTGGTGGACCCGTCACCCCGACTTTCTGTTTGGATACGCAACAAAGATGAAGGAAGAAAGGGAAGGAGAGACATGTAAGGTCAGTTCCAGGTTTACTACAAGAGAGATTAGCAGATCATGAGGTAAGTAGATTACACACCAGGGACTGCTGGACGAGGATCTTACACTCTAGTGTGACAGCTAGGGAGAACAATGGGTGTCTAACAAACACATCAGTAATACAGGCAAACCAGGACCCAGGAAAAGATCAAGATTACTTCTGAACTGTTGGAGAGATTAAGCTACCTGCTACTTGGTGATGGAACTCCAAGTACGGCTGTGAAAAAGCACTGCCTCAAAATTTCTAAAGACCAGTTTGCACATCCCTGCCTGTCTTTTATGATGATCGTGTAGTCTAATCCACTGCTACTCAGCCTAGATAATCACATCGACCCTTTTCACACACCATTAACTCTTACAACTCTGCCTGCATCGAACACTTAAACACTGGTGTGAATATTCCAGTCATTATCTGGGATAGTGTTTTATATGAGTCCCATGACACTGGCCAAGCAAATGGCTCTCAGGTCAATCTACAGCAGCGCTGCATGAAAACGGTCATTAATGTGGCTACTTTACGTCTCCCCTCGACTGTAACTACACTGAGCTGCTCTGCTCAATGTTCACTCCATCAAACATGTTCTCTGATACCAGCACTAACTTTGTGTGCCTTACTGAGACATGGCATGCACCACTCCTTTCAAACATGGAGCAGGGTTTGCCATCACTCACAAGAAGGATATGAAATTCAAGCAAATTTCCAATGACAACCCTACACGTCTCATTATCCTGGACTGAAGCTGATGTCCTTCAGTTACCCCTCATTATTTCCATCAACCGTTGATTTAAAACCAAACTTTTGATCCTCACAAAAATCCTACACTCATCGTCTATGATAAAGGGACATTTGAATATACATGCTGAATCTGGCAGCTGTTTCATGACAAAATTAATTTCTATCTGTCTCTCTCACAGCTCATTGACTTTTCCTCCCGAAACGTGCCTGCCTCCTACAGGCCTCGTCTGAGCCAGTGACTTCATCTTTAACACCTGGGTGTTGTTGACTCTGCTCTTTCTGACCACACTCTCATCACAGCTAAAATCCAGCTCCCCCACCACACAGTGGGTTTACATAATATGACGTGCAATGACTCCAGCCTCAGTCACAGACTCACAAATCTCTCCCAGGTTCCCCTGCTGATGCTGCCTCACTCCACAATTTTATCCGGCCCCTTCATCAGCGTAACCACTGTCCCATCTCTGCCCATTCACCACATTTTGAAGACATTTAATATTTTGTCTGTGTACCTGTAGTGCCAGCTCCTGGATGTGTCTGAACAGTTCAATGTCTTTTTCTGTGAGGTTCTCGTGGCCAGGCAGTTTGTCATCTTCATCACGCCAGTCGCTGCCTTCCTGATTGTCTGAGGATGGAAACACAGCGGACATTAATACCAACCTAGTAAGCAGCTTGTTAGACAGGGTGCCAAGATGTCTGCTGATTGATTTTCACAATGGTGCTACTGCCACAGGAGACGGACATCAAGGCATTTATACACTGTTTACAGTTCTCTTAAAATTAACCCTGATAAACAATATCTTCTTTGCTCTCCTCTTTCCAAAACAATTCAACTGGAATGAGCTCAAAGTTAAGCCTTCAAACGCACAGGACATGAAGTGCTCAGAGAATGTGTCCCACTACATTTAGGTCATGTTAACCAGTGAAGGTGAACGTGTTACCTACTTTGCATGCTTATGCATGTGAGTCTCTCAATACAACAAGTAAAGCACATCATAGACTGATCTGATACATATTTTCACTGATGAACCTACTGATGTGGTTGAAGGCTTTTAATACACATGTACGCAGGTTGTGAATCATTACTTGTCTTGTGAGAAGTTTCTTTGAAAAAGCTGGATAATCGTTTGAACCTGTTTATCCATTGTACATCAAAAAGAGAGTTGAAACAGACATTGGTGCAAATGAAACTAGAAGTGAATGCTCCTGAAGCATCTGCATCTTCAGCATCTTCAAGGACCAATGTGTCAGATTTAGGGACATCTAGCGATAAGGTCTTGCAGGTCTGCAACCAAGTGAATACCCCTAGCCTCATCCCTCACTTTGCACATGGGCAGGGAAACCTGTGCTGGTTGCAAAACTCATGAAAAACGTGAAAGGTGCTCTCTAGTTTGTCCACTCTTGGCTATTGTAGAAACAGTTCAAAACAGTTCACACGCTGCAGGGCTCCAATGTCCACTTATTTACTGCAGCCATGTGAGGTTTCGAGCACAGCTGCTCTTCATCAGACAAAAATAACATTATCCGATGCTGCACAGCGCAGTCACATGACACAATCACGTCAACCAAGTCTCGAATGGACTGTCATGGAAAGAGCAAACATTGCAAACACAAAACATATAGTTTCTATCGTAAGCATACACACAGCTTTATATCCTTCACTTTTGTCCTTCTCTTTTTGTAGTCATAACATACTTACATCTATAGCAAAATCTAACATCTCACATCAACCAGAGTTGTATAACTGCAGACTAAAATTCATCCAGCCATAGCAGTGAAGCTATGTGTGTGTAAGCACACAAACACAGCTAATCCTTACCCCCCCTATCATCTCCTTCTCCTTTGCGATGGGCTTTCTTTCGGATGCGGCACTGCTGAGAGTAATCCACCACTTCCTGCCGTGCCTTACGTCCCTCGGGCGACGGTGTGAAGAACTTTGTGAGGGCGTCGATAAGGCCCTTGGTCTTGTTGTTGAAGCGCAGGCTGCTCTGCGACAGGTCATCATCGTCCCGCAGCGAAAAGAGCAGCCGGTCATCACCAGGGTAACCCTCGCAGGACGAGCTGGAGGATGAGTTGGCTGAGGCCGAGCGCTTCCGTCGGCCACGCCCGCCCAGCTTCTTGAAGGGCCGCCCCGGTCTGTGGAGGGAAAAGAGAGGAGTCTAGTGGAGACTGTGTGAGGGGGTAATAAAGCTCGCTGGGTCCAGAGTTCTGCTTATAGGACCACATATGTGCCGAATGGACCACAACTGTACTGTGTTGTTATATATAGATATTTCTAAATTACACAGAGAAGAGAAATGGCAATAAAAGAAAAAAATAGCTGGAAGCTCATTCTGGAGAGTAGGCGTTGCAGCTGTAAGCTCCTCTGCACTGGTAAAGCACATACATGGCATCGTGCTGCTGCTCTCCACTGGGCTGACATTGAAGAAGACGCCATTAGCTGAAGGTGTTGCTTTACCTGTTCTTGGGTCGCCCCAGCGGTGCGTTGTAGCGCCGTTTGATTTGTGCTGCCTTTTCATGTAAAAGTTTCTTTCCCTTTCTCCTGGGTTGGCAGATTTGACAAATCCACATGCCTGGGAGAGGAACAGAAAAGACACACATTAGACGAGGCCGACACCAACAGGACGTATTGACTACATTAGTACTTCATTAAGAGGAAGAAGCAACAACTCAAGAAGTCATTTAATGTATGAGCTTTATGTACGGCTTCAGAGTTAACAGAGCTGTCCATTTACCTTTTGGCATCCGCGTGAGGGGAGGATCACAGCACTCCATGTGGAAGCCCCGGTCACAGGAGTCACAGAACAACATGTTGTCCTGTGTAGCACACACAGTCGTGTTTCCATCATTTTTGGGGACATTACATAGACTAACATTCATTTCCATAACCACTACTTGCCTCGCCCTAACCTTAACCCAAATCTTCACCCTAAAATTTAATGATTTACATTATGGGGACTGGCATTTTGGCCCCATAAGGAAGGCGAGTCCCCACACTGTGACTGTGTGAACACATTTATGTCCCTACAACTTGAAGCACTTTCTAACTTTTGATAAGCTTTCACACATTTATGCACAAAAATGTATTAAAATATTTGATTTTGCTACTCACATTTGAACCATACTTGGTTCCTATTTTAGTCTCCATCTCACAGATGGCAGTACGTTGTGCATTTCGTCTCACCGTTAAACCTCCCTACAAACATTTGAATAACAATGATTCCTCACTTGACAAGTAAGAGAAAATAGTGAAACCACGCAGAGGTTGACTAAAATAGCTCAATCCCAGGACCACAGATATGTCTATCAGCATCTCTATCTGGCACTTAAGCGGAGAAGAGAGCGATCAGAGACACTCTTAAGCTGCCAGTCCGCCATATTCACTCATCCACTCACCGCATTCTTTCCTTGATCTTGACAGCTGCTGCAAGTCTTGCATTCGATGCACTGCCACCACAGAGCCTTGACTCGTGCTGTGAGCTCTGGGGAGAACTTGAGACAGGACGGGTGGCCTGCAGGTAGACAGACACACATACACAAACAAGTGCATCAACGTCACAGACTTTTTTCGTCGCTGCTGACTGACAGCCATGACCCACTTGCATCATTGTACGAGAAACAAGCTCCTTTTGGAATTGAAAGCCCTCACTGAATCAAACCTGGCTGCATAAGGAGTGTTCAAACATAAATGACAATCTGTCAGAGCGATGCTTTTGCTCTGTTTGAAGAATAGCAAACAAGACGACATTGTCTGGGATGGAAAACCACTGAGGAAAGAGAAGCAACACTATCTCTCCTCTGCTTTCACGAAGCGATGTCAGGCCTTTGTGACAATACTACAACTCCTGCTAGAGAAAAAGACATTTTGAAGGGAACACATTTTTTTCTGAAACATAGACCTGTGCCAGTATCTGTGTGTTCAAGCATTATGTTCATCTTAGTTCATACAGTCTAAGCATGTTGGTCTATAGCAGTGATCTTCAACTGGTCATGAAACTCATGTAGCTGACACTTGTCACATGCTCTCGCGACACATGTCCTTTTCCTCACGCAGTGAAAAACGTTTTTAAGTGATAATGGCACAAAAAGGGAACAGCGCATGGACAGACAAGGGTCATCGGCTCTTCTGGCAGCAGCATCTCTGCCTCCTCTGCACTGTCAGTCTTCTCTTTTCGTGCTGTTAACAGTACAACCAAAACTTCTCATTACAATAAAAAAAAAAAAATTGGTTTAATTAACCCCCCAGAGAACTGGCTCCTTGGCCTGAGAGCATTTTCTAGATAAGTATAGTTACTGGTATGAGTTTTCTGTAGTTTTCAGTAGTCTGTTCACACTGATATGGGCAAACAACATTTTTTTTAACTGAACATCTGGCCCCAACAGTGTCTGCTTTGAAAGTTTCTGACCCTTGGACAAATGTCATTGAGGACCACTGGTCTGTAGGTTAATTTGCATACAGACACTCACTCCACAAACAATTTCGATAGCCTGGAGCTACCAGCTCCTTTAGCCTCGGGTAAGTGCAGTGTGAAAAGCCTACAAGCTCAGAAATTAAGTGCGCTAAACAAAGCTTGATGTGGGAACATTTCCTCCAGAAAGGTAACAAAGCTAAATGTATGCTGCACCATAGGGTTGGGCGGTATAACGGTATATACCGTGCAACAGTACAATTGCATCCACTGGTTGAGATTTGGCAACACCGAGCCATCTCTGAAGCCGTATCAGACACTGTCAGTGCTACACATCAAGCGAGTGGCTGCGTTGAAGACGTTGTGGCTGCTTCATACTCTTTTCTACCTGCCTGTATATTACTGTCTACTCTTTCCTTGATATTGCAATACATCCATGTAGTATGGATATCAAGGATATCAATGCAAAACCTAATTCTGCAGACACTGTCCAGAGTTCACATCTGCTATATATATTCGGGGCGGCAGTGCGATGCAGCAATATAGCTGTCTAGCAAGGTCACATGATTTGAGTCTTTTTTTTTTTTTTAAAACTCAGATATTGTCTCGTGAGGCAGTTGTTTTTGTTGGTATGGAATATATATACTGTGATAGATGATTTTGGCCACATTAAGAACAAGCACCTGACAGCTATGTCATGAGACCTATATGCTGCCAGTCAGTGTGGTAAAGGGCAAGGAACTCAAAGGGCTAGTTCGGTACCTTGAGTCCAAGTAGATTATGCCATTCAGAGCTACTGTGACTAAACACACTGAAAAACACTTTGTGGAGAAGAAGGATGAGCTAAAAGTCAAGCTAGCCAGAGCAGACAAGCTAGCTCTGACCACTGACGGCAGGGGAGCTCTCACAAATGAAAGCGACATCAGTGCTACCTTCATCAGCACTGACTGAGAGAGGTGTTAAGTTAAACAATCTGAAATGTAAACAGTGAGACTGGAGGTTGTCATATAAAGACTGAAAGCAGTCAAAGAGTAAGAGATGAAGGCAGGTAAAATATAAACTGACAGAATTCCTGAGAGCTGCTGAATAATCAGTTGAAGACTCAGATTAAAAGTAACCACAACTGTCAGTTCAATTGTCAGTTGGAGGAAGTATTGAGTGCCTGAGGTAGTTCAAGTGTGTGCGCTGGAAAGAGTTAAGTGTGCAGGTTCATAAAATTATACTCACAGCAATCTTTGCACAGCTCCAGGATGTGTGCTTAGCATTGTGCTTGTGTTTGTTTCTAACAAATGCAAAAGCATTTTTACAAAAAAAAAAAAAAAAAGTTGATTCCTCTCCTGACATTGATTAAACCCATTCTGAGAATGTCACTGGTACACTGCTGTACACAGCATTGTGGTGTATACTGTGGTGTTTTTAAAGAGTCACAGGTCTTACTGGTCACAAAGCAGCACTCACCACTATTGCCACAGTCGGCGCAGGAGATGAGCTCCTCCGGCCTCTTATCGCGATTCTGCTCCTTGGTCCCCAAACAGAAGCTGCAGATGGGGATGGGCTCTGCCACCGGCTGGCAGAGGGACAGAGCAGAAGGGGAAGGGGGACACGGGAGAGGGGAGAGAAAGTGGAGACTGTCAGTCAACTTAACAGCTTAATTGTACAAATGAAAACAACAAAGTGGCCTTGTGTGCCCTGCCACAGTGGATGACTGTGGCAGTGTGCAGTAACTAGCCAAGAACTGAAAACGACAAAGACACCATACAGCATGTGGATCTGTGAACAGTGAGTTCATGATAATGAAGAGAATGAGAGGGACTGTGATGAGTGAGCTTCCATAATTTATGCAACACGTCACATTAGAGGCTGCCATCATGGGTCATTGTCTCTGCTGACTCCTGCGTTCTTTGATCAAAAGCTGTAACTCAGTTCCTTTGCTTGTAAGAGCTGAGGAGTTTCATTCCAGAGCACCCTGTCCCATTTCGACACTTATTCTCAAACATGGCATCAGACAATCAGTTCTGGGGCCGCATAAAAACTTAAAGCGTGTCCCGGAAAGCACAAACCACGTCAGCAGGTGTGTGCTCAAGACACAAAACAAACACGTTAACTGATATGCACACAAGCACAAACCTACGCCGGGTTTGTGTCCACAAAAACAAAAGGCTGGATAACACTTAACATGTTGTTCTGGCATCAAATAGGAATTGCGTGTCCAATAAAGCTGAAAAATCACATCCCTGGAGCACCACAGGTGCACTTCACACAGGCACAAACACGAGAGGGAGGGGCCATGGGGTGACTCTCCTTGAAAGTTGCTGGAGCCTGGAAGCCCTGAGGGGAAGTGGTAGCTTAGCGCTACCTCGGAGTATACCACATTTTCAGCAACACATTCTGTTTACTGCTGGGTAGTACCCAACAGACATAAATCAGGTTTGCATTACAGTCACAGTTTAACCACAAAACTCTTCATTGAAGTGCAAAATAATCAACAGCTCCAGTAACCAGCCACTTATATGGTCACTGGTACAGCCAGTTGTTTCTAGACGACACACAGTGGGCTGAATAAAGCTCATCTGTGTGCAATCGAGGAGTGATTTTAGGTTAAATACACCTGCAAGATATATTTGGTGAAAGGTGGAACGAATGCAAGTCAATTTTATGACAAAAATCCTGTCATGAAGACAAACCTGTTAATCCTGCTGAGTCTGGCAAGTGATATAGAAGCATCTGTGGCAGTAGCACCAGACTACAGAGCAGCTTCTTTCCTCAGGCTGTGAGACTCGTCAAATCATGGAGGGCCCTATGATCTCCACCATGCAGAAAACACGCACGGAATCGCACAATTTGATCATAAAAATGGAATTACATGTTAAACACAGAATGCCGCAGAAATTGCCAAAAAGAGGATGCAATTCTAAAAAAAAAAAATCAGGGTTTTCACTACTATTACACGCAGTTTATTTACTATAAAACTAGCTTTCCTTTTATGATTTCTGGTTTTGTAAGGAGCATAAAGGGACACAATGAGCATTTTGTTACACAACCCTGTCATAGAATAATAAATGAATGAACCTTGTACCTTCAACATTCCACCAAACAAATCTGAGATTCATTTAAAAAGCACCAATCAGGAGAAGAAGAGTGCAAGACCATTTCAAGGCACTGACTATCCCCTGAGTGCAGTATGTTGAAGAGGAAAAAGACGTAACTGTGGCACAGCCTGCCCAGAGCAAGCTGTCCTAAAAACTGAGTGAGGAGAGAACAAGTGATGGCTACTCTGAAGGAGCGGCAGGAAAATGAGAGACACTGCATCGAACATCTGTTGGCCCACTGCTTCCACATTCTCGGCTTTATGGCAGAGCACAAAGAGACAGACGCACACATGACATCTGGGCTGGTGTTTTCCAGCAGCAACATGCGAGACAAAGTGGAGGAAGTTTCTTTGATCTGATGACACCAAAGTGGAGCTTTTTGGCCGTCTTACTAAACTTTAATGTTCGGTGTGATTCTCCGCTGCATGTCAGCGCAAACACTGCATGGTAGCAACATGCTGTGGGGATGCTTCTCAGCAGCAGGATGCTGAAGGTAGAGGGCAACAGGACGGCAGCAAGATCTGTAAGAGAACTACCACACGGGACAAGGCACATGCCCAAATATAAAGCCCGAGCTTGAAAACAACAATGTCCTGGAGGCACAATACAGACCTCAATCCAACCCAGGACTTGAACATTGCTGTTCACTCCCAGTCTACCTGAAACAGTCTACCTGCACTCACAACTCAACTGTAAACCTGGCTTGAAGAGGATAATTGCTGAGAAATGATTTTTTGTGTCTTTATTAATGCTTACTTCTAATTAATCTGCAGATTTGTTTTAACTTTGACTTTGTTTTGTGTTCATCAGGGTCAAAAAAGCTTAATTATGCCACTAATTATTCTAAGGTGTAACACAATAAAACACAAGAAAAAATCTGGGGCAGGTGGACAGTTTTCCAGACACAATAAAGCCAAATATTTCAATACTGTGAAACAAGATACACTCAAGGCACTTCATAATGAAGCATCTTTTGTATAAAATACCTTTTAACACACAGAGCTCCCAACATTGCCTGGTTCAAGTATCTGAGTGAAAGAATGATTTTGATGAGCTCACGAAGAAGCACGAGCAGACATGCATCGCACACTTTGTTTCAGAAGCCCGTGTTTGCTCTCTGTTGAGACTGTGTCAGCCAGAAGCTCGTTCAATTAATGCAACTTTATGAGCAAGCTGCCGGTCAGTAACACAAGTATGTCATTCTCCTTCTGAATTCATTTGGCAGCCCTCATGCTCTTAGCAGAAAGTTAGCCTGTGATAATGTCATATTTTAAGAGGCAGATACTGTAATCATCACATGGCAAACCGCTAATAGAACCACTGAGTTTATTTTTAGGAGAGCCACACATGAAATCTTTTTCTCTCCATCCCCTCACATGTACATTGTTTCTACCACAACTTAACTTCCATAAAATAAGATAAGGCTTTATTAATCCCACAGTGGGGGAATTACCTTAAACTAATCTGTACATTTTAGAGCATCAGAAATCTTTGGAAACTTTGCAGGAGGCTCACATTTGTGGTCACAACATACACTCCAACCCTCCGGGGACAATCCCATCATTTTCTTAAAATGGGAAAAACAACAACATGACATTCACTGAAGATGGAGTTGCGAGGTTTTCAGCAAGACAACAGTGAAAATTCACATAGCTGCAGAGAGCTGGGTAGGCAGCAGGTCCTGGCAGGGAGGAGACAGGGACAAGAGCTTGATTTATTGGGTTCATTTCCTTCTGAGTCAGGCTGCTTCCAACATCCCCACCCCCCCCCCCCCACCTAACAGCACAGGGCCGGAGAGAGAAAGAGAAACAAAAGGTATGGAGTGAGGGAGCAAGGGAAGAAAGAGGTAAACAGAGGGACGGAGGTTGTAAAGAATGAAAAGTGAAGAGAGAGGCAGATTAGCAGGATGCAGAGGAAGACTAAGCCGTAGAGAGGATAAGTGTAAGCATCAGCTCTCTTATATCTGAGACCATTTTACATTCACCCAGGAAAGAAAGATATGAAATGGTGATCATGTGCTGGGTTATCCCACAAGACTCCAAAGGAAGTCACTATCAATCTCCATATGATGCCAGTGCACAGTGAAAACAGCTATATTGGCCTGCAAAACAAACACAGTCAGTGGAGAGAAATGGAAGTCAGCAACAGGAAGAAAGAGAAGAGAAGAAGAAGCAGCGTGGAAAAAGACAGAGCGAGGACAAAAATAAGAATCCAGAGGGCAAGAGAGCGAATGGAAATGGAAAGTGTAAAGAAAGAGAAAATCTGCAGCGGCAGTCCTCTGAGCAGCCTGTGTGCAACCAACACCTCAATCATTCCTGACGCTTAACCCCTTCCCCGCTGGACGAGGTCAACTGCTCCCACTGGCCCTGTGAGCGCTCGAGTAAACAGCAGCCGAAAACGAGCAAGCGTCACCTTCCACGCACACACAGACACCTTGTACAGAGAAGCGCGTTACAGTGAGGCTTCAGTTACTGGCTGCCACTGTAAATTAATCCCCAACAGATACTAAAAAATGAAAAGCTAATCCTCCCTCCACGACAGGGATATTGGAATAGCGAAACACAATCCTCAAATTCCTCCTGAGAGCTGTTTTTCCTCCCTGTTTCAGCCTTTTCTACCTCAGCCAGCACTGGCTGCCAGGACTGTTCTTACACCACAACGCCGCTCTAGAAATTTCTCACAGCGACTGACTGTTTGAGTTAAGTGTCACGGCCGACATTTGACTTGAGACGTGTGTGTGCGTGCATGTGTGTGTGTATGTGTGGAGGCGTGCGTATCTATTTTAAGCCTGTGTGGTCATGCTTTGGCATCTGCTCTTTTCTTTTTCCCCAACGTAAGGAGGATTCAGGAACAAAATGTTGTTCTGAGCCAAAAAGACACGCCTTGTGGCAACTGTTAGCAACTAGCTGCAGTGACTGGGTTGACTTGAAATACCATACAAACATGTCTTACTAGATACGGGCTCCTCTACAAATACACGCCTATACACAGGCGGGCAGGTGAAGGGGCCCATGTCAAACGGAGATGACAAACCTATCCGTGCTTTACGGATCAATTAAGCACAACATTGTCAAACACAATCCATACCATCTGAAGCATTGTTTTCCAGTTCTTGTTTTCATATGGCTGAAATTAATACTTGGGGCAATATGTAGCATTGTCTGAAACACTGTACAGGGAGATAATAGGTTATAGAAAACAACCAGTGGTGGCCCCGTTTCCCCTTTATAAACTGGCTTCTGTTATCCACAGACAGAGGACATGAGAGTGAGACAGGAAGGAGAGAACAATGGAGGAAGGACGAAAGGAGAAGAAGAAATGATGGAGGAGGGGAGAAAGGATAAAAGGCAATAGGAGAAAAGAGAAAAAGGGAAAAGCGTTGCTGTTGTCCTTGTCTCAAGTCAAGGATCTCATTAACATGGGAACCCAATTTCAGCAGCCCCCCTCCACCACCACACTTCCCTTATGGCTGCACCCACCCCAAACACAAACGCATTGATCACTTTTACAGGACATACTCTGCCAGCACAGCAACACACAAACACGTACGCACTTGTTCCAAAAGTCATTAGATGCACTACGTGCTCGCAGCCATTAGACACGCCTTGACATACTTTCGTCACTTTTTCATATAACAGCGCGCCAGCATGCATGCATGGATGTTTAAGTGACATCAGCTGACTGAAATCCCTGCAGCCCCGCTTGCCTGGAAATGAACTGGTCCACATTTCCTTGACAGTCTGAGGAAGACCCTGTGTTGTGCCAACATGCCCTCCCTTCGGCCAAGCATCACCCTCCATTAAAAATGGAGGTTAGCCAGGGAGCACAAAGCTAAATCACTGCATCAAACGGAGCGGGCCTGGCAGTGCTCCAGCCGTCACTTCCACAGCTGCTCAACACATTGGCTCTATTTGCGGGGTGGTGAGGTTAGCCATACGCAAGGCCTCACACAGCTACACTTCCCGTGCCAAATGACATTCACATCACAGTCACTGGTGAGCTCGAGGTAACTGCTCCCTCCTGGGCTCTGACACTGCTGCTAATGCAGTTTCTATAGACTTGGGGCTAACAGTGTCTGTTCCTGGTTGCTCTTCTGCAGCCAGCAGGGTCAAACTGGAACGCCTTCACCGAAAAGACAAATGATGGCTGAGTCTTCACACTGGCGAAGCTTTGGCACTGTGTATGCACACTGTCCAGCATCTGTTTTGCATGTGACACAGACCTTTATCATAATTATGTCAAAAGACAGATGAAAACTGTTGAGAGTGAGGTCTGCGGATTATCTTTAGCAGCTTGAGTAAAAACACATTGCTTAAACCACAAACGAAATTCTATTCCTGATGATTGTATTTGGGGTGGCAGCAGACCTCGGATTAAAATATCACAAAAAATGCAAAAATGGCAAGATACCACTAAAGTTAAAGAGGAAAATATGTTCAGTGTGATTTGTGTGAACTGGCCCTTTCAACAAAATGAATGCTCACATTTTTTTTTCCATATCTCCCCTGGTGTGTACCGCTCACTGTCAAACAAGAAGTGGGTCTGTGGTAGCAGCGCAGCACAATGTTAAAGCCGGTGCCATCACACAGTGGAAAAAAACCTTTTCAACTTTAGGCACTAATAATAGGTCAACTGAGGCCTCAGCTCTGGCAAAATGGAAACTGCCAAGGAAATGGAGGCAGAAATAAAGACGTTTTCATCTCTTCCTTAAGAAAATAAATGGTCCAAAAACAACTACAATAGTTGACAATAGAGTCAAGAGAAACCATTTCATGGCACCCAACTCAGTCATTTTCCCAGCATTGCTGTGGTGTAGCACTAACCCTGAGAATGTATCCACCCGTCCAGCGAACACACAAAACCATCTCCTGTGACTACACATGATGTAGCAGCAACGGGGGATGGGAAGGTGAGAGAGAGAAAATGACGAAGAGGCAGGTTGCACCCAAGGCACATAATCGATGTCCAAGTGGCAATACATGCATGATGTCTTCACCTTGAGCAAACATAAGCAGAGGTAATGTGTGTGATGTTACAGGGAGGTGGGGGTCGTTCCAATACCGGTAAAGTGGAATGAATTACAGCTGATAAATATATCTATTATGGTTCATAATAAGAGTTGCCTAATGTAGCAGCTCTACATCCACAACCAGCAGAGCAAACATTAGCCGTAGGATGCCCCTCTGTTAAGGGGTCAGTGGGATGTTTTGGAGGGAAATCAGCACATAACACCATGTACGAGCCGAAAATGTGACCGTGTGTGTGTGTGTGTGTGTGTGTGTGGTGTCCACGAGTCACTTTTTTCACACGTCCTCACGGTGACACTGCACGTCCACATCGAGAACTCTGGTTCACCCCGCTCCAGCTGTTGAAGAGAGGGCAACCGCGGGGCAGGGATATTGCTCTCGCCTATTATGACAGGATGAACATCTCACTCACACACAACTCCATACCCACGCGGATACACACACACAAAAGCTCAGCGTCAAGCCCATCCCACCTAATAGCCATAGCCTCATACTGCTAACGGGCGCTCAGGGAGGCAATGAGGTTTGCCATCTATATATCCATGACCCCTGGTTGACTTCACTCCCCCATTCACCTCCCCCTTCATGACCTGGCAATGGTACCCTATTAGGGTGAGACGGGGGAGACAGAAATAGGGTCTGGGATCCCGTTTGAATGGAGCGCTCTGACACAAACACCAGCGCGTTGAGTACACAAATCTCCCAGCAAATGGGGTCACAGCCAGTGCTGAGCCATTTGTTTTGATTTTCCTCCACCCCCCTTACCTTCACTCACACACTCTCACACTCATAACTGTTAGCAATCATGCGGGGCGATATGGCAATGATGCATCAGTGGAAGAGTGGGGGAATGGAAGAGAGTGATCGTGCACCACCCGACTGTCTTTCGTGTGCAGCTACTATCTCTTAGACACAGACTAACATATACATCAACAACACACCAACAGCCACTCGCAAGACGCTTGTGATAGAGCAACAATACGGTTGCATTCTCTGGAGAGATATATGAAGGAAACATCGCAGGAAGAAGAGTAAACGGGCTTGTGTGAATGCCAGACACAAATGTTAACTTCCTCACTGCTGCAGCAGCTTCTCCATGCCCCATCTAGCCAGAAGACGAGTCACAATCAACAAAACATCCCTATTCACATTCACACGTTCATAATCTTTGACAGATGAATAATGTCACTGATGCAACAGGGTACCATTTTTCTCAAAAAGCAAAACTGCTTGCGTTAAAATTCACTTTCTGCCAGTGTCGAGTTTGAATTTGCAGGATCTGGTAGAGCTTATTGGTGCAATATGAAGCTCCATCAAAAATGAATTCACCTGCACAGAAACATTGTCTTCACATGACATATTAATTCATTCACTTGTGTTTTCATTTGGCTCTGTGAGGCAGAGCAGCAGGCTGATCAGCAGCTGAGTCAGAGAGAAAGAGGAGGTTGATCTCTGTGTGTCTTAAGAGGCGGGCCATCCACAGCCAAGCAGGTCACTGTGTTAGGCAGACCCCATGTGACTCCAGCCTGCTCTCTAGGCTAATCCTGCTTTGTGTGTATGTGTATGAGGGCCCTTACCCGGACCTTCTGTGGTTGTACAGCCTTCTACACACACACACACACACACACACACACACACACACACACACACACAGGGGCCAGATAAAGCCAGGAGCCAGTCAAAATAGTGTTTTGAGTCCGGCTAGTGTCTTCCAGATCTACTGGTTGTCTCATAATCTGACAGACATATGACCCAACAACAGGCCACTAGCCTGGCAGACAGTGTGTAGCTCTAATACATCGGTTTAGTTACAAGCTGGCTGTTGGAATGCATGTTTGCATATCTGTGGGCATCTGAAGTAGAGGATTTGTGACATGTGAACTGTGTGTGGTCTCGTGTGAGTATACCCTCAGTTTGTGTTTATGTTTGTGTATGTCACATTTTATGTTTCTTTCTCTGCATGTAGTTGTATGCTTTTTTGTTTTTTGTGTGTGTGTGTGTGTGTGTGTGCGTGCGTGCTTGTGTGTGTGTACACATATCTGTAGCCCTTAGAAGCAGAGGGTAACAGCCGGCTGCTCTCTCTGATCAGGTTACAAAAGTGGGTGTGTTCCCGCTCTCCTCTGTCGCCTGCATGTCTGCCTCTCCCTCTCCCTCGCTTTCTTCTCCCTCTGTGTCTCTGCCTCTCTCTCCCTTTCTGGTTACAGAGGCCTGGAGCTTGCGTCATCCCGGCCTCTTCCTCTGGCACCACTACAGACCACCTCTCTCTCACTTGTCTGTGTTCCTACCGTTCCCTCTCTTCCTTTCTTCCTCCTATCTCCTGACAGCTCCAGACAGGGAGCAGCCCTGCAGCTGGTCCACACTCCCAGCAGGAGGCTGGGAGCCATGTGACTCTCTCCCCTGACCTCTTCCTCTACCTCCTCTGCTGAACACTGGCCCACCAGCCGCCCACCCAGCATCATTCCAGAATTGCTCGCCTGGACCATGGCACACACGCACGCACACCTGGAATTCTGTCACTCATACAGTCACTCAACAAAGCAATGAAACACTGACTAACTGGTTTAAGTCTTTCTAACACATCCCCTGATCCAGTCTCCTCAGCACACAATGAAAATGTCTTAAACAAAAAACACTGCAGTTTGTGGGAAGATGCTCAATCTGGCATCTGCCTGATCTTACAAATACTCTTCTCAGCCACTTCTAAAATAACTGCAATATGCTATCTGGGGTAAACCACTATACCATATGCTGGATGAAAACTCGCGACTAATATTCACAGTCAAAGGCCTTACTGAGCTGCAGTAATTACAACCTTGTAGGCCATGACCAAGTTGCAGAAGCAGAGAAAATGCAGCGCAAACATCTTGGGAAGTGCCAGTTGATAGATATGGACAATTCTGAATGTGCAACAGCAGTTATGTAAGTGGGATGTATGTTGTATGGATTGCAGAAAGACCCAGAGAAAGTGTGTTCTCTTCTATTCACTGATCACTTTTCATTGGTTCCAATGTCTTGATTTCTTGTCACAATTGCCTGAGCTGATGTTGTTTCACAACGATATTAGTGATCAGACACATGTAATGCCAACAGACTAAAGTGCTTTACAGACATTTTTTCTTTTTACACGTACTGTATTTATATAAAACTTTTTCTATCAACAGTGATCAACAATATCCAAACAGTAAATGTCACATCCTTCTGACCAATAAAGCTCAAAATAAATGTGACCAGGTGTTAACAATTTAATGAATTTCATCAACATGTGTTAAGTTTGACGTGTGTGTACATCATTTGGTATGTTTGTTTGTTGAAGAGGTATATGCAGAAACAATACCTTGTCTTTCTCATGGGGCAACAACCGGACAGGTGGCAGTGATTCCAGCGACACCGTCCCGGTCCCGTCATCCAGGGAGCTGCTACGGCTGACGAGCTGGAACAGTGGACCCTGCTTGGCCACGCGTCCATGGGCCACGGCCCTCTTCAGGGCCACCCTCAGCTGCTGGTGGAAGAGGCCGGGCCCCATGGAGCCGCTGCCTGACAAGTAGGCTGCCACATCAGCCTGGCACTTGAGAAAGCGTTCAATGTTCTTTAAGGTGGAGCCGCCAGGCTCATGGAGCCCCTCCAGTGCCCGCTTGATCAACTTGTTCCAGTCAAGTCCCGGTTTCTTCCCTGAATGGGAGTGAGAGCTGCTACCACCACCACCACCACCACCACTGCTGCTGCTGCCGCCACCTCCTCCTCCTCCACCACCTCCAGAGCTGCCACTACTTTTGGCCTTGGGCAGAGCCAAGCGCCCAGGGTTGTCGGGGTCCTTATAGGAGTTGAGGCCTTTGTTGGTGACCTTAAGGATGGTACCATCCTTGACACTAAGCTCCAACTGTTCCAGAACTGTTTTGCGGTCCAGGCCATGGGACATGGAGACAGCGTTGCAAATGCGCTCCTCTGACGGTCGCTGCTTCTGCTTCTTCACCTTCTTGATGGCCTCCAGGATCCATTGGGTGTACATTGGGTTGGCCAGTTTCACCATGGCTGCGGTCTGAATGGGTGCAGGGGCCCCAAGGCCTTACCGAAATGACCACACACAAAAAAACAGGGACTGTAAGCCAAGGAAACACCTGGCCTGCGCCGTAGCGCCGCGGCCTCCTCCTCTTTGCCCTCTGCCTGCTTACTATCCCTTGTCCTGGGGTCGCACAGAGAGTCCCTCAGAAGCTGAGTATGAGCAGCACGGTAATGAGCAGCTGACCATAGCACAAACCCCAAGACAACCCCCTACCCAATAAAATGCAGTGTACCCACCACCCACTCCAAGCCAGGTGAAGGTCCCTGGCAAGAAGCAGGTGGAGCGGAGGAAGTAGCAGGTATATAAGCAACTTAAACTCCCACAGTGCACAAGTCAGGGTAGAATAGATGTGATCAACAAAAGGGGCTTTCACAAAAATATGGTGTTTCCTACTCTGCCTGTCACAAAATACCAATGCATGGACAATAAAAACTGTTCATTCAGTTTCCTGTCAGTGGCAAACAAGCCAAGTGTCGATGTCACTTGTGGAAGATGTTTATGGTCTCCAAGATGTGAAATTAGTGTTTCAACGATAAAGGTGAGGGCAACACAGTAAATCTGTTTTCTGTGAAGTATAAAATTCCGGAAGATATTTCTTGCATCCACGTTTCCTTGTCTGTAGTTGTTCTCTCTTCCAGCAGTCTGGGCCTCTCAGCTCTGGGACGGAACAGATATCTCACCCCAGGGAGCAGCCAGGGCTGATCACCTTCATGCCTATTGCACTTCGGTAGCTGAGGAACCCTGTACAAAAAGAGAAATTAACACACAGACAGAGGTCAGCAAAATCTTGCAGAGAAAAGTGAAATATTGTTTGATAATGCAGGAGAAAATATGGCAAAAAAGCTGCCTTTAACAGATGATGAATTGAGACAATGAAATTCAGATAATCTGAGAGAGGGTAACACACATCTTTTAAGACAACACTGGCACACTATTAAGTGGCTGCACACAGAGACATAAACAAAGCCATGCATCCCCTCAGAAGGCACCATGAGGTTTAGCCACGCATTAATCACAAAACTGGAAATTAGGATGAGGAGCATTCATTCTACTGATGCATGTGACCTCTTAACAGCTATCATTTTTGTAAACAATCTCTGCCAAAACCAAAGCCAGACTCACACAGAAACTGTCCACGAATAAGCCTGTTCACAGCCTCTGATAACCACTGGAAATAGCATTTAATGATGGAAATGATGAGATGTGAAAAGAGTAAACATCATCCCTAAAACTACACGAGCAAGTTGACCACTGGGCTGGGAGAGTTGCTAACGTAAACATGATGCAGTCAAAACACAGACTGTTAGCAAACATTAGCTGAGAGGCTAGCTAAAAGTCGCAGCTAAGTCAATTGTCGCATTGCCAAACAGTCTATTGCGGCGCAGTTTACTGTAGCTGACATGATATTAGGCAGCTAAGTATTTGACAACAAGCCTTCCCGCTAACAGCTGTTGTTTAGCAAGCTAACGTTCGAAGCTAGCCAAGGAGCTAACGTTACGATTATGTTACTAACGTTACTGCTAACCCCAAACGTAAACAGCATGAAACGAGAGGTTAGCCAGCGCTCCGGCTCAAAAACACAACATTTTCCCCTTCGCCCGTTGTTTCAGACATAACGAACCTTCACACTGCAGCAAACACAGCGAATAATCTCCTCCTGAATGTCATTCAGATATTAACGTGAGATCGCGGCCTTGTAAAAGGCACAATGCAACTTGCAGACGGCCATCTCGGCTAGCGGGCAAGTGCAAAAGAAGATATCATAGCCGCGGATTCTGCAGTGTTCCATGCTCTGCGGCCTCCTTCTCAGCCGTCGCTATGGGCGAGGAGCCTCTGCCCGCTTAGACGCGTCCCTACAAGCGGTCCCCACCTCGCTTACTTCCTCCCTCCATCAACCGCCCTCCCACGTAAACGCTACAGCCTGCGGTGCGGTGAAGACAAGGCCGCTGGAGCGGAGTAGCTAGGCCTCGGCTCCCCCCTCCATGCCCCCCACCCACCTCCGCGATCATCATCCCTCCGTACCCCTCTCTCCCTCTACCTCTCGCGGTTCCCCAGAAAGCCCGAGCTGGTCCGGTTCTGGTTTACGAGGGAAGCTCGGGTAAAGCAGACCGTGGAAAAAAAATCTCATGCCCCCCGCCATTCCGGCTTCCGCTGCTACTCACCGGAATTTCGTGTCGAGCCGCCGTGGAGATGGTGCCAAAACCGTGCGAAACGGAGACAACAACAAGCCTAAAAATGCAGCCACAGACCAGGGGTTCTAGAGCCGACGCCATCTTTGAGTGAAACAGGAGCACGGCTGGTGGGGGAGGGGGGAACACTGAACCGTCAGGCAGGGCCAAGGGACCGTCTGCATGGTGCGAGGCGAAGATCCAGGGGAAGAAAATTCACTGCAAGGCGCGGGGGGCGGCGGCGTTGTGCTGTTGCTATGAGAGGGGTGTGGATATTGCTGGAGCACATGAAATGGAAGAAAGGGACAGATGGTGGTGGTGCTGGAGGAAGAAAAAAAATAAAAAGAGAGGATAGGTGTTCTTGCATTCTCTGCCATACTACAGCCACATAGAGGGAGATTCAAGGGAGCGTCTGCATTTTGCCTAGCAGTTGTAAAAAATAAAAAATAAAAAAATCAAAGCCAATGAGCGTGCCTTAACGTTAGAGGGTATTTAAAGATCAAAGTGAGACAGCCCTCCACACTGCAGTCTATTGTAGCAGCTGTGTGTTTGTTAAGATGAAGATGGGAAGCGAGCCACACAGATCCAGTCTCCAGAGATGATCAGATGTTGCTGTGTAGCTATCAGGAGTATTACCGTACATGATAAAGCATGTTATTATCTGTCTATGCAGAGTAGTTTACTGATGCATTGCTCATCAGACTGTGAAACAGTATTACCTTCCCACCAAAGAAAATTATTATGTAAACTGTCTGCAGCCGATCCACGTTGTTACATTTCATTAAATGACAGCTGAGTCTAACACCTTTTCCTTATAATTTATGTTTGGAGAAAGGAGGGTGTTTTTTTCTTTTTTTTTTTTTAGAGCTCTCAGTGCAACATAAATTACAGCATCTGGTGACAGATGGAAGCAACATAATGTAAAAGGTATCACTCTCAGTGCATTTGAATGTGTAGTGTGCTCACTTTCAAAGTCATTTGCACTGAATATGTGCTCATTATGGATACAATTAGGCCTAATTTGTGGAAAAAATTCAAAACTACAATGTTAAAAGTGAGTCTCTTAATCATGCTCAGAACACAAAGCCTTCTGTAAAAGGATTTAAAAAGTATCACAAATTACCACCATAATATATGAATTTGCCTTGGGGGAGTTCAGAACGACTTAAGTATACCCTTCTTCTTTTCCTGAGGAAAAACAATCAATAGAGGAAAACTGATTTTGCTGCTTCAATTTCATGATCATATGATACAGAGGCACTTGTGTCAGAAATCTGGCAGCAATCTCCCTTTTCTATTACAGGTTAATGCTGAAAGCTCCCTGGGTGGAAATTAAATTATCTGCAGCTTTGTGTAAAATGATGTGTACAGCAGTCCTCAGAGACGGATTATAAAGTGTCTTATAGGGAGCAATTAGACCTGAGGTTTTCCCATGTTAGAGGTGTCTTGTGAGAGGGTGAACTGCTGTCAGCACAGTAGTGATCAAATAAAACCGGTAAGGTCACGCTTTACTCGCTGTTTGTCTTGTGCTTCTTCAGGGACAGATAAATCACATTCCAAAGACAAGGCACTAATTATAATTAACGCTAGTGTTATTACACAGATAAATAGTGTGAAGCGTTAACACATGAACGGCTATTAGGGCGCCTCCTGAGGACTCACATATTACATTAGTGTGTACAGTGGGCCAGCTAACAGATGGACAATCAGGAGAAGCTCTATCATTCCCGGCCATTAATAAATAATGTTGTGTGCCATAATCCACTGCAGAGGCCATGTTCGCCAATACACAACAACAGAAACAAACTAACCTGAGCATGACGGTGGGGGAGTAGAGAGCCATTTCACTGTCATTGTAATAAGATCCTGTTAATTTCCATTCAGAAAAATGAAGGCAGAATCACAAGTTGAAGACTTTTACTTTATTCCACATGAGTGCTGTCAACTTCTTTAGTAATTGGAGGAATGAGGGCAGGCATGTAAAGGAGGATGCATTCACTTAATCTTCATTTACACACATCTTTATTGGAGTTAGCCTTTTATAAGATGTTAGAAAGCATTATGGGATGACTATTACAGCTTTCCTGATTGTGTACAATATGAAAGTCACGTATGTTGTATAAAAGTATTTTCAAATAGTCAAATGATAAGTCAATTAATTGATTAGCTGATTGAAGGAAAAATAATGCATAGCAACTCTGTGAATTGCTAAACTGTTAAACGAATGGTTTTCCATTTTGGAGATGTGCTTATTTGCTTTCTTGCAGAAAGTTAGATAAGAAAATCACCTTCGTGTCTATACGGTGTATATGAACTACAGACAGCAGCTGGTTAGCATAGCTTAGCATTAACACTGGAAAAGAGGAAACATCTGACCTGGCTCTGTCCAAAGTTAGCAAATTGTGCCTACCAGCACCTCCAAAGCTCACTAATCAAGACATTATATACGTTTAATGCTTATTGTCTCACTTGTCCTTTTAACGCTTCAGTTTTTGTGCAGTCTAAAAAAATGATATAATGTGTTAATTAATGAGCTTTGGAGGCGTTGGTTGCTGCATTTTATTACTTTCAAACAAAGCCCTTCTAGCTGTTTGCCTGTTTCCAGTCTTTATGCTAAGATAACCACCTACTGGCTCCAGCTCCATATTTAACAGTTAATCATTATTAATTATTAATTATGTGTTATCAAGCTCCACATCTAAAGACAGCAAATATCAACATCTTGAACTACTGCTCTAAGTCAATTTATTAAGGAAAAATGTCAAATGTGAGGATTTTTCTCGATGTAAATTAGATATCTTTGGCTCTTCTTCCCAGAGTGACATATTTTTCACAATTATTCGACTTTGTGCAGACTCAACAGTTAACAAATAAATGATAGATCAGTCAATGATAAAAACAATAGCTATATGCATCCCTTATTTGCATTTATGTTTAAAACTTAACATTTTTGGCTAAGACTAGTGGACTTTTCACTAATCATTGCTACACTGCATACAGGAAAATTGTACATGTCAGTGTCTGTTTTAAAACTTTGCTTTCCCAAACATGAACAGTTTCTGGTCATCTATGTGGTTGTAAATGTGTTGCATTGGGTAATAAAAGTCCCCCCCACACACACACACAAATGGATGTTTTGGTATGAGAGCCATGGCCTGTATTCTATCTTTGGTGAAGAAAAGGAGACAAGTAATCCGTAGCTTCCTTTCATCCCCTTAATCCCTCCTTTTTTAATTTCTATTCTCTGAGCATCCACCTGCTAGGGGCCCTGAGCCGCAAGCAAGCTGCACCAGTGTCCACCTGCCCCCTGCAACCCTCCCCTCTCCAACACACACACACACACACACACACACACACACACACACACACACACATCCCGTCCACCTGATGCACAGCAGCACCTCCTGCTCTCCAGGCCTGCTGTCGGGCCTGCTGGCTCTTGCTCTGCTCCACTTCTTCCTGCCTCCGGTTTAAAGGCTGGACCTTTGCCAAGCCAAATAAACTTACGGCATCCCTTTCAGTCTAAAAAAAAACAGTTCATGCTACAATTACCATGCTTGTTTTGTTGATGTTGCTGTTGTTTTTTTGTTTCCAGATATTTAATTGTGAGGTGGCCCATTTCCACACAGCCTATGAATAGGTTCTGCTGGTGTTTTGGTTCGACATCCCTTTACAGTTACATGTCAGATCCCCTATTGTGAAATGTACTTAAAATAGGATCTGATTGATTGCCTGTTTAGGTTCAGTAAATGAGGATGTTTACATATTGAACTCAGCTGAGGACATTTTCCAAGTAAACAAGGCCACTTGACACATGACTAATTAATATTAACCCGTACTGAATCCTTGGCAGCTTTAGCTGCTGCTGTATAGTGGAAATGCCAGGTGGACATTGGGTGAATTGATGACAAATGAAAAATAAGACATAATCAAATGGAAGTCTGGAAGTGACTCAGCTGAAAGGAAAAACGGGAAGTGTATCCTCTCTAGCCTTTTACTTTGTTGACATAAAATAAGGAAATCTGAATGTTGAGTGCAGCTGTGAGTAAGTCGCAGTCAATATGTGCCACCACCCGTGCAGACCTCATTTCTGAGTTCCTGTTTTTTTGGGTGATGACTGGAGTGCTGCGCTCAGATAGCCAGGCAGTGTCCACGACTGCTTTTTTTGTCCGTGTGAAACTAGCAAGCTTCCTGCTGTGGCTGGCTGGCTGCCAAGTCCCCAGACCCCAAACCAACCACTCCCCCCTCAACTCAAACTCCAACTCCAACTCCAAACCCCTCCCATCCTGAAAAGAGCTGAAACATACAACGGAAATTTCCAGGGCCTGTCCGCCCAAGAGCGTGCCCCCACCCGTCCAGTGACCCCCACCACCATCCAAACCCCTCCTCCCACCCTCCCTCCCTGCTTCCTCCCCTGCCTTGAATCCAAAGGGACAGAGAGCAGCTGGAAGGTGAAGTGCAGCTTGTCGGCGCTGAGCTGAAAGTCAAGCCAGACACCTCTCACACGCCTTCCAGCTCCTCCTGTCTGAAATCTTCCTGAAAACATCACCTCCTTCACTTGAACCCAGAAGTGCTTAAGAGTGCCGCAGAGTACACTTGTACGCCACACATAAGTGGTGGAGAGACCGGGAGGAAAATGTAGAGAACTACTCTGTTTGACAAATCAATGGTCCTGCTGTGGTTAACAGTTGTTTTAAGTGTAACTACATTTCAAGCAGGGACCTCCAACAAGGCCATTAACATGCACAAATAGCTCCGACTTTAACAATATTAAGTACAGCAGAGGAGGAACTAGTCACAATGATCAATAGTGCTGAAGCAGGAAAATCCTTGACACATTTATTTTAGTTTTCTTACTTTCAGAGGCGGGATTCATTCATTAGGTGGCTTTATCTAGTCAGGCAGTTACACTGAGAGCAAGATTTCAAGCAAAACCTGAGAACAAGAAACTTTCATAGTCAGACAAACGAGCAAGCAACATGCAAGAACAGCAGGTCTAACGCCAGACAATCGACAGTCAAGCAACAACATATTAGCAGTCAAACTGCTCACAAGAGTCATAAGAAAACATCAGACAGTGAACCTGTCAAATGCAGCTTGAGGGCAGTTTGCAGTTCATTCCATCTATAAGGTCCATAGTACTCTACAGTAGGTGTGAAAAGAGTGCGTGCATATAGAATATCTAAGGTGTAAGGTGAGGTAGTCTGGAAGCTTTAACAGCAGAGCCTTTTATAAATATGATGTCAATGAGTAAAGGAAGTCCATCCAACTTTTTGACATCTCTAGAATGTATCTGTAATCAAAGGCAGATATGTAAAATATGAACAGTAAAAGGACTATTTTGTCATTTTGAGAAGTACACTTTGCTTTCTTGCTGAGAGATGGATGAGGAAGTTCAGTCTCAAGTGTGTTCGGTGTAAATATGTAGCTGGAGCCAGCAGTCAGTTATCTTAGCTTACCATCAACACCTCTAAAGCTCACTAATTAACATGTTATATTGCGTTCATTTAATGCATACCAAAGCCAAACTATAAAAACTACAATTTGCTGTTTTAGAGGGGATTGTATGCTGTCCTATTTTGTTAGCTAGCACCAGTAACTTCCTGGAGTCTCCATTAGTTGCCTGACAACTAGTCCTGGTCAGGAATAGTGAAACACATTACCCTCCAGAAAATGGAGCACTCTTGTTTTTCCACACTTCTTGTATGGATTAATCATTATGATATAATATGTTAATTAGTAAGGTCTGGTGGCGCTGCTAAGCAGATTTTCATGTCATGTCTGTCTGTCTGTAGCTACCACCAGTGGCCACTTATCTTAGCATAGCATACACACTGGAAACAGAGGGAAACAGCTAGCATGGGTCTGCCCAACAGTTACAAAATTCAACAAATACCAACACTTCTACAGCTCAGTAATCAACATATTTTATCTTGCATTTTTAATCTGTACTATTTCCAGTCTTAATGCTAAGCCTTTGTGTAGAGTAAAACTGGATGTGATCTTTTTTTCATTTTGGATTGTTGGATTTCAGGTTCCTTCTCATTCACCTCTTCCTGCTACATTACATCATTTTTTCCATATATTTTTTGTCGGCCTGATCACATACGCATAGGCAGAAAAAACAAAACAAAACACCAACAAACCAGGCAAGTCTAGACAGTGAAGAAGAAAGCAGGGTATGTACAGAGAATCAAAAATCTGCACTCGATGCAGTGAAAGTGGAAACAATAAAGACAGAAAGGAGGATAATTCAAAGACTGTGATAGCCATGGCCTTGGCTTCTGAGTTCTAGTGGTTTGTTGTGTTCACGCTGTCTTAAACAGCATCAGTGCATTCTTTCTTAAGAGAGGAAAAGTTCATGTATGACTTAACAACTGCTCCACAGAGGTTTGTTTGCTTTCACACAACAAATAGCAACTATATCACATGATGCCTTGTTGGGCTGTTTGGTATCCAGACCTCCCACATTACAGGCTCCTTCCCAAGTGCAAGCCTCAGAGTCTTGGGGTATGGCAGCTCTGTTTGCAGAGCAGGATGCACCACAGACAACAATGCTGCCTCAAACACTCTCTCTCACACACACATTCCTGTGGGCCTGTTGGTGGTGGGGGGACTTAACCTCTGGAGCTCAGCAGGCTTTGTCTACTTCTCCCCCACCTCCGTCCCTCCAACTACAGGCTACCCCCACCTTTTTTGCCAAGCGTTCACTTGCACAACAAGCTTTTCTCACACCAGAAACAGAACATGAAGGACCTTCTTAATCAATTCCATTAAGAGTCAGGAGTGAGATTTATGTAAAAAGGGACATGTTGGTTAATGGACGGGTTAATGCAAATGCTGTGATTCTTTAATTTCATCAATATGAGCCATGCAATACATATTAAAATCCATTCAGTTCACAGTCATTTATATTAATGATAGCACTTTCAGATTACTGCAGGGTAATGGGGGGCAAGAAAGTGTACATTCCCATGAATGATGAGTCCTCCACGGTCATCCTAAATTGCATTACAGAGGCAGTAATGATCTGTGTGTTATTATGTAAACTGTGGTGAATCAGTTATTCATTCAATATGGTCCCTAATTGAATTATTAAATTCTTGCCTGTGTAAAGATATGCATGTTTGTCTCCCCCCTGTGCTAGCGAGAGGCACCAGATGGAGCATGTTATGTAATCATATCGATGTAAATTAAAACACAGATTATCCTGAGAGACCTGTAACCGAGTGGCACGCTTACACATCACACTGGAGGTGACAAATACCTTCAGTCCTATGGGATAACAGTATCTAGCCCAGGTGACAGTGACAGAGGGCTGGCCGTGTTTTTCATATGGAGGAAGACAACAGAAACTGCTGCTGAGAGTGATGATGATATCAAGTCTCATCCATTCAGGCTTTCCACATGCACTTCTTCTCCTGCCTGGAAGTCTACAGGGATGGAGCGGAAGGTAAACTTGTGCCCAATAAGTTTTCAGCCTTTCTATATATGAGATACATTTCAACCACTTTATTGGCTGACATAAATCTTAAATAAATCTTAAAGTGGCACAGATAAGTGATTTTGATTCATATTGATGGCTGTTTGCCCTGTTTAGTTTGCCTTCACCTGTGACATAGTTTGTATTTCTGTATCGTGAAACTGCACAATCTGCACCAACACATCGGATCAATATACAGTGCATGATACTTATATTACATACATTTTGAATTTTTCAATCATTAGAATATTTAGCCATGGTAGCAGTGCAGCTCTGAGGATGTCAGTCTGTCAGTCAGTGGGTCAGTCCACCACACTTCTCCACATGGAAATATCTCAATAAGTACTGGATGGATTGCAATAAAATCTTGTACAGACTTTTGTGGTTTCCAAATGACGTATCCTCATGTCTTTGCTGCCCCCCCGACATTTATTCCAGTGCTGCCGTGAGGTTGAACATACTCCTGAACTGACGACGGGCAGGATCAGCACAGAATGTTGCGCTCCCACCTAGCATTGAGCTATTGAGCACCTGAATAGAGCCTCATCTAGCTCCTGGTGTGGCTTTATCCTCTCAGTTTTGTTGTCCTTTGTATATTTTTTCTAATTCATATTTTTTCTTCTAATTCTAATTATTATTTGTATTGCACACAACAAAGGCTCACTCACTGTACATGAAATCTTGTGTTTTGCTGCATATATTGTGACAAATCATTCATCTTTTTTTCACCATCACTTAACTGTTTATTTCTCTGTATAGGGGAATAAAGTCATGTAAAAACATAAATGTAATCTTTAGCTCTGACAGGAACAAATAACAGCCAGGCCACACAGAGTCTGCCACAGAGCTTCAGTGCCAATGAACTTCCCTCTTTGAGGTCATCAGTGCATGTAACTCAACTTAACCCCGCCATGGCAGACACACCAGCCTGGCCCCGAGGCTGTGAGTCCTTCCCTGACCCACAGAATCACAACATCCCCTTTTACTGCAGCAGGGCCTGGAAGTCATCACTGATACTGGCAACACACAGGGAGCTCTGAGGTCATCAATAATGACTCCATTTACTTAACACCGACCCAAACACCTGCTCATTTATCATGGCTGACACACGTCAGCCTGGCCCATTTCTCACTGAGGAGCCAGCCAGCCACTGCAGATCTTGATCAGGTCACCTCCGGCTCTGTGAGGGCTTTAGTGAGTAGATTAATAAGCAGAAAACACACGAGGTTAAGTGCAAATAGTTACACATGACTGGCTTTTTATTGTACTATCCAAGATGCTGCCAAAGTATGTGCATGGATGCTAAAAATTCAAAATACTCTGATTGTACTCAGTAGATTACTGGTTCTGGTTGCACTTGGCGGGCAGCTTGTGCACTGATTATTTTAGCATTTCCAGGATTGTGTCCAATAAAAACATCATTCCCTGCCACAGTGTGTGTAAAAAATCTTATAGCTGCTCCATGCTGCATGAAGTTTTTGTTTTTCACTACAATGTCTTGGGAGAAAGCTACTGAACTGTCACACTCTGCTGTCTACACTATATCTACAGTTTGGTGACAAATCAAAGGAAAAGCAGGAGTAAAAAAGTGAAGACACACAACGAATGCAGATTCCATACAGGGTGAATGGTTTGATTTTGCAGTTACCAGAACTCAACCCAACCGAACACCCATGGAGTCCTCCACCACCATCGTCACAATAACAATGAGGGAATAAGTTCCACAGACATGGAGGATCTATGAAGGAGCACTGAAGCTGCTCTGGAGGCTGTTGGTGGACTAACACTTAATCAAAACTGACATGTCACATTAAATATGTCTCATTTACATGTTATGATGACAAACTAATTCACTTACATAACTGTGACTCATGTAATCTGTGGAACCAAATGTCTAAATGCAGGTTGTCATCAGGTGATGTCTGGCACTGACACACAAAGCTTTGAGAGACTGTTTCAGTATCATGTTCTTCCAGACACCGTGCCTCTCTCTGGATAACTCTCAGACCTGACTGTCAACAGTCCTCACAGGGACTATTTCTTGGGTAAAAAGTTGTTTCAATTAAAACTGCTCACAGTGAGACCTTAACAAGACTAAAAGTGTACAGCCACGCTGCCTGCTAAACCCTGATGTTTATCAGATATAATGCGTACCATATTTTCCATCTTAATTTTACAGAGCCCCACAGTTCTCATAGAGAAGACAAAAAATATCCAGACCACATTTCACTAAATTGAGTGCTTGAAATGCTATTGCTAGCATGTGAGGTACATCTTCTTCCCACCTTTTTGCTGAATTTGTGTGCATGAGATACAATTCCTTTGCACGTTTTGGTTAATTTTTAAGATAAGTGTATACAGTGAACCAGTGCAACAGGGTGCATTTATTTTTTTTCCTAACTCACGTTACATGAAACCACTTGTGTATGTTGAAAACCTCAACTGCATGTGATAGCTACAGTAGCTTGGAAAATAGCAATATGGGGCACTGACTTTCATGAACTGAGGGGGTTTCTTGCTGGGTTTGGCTCCTGCCACCGGAGGGTCAACCCCACCATAACCCCGACTCAGGCTTCTGGAGGTATGCGCTGACTGATGCACATCTCTCCCGTCCCTGCCTGAACTCGCTGTGTCTTCATCGTCCCCAGAATCAGAACCGCAGAATCTTCCCAGTCATGAAATAGGCCTCTGTCGGTCTCACAGGTAGTGTATAGGTCCCGGTTCAGCATTCACTGGGAGGCTCCTGGGCCCAGTTCTATGATCCAGATTCACCAAAATCAGTGAATAAAGCTATAAAGTTGAGTTTTTATGCAGTAATCAGACAGGCCTGGCCCTCAGAAACTCTGGCAGCAACTATCATTTTTCCAACTTAATTCTTGTCTCATTTGCAGTCTGACAAACAGTCAATTCATCAAATTCAGTGTCCCATATCGCTCATGTGCTTTCCTCATATGGAAGTGGGCATGTTTTCATCTACAACAGGTTGGGAAAATCATTGCTCTCTCATAGATCTGGCTCTCTGTTTACACATTTATGCACACGAACCAAAATATGGGAGCAGATTGTATCTCGTGCACATGCAATAACATTTGAAACGCTCAGTGCAGTAAAACTTGGCCTCAATGTATATTTTTTTGTCTCTGTATGGCACCTCCTGAGCTCCGCTAGTGCTACACACAAAGTACAGCTGAGGTTGATGGGAATGTCATAGCTTTGCAGGTTTTATAGACAGAGATCACAGGATCATAAAGTCATCATCCTGCCGGGGTCATGACAGACCAACATTGCCATTTTTAACTGCTAGCATGTTGAAATAATATTCAGCATATTCATCACGAGTGATCATATAAGCAATCAGTGTATCTACTGTATATATCATTAGCTACATCTGTGCCAGAGTGATATCTTGTATTCCTTTAAATGACTAAATAAACGTACTGCATATCTTTTTTTTATTGCTTTGTGAACTGCAACATTTTTCTTTACCAGAGCTGAGTTTATAACACTACTTAAGCTAAATCTCCGAGGGCCCTTTGCAGAACAAGTATTAGCTGCCTTCAGTGCCCTTCAGCTCGATGCTCACACAGTTGAACACAGAGTTGAAGACAGAGCTTCTCTTCAGGGATTCTTCAAAAAACAGCCTTAGTTCTTGTCTTCCAGTTGCCATGGCAGGCTGCCTCCTTTCTCTGGAGACACCGTGTCGATGATGTTGGCTCAGTTGACTCCTCCGTCCAGAACAAGTGTGTCTCAGACGGACAACAATTTTGAGAGTATCAAACATTTAGGATTTCCGCCTGTAGTGTAGCTTTTATGCTCCTTAACAGGGAGGGGGCTTTTCTCAGCAGAGGGGAGGGAACCACTCAGGACAGGTCACCAGTCCTCCACACAGTTACACAACACACAGACAAAAAGGCGTAGCTCACATCCACGCCCACAGGGAATGCATGTTTCTGGAATGTAGAGGAAACTCATATGAACTTGGGGGAAACATAATCAGATTCACACTCGGCTGGACATCTTTGACATGAGGCAGGAGTTTCAACTTCCCACCAACACAAGTGTTATGCAGCTTCCACGTCTGTGTGGATACAAAATGGGTAATAATTGATGACAAAACTGCTGACACAGCACATAAATCCTGCCAGAATGTATTACCCAGTTAAATACAAATATACAAGCACTTGAGACGATGGTTTGAAAGACGGGATGAACTACAATCACGAGGCATTAAATCATAGATGTCTCCTCCTCATTATGGTGTCTGCAACTACGGTGTCAAATGACTCAAAAGTCTTTCTTGATATTCTGTGAATGTTTTTGGCAGAGAGACAGGGATTGGATTTATAGATTCTCTATTTTTTCATTATGAATTCATGGTTTTATCCAGTAAAGTTGATTTCTTGTGTGAAACATCTGCAGTCTAACTTCCACACCATCAAACCTAAATTCAAAGTTTCCTGCAGCACTGAGACTCGGCATTAATCCGATTCCTCAGCACGAGTAAATGTGCTGGGAAGCACTAACAATGAAGCAGACACTGCTTTTCCTCAGCTGAAGAGACACTGTCCCACATTGTATCAGTCAAGAGTACTTCAAGTTTGGACATGCCCAGACATTTTGGAGGTTTGAGCAGGTATGCTAACTGGGCAGCTCTCTGTGTCTTGTGGAACACAGCACACTTCACACTGACGGCACTGTTTGCCCTCGGTCCTGCAGTTTTTCTTCGACACACCCTCACTCCATGTCTTCAAATACACCATATGACTGCTCCTGCATTTACAAGCATCCGTCTGTGTTCTAGTTTTTCTACAACGCATCCATTGATGAATGTATCTGCAAGAAGTGTTCTCTCCAAACTGTTGTATTTCCCATTTTAAAGATTGAATCATGCACATCATTTTCACGATAACTGGTCGCCTCTTTCATCTGCAACGCTGTTAGTCAGACTACCAACAGTGTCATTATCATCTGTGTCAAAAACTCCTGCTCACCATAAATCCTCTTGCCTGACACAAACAAGATGTTAGTAGTTGTCTCCTTTTCCCTCCTCTGGCCTCACTCAGCATGTGGTCACAGATTAAGCAGAAACCTGGAGACAGTGACAGCACTTTATAAAAGCCGTTCCAGACACTAACATGAAGTTGCTGACACACCATCTCCTTATGTGCAGCACAATGTCTCAAGAGGATATCACCCGATCCAAATGAAGGAATATCTGAAGAATGATGTTCATCCCTTTGTTTGTGTTCCACACATCTGGAGAATCTGCAGCTGTTCCAGAGGTTCCAGGTGAAACGACACCTTACTCTGAGACATGTGTTTCTTTTTTCCTTTAATCTGAGCAGTTTGCTTTTCTCAGAGCAAATTCACAACCTGCACGGCTGTGACTTAAAGGAGGCAAAGAAGGACTAAAATAAATGAATCACAACCAGCATTTTATGCATTCTCCTTCTCAAAACCTGCCACTTGCATTACCCACAATGCCAGTTGACTGTCGACAGTTTGATGTTATGCTGCTAGCCTTGAGAGGACTACTTCACACCCCCAGATATTTTTTCATTTTCAAACTTGTAATCTTTGCGCTCACCCGACACTGACTCAAGTGACATTACTTGACTAAACCTGGCTTTTCTAAAGAGTTTGTCACTTTTATTCCCAAAATAAAAAGAACTTATTGAAAAACATGTTGAAACATTGGACATGTCCTCACGCTGCGTGACAATCATTCATGACCCTGTTGAAAACCTAAAGGATTTCTATATGTGCTCTATTATGCTGGAAAACTATTATTACTACTATTATGCTGCTAATGATGAGACCGCCAGTGTTGCCTGAAACAAAACGATTGATAACTGAATGGTTCAGTACAGCAACAGCACTGACAGTGTGGATGTGCCCACTGCTTACATGACAACCATCACATTCCCTGTAAACTACGTAGCATTTGAAGATAAATCCTTAAAATCCACTGAACACCTTGTCTGCTGTGTGTGAGTGTGCTGCGTGTAGAGCCAGCTGCAGCTGTAGTGTGCAGCCACACTGGGACAGAAAACCAAACTGAGAGTAGCTCGAGGGTCTCTTGTTGTTGTCCTGCCTTTGTTTGTTGCCCTCCTCCTGCTGTCCTTAGCTCCATAGGAGAGCTGTGCAGGGCTTAGAGAGCGCGCCTCTGAGCATCAATAATAGAGGGCTCACAGCATCGAGCACAGAAAGGACCGAGGCAGCGGGACAACTTAATACCATTCAGCCACTAATTAACTAATTGAAAGACGAAAGTCTCTAAATCTGGAAGTACAAATAACTGATTATGCCTCTGTGTCTGTAGAGAAAGTGCTCATCAGTTTTAAAATGAGGCGTAAAATCAAGTGTACAGTGAGTGTGAAATCTTGTGGCTCTGCCCCATATTTGTCAATGAGATCAACGCTCTCTTATTACTGACAGCAACAAGAGCCCATAAAGATTGGATTTATTGTTCTCTTTAACTCTTTTATGTCTGCAGGAATTGGATGGGTCGTAGGTGGTGAGTCGAGCCCATAAGGTCAATCACATGAAGCTGTAAAATGAGATGTAACCCACATTCATAAGGGCCTTGAGTAAAAGAAGACAGGGGGAAGAGGGAAAAGATATAGAGCAGGGGAGCTTCAGTCGAAAGAAATGGACTCCATCTTTGTAAGTCCTCCTCTCCAGCTGTCAGCCCGCTCCCTGTCCCATGGGGGGTTGCCACGGTGACAGGAGGCCACATGTCTTGGGGGCGTCGTTTTGGTCAAAGGACCCCATTGTTCTTGTGTTAAGCCGTCTTCACTATGCCCGTCTGCCAGGGACAGGGGCTTCGGCTTCACACCCCTCTCTCACTCATTCACTCACTCACACACACACTCTTTCTCTCTTACAGACACAAAACACACCCCACACCCACTTATATAGAGGTGCAGCAGTTTGGCTGTACACTAACACAAGAAAAGAGCCTGTTCACAAATACACTGCCACTTACAAGTTGTACAATCAGACAGGGGAAAGCCATGCAGTCATATCACAGGCACATGATGCTGTGGAGGACAGACAAAAAGAAGCGCACGCACGCACGCACGCACGCACACGCGCGCACACACACACACCGGAAGTGATTCTGTGACAAAAACCCATTTGACAGAAATGAATGCGCGTTCATCCACTGCATTATTTCCTCTCCTACAGATAACATCCGTTCCTGTGCCTTCTCTCATCCCCTCATATTGATTAAGGTGACAGTTGAATATGCTGCAGCTCCTCAGGTCCACCACCAGATGGCACTGTAGTCCTGCTGCGTCAACCCACAACGATATTAGCGGCTGCACAATTCTGTCCATTTGTCTTCCAGTGGGAATACAGAGGAGACCTTGGCACACGGAGCCAGAAACCTCTGGTGTCCTTCAGCCAAGTGACTCTGACTTGATGTAAAAGGAGGGAGTCAATTACCCAGTGATGGATAGATTACAGCCATGCATCATTCTGGGAGCCAATTTTCCTATGTGAACTGAATTTGAAACTCAATTTGTTACTGCTCCCTCCGTTCCTCTCTGACAGATGGATGAAGCTGGCAAAGAGGAGCCGATTTGAATCTGTGACTAGTGGAATCTGAGGTTAGAGGTCAATTTACTTCCAGCCATTTGGCTGTGTTCAAAATGTAGATCGGAATGGTAATTTCTGTGGCGATGCATGCAGTTATGGCAAAAGGTTGTGGTTTATGCGAAAGGAAAGCTGCTGTACTTGAACTCAACTGACCACACAGCTGGAACATCACATTTGTGGAGATAGTGGCTGTTTTATTATCTGGATGAATTCCTTTCTAGCGAGTCTGAATCATCTGGTTAAATAAACACAATTTGATCTAATGAGGCATCTTTACATGCAACCAAAGCATTTACTCAGAAACGGAGTCGATCAAGGCACATTTTAAGCTTTCAGGAAACTCAGCACGCCAGTTTATTTTAAATTTGATGCAATGTATAAGACAATTCCAATCAGACTGGCCATTACTCTTTATTACTGACAGTATGCTGGATCGATGAGACAGGGACCTTTTCTGGACATTTCCCTGCATGTTGACACTTTGGATCACTGAAAAACAAAACTAAACATTCATCCACAGAGAGCAGGTATTGACTTGGAGATGCTCGATCTGGTGAGTCTGGAGAGCGAGGCTGAAGATGCACTGCGATTACCAGCTGAGTGGTTGGATATTGATTAGGAGGTGGTCAGCAGAGATGATTGGACTCTCAGCGTATTGACCGGCTTGGTTAGCAGAGGGAAACTGGCTACAAATTACCGGTCAGCTCTAATAATTCACAGGGAACAAAAGCATCAGTGTGTTAGCTAATACAAGACAGTCAGCCGTTTTGTGGAAAATCATTCCATTTCATCTTTAGAAAATGAAAGTGTGTATGAAGATTTAATGAACACTCATTTGAATGAACTGACATTAAAGAGGTATAACTAAAACCAACAATCTCCCATGTAGTCATTCAAAAGTCTCATGAAGCGTGGTCTTGTGTCTCCTCTGGGAGTGACGGTTGGGCAGGTGGAGCAGCACTGAGCCGTCGGCCCCTGGTCCTCCTGCGGGCCTCTTTACTGGAGTCAGGGGGGGTCTGAGACAGCCAGGCGAGACCTGCGCTGTCGCTGCTGTGCTCTGCGTTGCTCTGGTTCCTCAGGCTGCGGCGTACTGAGCGCTTCCCTCTAGTGGCGACTGGTTTGAACACATCCTCAAAATTAAAGTCAGTCTGCCAGGGGGCCAGCTCCAAATTGGCTGTTCCACCCTCTTCCTGGCTATCAGAGCCTGACCTGATGCTTTCCTGCTGGTTAGGTGCTTGGTCTCCCTGCTCCCTCTCCTCCACTTCATGGCTCGTTTGGTGCTCCTCTGCCTGCTTCCCCTGCTCCTGTAGGACTGAGCTGTTTGCGCAGCTCCTCCTGCCCTGCTTGGTTTTTTTCTGTGCAGGCTCTAATGGCAGACTCAAAGTGTCTGAGGTGGGTGCATCCAGACTGCCATGACATTCTAATTTTCCATCTGAGTCTGTGCAGTGAGTATCAGTAGAAGTCTGGGCATGAAGTTCAGTGTCAGCTGATCCCTGTTCAGGTACAGTGTAAGTCAGTGAGGATTCCCTTGATGCCTCAAAGTTAGTAGTGGTTTGATCTTCACAGTGCTCCTCCGCCCTTCCTCCAGTCTGGCCCAGAGTCTCCTCATGTTGCAGCATATCATCAGCAACACTGACCTTCCTCTTCCTCAGTCCTCTCCCACCAGCCCTTGGCCCTGCCCTCCCGCTTCTCGTGCTTTCTTTGCTGGAGTCAGAGGATGTGATGGAATCTTCTGAAGGACTTTCCAAGGCATTTGTCAGAATCAGGTCACCCAGCGACTGACTGTCATTAGTCATTTCAGGGTCCAAGTGAGTCTCATGATTTGGGGCTGTTGGGAGAAATGAGAACAAAACAATCTTAGAAAAAAATTTCAGCCATCAAAAATAAATTTAGTGACTTGACAACCACAGATTTTGAGGGGTTGTACATTATGGAAAAATGTGCAGAGAGAAAAAAAATTCAGGGACTACAAAGTATAATTCCAAGGCAGCAAAATCAATAATTTAGCATTACTACCAGATAAAGTTTGATATTTCCTGCATGTTTTACCTGTGCAGCTCACAGAGGGAGTGTGCTGTGCTGCTGGAGCCTGTGTAATGAAGGACAGCCTCTCAGTGATGGGGCTCAGGGTGGGGTTCTTGGAGGCGTAAGCTCGGGAGCCGTACAGGGAGCGATCCACATCCCTGTTCCACCGACGTGCTGCTGTGGAGGTCATCTGTGGAGAGACAATGTGTGACGTTAGGAAGGTTTGTGCATGTGAAGCTTGTTCAGGATCCATTTATGATGTGACGCAGAGGTTCTTGCACATCCAAACACTCCACTGACCGATGAACTGATTTGAAACCACAGACGAGAGGAGCCACATACTATCAGCACTGCTTTCTGTCTGGTCAGCTTTTATGTTTCAACATCTTGCTATTACATCCCTGCAATATCTGTGTAATATTACATTTTTCTTCAATATTATGTATTTTTTATCTTTTTTGTACCAAGCCGATGCACAAACATAAATACATATATATTTTTTTTTTACTGTGCAATATTGAAAAAAAACACTGGACTTACACCATGCATAATTTTCAATCTTTTTCCCATTAGCAATATTATTTTTTAATACCCACCTTTTTTGTATAGAATGTATCTATACATAGTTGTGTTTGTATTTTCTATTCCCTTCCATGCCTTTTTATATTCTTGCTACTTTTGCTGCTGCCTGTAACACCCTAATTTCTCCTATGGAGGATTAATACAGTGTCATCTTATCTTATCACAGAGCTGACCCTTTCCTCTGGCTTCATCACATGACACAGCAGTTTCTGTGTCTGAAAAAATAGTTGATCCAATGAGTGCCATGGGCGGGTGTAACACTGTTGTCCAGTTGTTGTCAAGCATTGTCAAGTTGTGCACCAGAGCAAATGAGAAGTAACAGCAATAATGGTGACCATTCTCTATAGATGAGAAAGACACTGCTGTCGAAGCTGTTCTTCACCCGACATCATAGATCATTTTTACTTTGCCTCAGTTTGTTTTTGCTTCACTGTTAAAACCCCAGCAAAAAAAGCACGTTGGCATGGCTACGCATCTGTGTCGACTTTAAAGGATTTTAGGTTGGATGCAATGTCAGACTGAAGATGGAAACAGAGTGTAATGAGATGACAAACAGGCAAACAGGCTCAGTAAGCGCACTGCTGTAAGGTGGGCAACAGGAAGTAGAGCTCCAGTTATCCACCGTCTTTAACAATATGTGTGATGCATCATCAGCTGACAAACTACCTGCTGCACTGTTGTGCTGGATAAGCTTCCATCCGGACCAAAATATGGAGTTAGTGAGAAGCCGAGCTCTTGCGACTCATTAACTGTACTCGTCTAGATTATCCCATTTATTAATTTATCTTGTCCAAATGGATTTAAAGGATGAGGCCGATGATACTCTGTATTCTTCTTATCGTCTGTGCCATACAGCTTCATTGTTGCTTAAAAAGCATTCAAACACATCAGCGGGCCACACTGTTGGACTGTGTGACACGTCATGAAGAACACGGGTGCTGTAGTTTAGCTTGGGTTGATTCCACATAAACTGTCCTGCTGCCGTAAATACTCACACACCAAGTCTGCTGCTGAAGACGGCCCCCATCAGATTCACTTCATTACTGCTGCTACCGTTAATGTTTGTTGAAACTAAAATACTTGTGTGTCTTGGGAAATTATTTAATGTTTTCTAAAAATACAAGTTTATATTTTGTAACTTGTTTTTGAAGTAGGTAGGCATGGCTTGGGGCTGAGAGCAGACAGACAGGGTAGGGTAGTCAGAAAATATTGAGAGTAGCGCATCGTTGTTTTAGTCTTTTCATGGGATTTGTTGACAATATTAAAAAATCTGTATGTGTAATATCACCAGCCTTTCCCCGTAACATAACTCCACCACCTGAGAATTCTAAGGCTCGATCTGCATTCCCAGTGGTTTTGAGGTATTGAGCTTCAACTTCAGTCATGACAGACACCCTGAATGTATCCTAAACGTACAATATCAAAATTCAATTAAAGAAGTCCTATGAAATCCTCTGTAAATGGGAGTCAACCGAGTTTAATCCTCTGTTTGAACATCAGGGAACTTATTCGTTAAGAACATTCCTACTACTCACATTAGGAATTATGCCAGATTTCAGAATGAAGTGCTCATTATTCATCACCCTGTGTTGAGGATGATACACTTAAAGTGGTATATCTGGGGCACATAAACATACTGTATACACACAGAGTTCTTGTCCCCGGCTCAGCCAAAGTAAGTCACAGTTGGATTGTCAGCTCTCGGCTCCATGACTGCCTCCAAGAAAGACATATCTGCAGATCCCTCAGTGAAGTGGTGTAAAGAGAAATCAAACGAGCAGACTCAGCCAACTCACCTTCATCTTCCCAGAGGCCATCTTGGCAGCGGAGCGTGTCGACCTCTTCACAGGTTCGCTCTCCTCTGGCTGCTGGGGGAACACAGAGTTGGCGTGGGGATATGTTATATAGATAGTCTCTCTGCCACACTCTCTCACACACATTAAGTGGATATTCTCGGACGTGATTAAGTTCAGATTCAGTGGAATTAAACAGTAGATTAGATGGGAGCGTGTTATGACCCCTAAATTATTAGAGAGACAATCTTGTCTGGTAAATGGAGATTTCTACAAGTGGGATCAAGCTGGAAGCAGTCCGTGTTAATAGCAGACCTTTCTCTTTCGACTGCTGGAGCGAGCTGGAGCCTCGCTGGTAGATTCACGCTCTGGTCCTGGCTGCTGTGGAAGAGGGTTAGAAGTTGTGAGTGTATGAAATGGGAAACTTCACAGTGTGGAATCTACAGAGGATATTACTCCAGTGATATCAACAGAAAGTCAAGTATTGCTAAAATATAGCCTGTGCACCCATAATGAATATTTAAGAATATAGTTAATTAAAAAAAAAGACAAAATGAACAAAGCTATGATGGAGGCAGACCTTTCTCCTTTGATTTCTAGATTGGGCTGGAGCTTCAACATCTGCTTCACATTGCTTCTCCTGCTCTGTCACCGATGTCAGCTCATCCAGGGCATCCAGCTGGAAGGTTGTGCTAGGTTTAGTCTCAGACTCTGAGGAAAGGATTATGATTAGAGCTCGAGGTCAGACAGAAAACGTGAACTCCAACATACTGTATATCAAAGCAGCCACAGCACCTACACAGTCAACTACATGGGACTAATAGATAGATAGTTATCGTGTCATAATGCAGCTCAGTGAGGATACAGACATGTCTGTGTCACTGTTAAAGGCTCCAGTCTGCAGTGTAGTTCATACACTTCACTGACACACCATGCTGCCGAATAACATTATGTTTCATGATCAAAGAAAGTTTTTACTGTCATTTCTGTCCACCAGCCAAAAAACGTTTCAACCAGCCATAAAACTGCATAAGATATGATGTCATTAAAAACAGAAGCCACGGCTGTACTTCCATCGTTCTCCTCATTTTTCTTTCTTAGGTTGATCTACTGCAATGTGCAGCCACACACTTGCAGACTCTCACAAATTCTCCACTGTGGTCCTGGATAAGCAAGCTCGGCAGCTAGCTACATAAATGAAGCATAACTGCAGCAATGGGGAGCAATCAAAGAATTGTGGCTCAGTTATTGACGGTCATACATGGCATGCTGCCAATGTGCAGTCGATGCAAAACAATGTGATCAGTCAACCTATGTGTTGTCGTGACGAGTGTTTGTAGTAGAGTAGGTGTATTTCAGCAACCTGCCAATGGAAGATGACCTCATTTATTTTATTTGCCAACTTTTCACTCACATTTGGCAGCAAAGACATAAAGTTAAGTGACAATGAAAGGAAAAAATGGAGAAGTACAACAGCAGCTCACCTGTCAGAGGTGGAGACTGAAACTCCTCATGGAAAGCAGTGTTTAAATTCAACGGCTTGATGTCCCATTCTGACGATGCAACATATGGAAAGAGCTGTCAACATCTGGGTGTCGAAGTTAGTCATTTAACCATGCTTTCTACAACTTTGTAATATCTTGTAAAATTTGATCCGGGCCCCACAACTCTGGTATGACCTGCCAGAGAGCATGCAGGCGAGCTGTTTCTCTCTATTAAAAACCCTTTTTCAGTGTTCTTGTAATTCATGCCTCGTTTGTCATTATTACTTCATCGATTTAATTTTATTTACTATTAATATAGTCATTTCCTTTGTAACTTGTTTCTGAAAAGTGCTGTATGAGTAAAATTATTATACAAACACAGTTTGAGTGCATTCTGCCAATGACAGTAAGTTATGCCTCTTAGGGTAAATTAAGTGTAATAACCAACCTGTATCAGTCATCACTGCAGAGTCAATCTCCTCCACTGAAGAGAAAACAGTCTAGGAATAGAAATAAAGAACACCAGATTGATGGTAAATAATATCCATTGATCTAACAGCAACTTGTACATCCCTTCAGAATGTTATCCAGTTACGATTTACAAGTATAATACTAAGAGAAAAAAGACCTGTGGCAAAACAAACTTTGATGACATGTACAGTCTTGCATAAACACCACGCATCAGAGAAACATTAGCAATCTTAAAATAATGCTTGCATCTTATCTACCTTCTCTTCCTCGTCCTCTCCCACAGAGGAGAGCGTTCTGCGGTTGCGAGGCACTGAAAGTGTAGGTGAGGAACCGAATGCGGTGGGGCTGCTGAAGTTTGGCTGAGCCTGTGGTGTCTGGGATTCACTCCTCTGCGGCGTCTTCAGCACCGAGCGCAGCTGTAAGCTCCCACCTGGTGTAGGTGCTCGGGCCGGCGTGCCCCCTTTCTGTAGCGGGGTGCTGGGGGGCTGGTTCCTGTCGAAGAACTCCGGAGAGAGTGGAACTCCAAAGTGCACGCTCTTTTTCTTGCTCTTAACTGTGGACGTGCCAGTGGAGTCATCCTCCCCTGGAAAGGTAGTAAAATAAAAAAGCCATTCACCTTTTGTTGCCTTTATTACACAATGTATGAAGAGACAGACAGTAAGGCTACTTCACTATAATCTCTTAGATTGCATACATGGTTCGTAGTGTCTTATTAAATGATTGTGTGTGTACATTGATATATTTGCTGTTGCAATCTTTACTGTTGCTGCTCTTGGAACAGCATTTAGTTATATTTAAAATTTAAAGCCATTTGACTTCTGAGACAGCACAGAATATGGTGGACACACTTCCTTAGCCGCTCTGAGAAGTTGTGACTAATTTCTGCTCTACTGGCACAATTTAATGACATTTATTGAGAGGATACTTTACTCAACACACTTCAGGACCAGTAATGTCAGCTTCTGCATGGAAAACAGACATGACACATGCAGGCCGCAACAATTTGCCCGAGAATTTGGGGGCTGTCATACAAATGACTTTGTGCCAGGGGAGAGCTCATTGGGGGGGACATCTGTTGCATGCCTGCTCTGGTATCAAATCTGGACTGCATTAAAAGCTACTCTGCAGATTACTGTGCCAAGTGAATGCCAGTGGATTTCGTGACTATGACAGCCTATGACTCACTTGGAATAGCTGCACTGTGGGAGTTTTGTTCATATATGACAAGATTGGGCTGATGTTGCTGATGATGTTATATAACATGTGATGGCAAAAATGTGTCCACCGGTAGAGATTCTTTAATGTCGTTTCCATCGTTAATTTCCTTTTTAAATTGATGCCTGGCTTTTCTTCACCTCAAATATATAAAAGGTTACTTCATATAATTATACTGTGCACGACAGATTCATAATGTCCTCACTCTAATTATTGTAGCTCAGATTGTGTGTTTAAATTGTTCATGTGTACATGTTTAACCAGAAGACTGATCACAGCTTGTACCACCTTGAACCAAGCATGCAACCAAGCATTTGTGTTACTTAGTGCGCTCACCAGGTGGTGCATTTAATCAGTAAATGAGTAAGGTTGGTGTGACCTTTTGCACCTACGCTGAAGCACAATAATGACTGACAGAACGACTAAAACATTATGTTCAAAACAGTGCTTTAAATAAAAGCATTGACTCGTAATACAACTGCAAATCTACTGACAAAAACTGACCAAGCCAACTGTGTTATTATGATTCCCATCCCACCCACTCCTTTTGAGTGATTTCCTGTCCTGCCTCAGTCACAAGATGAACACTGAAACTGACAACCAGAATCCCATGACCCAAAGGATTTTAGAAAAAACACGTCAAGCTCTAATGAAAAGTGGTGCTGCTTCTCATCACCTCATCCCCAGAGACACTTCCTCCCCTGGCCACCAAGCAACAGGTGAAACAGTACTTCTCCTGTGATGTTGGGCTGATGCTTCAGAGCGACAGGAACACTTAGATTCAATCAAAAAACTTGGATTTCTCATCCATCAATATAATTATGATATCTAATTACTTCAGATCATTTCTTAGGCTCCTCATCCCTTTGGGCTGCTTCACGGTGCCTTAAGGCTTACTGAATGTTAAGTCTTGAAGATTTCATCCACTTGCTCTTTTGTGTTTCCACTAATCAGTGCATCTTATTAAGATGCCACGCATGATCTGGTCTGATGGTTTTCATTCACAAATTTGGTATGCTGCTACATTTATGACTTCAGTCATTCAATCATTTATTCATTAATTGTTCATTTGTTATATTCATTTATTTGTATGTGCAGTACTTACTGTGTTTGTGTGTTAGTAGTTGCTATGTGTGGTCAGTATTTGTGGCGTGTGTAGTTACGTTATGCAGTTATGTGAGTTTGAATCAAGCATTATGGTCACTGAACACAAGTCAGGAAGAAGAACTGGCTATGAATTTTCCCCTTTCAAAGGGAGGTATTCTGTTAGTTAATAGAAAATTTCTGAATATTCTCAGGAGTGTAAATTTGCTAATTCCTCTTAGCAAAATAAAGTTATTTGCTATAACAACTGAAGATCCTTTAAAGTAAAATATGCGACGCTCGTTTAGCTGCTTATCCATTAGTAGAATACTCTTTCGAATAATTCAACTGATGGCTCAGTTTCTGAACTGGACCATTCCTCCACCAGACACAGTGTACCCTCAAGCTAAGCAAAGACTGTTCAGTGTTTATCGATGAATTTAATGTTTCAGATCTTTGGCATTTCTTTAATCCATCTGGGAGACAATATTATTTCTTCTCTCTTGTCCACCACACCCTCACCTGTATTGACTGACAATTAACTCATACAATCACTGCACTCCTGCTCTTTCGATGCTACTGTGTTATCAGACCACTCCTCAGTACTACTGGAGTTGGGTGTTTAAGAATATGACAGTGCTCCTCCTCCTTGATACCTGAATATGTGTTTATTGTCAAATGGGGACATTGTTTACTCTGTATGCAGTCAAATTGACTTTTTCATTGCAGTTAATTGAACACCTGGGATCTCGGCATCATTGCTGTGGAAAACACTGAAGGCATATTTACTGTAACAGGGGAAATAATTTCATATAGTGCATGTAAGGGAGAACTTGGGAAAAAAACTGCCTATACTGACTGAGCAAATTACTCAAGTAGACAATATCTATGCTGCCTCCCCATACTCAGACATATATAAAGGAGCGTCTTTCCCTCCCAGTAGAATTTGACATTCACTTCTAAACTCAAGTGGAGGATCTATTATGTAAATTCAAATGTGCCTATTTCAAACACAGGGATAGAAGCAAGTAAATTGCTCCCCTGTTTATTACGACAGGGTTAGGGTTAACCCTAACCCTAACCCATCAACCACCTGAATTTTAGACTCACTCTGTCCTGACAAAAGATCCCACACAAATTAATGAACATTTGAACTGGCACCCATTTTGTTTGATACAAATTTCTGTTACTGTGAATACTTAAGTTAGTAGAAACTGGACTGATCTCCAAAGGCATAAAGTTAGTCATAAGTCATAAAGATGAAAGATTCTCTTCAAAATTTTATGCAGCTATGGGCTCCTCTAAGCAGCTGCCTTGCGCTATGAAAATTAAAATAACTGATGCCCACAAAGCAGGAGAAGGATATAAGAAGATAGCAAAGCATTTTGAGTCAGTTGCTTCCTCAGTTTGTAATGTAACTAAGAAATAGCAGTTAACAGGAACGGTGGAGGTCAAGTTGAGGTCTGGAAAATGAAGAAAACTTTCTGAGAGAACTGCTTCTAGGATTGCTAAAAGGGCAAATCAACCACCCATCAACCAGCTTCTATCCAAATTATTGGCCATGCTTATTTGGGACCTGTCTACCCTGCTATCATCTCTCCAGATCAGACGGGGTTTTTCAATGTAAGATTTCTCCTCAATATATTATATAGTGCCTCTTCCTCAAGTACCCCAGAAGCCGTGATTTGGATTGATGTGTAAAAGGCTTTCGACTTGCTGCAGTAGAGGTGTATCTTCTCTTCGAACACTTCTCTTTGCACTGCTCCAGCCAGCAAAGCTGCAGCTTGAATCTGCTCTTGCTGGACAAGCTCTTGAACCTCTAGCCATCACGCTTCCATCTGATGCTCATATAACACAAATGTAATTAGGAGAGGCTCCAAACAAAAGACGTAGCTTTACGAAAACCAAATTCTAATCCAAAAATCTTACTTTTCAATCAACACTTAAAATATGGAATCAGTTCAGATGCCATATTTGTTTACAAACTCTCCCTCCCTGACCTCAAATCATCCTTGTTTGATAGACTGAACCCTCTCCTCATGGTCTTCCCTCAGTATTAGGACCCTGAAGGACCTATAAATAAAGACCACCTTTGCATCTGCTTTCTGAGAAATACACTGTCCCCAATCAACATTTCGTTAGAAACCTATAAATCCTGTTATTGGGGTCCCCACTCTTTTCTAGAGATCATTTTCTAAGACTTTTCCTGGACATTTTCAATGACGACCTTGCTGGTTTGACAGATGGGTATTGCGCCATACACTAATACGCTCCTCTCTGTATACAGGCATAATCTTAGATGCTTCAATGTCACTATTTTTTTTCCTACTATCTCTTACTTTTACTTTTACTTACATTCAGTCATTGCATTGTATTTGGAAAGCGCTTTGTGTGTTATGCTTGGCGGGTGCTTTGTAAATAAAATGTATCATTATTATTAATTAACAACCTGAAACCTCCTAACTATATTAACAACTGCTTCCTGAACACCAATAACACAAATACTAACCTACAATTTTGCCTACTGACAGATCTAGACTGAACTTTACAGACCTAAATGTATGATTCAAAGTCACAGCTGAATTTGCCTGGACTATTAACTACCACTGACTCTTATCAGTTTATCAAACCATACTTTACTAGTAACATTAACTGGAGTCTTTAACAAGATTAATCACACCTACGCTGCGAACTACCACGATAAAAGATGAACACTATTATTATTATTATTATTATTGTTATTGTCGAACACTCCAAACAATGCTCAACACACATTTGAAGTCACTGCTCTGAGCCAGAGCTGAATCACAAGCCTTAAACCCCTGCAGGCAAAACAAGCTTGCAAAGCAAGTTGACTTTAGCAACTGAACAAAACATGGTCACCAATTTAGCATTATTCAACCATTTAAAACAAGCTTGGAAGAAAGCAACATTAAACCTGCCGTATGTAAGATGGAGAAGAGAGCAGACTTAGCCTGAAAATTTGAACCAACAAATACTCATTTTTACATTTAGATCTCATCATTTGTTGCTGGCAGTGCTGGCCAAAACAATAGTAATCATATTCTTTGCAGGTAGCTGACCTTGCCAGTGTGGCAAATGAGTCAACACACACCATTCGAACACCCTTACCTGGGCATCGATGACAGGAGAAGAGAGCAGACTTAGTCTGAAAATTTGAAATTAGAATTTGAACACAAGTTTCACGTCACTCCCCCTCCCTCTCCGCTGCACTCATGCTCTGCCTCCAAGCCCCTCCTCCCTGCGGCATCTGCACGGCTGCCGTGACAACCAATAACATTAGCCTTAGCATCGGAAACAAAAAAAACAGAAATTACTTTTCTACAAGTTACCTACTGCAGCTTTAATCTATAAACCTAATAAAAACACAGTAACTTGTAACTACGCCATCCAAACTGCATGTGCTACCATTGGACGTGACTTTTGAACATGGCCAAGAGCAGACTCGTCAAAATCCTCTCAGCCATAAACCATTCAAATATCAATATGATCCTGAACATAACTTAGCCCTTTCAGATGGCGGTGCTATCCATTTTGGGGAGCTCTGATAGACAGCCTTGCAGTTCATTCTCAGCTAAACGAAAGCTGGAGTATTGATAAAAAACTGATAAGAGCATGGGTAAGATTAAGATAAAATCCTAATGATACCCATCCCTAAAGCTGGTAAGTGGCTCCACCCTGACACTTCAGGATGTTGAACAAGTCGCAATTCAAGCCCTTTCACTATAAACCTTGTTTAACTAGGGTTATTTTGTGATCATTATTTTTTAAACAAACACAAACGCAGGCACGTTGGCAGGCATGCACACACACACACACACGATCATATGTCTGTTTTTTGTCAAAAAACATCACATTTGCTTGGGGGAGGACATGCAAACCCCATGCTGGTAAAATATGCAAGTGGCTGGTAAAACCTGAACATTCACTAGCCATTTGGCCAGTAAACATAAAAATTTATTTTGCACCCTGAGGGCAGTTACTCTTGCATGGCCACAGAGAGCACTGTGTGTTTACCTGTGGGCTTCATCTCCAGCAGAGAAGGGAGAGAGGGGATGTGGAAGGAGGATGCAGGCCGGGCTGCTGAAGCAGCAGCAAGATCATTAGGTGGTGGCTGGCTGTGTCTTTGGAATTCAAAGACAAGGTCCTGTTGAGAGAGAATACATGAGAGCTCCAATTCTGTTGGACTGTCATTCAAGGAGCTTCACAGAGCAGGCCGTTGAGTTACTACAATTGTCTGATATTAGCATACATTTTTGTACACAGAATCGGGAAGGGCACAGAATGTGAAATGATCTTAATTCATCTAACCAGCTTACTGTAGGTATTCTTTGCATTCCTTTCCAGGCAACATTTAAAACTGATCCACTCACAAAAACGTGTTGAAAACGTTCAAATCTTGTTGTGTAACAGCAACAGCTGTTGGCACTGACCTGAGTGACAAAAAACTGCATTTCATACAGTCACTACATTACAAAAGACATTGTTCAGCAGTGGAAAATCAAATGTGAGGCAGAAGAATTTCATTATCACAGTGGTAAGGCCACGTGTGTCATAGTAGCATCACTAAAAGTCTGTCATCAGTCATTCGGTCTGGATTAAGACTGAACTTGTTGGATCTTAGTAAGGGAACAGGCTTGGCCTTCAAAGTCAGCATGAAAGGGTGGAGATATAAGCACAGCTTGGGCCACAGTCTCACTGGATGTCAGCGCTCCTTGTGTCACAACCCTCTTCACTGGTTCTTCGTCCCCCCGTGGATATGATTAAGGAATTCCCACTGTTTTCATTCTACTGCACAGCACCACAACAGCGAGAGCACTACTACAGTGTGTACAGAAAATACAAACTTACCAAACTGCTGTTTTAAAATAATACAGAACACACAAAACTTGATATTGTACTTTACAGGATACAAACAGGAGCATTGAGTTTAGAAACAAACAAACAAACAAAAAAAGATGGAATGATAAATAAGTAAACCTCAATACCCTGCACTTAAATTTGGTTTGCTTGAGAGTGCTTGTTTGTCTCTTTGGATGCACTGAGATCTACCATTCATAGAAGAGTTAAAAATAATCGGTAGATTCAATGGAAGCCAAGTACAGAGAGGTAAAACCTTTTAGTTAAATTATTTACAGTAGTCAAGTAAGTACATGGTCAGAGCGAGTGTACCTTCTGTTCTTTTAAAGTGAAGTGCAGGATGGGAGCGTTGGTCTCTCTAATCTCCAACTCGCAGGTTTCACGGGGGCCCAGGCGCCTCCTCTTGCTGGGTGCGGGTGTCATCAGTGGTGGGTGGTTCTCCTTCTCTCCATCAAGGCCGTTCCCATCTGAAGGGGGGGACCCATTGAAAAGGCATATTACATAAACATTAACATCCAAAAGCAAATGGTACTTAGAGAAAAAAAGAGTGAAATAAAATTAACACATATCAAATCAACATAAAAAACCCACAACACTTGATGAAAGGATTGGAGATAAAGTCTCACTTCAGCAACAAACAGTTTAGAAAGTGTCCAATTTAAGAAGCTGACCAAGCTGAGGAGAAATAACTGCTTTAAGATATTGTCAGAGTCAGGCGTATACTGTGCTGTACATTAATCCATTACTTTTGAACAGAGCCTCCAGACATCATAAAGAAATCGTACTGGCATAGATCGTTGTTGAGAAATGAAACTATTAATCCTGTGGCAATGAGGCGGCCTCACCAGACAGATAATCTCTTGTCTTGATGCATCCTCCAGTGCTCCTGTCCTGCCTTGGCATTGGATCACAGACCTCACTCTCTTCCACATCCATCAGGGTCTGGAAGGAGGCCATCTTCTGCCTCAGTGAGGAGGTGACCTGGGGAAGGAAGGGGCTATTTCTGACAGGCTGAAAGTTGAGACAGAAAAAAAACAAACATATCTGCTCAGTGATGCAGCCTGACAGGTCATAGACTTTTGAAATTACTGAAGTGGTATTACTGAGAGGCAGCACATTTATCACATAGTCCTTCCACACACACAGTCCAGGAATATTATGGGTTGCTGAGCTGCGCATCATCTAACAGGCAAGTAACAGTAAGTCTCTTGCTTGACGCAAGAATAAATGAATACTTTATTTCAAGCAAAGTTTGACCCAGGAGGTATCCCTTTAGTATCAGAATCAGCACCTGCAGACTTGAGAATTGGAAGCTTTCCCGGTGCAAAAGTCCATAGAAACCACTTCTGCAAAAGAGTACTTCTGTTTCTTCTGTCCATTATATGCTCACTGTGTTCCTAGCATGCATCATTTTGCCAACATGTGGCTAAATGCACTTTCATTTGAAGCCTTAGTACAAGCCTTTTCAGTTTATAAGGAGGTTCATGCCATTGTCACTTAATGTTTTTAGCACCCACCTCATGTCCTTCAAAAATGCTGATGTTGACAAACCTTTAATCAGCATCAGAAATCAAGTTAAACTCTGAGGCTATTTATTCTTAGTTGAACTAAAAGATGTTTCAAATAAGGAAGGTTTGGATTATGGTGTAAAGGTGATTTGAAAAGTGGTGACGTACGTTATGCTTTCTATGCCGCAGAGACTTGTTACTATTGCAGTACACTGTGACTGACATGTTTTCTGCTGATACCTTTTAACTGCAACCTCTCAGAGCGACATGTAAATCCTTGATGATTAAATAATGGGTAAGGTATCACTTTAAGTTCTCCATGAGATGTTACTTAATAATGTTAGAAAAAGCAGTATGTACTGTAATGTTAATGTATTTATTGTGGCAGAAGTTACAAGGGTTTAAGCATTACTACACTTGCACATGGTTTGACCTGTTTTTCCACACTGATCTTGTCAAGGCTTATTTTGTGGAGTTGATATATTTGGTTCATCCTGTGAATCCCCTCACACTAGTATTTTGATTACAGAAAAGCCAGGGAGGGCCCAGCAATTCATGTTCTTTTCACTGAGTAATACAGACTATTGTCCTTATTATATAATTGTATTAAATGTAATATTTCTATTACTACAATGATTGTATGAGACAAAAATTGAATCTAAATGAATAGATGTCTCCACCAAGACACAGACAGAAACAGACAAGCATGCAATTACATTTTTTCAGATCAACCTGTTTTTTTCTTCCTGGCATTTCAGCATATATAATTACATATCAGAGCATGTCAATGTATTGGTCACCCTGTACTTTGTTTTGTTGGGCAGTGGGTGTAAAAAATTATTGCTATAATTCAATTGCTCTTTGATCCCATGACATTACTTTTAAATGTCCGTACCAAAGGTTCAGTGCACCGTCTACATGACTGAGGCAGTGAAAAGTTATGTGCGTGGATTTAAATCATCTCCTTCTAATAATATGCCGCATAGAACATACGCTAACTGATACACACAACTATTCATATGTAGCTGTGGCTGTGACAGAGAAAGTATGCAGTCACATATGGTTCATATATGTCAGTTTCAGTATTGCTCACTGAGAGCCCACAAAACCCAGTCTGTAATCTGAACACTGACTCACATGATGTCACAGAGATGCAAGACTTGCTCATTTATATCCCAAGAAGCATCTCACCTCTGGAGTTTGGAAGGTTTTTGGTGTTTTCATCCGTTGTTGTGCCATGAAGCGGATGAGGGAGTTTGTCTCTGGCGAGCCCCGGACCCCGATGCTGGACCTCCGCCTTGCCTTTATTTGTGCAAGACGGGACTTATCTAAAGCCACAAGGAGAAGATTACCACTTCAATAACACCCGACTGGTGCCATATCTGGAAAATACTTTGATATTTTTTGTGTCTGATTTTATTCATCAGCAGTGCTGAAGAGTGCATCTGTTACTGCTTTTTGTGGCTGTAATGTGGATTAATATGCTCAGATTTCGTTCTGGATGGTTTAAATCTTAACATTACAGATTATAGCAAACTCTGCATTATATACACAGCATGTCTTACGGTCTCTACCAGAGGTGGCTGAACACAGCTGTATCAGTATGAAGTAAACACTTTTGTCTATGGAGGACAATGTAAATGCAACTGCAGTTTAGTAACAAATAAGAAGCAGTCCTCTCACCTTTGCTGTTTGACAGTGATGTTGGGGTAAAACTCTGGACAGAAATGCCAAACTGACAAGGTGTGAGCTCGGAGAAATTCAGGGGGGCTGAGGTGTCATTTAAAACAAGAGGGGAGTCCTCTTCTGAGGGGGACAACATTTTCTCCTTCTGGTCTTCCTTAGTGCTACCAGTGCTCTTCTCCACGGTAGCCATCTGCACAGAAAAAGTAGACACATTTCATAATTCAAGAGGCGCTGAACCACATGGACATGAGTCAACAGTAGTTGCTGGAGGACGCTTAAAGATGGATGACAACAGAGGGATGGTCGGTCACCTGTACGTGATGTCCTTTACACAGTAACTTATGTTGTTCAGATAAGGTCATGACAGCAAACAATAATATGAAATCAACACTTACTATGAACAAAACTGAACGCCAAAATGCATAAGGCTGCTAACCCTGACTTTAATAGGATGCTGATATAGTTAGCCGAACACCCCCCGATAAGTAAGAAAACAAATACATAAACCATGTACGTGCTTCACGATAAATGCGTTTATTGAATGACGGGTGACGGTTCGCTAACAGTTAGCATTAACTTCGACAACAACAAAGGACTTCTGCCAGGGACCTAAGGTTATTATCGACCACTAATTCGGAAAAATGAAACGAAGGTCAATTGTTGTTTAACGCTAGTCTGCCACGACCCTCTGTTCACACACGACATTTACTGACGTTCATGTTAACAGTAAGAAGCAACGGCAGTGTTGAACATACTGGGTTGACACTTACCTTGTAAATTTAAGGTGAATGAAAGGGGTGTCTGCTGTTAAAATCTATATAAAAACACATATAGACTATTGTATCAAAAAAAATCAACAATATCTCAAAGTCCGATAAAATACAAAGAAAAAGAACAAGAGCGTGATTCAAATTACGTTCCACGCCAGAGCCAGCCAATAGGATCCGGCTGTGGCTGCGTGTGGATCCCTCCGCGAACTAGTCACCAACGCTCTTCAACAAAACACACGAATACAATTTCATAAACACGATGTGTATTATATACTTTTGTTTAAAAATGTATGAATAAAAATGAAGCACGTGTCAATAATAACTGGGAGACGGAACCGTTCGGAAGACCTAATTTCCGTATTTTGAAGAGCTGGAGAGGAACCGGAACTCGTTTAATATGAATTGACCAATAGAAATCCCAGACAAGCTACCACGTGACCTCCGAAAGCAAGCGAGTAAGTAAGTAAGTAGTGGGAGATACTGATTTTCTAATATAAATGTTTGAGCGTGGACTTTACCAATTCATGTTCTTAAAATCAATTAATTAATTATAAGATTATAAGGAGAGCAGCTTGAAATTTACAAAATCCATTCAATGAAAGCGAGCGTAGGGCCCCTTCTGCTTTTGGCTGTCTTGAAACAGTTAGCTGGAGCTTGACTGCATCCCTCTGTCAGTCATAACGGACCAGATGCTCAACATTAAAACTCCCCTAGTCTGTCAGCCAGACAGGTAGCTATCAGCATTTTCTTGTTGGTGGTTACATATTGTGATACATTGTATTGTACTTATTCCTTTTAACGCACATAATAGAGACATAGGTTTTTGGGCCACAGCAGGAAGCATTTGTATCCATTCATGCTTTCCCCCATCTGCTTTTCTTTTTTTTTATTTTGAAATTGTGATAAGTAAAATTTAAAAAGCTTAGAAGTTCAGTTTGTTATAAGCCAGCCACCAGAATAAACCAAAAATAACCAGAAATTTGCATATTTTCATGTGGTACAATGAAATTGCAATGGTTTTCCATGAATCTTTGTGAGTGAAAATCAATAAGCCCTAACAGGTGGGTGAACTGTGGTCTAGTCTTGAAAAGCTAAGTAAACCCTACCCACACACACCAGTTGCACAGGGTTCCTCCTTTTGTGAGGTTTGAGAGTCTGTGGCGCAGCTGAGTACACTGAGATCAGATGCAACTGTGAGCTCTTTCCACAGCCTGGGCTGTCGACCACATGAAGCATGTGGCTTCTTCTGTTGACACCAGGCAAGGCTGTGCAAGTCGATGGAAGCTAGACAACTGTTGTTGTTTCTGTGCAGCACAGGCTGAGGAAATGAAACAACTCTAGACATTCACAGTGTGTGTATGTGTGAGAGTTCCTGTCCAAAATGAGATGTCTCCAATATGAAAAACTGGAAGTCTTATTTTGAGAAAATAGAATGGGCAACACAGTGATAGACTACATGGAGTTTTGGGAAGCAAAAGACTTAACCACAAAGTTTTGTTAGGATCTATTTACACATTTGCTAATCACCCTCTACTAGTCCTACTATTTTGGGTTGTGATTTGTGATGTTTCTACACAGGTCTTTTCAAATTTCTTTAGGTTGTATATTTTGGATTATGCTTAAGGCCCTCATTTTCTCACAGGAAACACATTTCAAATGATCATAGGATAACTGACAGCATTTTAACAGTAATGAGCTCAAGCTCCCCTTCATCATCAACTCATCTTGTTCCAAATGTCTTACTTTGATCTGATTTTGAGTTTGATGTCAGTTCAAACTATAATGATGAAAGTGGATATTGTTCGAACATTTTGTCATAGAAGAAAGGGGTTTTGTGGAAATTGTTGATGTTTAGACTTCTCTTCTTTGTTTCATTAGATTTGGTCATGTTTGTATTTTTATTTAACAACTACCACTTTGAGTGGCAGAAGCTGGATGTTTCAGCCATTTATCCACCACTTTAACATTTTATTTCCCAGCTCCCTTGCAAATCAAATTTTCTGCACTATCAAATCTCAACACAGTGTTAACTGTCACCACTGACTCAGGATGAGTGGAAATGTGTCTTCCGAACTCACCCAGCTCACTGTGTCAGCCCATGCCGGTCAATGGACCACTAACTTCCTGACAGGCAGGAGGCAGCAGATGGCATTGGGCAAAATCACATCGAGCACCCAGACAATCAGCACTGTCACCCCCAGGGATGTGTGCTCTCCCCACTGCTCTTCACCTACACCAATGAGTGCATCTCAGGAGAATAGACCCATCTGTTAAACTCCTGAAGTTTGCAGGCGACACAGCAGTCATCAGCCTCATGTGGGATAGTGCTGAGTCTGCATACAGATGAGAGGTTGAACAGCTGGTCCTCTTGTGTGCTCAGAACAACCTGGAACTGGACACACTCAAACCTGTGGAGATGACAACGGACAGGAGAAGCCCCCCAACACCGCCATCCATCAACATGCTCAACAACACTGTGTCTGGTGTAGAAACCTTCAGGTATCTGGGATCCCCTATCTCCCTGAACCTGAAGTGGCCCTCCAATATAGACACAATTGGCTTAAATCACTTAAAATATAGAAACACTTTCTAATATTCTTCCACATTGCAAATATGTCCTAAATATGTGTTAAAGGAGTGTTTTTGTGTTGCACTTTGATACAGTTTTAGGACTCACAAAAGAAATTTAAAACAGGTCAAAACTGAAGTAGCAGAGGTTGATATATCCTGACTTTTAGGTTTTCGATGAGTGAGGCTCCAAAAACAAAGGATCCTACATTTCCCATAATGCAACCAAATATCTTCTTAGACCCTCTGTGCCTTGGCAAAATCCCACTCTATGCCCCTCGTTAGTCATAGAGCCTTTCATTTATTGATTTGTAGTCTCCAAGCCCAGGCTCAGATAACTCTGGTGACATCACTATGACATCATCAGGGTTATTTCCTCTGTTACACAGGCTGAGTATTATTTCCTGTGTCTCGGAAACTTACCTTTATGTGTACAATTTGACTTTTTTAACAAACAAGCTCCCACATCAAGTATATCTCTATTTTTATTTGTGTATATATACACATATAAAAAATAAGGACATATGTACAATGATAATAAATATCAACATGTTTGTACAAGTGAAATAAGTTACTTAACATATTTTAAAAACAAACAAAAGATCAATAACAGACAAGCAAAACTGGGGCCAAATAAAACTGGAGTGATAATAGACTAATACAATTAATAATGCGAAAAACAGCAGAACTTAAAGCCTCGTGTGAGAGAAAATATTATGAGCAGTGAAATGTGTAGGAACTGAAGAAATGCATATAAAGTACATCAGACATGCATTTTTTTTCAAGCTTGAGACCTGTATTCCTTTATCTTTTCAGTTTTGCAACATGTTATATTAAAACAAAAGCCCAGTTGTAAAAATAATGGTATTAAGAAATAGATTGAGACATAACCAAGTACCAGTGTAAAGAGCAAATATGTTGTCACAACTGCCTCAGGGGGATTAATAACATAAAGTGGCCACACTCTGTCACTGATCTGCTTTGAATCAACAGATGCTTATTTGGTTTTTATTGGCTGACAAATTAAATAATGGTTAAGGTTTGGGGCATTATTCAGCCTTTCATTCAGTGAAGGGATAAAGAACCGGGTCAAGAATATCAGTACTGACATGTAAACAGGAAGCAAACAGGAAATCCATCAGCCTCAAGCCATTTTTGCATTTTGCTTGAGGGAAAGTTTAGCTGCAGATAAAATATGCAGAAAGGTTGCAGACATCAGCTCAGTGTAGCAAAGTGGACGGACTGCTGAGACTTAAATATCGATCTGGATTCAAATAAAATTAATTTAAGAATTTCAACAAGAACAAAAGCAACTGCAGTCTACTTTGGCTTATCCAAAAGGTGAAGAGGCACAGAAAAAGTAAACGTGTTGAAACACAGCCATGAATTCCTGTACAACTCTTGAACCATAAAATCCAACATGTTTTGTATTTTTTTCCAAAGAGAGCATTAGTGTTCCACAATATTAGTGTCTGTAAAAGTCCAAAAATGACTGATCAAAATGATGCACTTGTACAAGGATGATCATATCAAAGATGTACAGTCAACTTGCAGAGGATCATGCAACACTAGGATGGAGTGCTGATGGCTGAGTACCTCTTCAACCTTGGGATCATTTTGATATTCTACATCTCTCTGTACACAGCGGGGCAAAAACAAGGTATTTTTGTCCTCCCATTCCTTCTTGGTGTGCTGCTCTGGTCCCGACAGACAAGTCCCAAAAACAAAGGGCACCCCTGGTTGACAAAGCACAGAAAGAGGACAGAATAATGCAAAGTTAGTAACAGCAAACATATGTAGTGTTCACTGTTTCAAAGTTTCCTTGAAATTAGATCAGAAAGTAGGTTAGATTTTTTAGGACGTTATTGCATCACCATGGAACACATCACATTTTCCACTGAGAGCCTTTTGGCGAATAAGATAATTTAGTCTGGAACTAACATTGAATTATACCGTACTGAATCACTGTATGTGACCAATGTGGACTAAATAATGTATACCGGTATATGAGAATCTGCAGCAACTGTAAAAATAATATCTAGTTATATGCATCAGTTTTCAGTTGCCGATTGGTCTGAAAAGGTCCTGTATGTTGTCTGAATCTTGCAAGAACATTGTTATTAAACAGATGTGACAATAATCTTGCTCAGGTCAACTGATTTTGATCTTGTCAGATTGAAATGCTTTTTCTTTAATACAATGTTTTAGTTGCAGGCTGTGTGGGTTCTTTCTGTGGTAGTTTTTCTGATGCACCTGTCCCTGCCCCTACTTCAATAAAAGTGTGCACAAGGACAGCTTTTGATGAGAAGCAGATGAAGCACATGGTGCAGAACCTATGATGTAACAAGACTGAGTCTTCAGCCCTGTTAGAGGCTCTGTGAGGCTGTGCTTAGGCACAGCGGTGCTTTGAATTAAATGCTAACATTTGTGCAGATAAAACAAACAAGATGTAGCATGTTATTTTTTTTTCCCTTTACTTTCCCCCACTTTGAGTTTTTAACTGTTTCATGGCTGCAGCTTCCTATTTGAGTGTTATTGGTCTTCTCATCTAATTTCAGCAATAAATAAGTGTATTTCGTGAAATGTTTAATGATTTCTTCTGATAAGTTGAGTAAAGGGACAGTCAGAAAGCCAAAAATCAAAACTGGAAATCATTAAAAGTGAACACTTTTGCTTGAATCTGTTTGAATTTAATTAAGTTGAACAATACCTTTCACTGATTCACGGCTGCTTCCCGCCTGGAGCCAGCAGTTTGTCAGCACGGCAGCAGTAAGTCTGTCTGTCTGTCCAGTCTTCCATCAACACTGTGTGTGGCTTCTTTTTGTGTTGGTGTGTTTTACAGTGCTCTTCCTCTGTTTAAGTCCACAGTAGCCCCAGGTCAGTCTCTGGGCATCGGTAAGAGGGAGGGGGATTTCATGGTGTTTCAGTGTGCGTCACAAACACACTGTAGTCCTGGATGGGTGGCATTAAGAGGACCATGAGCGTGTTAATGTGTCTGTGTGGAGGGGTAGTTTCCTTCTTGGCAGTGCAAGTTACCACCCTCACCAAACACTTAAGATATAAAGCACTTATTGAGACATCCACAGCGGTCGCAACAGTGAGGGTTCAACTACATTCCCATTGCCTAATGTCTTCACGTCGGCTTCAATTCGGAATTAAGTGTGCAGTTACTGTTCCGATGCTGAGAGTTGAATCCAAATAGCCTTTTCTTTCTAAATAAATGAACAAACGTCCAAAAGGGCTCAAACATAACAGGCATCTGTTACACACTGTGACTCTAATAAATGTTGTTTGGAGTGCACTTGTCGTATATTGGACATGAAGGTGCGCTTGAAGGTCACCGTGCAGGGCTGAGCGAGGAACGTAAGCGCTTGCCCTCACATTGTCATTCATAGAGGGGAGCCATTAGTCACTTGATGACTTTGTGAACACTGCTGTAGTCCGTAAGACATAGAAAAAGAACAACCAGAAATTCAAACCAACCATCACAACAAATTAAAGTGGAAGGGATCAAGGACTTTCTCTGGGGTAAATACAGCATGGGGGAAAAAAATACAAATTGAGCAGAGAAAGTCTTGAGAGATTGTCCTTCATTCAGAAACCCCCTTGCGTCTTTCACTCCAATTCACTTCATTTTCCATTTAATTTCCTCTCTCTTTGTCTCTCGCTCTCTCTCCTCTCCTCTTGGTCCCACGCAGAGCTCCTACTACGGGGACATGATTGTCGTCTTGCTTCGAGATTAATTAGTCTTTTTATACTCCTCTCACACTCTTGGCTCACAAATACAAAAAGGGAAGACACGCTTCCAGTTTTTAAGTGCAGTAAGCTGAAAAAGTCTCAAAGGAACAGAAGGACAGGGGATCAGTTCATATTTCCAGTCAGCTGTATTCGCCGCTCGTCAACTGGTTTCAGCACTGGGGCTAAAAGCCTCACTTGGTCCACTCAACATAAAAGAAATGTGCCCTTCAGAAAACGCCATTTGTTAAATTTCCATGCTTGAGGTGTTCTCCTCTGCGTTCAGCCTTTTTAAATACACAATTTACACAAGTGGCGATTGCACAGTTGAAGAAGAAAAAGCCACAATCATGACTGCATGTTGCCCAGAACACAATAATAATAGGAGTGCATGTTGGCAAACATGGTGTATGAGTGTGTATATTTAACATGCTGTGTGCTAAAAATGTCTACAGTGAGCCAAACAGGCATTGGCAGAGCGAGAGAGTGAGAGAGAGAGAGCATGGGGAATTGACAGCGTGTCACAGAAAGAGAGCAGGCATCCTCAAAAGGAGGGAGGTAGGTTGGTTGTTTTGTTTTTCCAACTCAGGGAATGGAGACGGAGGAGGACAGGCCTAGACGGACGACTCCTCGGGGTTGGCATCAGGCAGCACGCTTCTCTGCTGCAGAGTGCGTCTCAGCTCTTCCTTGAAGGGGCTGGAGTAGTCATTCCCGCTCATGCCCAGGCCTCCGAGCCCACCGCCCCCAGCACCAGCCCCGCTAGCCCTTTCCTCCCCTGCTGTGCTCAGGTTGAGGCGGATGTAGCCGTTGCTACCAGAGCCTCGGATGTTAGTGAGGCTGAGACGGCTGGGGGAGTGGATGGGCTGGCCAGGAATGGCGCTGGGTGACGCCGTGCTGCTAACGCTGCTGGGCCCCAGGGCGTGACCGGGAACGATCTTCAGCGAGCCGTCTGAGTAGTAGTAGTTGGCACCCGTCTCCCAGAAACGGTCCTCGTCGCTGGGCATCTTGCTGGGCACAAAGGTGGGTGGCTCCTTAGGCAGGGTGATGGGGTAGACCAGTGTGCTCTCAAGAGGCTTCATGTCGGCTCCTTTGCCCAGTGCCAGCTTCAGCCTCCTGCGAAGGTAAAGAGCCGCCACAAGGAGCAGCAGGCATGCCGCTCCAAGGGTGATGACCAGCACCCAGAAGAGTCCCATGCTACTGTCTGGAGCCCGGGCCTCCATAAAGACCGGAGCACTGGCTACTACGGCCACCTGGTAGCGCTCTGTCTGAAACTTGACTCCCTGCTCCTCAGAATAGCAGATGTAGCGGCCCGCTTGCATCTGGCCTGCTTCAGGGATGACCAGAGCCTTGAGTGTCCGGTCGAAGCGTGGTCCTCCTGCCTCGGGGTCACCCAGCTGGAGCTCACGGTCATTGAGAACCCAACAGGGTTGAGCCAGGTTGGAGACCAACTGGCAAGGGAGCACCATGTCAGATCCCACCACCACTGTTACGTTCCTCAAACGGGAGTGCTCTGCAGAGGAACAGGAAAAGAGCAGGAGGAGGAGGCAGGAGGGAGAGAAGAAAGGAGAGGGGGTTATAGTATCATCCATCATAATTCCAATTCATATTCTACAGCAGTCACTTCTCTATTTAATTCACTATATTCAGCTCAGTCCAAATACATTCACACAGTTCAGCCCCAAGTCCATCCTTTTTTCTTACTATGGACTGGCTCTTGCAGTGACAGTCAATTCCCACAAGGGACCAGTACTGAGGCATGGCCCCACACTCACCAGGGCTGGGGATGGAGACAGGCTTATCGAACTTTGCTTTTCCCCGGCTGAACCTTTCCAGCATGAGGTCCTGTGACAGGGAGGAGGTGGACCTGGAGGGGAAAGGGCAGACAGCAGAGCGGAAGATTAATAATGGTCTCTCACTAGAACTGAGGGACACACAGTACACTAGACTACAATGGATCCAGTGTGTGATCTGTTGTGTAATAATAGGAATACTGAAAATAACCAGAATCTATGTAACACATGAAAACAAATGTAGACGTTTGCAAGATAATTTCAGCATTTTAGATACAAATAACCTGTTAATGTCACCAAACAAACAAATATAGTGTATCAGCCTTCTGTTATAACACACATTTAGTAAATGCTGTGCAGGTCCCCTCTAACCACCTGTCAATTTAATATTTTTGGTTATGTTTGTTTCTCGAGGCTGACCAGAGAAATCACATCAAGTAAAGCAGGAGGATGTTACGGAAGAGCTTCAGGCTGAAAGCCAAAAGACTTTCATTAGTATGGGTGTCAACATAGAGTTTAAGGGACACTTAATATCTAAATACTGTCTGTTGCATTGGAAACAGCAGCTTCTTTTAAAATGTCAATTCCTTATTCCTTAAAATACCAATATCAGTGTATATAGTATAGTCTGAATACATAGGTGTACTCATCTCACCCGCGGTGGAGGTCGATGCGGACGCAGGCCCGACCCTCGCTGTCCCAAGCGCAGTAGGGGTCCCGGGCGAGCAGACAGTCTGGCTGAGACTGATAGCGGCTGCAGTTGGCCAAGGGCAGCTGGAGAACCTCCGAACGAGAGCCGATGTAAACGTACTTCTACAGAGAAACAGAGAGGGAAGAAGAAGAGAGAAAGAGGAAGACAAAGAACAGGTCCAGCCATCAGCCAGAGACAGAAACCAGACGGAGAGGAAAAACAAGAAGGAAGATAAACAGAGGGACAGAGGAAGAGTGACTCAGTTAGGGGTTAGAGGAGATAATGGGATAATCACTCTCAATTACAAAAACATTCACCCCTCCAACCCTCGTCCAATCCAATCTGGGTAGCGTTCTTTTCGCAAAAGATGTTATAAAATGTCTAGTGGCGGCTAAGCCAGCATTAACGAGATAAGCAGTTGGCTTTAGGGCTGGGAATGCCGAAAAACTGCATCGATTGGCGGACGTGCCATCGTAGAGCCATGGGAAACACGGCCTGCGTCAACACACGGGCTCAGCTGACAGGGCCGGGAGATTGAGAAAACAACAGGGGCAAAGGTTCAATTCCCTGCTGCGGTGAAGGATTGTAATTACTGTTATTGTGAAGAGGATTTTGGATTCATGAGGCGGCACTTGATCTGAAAGGGGGCAGTGTTGATAAAAACATCTGCTGAGTGGCACCAGGCCAATTGCACCGTGCTGACTGCCTGTCAATGGATCTATGACTGCAAGTGTCTGGCAAAAAGAGTATTAACAGATCAGCAGAAGACAAAGTCCTGCTGTTATCACTGAATACCAATGAACAATTGACGCAACAGCAAGGCAAGCTAATGGAACCAAAACTTTACTTTCGAGGGATGTGATCAGATGAAGCACAGAGCCATGCTCGATGTGCAGGCCATGCAGGAGATTACCAAAACAACAAAGAAACTTTGAACAACTTTTCCCCTGAGAGACCATTAAGATTTCTCATCTCTGAAAAAGACAGAAAACAATCCAGCTAGGAGTCCAAGACGACAATATGCACATGGCTAGGCTTTACAATCCTGAGTGGGAGCAGCTGGAAGCTCAAACTCAAATGATCAAAAAAAGAAGAAGAGCTGCTTTCTTCTTATTAAAATCCCTTTTGCCTCAAGCGCTTGCCTTGTACTGAGTCTGCTCTGTTAACATGTTCTCCACACAAATGTATCCAGACTGAGATGAATCAACTGAAATGCCAACACAAGACTTAATACATTTTGAGATGTTCCTTTTTGTCTTGAAAATATTAGATTCTCTTTAGAACTAAATGGAAGTGATGTGTCCCACACACACACTGTTCTGACGTCAGAATTGGGACCGCTGCTTCCCACACTTTCTGTAACTTCTGGAATGGAGGCAAGAAAATAAGCAGTAACCTCGCTTTTTTCTCTTTCAACAGAGATATTGCAGTTCATGGTCTGCATCTCAACTCCTGAGCCACGGGGTGCACTGACAACCAGCTTTTCAACCTGCCTTTGAGTGGTTCTAACTATTTTGCCTTCTGACACTGGTATGACAGTCAAAACTGACTGATATCCTGACATTTATTGCTAGTTTTTCTCAAAATATGTTGGCTGCATCTGTTCATTAGACACTCCCTGTTAGGTAGAAAACTCCAAACTGGCCCCAATTTGTAATGCAGCCTTTTTAAAAATGTGAGGTCACCAAGCACAGCTCATGCTAACCATGGTGATATCATGAGAAGATATTTTTTCAGACTTGACAAAGCCCCTCCAGAACCACAGAGCACATTATGCAGCTGCTTTCACATGCGGAGAATGCAATTCTCCGTGCAGTTCCCCTTGAAAAACAAATTCATCAAAACAACTTAGAGACATCCTATTCCCCTTTCCTTACCTTGGAGTGGGAGATTGTCAGGCTGTCCACTGGCTGGGCTGTCTCAAACAGCTGGATCTCCTCTATCACGTGCGCCTCGGAGCCCAGAATCACGACCCTTTGCAGCCAGCCCTCCGCTGCAGTGCACAGGAGAAGGAGAAGGATTCAGCTCAGTCAAACTTTCAGTTCAAGTTCAGTTCAGCGCAATAGACTTCCTTTATCCCCCCCAGAGCAATTTTTCATGGCATGCATAAAAACATAACAGATGGCTTCAGCACTCGACTGAGTCCCGGTACAAAATACCCCATAAGCACACACCTTTGACAGCAGACCAGCTGATTTAAATATCATTGATATGATATTAAAAAATATTTACACACACACCTGTGACTGCACACCAGCTCATTTGAATAATAAAGACGTGATATCATAAATTTACCCATACACCTGTGACTGCATTTCACTCAATTTAAATATTAATGATCGGTAAACAAACACCTGTGACTGCACAGTATTTCCTTAAATATTAATGATATACTAATACATTCACGGACACACACCTGTGATGGCATAGAAGTTCATTGAAATATTAATGGTGAGATATTATGATATACAAACACAGTCCTTTGAAGCCAAAGGAACTGATTTAAATATTAAAGTACATGCTGAAAATCACTTGTATGCTGGCAACCACATTCTAGCTGCTGTTCACAGTCTATTGATTGCATATGTTAATGTTCGATCAGCTAATGTTGCGCCTTGCAAAGCCTACTCACTGCACAGGCGAAACTAATAACATTAACGATATTTGGGGTACTCCAGTAAAGTCATGCCAGACAACCAGCCTGCAAATATCAAGGCCCTGGAACTGAAGCATCTAAGAAAACAGCCTTAATTAATGTTATTTATTCCATCTGTGCTTTTCCTGTTATGATGTAAAAACATCTGCTGTGAATAAGGTCTGTGAAAGACAGGAAGGAAGTCCTCTCAACAGAGAAGGTAAGCTCGCAGTCACATACATGATAACAACCAATGCACATACAGTGTCATCAGGTTGTCTGCAACTTTCATCAGCTTCAATTTGTGAAACTTATATGGCAGCTGCACTAAAATTTCATGCAAACTCTGCAACTGAGAAAGACAGAAAACGAAAAAGAAAACAACTTCTCCTGCCAGAACGTACAGCTACTCGAACATGCAGCACAGCAAGAAACTATCTAAAGGTGAATTTGAAAGAGTCAAGATGCTGTTTGTGGCCTTTTAAGACCTAGGGTAATGGTAATATTATCAGATGCATTTGAAGACGTTTTCAAGTGGTGTGTGGGGAGCTGATGCTGGAGGAGGAAGAGGAGATCCTGTGCTCCTTTCATGTAGGGCATTGTGAACAAGTGTAGATCCCCTGTGATGAAAGGCGTTTCAGGCACAGCTGGTGGGGTGACCTTGATGTGTGTGTATGTGTGTATATCTATGGATGGAATGGTGTTGTGTGCTGACATGTGCTTTCTTGTGTGGTCCTCTTGATTAAGAGACTGTCACGGATAATATGAAAAGCTAACCTGGTAGCCAACGGGAGACTTGGGAGAAGGAAATACATGCACACACACACACACACACAGGCCTAGCAAGCAGCAGGCATATCATCACACTCGCCTCTTGCGGCGTCAGGGACCAGTGTCGGCTAATCCCTCAATCCTGTAGCCTGGTTTTTCTGAAAAACAGTCTCGACAAGCTCTCCCTCTCTCTTTTCACATCAGCTGTCACTATGCTGCAGCTAATACCTAATCAAGCCCGCAGCCCAATTGGCACTATGAGCGCACGTCTGCCAAGGGCCCTGTTGAGTTTGTGCTGTGAAGCACGACAAGCGGGGATGACTGCACTTGGCTCAGGGAGTGTGAGCGTGTGTATCTGTGTGTGTGTGTGTGTGTGTGTGTGTGTGTGTGTGTGTGTGTGTGTGTGTGTACATATCAATTTGTGAGTGTTACTCATGTGTGTGACCACGTGTGTGTTGGTGTGTCCGTGTGTCCGGGTTGGCCTCCCTGCTTGCCAGCAGAGAAGCCCTGAGCTCGCTGTTGTCACACTGTCAGTTGCCACAGTCACTCTGCCGCTGCAGTGATCTGAATGGTAAGTAGTTGAATCTCTCCATTTGTGAGATGGGCTGCATTCAAATTCACATTCCCTGGAATCCACTGTCAGATCTGTGTTATTCAAGATTAAGGCTCTGGGAGGGCCGGCTGACTTCAGATCCATGCCAAAACAGGACACCTGCATATGGGCCCGATGGCAACTGACTGGAGATATTAATTAAGTAGTGCATACGTAGACGTTTCCTTTGATGCATGAAGATGGATCTCAGCATGCAAATCAAGTCCTTAATTGAAACCCAGCTGAAGTCTGGCCAGATGGCATGTTGTTTTGTGCCACCATACCTAATGCCAGTACCTGTCCCTGTCTGCTGCCACGGCCTGTAAGTTCTCATCTCTTCAACAAATACTCGGCTCAACACACACACCGCCACAAACACACACTCGTCCACAGTGGGGGAATGGGGGAATCTGAAGAACGACTGTGTACCTATGATGTATTTTCACTGCCACGTCAAGAACACCATACTACAGGAGGCGGGCAACATACCAGAAACACTCCACGCACCGTATAATGTAATCCAACACAACAACCCCGTTTTAAAAATACTAGCTTAGCTTGTAAGGCTTAATTCATGTATGTAGATAGTGTGTCACGTTTAAAGCTGGAGAGTGTTGTGTTATTTTGTCCAAAAAAAAACTTGCAAGAAAAGGCTACATGATGATGATGATGATGATGATTGTTATTATTATTATTGTTAAGGCTAAATTAAGTATGCTCGCTTAGGTTGAATATTGCAGGTTCTAACACCATAGAATGGGAGTTGCAGCTTAAGTTGCAGCACTTAAATGAGTTGAAGTTGAAAGTAATTAAAATTAGTGTATCTGCAACTGAAACTTTCATATGTTTCATTCCAAGTTTAAGCAGTGAAAGCAGTTGAACTGAATATGATGGAAGCAGCTGAAATGTCCCTGAGGTGTCAGTTTAAAGGTAAAAGTTAGTAATTTTCAGTTGGCTTTCCTCAGTTGAAGTGTAAGAGATTAGAGCAATATCCATTAAATTGTTAAAAATGAAAACAATAGAAAATTAAGTTGGAGGTGAAACACCACAGTGTGTGCCTTGTGGATAGTTGAAATCTCAGCTGGCACACATGACATCCCATCACTTTAGGTTTGAACATGTCATGCAATGCACACTAATGCTAAAATGGGATAAGTTCTGAAAAGAGCAGGAGATTTGAACTGAGATCATTGAAAAACCACGAAAGATATGAAAGAGCTGAATTCATGTGATGGAATGCAAATGCTGGTGAGTGGTTTCAAGTTTGAACTTAGGTTTTGTATATTTTCTTAGCAATGTAAAAATAGGAACCCTTATGTAATTTGCACCTGTGCCGATGAAGAGCATGTTGTAGGCTCGCTGGTCCAGGGCGCTAACGCGATCCACTGCCAGCCTCGTGAAGTTGACGCCCTTGGTGAGCAGCAGGGGGCGAGCCAGAGCTTTGTCCTCCATCAGTGGGTGCTTCTTGGCAAAGTTGAGCGTGGCGTCAGGCAGCTGCAGAGAGCTGTTGTAGCCGTTCTCCCTGTCTGAGTTAGTTATACACTGCAGCACAGACAGAGGACGGAGAGACAGGGGAGGGAAATGGATGGGGAAATGGAGGATGGAAAGCAATGGAGGAAAGGATGAAGGGAAGAGTGAGAAGGCCAAGAAGGAGAAGAGGAAGAGGAGGAAACTTCTTAGCTGCAGCTGGCACAGGTTGGCATGGCTAGTTGGCTTTGAGATGACTGCCCTCCCACTCTCCCTCCCCTTCTTTTCTCCGTCTTTCTTTCGCTCTTGCTCTCACCTCCGCCTGCCATCACACCCCTTCCTCTGCTTCCTTTCCTTTCGTCCTGGATCATTACGTTCTTAGCTTTTCGTGTCATGCCAGCGTTTTCTCTTTTCCACTTCTCTCACTACAGTACCCCACACCACCCATTTCCCACCCTCCCTCTTTCATTATCCCTCCTCTGCCCACTCATCTCTCCTTTTGTGATGCATTAGCTGAGAAAAAACAGGTGCACAAGACCTTTAAATTTTGGAATACCACTCTGTTCTTGCATCCTGAAGTTGTCTGCACATATCTGCATTTACTAAACATCATACATCATATGTGCCAGCACAGGCTTCCAGTTTCTTACCGATCCAGGCCGCGGGACAGGGACAGCCCCGGTGTAGCGTGCCCACCTTTGGGATGCCTCCCTGTACTCTTTGTAGGATCCTTCAAACACCTTCTTCACATCACTGATCTGGTACTGGCACACCGCTGACACGTCTACGTCTCCCCTGAAACGTGACGGCAAGGCAGTGAATTAGAGATGTAACGCAGTGAAAAATGAGAGACAATTTGTCATCCACGCCAGACTAACATCCAAGATATAGAGTGGAATGTGGGGAAATGTAGCAAAATATACATATCTGTTGCATAAAAGCAAGAAGTATGAACTAAAACTGAGCATGTTTACAATAAGCAACACTGTCAAGGTGAGCTTTTAAATATATAAATAAAATTTTCAATAAATCACAGTGCAGTAAATATTTACAGTAAATATTAACTCTCCAGCCTAAACCGTCCTTTACTGAGTGAGCTGAATGATTACGTGTGTTGACACATCTCCACTCTTTCTGTGGCCAAGCAAACTAAATTGATGTGCATGTAATACACTTCCTTGATAGGCCAGTGAAATCAATCAGTTGATGCTGTGACTCAAGAAATGCATTTCATTTAATGGTAAGGTCGGGGGTGTGGGATCATCCAACCCAATTTCAGACCCCGAGTGGTACTCAAATTATGTATCGACGCATGACCCAGACACATGAAATCCCACTTGTACTCCTCATCTCACAAATAGATTTGATTTCCATGCTCATTCACGGGAATGGAATCGTGTTCTCAAAACTGAGTCACTGAAATATTGATAAAAGACAAATAGTTATAAATAAGGAAAAGTTTTTACCTTAAGAAATGACAAATAAATTCCAGATTGGTTGCTCTGCAGCATGGCGTGTACTGTGTGTAGCACAGTCTTGCTGCACTTATCTACTGGAACAGTCATGGCTCCAGATTCGGCTTTAAATGCAGGGTGAGATGATGCTGTAAAATCTCTGGCTTTTTAAAGCCATAAACAGCAGAGAAGAGCTTGTGTCCTTTCACTGAGTGCTTCTCCAGTCTGGAGCAGTATTGTTAATGTGCAGCAGTGTCACGGGTTTATAAGGTGAACGTCAAAAGCAAAGGACAGCACTGATGTCTTAGCGAGTTAAAAAGACAGCCTATTCAGTGAGATTATGGCTTGAACTCTGAGTCATCATTTACATAATGTCCAATTATCTTAATGTTATCTCTATCAAAGCCAGGGGGCTTTAAGGAATCCCCAGCGAGTCACACAGAGAAAAAGGATTGGGCTTTTTTCAGCAGCTGTAGGAACTCAGAATGAAGAAACAAAGCTTCAAGTTCAAAGCTGGTTCACTTTGCGATATGATATCTTATTGAAGAACACAAAAGACTGACATCAAAGGGCATTACCCGGAGAGGCAGAAAGTCTCCAGCTTTGCTGCCAAAGAAAACCTCCTGCCCTTGCTCCTATTTCTTTGTTGATAACTAACTCATTAACACATTACAGCTATGTAGCGGTCCAACACATGCCAATCTTCATGCCACTAATAATACCACAATCACTTATAAAAACCAATTACAGTTGTCAACACCCTTCTAAACTCCTGATTGTAGTTTCATTATCAAATTGGAAGTAAGTTTTCTCTATAGCTGCTTCACAAGAAAAAATATTCCTTTTGCAAGCTAAAAACAAAGAGTCCAGAACAGTGGACATCAACACAGTTTGTTTCCTTTGATCAGTCTCGCAAATGTTCCCATTTAGGCCTAAAATAACCAATGGTATGATGAATCTCTGCTCACAAGAAGAAATAAAATATTGGAAGGTAGAACAAATTATGAATAATGTAAATAATCTGATGCCTCAAACACAGAATAACCATTGACCATCTATTGACTGGCTTGTCTGTGTTTAAAAACAACTCTGGGTTAAAAATTGACACAGCACAATACTGGGTTAACTTCATTCACCTCCAAAGGGGTGTTCTGAGCAAGTGTCAGTGTTACTCCTACATGACTGGATACCTACATAACTTTTAACCCTATGTTGCATAAAAGGAAAGAGAGTCTTCTCCTGAAAATGTCCTCTCTTCTTGTTTATGTCTGCAGCAGAACACCTGACTGAATCATTCTGACATGTGAAACATGAATACCGTGTGATACTAAAACACATGTAATGTCTCGGCCTGGCTGCCAACGGCAATGAATTCCCTTTTATCTGAAGATGTACTGACATTGAGCTGCACCTACAGCCTCTGTGACACTTCTCTGACCGTGCTCGCTCTGACTCACCACTGGGCGTGGAAGATGCCGTAAAAAGTGGTTGCCCGCCAGTCCTGGCCCGGCAGGGTGAAGACGGCCCTCAGGTTGTTGAAAGACACATGGCGCTCAGGGAGGGAGCACTCCAGCCGGGCTTTCTGGAAGGTGGTCCACTTCTTCTGCAGGGTCCTGGTACCACCCAGATCCCCCTGTGAGAGGACATATCAGGTCTTATCAGTGGCTGATATAGCTTGATTATATATCAATTCTTTTGGTCCCCTCCACTCAAAAGCATATTTTGCTTATTGTTGGATGTTTGAGCATCAGATCAACTTTACAGCAGCTGAATGTCTTGTTGTTCTTCACCTTTAGAGTTTTACGTTTCATTTCGCTGCAGTGATGTAGAAGTGTACTGTGGGGTGTGATCAGTACACTGTGACATGTTGGGTGTGGCTACAGATGCAATAGGGCACCCTCCTGACCACAGCGGTGTGGTGAGAGGTGCAACAGACTCGACTCTTCCCCCTGAAAGCACTCTGCTCTCTTTCTTGCTCTATTATGCTGTGGCTGCTGCTTATGTTGCATTTCATTAGCTTCACCTTCACCTTATGGATTCCAAAAATCATCTCTGTACATACACTGCACATATTCTGTATGCACATAATAATCAACTTGTTCCATGTGAATTGGCTGAGTGAGCTGTAAAGCCTCTTAAGGATCAGTTAACCCTGAAATGTTCAAGGGCACCATTGAAATGCAGGATAAAGATAATAATATTCAATTATAAAATAAACATTGCATTAAATATATTGATGAATGGTGCCTTTATTGAGTATTCTGTGGGCTCAAAAGAGGCCTGTCTGCCAGACACGTCTCATTCCTATTATCCTCAGTGATTGCAGAGGCTGTAAAAAAGGAATTAAAAATGCAAATGCTCATATTACAGCAGCAAGCTATAGACATTGTGCCTCTGATGCAATAGAAATATCAGCAGAATGCACCAAATTATTCACTGCTCTAGTACACATCATGTGTGAGCATCTGTTTCTAATTTCATTCAAAGGGCTTTATTGTTCATCACAGCGCAGACATTAAAGACACTTCCCATAAAACAGTGTATAATATATTGTACACGTAATTACAAACATCTCCTCAGTCTGTATGTATTTATTTAGTTTCAGTTTTACTCAGATGATATGGTTGCATGTGCAACAAGAGCCTACACCATTCACTAAAAGATCACTGAAATCATACAAAATAAAACAAATTGCAGTGTAAAGACTCAATGAGCAACTTTCCTCACAAGAAGCATCTCTGGTGTCTAGCCATAATCACTGTGGTACATCAAACTTAATCAGTTATCTTAATGAGGACATTAATTAAGCAAATGAATGTATTAATTACCAAACAGCTCTATGTCAGTGTAATTGTCTTCACATAACACATTGTTGGTAAACTGGTGCTGAACTGAATTCATTTGCTTTTGTTGTTGTGGGTCAAATTGAAGCACAGGACAGGATCCTTCGCTCTGTGCTTTACACTGGTATTAATATAGACACTGTATTTTCAAGCATTGTTTCTTCACTTTACATTTATTCCATACATCAGATCATGTCCTGAAGTGGAGATATAACACTGAAGATCCACAGACAGTAAAATCTGAGCACTGCTGATAGTTTGAGAAACTGTGTCTTAGTTTAAGTGAATAGCAGTATTTCCTGTGTTAGCTATCTAGAAAGCGTTGTGCTCTCAGTTTTGGCAGGTTGTGTCCTTTCCATGAAAATTCAAGTAAAAGCAGAGCCAGCGTTGTTGGAACTGACCTGAAAATAAAGCATCATTCTGTAAGTATCATCAGGCTATTCCAAGCTCTACTGGCTGCCTCCTCATATAGGCATCTCCTCAAGCCCAAAACTGTTAAACTGCTGTATCACATTATTAAAAGCTCAGAAACAGCTGACAAAACAGCTGGAGAAAACAGAAAATGGTTGATGTCAAGCCAAGCTTGCATGAAACTACAGTATGATTTTACAGTCAAAACTTGATTTGGGCTTACAACTATGTCCCTGTGCTCTCTTCAACAGCCTTTGTTTTCCCTCAGTTTTGTGATTAAACTTCCATCCACTGTGCAGAGAGTGAGAATAAGGCCGTTTCAGGAGATTCCTGATTGAACTTGCTCTGGCTGGCTTTGATTATCAGCTGAGGAGTTACCTTGCAGACGCGGGCCACCCTGGCCACAGTGAGCTCAGTGTCACAGTCCAGCTCCAACGCTCGCTCACTGAAGAAGAAGTAGATCTTGTCGTCGTCCCCCTCTTTACTGCCGCTGCTCTCCCTCACCAGGGCTGAACCCACAAAGTCCGGCTCTGCACACACACACACACACACGCGCGCGCGCACACACACACGCACACACACACACCAACACACACACACACACACACACACACATGCGCGCACATGGACAAGTACCATCAGACAGTGTATTTCCACATGATAGTAAATACATACATCACAACTGAACAAATAGACAGCCTCTGCCTGTGGGTGCATTTGGACTGCATCACACACACACGCACACACAGCCACACAAGCTTGACACCTCCATCTCATTCTGTGCTGCTCCTTCTCACCTCTCTATTTTCTATCATCACTCTCTTTCGCCTCGTCTCTCCTCCAGTCACTCCTCACTCTCGTCTCTCCAGTGTTCCCTATTAGCGGTCCATTTTGTGTTCCTCACTTCCTCCCATCCTTCCTGTCTTTCTCAGATTCCCTCTATACCCGGTCCTCATTAGATTGTGAATGAGATGGGTTTTTTTTTTTTTTAAATGCAGATATAGACATTTTTCGACTGCTGGGAGCTTTAAATGCAACTATTTTCACGCAAAAGCACTTAAAATTCACAAGGTTACAGTGTTTCGCCCTGACGGACTGTTCATATAAGTGTGAAAGCCTCTGAAGCAGCATTTTAAGCCATCATGGTACACTACAACCCTCCACTGAAAACCCAGTCCAATTAAATGTTTTTAGGCTGGTCAGAAGCTGCTTTAATTAAGCTAAGGCTGGCTTCATTGGTCTGGGTCTAGTTTTTAATAAAAGCTCTGTATCAGCATGAATAATAAACAGACACTTTGGTCCAAACCTCGACCTCATCTGTATGTTTCTCCTTCCTCCACCTCCATTCTCCATTCCCTTCACCTCTCCCTCTATCTTTTCATCGGCAACAACCCTAATGCCTCTTGTTTCATCACCCATTTTCTTGCTGTGACTTCATCCTCTTCTCTCCCCGTCATTTCTCACCAAGTGACTCACTCCTTTCCCCACCTCCTCCCTCCAAAAGATAAGGATCCTGCACTGTAGCCAAGTCCTGTGCTTCATTTCCTGCAATTCATTTCTCGTTTTTTTTTTCTTTTGCATGTTTCTGGCTCTTATATTTTTTAATGAAACTCTGTTAAAAAGAGGCCGGCGTTATCAACCTCTACCGTGATTTACTTTATTTGAATACATATTTAATTTGTCAGTGTCGCAGGGTCTTGGGATAAAAAATCTTGAACTGGAACTGATGCAGAATATTTTGGATTCATTCTAAGACATTAAGTATGGTTGAACAGATATCAATCAATTTAAATTTTCCTCTGAATATTATTTCAAGATCCAAGTTAACAGTTGGTAGCTTGCTAAATCTCTACCCAGCACACTGTAATTGGGCATGGTGCACATGGAATTCTAGTAACAGGGATACAGGGATAGACTGAAATAACATTTTAATCTTCTTTTTATTAATATTACTGTACTGTAATACTTGGGCTGATTAGCTAATCTGCAATACAATGACAATGCTGTACCACAAACACTGGTGATTTGGAGAATTTTTTGTCAAATAACTGGTCAAATACAATTATTGACCAGAATTTCCTCTCTCATGTTCTGTTTTTCACTCACCATTGAGCCAGGCAGGCAAGTATTCGCTCTTCATGCTGTAGTGCTGTTGGCCCAGGTTCCTCAGAATGACTGGCTCTGTACCCAGGAAGTTGTTAAGCGTTGCTGAGTACAGCTCCTTATCTGTACCGAAAAAGTGCAAGCTTAAGTTTAGTTCTGTTTTTCAGCCACTGTATGGGCTCATGACGAGAGAAGGACAGTGGTTCAGCGGGGAGACACAAAGCAGAATGAGAGAATGGGCGCCTGTAGGTTTGTTGAAGCCGTTCATACTGAAGTGAAGGCAGCATGCAAAGCTGAATTGGACTTCTGGACTCTCAGTGCAATCGTATGGTTACAAAACAGATTGGAAATGCAGCAGGAGTGGTTTGTGGAGATTTGATGGACATTTAATGCTTCTGTTAGAACAGTAAAAACATGGTGCTGCTCACTTCAGTATTCACACCGCTGAGAAGCAAAAACAAAGCTGACTGTGTTTGGTGTTGATACGAACACCAATGGATAATCAAATTTTGGGTTTATAATGATCCTGTAATGATCATTATGCCAATTCACAAACCCCCAGCATTTCCAAACTTTATTTTCTTCTATTCTAAAAAGTTAGTATATGGAATACATGAAAACATACATTTACATGAAACTATGTACAGTATGTACTCGCATGAACACACACACACTTTTACTCACCCACTATTAGGCCAGTATGCCCCTTGGCAGGGTCATATGGGCATTTACCCTTCCCATCTTCCAGGGCTGCAGTGTTGAGGGTAAAATAGTCTGCGTTCTGCAAGCACATACACACACACACACGCACACAAGTGAGGAACACAGGTGGTTTGTGGTCAGTGTGTATTATGACCTACATGACACAGCTGCAAGCTCTGTCTGTCCATTGCAAGAGCCATAGCTTCACCCCTCACCATGTTGTCTTATCGCATCAGTGTCACTGCACAGACGTACACCAGTATCCACACATTCAGCTAAACCAGCATGAGATGCTTTTTTCCATTGCATTTATTTTTACTTTGTCACACAGCGGTCTTAGCTTGAGGTCAGATGGACATGTCAAGTTGACACCTGTCAGCGCTGGCTTGCAATAACTCAGTATCGAGGGAAGCACACATGTACACACAGACACACACACACGCATACGTACCACATAGGTGCATTTAGGCTGGAAGGCATAGGTGCCGCAGGTGTAGAGGTGTGTGTGGTTGTAGCTCTGCAGGAAACGGATGTAGTTGAAGCACTCAGTCTGTAAAGCAGAGAGGAGGCATTGTTAGAATGCTGCCGTTTTTCAGTTTCAGAAATCAGTGTTGTGAAACTTATTCCACCATCACGTCTTTGACACGTCCTCTGAGCTTCAGCTTTACTCTAACGCTTCAATGTGACTTCTTTTAAATCCTCAAATACCTCAATAACCTTGACACTAGATCAAGTTTGCTGATAATATCCTTTTTATTAAAACTGTGTGAAATCAGTTGGCCAGTCAGCGATTGAAAGGATCCTTGAGCTGTGCCATTTTTCCTTTTCTTTTGGGGTATTCAAATAGGGAAACTTGAAAAAACAAAACACTTACAGCCTACAAGGACTACATTTTACTCTTATTTGTTTTATGAGGGTTGTCAGTCAAACAAGTGTTCAGCATCCTACTGAGGACATCACTTAATAGATGATGTAGTGAGGCAACCATATTATCTAAATAACCTTTAAACTGAACAAAAAAGAGACAGATTGTTTCCATTTAGAGAATATGTGTGTAATTAACAGTATAATATATGCAGTGTTATATGGGAAGAGGCCTTTAATGTCTGCGCCGTGATGAACAATAAAGCTCTTTGAATGGAGCTGGAAACAGATGCTCACACATGATGCTTCGGGAATGAATAATTCAGAACATCCAGTTGATGTAGCCGTTGCAGCAACGAAACAATATCTGGATCTCACGGCTATAATACAAGCAACGTGATTTCTTTAAAACTCATTTTTACAGCTCCCGCAATCAGTGAGGATAATCAGGAGATCTGTCTGGCAGACAGGTCTCTTTCAAGCCCCCTGTTACAGCATTACATGTAAAGACTAATCATTAAATACAATGACGGGCAGTGTAAACACCATATGGTTATTCCTGCACAGTAAGCCAATTCCTGTCTATATATGACAGGAATTACATATACTGTGTGTATATGTGTGTGTGTGTGTGTGTATATATATATATATATATATAAAATAATCACTTGACTATCACTTGACTGTGCAGAATAATGATTTTTGACTACCATCACATTCTATTTGAAGAACCACACCACAGACAGTGAAACCATTTTCAGAAGGTGAATTCTGAATACACATTAACTTTTAATAACTGTTTGAAAACACTGCATTATTTAAGCTCCTGTTATACTAATTTCCCAACATGTTTTTCTTTGGAGTCAATTTTAGTTAAAGCAGTATTGCTACTACTGCTACTACTGAACTATTTCCCATTCGGTTTTTAACCACATCAAAAGTTTGTGTTGTGCAATGAGAGAAGTTTTAGCTCCATTTCCAAAGTCTATGTGTTTCTATAAAATATTAAGTGAGACTTCTTGCAAATGTACATTATGCATCTTAAGCAGTGAGAAGCTCTCGCTGAGGCTGGGGCCAGCTCCTATCTGTGTTTCCAAATGCACCAAAACTGACGGGTAAGAGCCGGATGATCATAAGCATGGACAATACATGAGTTAATGCTGAATTACAAGGAGTTTCTCCTCTGCCAAATATGATCTGAAAACATTTGGAAAAAATGGAATATCATTACGAGATTTGTTAGTTGGTGTTTTTTTTAAATCTGATTAAATAATGCTGCTCCGACTGCAGTGCAGTTGTACATCATAATAAGATTTTCTTGCTGAGATGAGGATGAGAAGATGCGACTCACATGTGCGTCTGCTGAAAATTAAGCAAGGTGCCGGCAGCCAGCAGCCATTAGCTTAGCATGAAGACTGGGAGCGGGGGGAACAGCTTGTATGTCACCTCAAAGCTAAAGCTAAAACTCGCTAATTAACATGCCATATGTTGTTTAATTCGCACAACCAAGTGTAACAATGACAAGTTTTACAGGGGTTATGTCCTGGACTACTTCTTGGCTGGGCGCTGTCTGGAATCTTATTGTCACTGTGACACTCCAGGAAGTAACCATGCCAAGAAAAACACCACCCACAAAACTACAACTTGATGTTTTCACACTTTGGTGGGCAGAGCCAGGCTAGCTGCTACCTGCTGTTTTCAGTATGCTAAGCTAAGCTAACCAGCTGCTGGCAGAAGCTTCATGCTTAATGTGCTATCGACCTTCTCATCTAATGTTAATTCTTGGCAAAAAGAAGAAAAAAAAAGCAATTAAGCATATTTCCTAAAATGTAGCTTCATTTAATGTACTGTATATTATAGCTATACTTTATATTGCTTAATGTATGATGAATTATCAGCAAAAACCCCATGCATCATTCCTAAGACAGCAGATAAAGAAGTTCCTAAACAATGATGTGGGGTTACACTAATTGTATTGCATTGTATTTACTATTGCTGAAGTGATACAAATCATCAGTGTCAGTCTATCACATACAAGACTCTTTCTGGAGCTCGAGACAAAACACTTCCAGGATCGAATCGCCTTAAAAGTCGCTGATGCTAATGCTGTCTGGGAGATGCACTGTCTGCTAATGTAATGACTGGAAGGTTTCCAGTTAGAAACCCGAAAGAGACTTGACAAATTGTAATTGATCAAAGTGAAGTGAGTAATGCTGCTCTCATAACCTACTGTCTTCAAAAAAATACTGCCATGGTGCTGCTGAGCATGGCAGAAAGCCCCAACAACTCTGAAATCAATGTTACCTGGTTGTTCTTCCCCTTGGCTACACACTCTCTCTTCTTATCCTGTGGAGCTGGCCACTCGATCTGAGGAAAAGAAAGAGACAGGTATGAAGTGGGCAATGCATCGTTTCCAGGAATGATCACCTTTGACCCACAAGTGATACATTCTGAAAGCAAGTCTCAATACATCATTCTTATTCTTTGGCAGAGACCAGGAAACATATTCACACTGTAAATAGATGAATCCTGTAGATGACATGATCTCATTTCTTTCTAGTAGGGTGCATGGTGTGCATGTGCTTCCCTTGTTGCCAGTTTGCTTGACTCGGGCTGTAGATTCTGCACTTTTTGACCACTAGCTGCTGTAACTATAGCAACAACCAAAGACTCATAAAAAGAGCACATTTTACAAGCATATTCTGGAAGTGAAAAATATTTATGTTCTATAGGTGCATTATAACAGATGCACCATGTAGGTACAAAGCGATACTAGTCCACCATTAACTGAAGCATTCAGCCAGATAAAATGGTCCATGGACTCTGCAGGAGGTGCAGAGAGCCAGCTTCAGTCAGTGGTGTTTCTGAGTTGGCCCCATCAAAGGCAGTGTTAGTGGTAGGTAGAAAGCTGTGAGGTCCTTATGGCAGCAACATTCCTTAACAATCATACCATTGTTTAAAGGATCAAAGACAGGCTGACTTGTACAAGGTACTACTCCACTGATAAGCTTCTGTCCTCCAAAAGGCACAATTCTGCAGAAACATGTGGGAGGGAAGCCAATAAAAAACGTTCTTCCACTCTGTATGCCCATACTTCCTTTTTGTGGTGACTGTTGCTATTTAGTATTATTTACAGTAGCTGCTTCTTTAATGGCTGTGTGACACATGGCTGAACTTTGCTCCGTGGACAGAGGTCTAAAATATGAACTGTGTTTACTAAGAGGTTTCCACACCATTAGAAATAATTACACTGGTCATTACAGGCGGAGAGCTGCTGCAAATTCAGTATTAAAGCTGGATTTACTTGACTGGATTTAAACCAACAGCAATCAAACAATGGGTTATTGCCATATACTGGGCTGCTAGATAGACTGCACTTTATAGTACTGACTTTTACATCATCATATAGTCTATATATTGTATGTCTTTTACTTTTGGCTACGTTAAAATTCTCTGATTGATACAATTCATATTAATATAATAATGTTTCACTGGCATGGCACAAGAAAATGATTCATTTCCCCCCTCCCTCCCACTGTCCACGGAATATCCACAGAATTCCTGTGGTCACTCCACTGATGATGGAGTAATAATGGTTAAGATTTAATAACCGAATTAATTTTTAGGATAAGTGGCTGAGAAAGATTACCTGTATGATCTGTGGTTCTCACTAACGCACTTAAGTTTTTAAAGAATGATAAAATGAAGCATAGCAACAGCAGCAGTTTATTGTTACTTCTAATTTGTTCCCAAGGGGCTCTCATTAGTCGTGAGGCACTGTCTATTCTACCATCTAATCCAGGAAGTTCACTCTCCCTCTGCTCCACACAGAATAGATATTTTAAAAAGAAGAAAAGTATATACATATCAGGCAGTGATAAGAGTAGTAGCTCTCATTATTAATGACTAATGACCTGCAATGACACATCTGCCAAAATACATGTCCTCTACATCACATTAACACATGGTGATAATAAGCTACAGCTCTCAGACAGATATTTCAACTCTCTTCACATTAGTGTCTCTAGATCCACTGCAGGGTCTTTATGCGGCAAACAGATTGCAGAAAGTAACTTTGGTTCATAAGTATCTCAGTCCGTGAAAAGGTCTCAACCTTTAAAATGAAGTGGAACACTTATTTTGGGAAAAACCTCAGTGCTGTTACTCAGCCACTTGGTTTCAGCATTTTGAAAGGCATGTGCTGGTGTTTTATGTTTTATGGCATATGCAAATATTGCAGTCTATATTAGCTTTGGCCATTAGATGATGAATAAAAAACGACTGTAAACTGAACACCGGTTCTCAAGTAACACAAGTGCTGGTTGAAACTGTAATATAATGTACACTGATGGTGCTGAAAACACATTTGTAGAGGAGGAATAGGTGGATGTATGATTGTGATGTGTCATTTGAACATTTGCAACATTTTGTGCTTTTTACGATGCTGGAGAAGGTGAAAAGTGCATTACTGTTGCAAATTTAGTCTAAGTTTTATCTGTGTTGTTTTATGGAGAGAACATAACTAAATAATGTAAAAGGAATCGCTTCAGACACGAAAGGGAAGAAGAAGAAAGAAAAAGAGTTAAAATCGGGAGGAGGATATCTCCAGAAAATATTCAGGGAACAAAGACAGACATGGAAGAAATGAAGAAAGACAGCAAGTAAGACAGCAGCAAAGAAAGAAATGAGTAAAGGAAGGAAGGGGGAGGAGGGGTGAGAGAGTGATGGGCAGATGGTGACAGAGGGGACGGACTATTCCCTCATCCTCGTGCACTCATTTCTCTGTGTTGGCTCCTTCCCTCTACATTGCACACTGGGGGCTGACAACAGGTGGTCTTATCATTACTGTAAGACTCATAACCCTCACTCAAACAGCTTGTGCCTGTGTCGCCTGTGACAGTGTGTATGTGTGTGTGCTTGTGTATCTAATAACTGCTCATTACGGCGGTAAATCAGATAACAATCCCCAAACCGCTGCAGGCTGCTCTCTACACATTCATTGGAATGCTGTAATTGTATTGATTGCAATATGGACCAATTATTGAGGGAGCAAAGCAAAACCAGATTAAGTGTCTGAGGCTTTAGCATCTCTGTTTGTGTATCGGGTCAAGTCAAGGGTATTTATGAGGCTCTTTTAACAAATAGGTTGGCCCAGAGAGCTACACACAAAATCAAGATACACAAATTAAAACAAGGACAATAAAAAAAAACATGATTGAATAACTGCACCATAAACTGCAAAACGCAGGGCCAAAACCTGTGCCAGTGTATATGCAATTGTATGTGTGTGAGAGTGCTTGTGTACTCCCACACATTCACAGTGGTTTGTACTGAGAGAAGTGAAATATTGGAGCCAATAGCCACACATATTACGATCTTGATGTTTGGCAGCTTACTCAGACTATTACAGTTGAAGGCTTTTAGCAACAGATAACATAAATATCTTCCAAATAAAGTAATAACTTAGCAAATGTCAGAAAACATCTGAACAGAATCCAAAATACATAAAACCCGTTTGAGTAAAAATCTCTTTCCTGATTAACAAGCAATCATTTAATTATAAGAAATGTATGTTTATGTGTGACAATAACATTCTGAATATGTTCTTACCACAGACTCTATGAAACACTCTCTGTGATGTCACCCATAGTTTTCTGAAGCGCCATTGTGAAGCTCAGTGTCCAAAAATGGGCAAAGAGGTGGAGGGTGGGTGGAGCTGAGGTGGCAGCTAGCAGCTAGCAGCTAGCAGCTCGCTGTCACTCAAAGCGTCCATGTTCATAACAATGCATAACTTTACGCTGTGATATAATTAATATGAGCAAGTTACTTCCTGCTGTAAAGATGGGCATTTTAATATGGAGGTCTATGGGGAATGACTTGCTTTTAGAGCAGGTCACTTCTGTGCTGGTGTCATTTTCCAGCCCCTCAGTTTGTTGCTTGGTTATGACCTCATTTTTGTAGGAAATTTGGTGACTTCCATCGTTTAACTCATTTGAAAGATTTCATGTCTGGAGGCCAAATGGTTATCAGGTAAGTCTAAAACAATACAGACAATCATATGATTAGTATTGTTGCTTCAATAATTAACAATTGTAATTAGAAATACAGCTTTATAAGTTTTCTTTAACCCCCATCAGTTGGTAAAAAGCAAAAAGCTTTTAATGTTTACACTGCAAACACTGATGATGGCTAAACCCATGAAGCTCCACTCCTTTTTCAGGTCCTCATTGGAGCTAACCTAATCAAACTACACCAACCAGTACACATGATATGAATCATCCATACTGTGCTGCGTATTGTTAACATTAACAAAGTGCACAGCTCTTTCCTTCCTCAGAGGCCACTATGGAAATAAATAAATAAATTTCTTTTTTTCATTTAACTAACTAATATTCATTGATGTATTCAGTTTTTGACAACTTGTATGATTACTACATTTTGTCAGTTTCAGGCCTCCATATGGATGTGCATGGTTTTCTACAGTTTGAAAAAACAAAAACTGCTAGAACACTTTGGTTTGTGGTTTTGTTTTTTACCCTCTCCAAAAACAATGTATAAACTCAAAAAATGCATGTGGGCCAAACCAAAGGCTGTTTTCTGCTGTGGAAAAGCTGACACACTGCAAGGCTCTTAGCTAACAGCAGCAATTAATAAATTTTATTATATTTGTGACCCTTCAAGAAGGACATTTTAATACATTTTGAGAAGGTATTAAATTGCTTGACAGTACTTACATTTTTAGATTCTACAAGGCCTGAAGATTTAATAAAAGAAGTTCAGGCCAGACCAATAAAATACCAAACAACGAGCATGTCTCACTAGACTTTATTATGGTATTATTTGGTTCTTTGATTATCTGCCAGAATTGTGTGTGTGTGTGTGTGTGTGTGTGTGTGTGTGTGTGTGTGCGCGCGTGTGTGTTCCCAAATGTCCTTGAGTTTAAACTGAGCAAATAAATACATAAATAAATAAATAAATAAAATCACATTAGGTCAGTCTGGTTAATAAGCAGCTACGAAGTGTGGCAGAGGCAGGGATTATGCTTTTGTTTTCTTTCCTTTCCTGCTTATCCAAGCTGAACCTCTGTAATATTTCAGCGTTTCTATAATAATTATATCACAGTTAATATCATAATTGAATTTGGTGTATTTAAATTAAGTATTTGAAATGTGTTTTTATCTCTGCAGAGCTCAGTAATCAGGCTGTGTGGAGGAGATGGTGCTTTTTGTTCTTTAACTGTCCATCATGAAGCTCTGTGATACTAAATCTTATGTGTTATCGTTTCATTTCTCGCATTTCTACAAGAGCCTTTCAGAATGTGTGGGTGTTTGCAGTGACTGTTAGTCAGTGAATATAATTGTTTTTCTTGAAATCCTTTTATCCCATATTTCAACTTTTGTAAAACTGAACCATCTTAAGTGGTAGCAAATAAAGCTTTTAAAGTGTGTGTGTGTTTGTGTGTGTTTGTGTTTGTGTGTGTGTGTGTGTGTGTGTGTGTGTTACCTGTGGCCGTAGCTGTCTGCTAATGTCATTGGGGTCCAGGGCGAACAACGCCTCCCGTGCTCCAACATACAAAACCCTCTCGTGGTCAGACAGAGTCAGCATGCTGTAGTTGAAGACCCCCTGAATGCTGAACCTCGCCATGCTGTCCAACACATCTAGATTAAGACACACAGATGCATCATTACATTCGCGATGTAATACATGGCTGCAAAACACGCGCATCTTTCCTTTCAGCTGCTCTGTGGACAGATGACCGAATTAAACCCGAGAAGGACATTTCACACTTTCCTTGCTGAAATTTTGTTGATGTCTCAGCTTATTCACACCACCAAGCCTCGCCCACTCCACCACCTATAGCTTAATGTCATCCACTCTGCTAACACTGTGCATGGTACATCTCACCCACATCTTCACTTTTCATTAGGGGCTGTTCAGACTCACAGTCCCTGAAAGCTCCTGCACATTTTTAGCTCTGTGGTGAGTTAACCTGCTCATGACCTTCAACCCAGCAGCTAGCTGGTGAATATAGCATTTAGCAGCTAAAGAAGCGGACCTTTCCTTTAGGAGTAGTACAGCTAAAATGCTAATAAATATTGGGTTTGTGTATGCCAGCACTTTTGTCATATCATGTAATTGTCTTTATAAAAGTGACAATTTGACAGTGTTGACGCACTGTCCCCATGTGGCCAGAAAAATCAATTCATGCAAGTTTAAATGGTTTTGCCTGCAAAGCGACTATTAGCTTGTAGTGTTCTCCAGTCCAGCAGATAGTCGACCAGCTGCTCTCTCATTCTGTTTAAGTGGCTACAAGCTTCAATTTGAAACCATTTACACCTCTGCTTTGTCCTCGACTACCAGAGTAAAAACCAAAGTGCATTTATATTAACCCGCAATTCATAGAAAACGAGAAACAAGAGTCCTCCATTTAAAGAACACTTCATACAACAAAGACAGTGAAAGTAACACAACATAAACCAAAGTTCTGAAAAGCTCTCACAGCTCAAACTCATTGGGTCCTAAAGAGTTTGCTGAAACACAGTATCTAGCTTCAAGATCTGTTGTAAACTATTCCCTCAGGATGGAACTTTGCACTGAAAGCTTCTCAAGCTCTGTATTTACTTTAAGAACCTGGAGTACAAGCCAGGCTTCAGGGCAAGTCTGATAAATTCCAGATCTGCATGTCAGAAGTGAGATAAGGTGGACATCTATTTAGGAAAGCTGTGCAAATAAACAAGAAGCAATGATGCTCTTGCCCTACCAGCCCTTGTTTTGATGAGGAGTGCCGTGGCCACAACAGCCAGCAGTTATGAATCTAACAGCAGAGTGAAGGCAGCATGTAGAGCTTTTAAAGCTGTATTACAGCCATGAATACAGATGATATCACCAAAGTCTTGGACTAACAGAAATGGTCGCACAAGTCTGCACAATCTACAGAATTACAGAAGAACTGTTCATCTATAAAAGAAACAAACCTCCAACAGCTTCAATCAGCCAGTGCTTAAATGCAAGTTTTTTAAGTGAGTTTGTTATCGAGCCAGATGCCTGGAGGTTTGTATTCATACACTTATTCAATACAAATACCATTAAGACTAGTAATTTTCAAAATGAGAATATCGTCTCATCTTGTTTTGGAAAACAAGCTAAATTGTCTTGTGCCTCAATTTAACGCAGCTTTGAGACTAAAGATTGTTAAAAGACTCATGCACTCAGCACTGCAGCATTAGGAAGGGCAGCTTAATCTGGGCTAGACACTACACACAACAATATAGGGATTTAGAGTTGGGCCAAGAAGCATTATTGCGAAATGAAAAATGAGATCCGAGCGATGACGTGAACAGAATGCAGAGCGTAAAATCACTAATAAATGCACACTAATAATAGTGGGAGTAAATCTGCAGGTGTGATTAGATTGTTCATTATCTGGGCTGATCATTCACATGTGAATCGCATTTTAATACAAGGTCTAAATGAGGAGCTTTGCCTCTGATTAGGCTGTCACTAAGAGTATTAATGGTATATTAGCCTCCTTGTAAACCCTGTTATTGATCAAATAGCTGGATCGATGTGCTTGATCTCAGGACTGTCTGATTTGTTAAAGAATTGCCCACATTTTTGGGTTGTTTCTCATTTTGGTGCACGCACAGTGATACAAACAATCTCTAAAAGATTAGGAGAAAATCACAAAATGTTCTCTCCACGGTCCCATCTGCAGCATTTGCTGAACAACCAGAGCTGACTTTTTTCATCAAAATTTAAAAAAGATGCACCCACTGTTTTTTTTCTTGTTCGCTCTCTCACACACAAGCATGCACGCATGCACCATTCAAATCCCCTGACTAGCATACAGACAAACTAGTGGTGCAGAGCAGATGAAAAGGCAAGACAGAGACAGGAGGAACGAGAGAAAGGATGGTGTTTAGTTTTCATTATCCACACTCATGTTGCTTGTAGTGTCACCTTGTCTCCCTCTCCCCCCTCTCTCTCACTTTATCTGGGCTGATGGAATGCGTGCAAAATGCGAGGCGACGACAGCCCGCGCTGCACTTAATGCTATCTCATAAATTGAATGTTTCTCTCTTTTTTTTGTTTTCTACAGCATGAACATTTTCACTTCTTTCGCTATTTTCCTGACTGAAAATAGCAGCTGAAATCCAGGAAGGGAACAGCAGGAACTGGTGTGATTTATGGTGTGACTAACTGCTCATGTGACGCTGTGGCCTAGTTGGGACTAAATAGACTTATATACATGGAGCAGGCTGTACTGGATGAATGTGTTTATGTGTATCTGTGTGGGCGTTTAACAAAAAGGTTAGAAAAGTGAGGCTTGTTACTGAAAGCTTGATGGTGCGATTATTTAAGTGTTACGATGCCCTTGATGTCATTGAATTGTTTTTCACGTTAAGCTCTGTTTTAGTTCCTGGAAGATTTTGTTTTTGTTGCTTCGAATCCAAAGTGATCCCTTTCTAAACCGCCTGCACATGAAGTGATATTCCTCATTTTCACAGAAACCCAACATTCCTTTCAACTGAGGGCAATCACATCAAACGCATCGACCATTTTACACCAAAGGTGATGCCATAATAAAGAAAAACAAGCTTGGTTTTTTTAAACATGAATGGAAAGCCTTGAAAGTCTCAGAATAATGGAAAGGAAGCACATGTTCAGGAGGCCCTTTGGTCAGACCCCTGACTCAGACTTTTGCAACGAAGGCAAAAGCTGATTTTATCCATTTATCCACTTTAAATTTGAACTATTTTCAAGCATAAGGATACCCAGTGATGAAAGTTTTAACTGCTGACTCCAGACTAAAGTCTAAAAGCATTTTGACCATCACTGGAAACCCTCCACTTACTCCCTTCTGCCAACGCTTCTGTGTTAAACACGTAAACACACAGCAAACGTTACAGACAGCCACAGTCAGTCATAAGTTAAAAAAGCCTCAGAGGCGACATGTTGTCAGAGGTACAGAGGGATGGAAGGAGAGAGATAGAAGAGAGGTGGGAATAAGTAACCAAAGGAAGGAAGGGGATAAGTACTGAAGTCAGCTTATTATCTGAAGAGCACCGGTGTATAAACATTGGAGGGTATGTACGGATGAGGGAGCTTGATGAGAGTGAGTGAAGGGAGAGAGAGAGAGAGAGAGAGAGAGGGAGAGAGAGAGAGAGAGAGAGAGAGAG
>JBBMOE010000004.1:14130642-14155511 GCA_037975065.1 Chaetodon trifasciatus
GAGAGAGAGAGAGAGAGAGAGAGAGAGAGAGAGAGAGAGAGAGAGAGAGAGAGAGGCAGCATCCTCAGGGGAGAACTGAGCACATCTGCTGTGTTCCACACAGCCGGGCAAAAAAAAACCTCCAGAGCTGACACACTTCTACTAAGTTACACACAAACACACACACACACACACACACACACATAAGCTCACTCTTGGGCTGACTTGAGGTATGTGGTGGCTATACACGCAATTCATTGCACGCCTGAACTCGTGAACAGACACATGTTTGTGTGTAAGCTGAAAGACGCAAACACACTGGCGTGCACACGCACTCACACACTCAGTCCTGAGCGGTTCTCCAGGGTACCTGCTCAGTGACTTGAACGTCTCCCCACCAACAGAGGGAAAGTTTTTGCTTTGAGTGGCTCGTTTGAAGTGATCAGCAGCTCTGTCATTAAGAGGCGATATAGGCAGATGCACTTACCATCTGAGACCACACTGTGGCAGCCCTGAGGCTACCTGCTGTGTGTGATGCTCATGTGTCTCTGTAACAGACACACACCTGTTGTTCAGTGCGTGTGTTTTCAGAAGCCAGTGTGTGAGTTCAAAGTTATGCATCAGCATCAGTAGGTAAAAGAAAAATCTGGCTTTTTTTGATGCTTGTAGCTGTGGAGAAAAAAGATGGAACATTTTGTTCTGATAATGATCGAGCAGAAAAGGGAAAGAAACAACAAGAATGTACAAACTCCAATAATGCAAACATGTTGTACAACTACACTTATGCTGCATGTATAAGGCCACTGTATACTCAAAAGAATCAGCTGTGTATTGTATGTACTTTTGAAAACTGTTTCAAGCTTTAAACTAGAACAGTTTTGAGTCTTTTCCATCCCGGTGAGTGTGCATGTGTTTAAATTGTGTGTGGGTTAAATTATAAGGCCTTTGATGCTCGGAGACAACGGTTTGCAGACAGCAGAAGAAAAGAGAGAATATAAATAAAAGAGTGCAAATAAAAAATGGAGGGCACAGGCGAGGGGGGGGCATAATGAGTCAAACAGATGACGGGAAAAATACAAACACAAGGGGAAAACATAGACAGCCTGAGTAGGAAGAGAGAATACAAAAGATAAACAACTCAGAGGGCCTGACCGAGGTCAGTACCACTGGAAACACGGGTGATCAGAGATCACTGCACTGCACGACCTCTTCACTGGCTGTGTGTGTGTGTACGTGTGCATGTGCATGTGTGTGTGCTCTTTTGATGAGAGTGCCGCTGATAAAACAGGCTAATGAAAAGAGACAAACGGGATATGACAGGCATTTGGATGTCTATGTGTGGGTGGATTATATATCATTAAAAAACATACATTTAAATAAAGAAAACATCAAGAAAGAATGGGTTTACCAGCTTTTTGGTCTAATTTCAGAGCAAAATACAGCATCATAGAAACTGACACCAAACTGATAAATATAGCATGAATATATGAGCTTTTTAAAGAGCCATATGAGAGCTGCACATTTGCCTGTTATAGCTCCGTAACTAAAACCTATGTAGACTATGCTTACAACTAACAATTTACAAAGCATGCCATATGTTTTTAGATTGATTTCCTTGCTTTCACGCAGTCATTATATTCATTTCATTTCAACTTGCAGAGACATGAAACATGCTTGCTAAGTTAACCTGCTGCTGGCTGTAGCTTCAAATTTAGTGCACATGAGACATGAGAGTGGTACCAATCTTCTCATCTAACTCCGTGCAAGAAAGCAATTAAGTGTATTTCCCAAAATATCAAACTTCTGCTTTTAGCTAAAGAAGCAACACCACAGTGTGAAAATGTGCTGTTCCAAGTTTGTCGAAGTAAAAGTAAAGAGCAAAATGTCCTTTCAGTACCAAAAGTTAAAGTTCTCATAATGATATTGTATTGTATTATTATTAGCGATGGTGCGTAGGCAGCTTTTTACTGACCTGGCAGGTTAAGCTAACTCCTACTGTTGGATAGTGTATTCTAACAGTGCCTCATATAATGTCTTTAAACTCACCACATTTACATGTATAATCTCAATTTTCAAATAGTAATTATGGCTAGCAGATCCATAAATGTATCAGAGTAAAAAGTACAATATTTATCTTTTAAATGCAGTGGTGTTGAAGTATAAAGTAGCATGAAATGGAAGCACTTGAGTAAAGCACCTTGAAATTGCACTGAAGTACAGTACTTGAGTGAACGTAATTTGCTACTTCCCAGCACGGTCAAAGACATGTGGTCATTACAGAGTTGCAAACATGACTATTTGGAATAACTTCCTCTTTGGTTACAGTAAACTGCAACAGCTGAGACTTGAGAGTGGGTAGCTACTGCCTTAAACTACCAATTTCACATTAGCCATCTCTCATCGATTTTCTAGTTTCTACTTGTATGTCTTGTGCATTTGATGCTTGGCAGACTAAATGTTTGAGTGTTGGATGTCGGAGTGTCCTCGAGTGCACCACAAGGGAGAAGTTTCACTCATTCTCTGTGCGTGACTGCAGTATCATGCAGCAATAATCCAGCTTCAGACAAAATGTCATCGACAGATGATGCAATGTAGCAAACTTGAACACAACAATAGTCTTTCTGAAAAGCATAATGTGGATTTGTTCACTTCTTGACATAAAATGCAGCAGCGGCCATCTCTCATGTATTGAATGTGCTTTGCTTTTTGAAATTGAGCAAGAAGGACAAAAATGTTCACTGTGATTGATCAGGCTGTGCGAGATGAGCTCATGGCACACAACACGAACAGAAACCAAAGGCTGTCTGAAGACAAGCAGTGACAGAATGGGATTCTTTTGAAAGTTTTCAACAGTAATGTACTTATATACAAATGTGCTTAATTGGTTCAAATATGCAACACTGGACCAACACCAGTATGGCAACCCACTGCAAAGTGAGTAATGAAAAGATTTTTTGTTAGTGCTGAAAGCTGTTTGCTTTATAATGACATTAATTAATGCCACTCCACTAGCAGCATGTATGCATAGTATATATATAATGTGCTTGTCTCTGTGCTTGCATGTGTTCATGTCCGCGTGTGCACACTTCATTGTAGGGTATCTTAGGGTCATGCCACCGCCTCATCATCCAGCCCAGCCCAACTCAAGCCAAGCCAAACCGAGCCAGACCAAACAGAACTCCCATGCAGGGCGGAGGAAAAGGGGGAGGAAAAGGGGACGGGGGGGGGAGCGCCTGTTGCTTCACGGCCGGCTGAAAAGGTCTCGATCCGGGCCTCGCCTCTGTAATCTGCCTCCATCAGCCTTCCAGCGGAGCTGCAGCCTCCCTCTGCTTGTCTGCTATAAATACATGCAGCCTCTGCTTATAGCTTCTAACCGCCGAGCCACTCACACACCAAACTATGATTAAAGGCCTATTTTGGGGAGAGCTTTGAAGCAGCGACAAACACCGAGTGAGAGACAGAGACAGGCAGACAGAGGAGGAGAGACGTTGCACAGCGCCCACACAAACAGGCAGATATACCCGAGCGTGCGCACAGAGCCTCGTCAGACCTTCATCTGAGCAGGTACCCTCTTTGAGGAAAAAAAAACAACACAGTGCACACAAAGGAGCACACACTCCCACGTGGATGCTCAAGCTTTGTCTGCTGAACAGATGACAAGTTCACAGGAGAGTCAGGTGTACGACAGAATGAGAGCATGGAGATAGAGAGGGAAAGACGCACATGCCTTTACCAGCTAGATCTGCAAAAAATATCAATTGTTGACTGAATCTACCTTCTTACAGATTAAATGCTATTGGAAAGTAAGAGATTTGACAGATTATTAAGTCTATTATTATTACTATTATACTTAATTCACTTGTGACTAACATGAAATAAAGAATAATAAAAACAAGCCCATTGATGAATAAATAATCAAAGCACATGTTTTTAAGCCGAATAATTATTTGCCTCTGCATCACTTAAATTTCTAAACCCTTGTTTGTGAGCTATGGAGCATTTGTATCTCCAATGCAGCTTTACCATTATTGCTTTTGATGAACAGTCATGGCAATAGAGTGATTGAATTCAACAGAATTGGACGAGGAGATGAAGGGATGGGAGAGTGGGAGGAGAGGAAGTGGTAAAAGTGGATTAACACAACAACGGAACAAGTGAGCCCAGTGGGGGGATGGTTTTCGGGGGGGTGAAGGCAGCAGATGAAAGCTTAGTTGGGGGGGCTGTAACAGTTGAGATCAGTGGGGGGTCACCATTGCAATCCACAACAAGCAGAACAAATCAAGAGCTGGTTGATGCCACAAGTGAGGTTTTTCCATTTCAGCGTCATGGTTCACATGTCTGACTGGTACAGCAGCGAGCTCCAGCTGGGTAGAGTTAGGCCTTTTTGTGCGACGCTGTGGTGATGACACACACAGACACACACAAAGAGAGATAGAGGGGAGCCTGTGGAGCTCAACGGGTGCAGCATGGCACTGCTATAGTTTTGGAATTTGACTCACTGAATGATTTACATTGCAGAAATTACAAGTATTTGGTGAATCACAAGGTCGGGAAATCTTGTTGAAGTGAAAAGCCACTGAGACTGAGGAAGACTACACTCAAACCCAGCTTAATAATGATGAAACAGTCTCACACATCCTCCAATGGAAGTCTGGCAGAAATTCTGAGTAAAATAGACCCATTTCCTGCTCAGTCTGTGGAGGCACACACAGCTATGTGAGGTACAACATGTGGTTTAACTCATTCAGAAAGCTACTCCATAAATGGTCTGTGCAGGATAATCAGGGATATATTTGGTAGTTTGTACACATGACTGACTGTTAGTATTTTTGTTATGTAATGGTAATTAACACCCCTCAAATTAATTATTCTTACACATTAAGTTGTATCCCCATATGCTGCATGTACATGATCATGTATATCTCAAGGCTGTCAGTCTGACAACTGACACGTCTTATTTAAATTTGAGAGCTAAATTAAATGATCAAATCATTTACTTCATAAAATGCCATTGCAAAAAGCATAAAAATGGCCATCACAAACTCTAAAACCCCAAATACATTCAATTTACACTCCAGTAAATCTGAGGAAAATCAGTGTATCCTCACATTTGAGATGCAATAACCAGCAAATGTGAAATGATTTCAACAATTACTTGACTTTGTCGATCTTCTGCAGCACTCTATGATTTGTGCAATGAATATACAATCAATGGTTTTAAGGATAAGGACAATGGATGGCGGTGGTTTGAAAGTACTGTCAGTGGTGGTAAACCAGCGCACCAGCTCAGCCGTGACACTACTACAACAAGAAGGTGCTTTGGATAAGAGCAGCCTGTGACATTTTCATTTTAATCCACTTGCCCACACATCAGCTCTCACAAAGTCTGTACGACAACAGAGAGCACTCCAGGTCCTGACATCTGGTCCCGGCTGTTAATCTTCACTGACCAATCAGCGCAGGGTCAGGGGATGAGTGACACTCATAGCAGATAAAAAGCAGTGATGAATCTCCTTCCTCCATCCCTCCCTCCTTCTCCCCCATCTATCCTCCCAGTCACGCACAGCCTCTCTCTGCCTCCTCCACTGCCGTGCTCTCAACCACTCATTACTGTAATTGGAGGGTTTGGGGAGATACGGCAGAGACATAGAAGGAAGGGGAAAAAAAGAGAAAGGTTGAGAGGGAGGCAGAGAGGTTTTGGGAGGTCAGAGGCCCAGCCCTTTTCCACTCTGCCCTGCTCTCTGCTTTTTTTTTCTGCCTGCATCTCTCAATCTATCTTTCTTTTTCTAAATCAAGAGGCATACATTTGCTTTGGCTTTCCTTTAAAGATGCAGGGCTCATTTGCTGCATCAAAGCAGGCTAGATTTTCAAACCAAATATCAAGTTTCTAAGGGCTGTTTCCCCCTCCCTCTTTACCTCCCTCTTTCTTTTCTTTCTCACATTCTTTCTCTCCTCCTTTCTTTGTTTAACCACAGCTGCTGCATTTTGTCATAGTTTTGGCTTACTGGCCGCTGTCACTGGGCTGGACTAAGGAGTGTAGTTTGTGTGAAAGTGTGTGTGTGTGTGTGTGTGTGTGTGTGTGTGTGTGTGTATGAAACCCAAAAAGAGAGGAGGACAAAAAAGAAAAGACAGAAAGGAGAAGGAGAAGAAGGTGGTGTTGTGAGGTGAATTATTTTCTGTGGCCAGTGGAGGTTAAGGACATGAAGAAAGCTTAAAACTACATAATGGACGCTCCAATCAGCTGTGGCCAGAGCAGGTCAGACAGACAGAAAGAAAGAGGCAAAGGTGGAAAACACAAAACAAGTGAGCAAGAGGATATGAAATCCCTTCCTCTTTACGTGTTAAGTTTAAAGGAGGTGTTTCTTGTCAAGAAATCTTATGAAAAGAAGCAACAATTACTTGACCATTCAAGAGGTGCAGACTGGAGTCACAGGACTCAGAAGTGAGTTGGGTTCAAGTTGGGACTGAACTATTCAAAACACTTTCAACGTTTTACAGATACAACCTTACTTGGTCTTACCACTAGCTTATGGTAGCTAATATTAACATAGCTGGATATAGCTGTCAGTGTGCTTTTAACACTATTCTGGACTGGTGATAGTGTACTACTCACCACTCACACTGGCCACTGTTATGTTAACATCACATATATGTTTTATATTTAAATCTACATTCAAGGCAGAAACTTTAAAATCAGTGGCTCTTGACCTGGACTTTAGTCTTTTGACTTGAGATAACTCGAGCCCAAAGATTAAAATAAATGTCATAAAAAGCCTTCATTCTCCTGACAAAAGAGCAAATCAACCAATAGCAGCCAATCATGGTGCACAAGCAGGAGGGAAAGATGGATTTGCAGGGAGCACCAACAGGTGCTGGATCAAAAGAAGACCGCAATGAAAACATCTGTGGATGTCCTGTTAAATTGCACTTAATGGAGCAACAGTGTGCGAAACTTGTAATTTAAGACTTGACAGGATTCAGAGCTAAAGCCAAGGACTTATGACACGCAAAACAATGACTTTTATCCCACTTCTGGAGCTCCCAACAAGCACTGCCTGTTGTGGCAGTGTAGCCAGATATAGGTTATTTGTCTGTACCACAGACTTCCACTGTTGTGCAAAAACTATTAAAAAGAGCCCTGGATAACATGTTCCCTCATCAGAGTGAACACGGGTATTTCAACTGATATTTAATTAAACCTGTAAGCAGTGTGCAGGTGCAGTGAATACCCCAAATGTGTATTAATCTGCAGCTCAAAGTAGTCCCCCCAAAATTTAGTCCTCTTTGTGTGACGTTTGCTAAAAACTACTAGCGGCCAGCTGATTTAGAAAAAATGGGACTGGGACAGGATAGGATAGTCAGAGAGGAACACAAAGAACACAAGTGAGCAACAGCAGCCTTTTCCTTTAACTTTAAGTAAAACTGTATGGGTGAGAAGACCTTAAGCAAAAAAAAAAAAAAAAAAGATGAATGAGGACTTTATACAATATGATCATAAATGTGAAATATAAAGCACATAAAAGTGAAAAGAAATGAAGATACATGCATTGTGTCAGTGATTAGAAAAGAAAAGTATGTAAATTTACAGCAGTCATTAGCTGCTCTGCAAGGGCCATACATAATGTGTGGACATAAATGTCTCATTAGGAGCCAACAATGATTTTTTCCCTCCATAAATGTGACGAGCGGCTGGTGAGGAATAACAACAGCCCGAAATCCAAAATGTCAGCATGTGACTTTCAAAAATAAAAGACGACCAAGAGGTGGATGGATACTGAGGGGAAAGACACACACACACACACACACACACACACACAAACACACACACACACACACACACACGGAGGATGTTTGTGTTTCTTCTTCTGCAACCTCATGTAAGCCTCATGTAATTGCCTGGCAAGGGTGGTGGCGATGGGGTATGTGTGTGTGTGTGTTGGGGGGGGGGGATTATCTCTTTAACCATCTCTGCCCCACTATAATATATACATATACATAACCCAACTCACACACACACACACACACACACACACACACACACACACACACACACACACACACACACATCTCCTGCACTGACCGGAGCTCCAAATCCCTCAGACTGCCAGCCTAAGCAGTACATACACTCGCACACACATATAAACAAAAGGGGATTAGATAGACAGACACACAGCTACAAACACACACACACACACACACACACACACACAGTCTCTACACAAATAGGTATAAACACACACGCCCTCTCTGCCCCCACATATTCTCTCACTTTGGTTTTTCATTGCCTTTCTTCTTGTCTTGCAAACTCACACAGCCTGCAAACAGCAACTCACACACACATACACACACACATTAATATGCTGTGTCCAGACGCCTCCATGCAAAATGAAACACAGGGTGAATGTCCTGCAGAGTGTGTGTGTGTGTGTGTGTGTGTGTGTGTGTGTGTGTGTGTTTTCCTTTCTCTCTGTCGTTCTCTGAAGCTACTTTCTGTCCTTTTAAGGCAGTTAGTGACTGGCCTCTCTCTCCCACTCTCTCTCTATGGCTCCCTACCTGTCTCTTTCTTTCTCTCTCTCTCTCTCTTGCTTTCTTTCCATTATGTATCTCCTCTCTCTCTTCTCATTTCTCCCCTTCAATCTCTCCCTCCGTCTTTCTGCAGCTTTGTTTTTCCATTTCATCTCTCCTATCTCTTCCTCAGCACTGAAGAAAGAACCCATCCATATAAGTCATTTAACCCAGTATTGAGCCTGAAAATCTCATTTTTCTTTAACCAAGTGGAGAAATCTGTCAACGGGTAAGATAATCCCACTTGTTTCCGATGCAAATCAATTTGCATCAAGAATCTTTCTGCACTTGAGTGCCACACTCGAATCAAGTATGACAGGAGTGACGTGATCTGCCTTTTCCCACGATTCATGACGAGGCTTCTATTTTGAAGACCATCATGACAAAAAAGTGAAGCTGAATTAATCGTGTTATCTTGTCTCTACAGGGAGATTTATTCAGTTTTTCAGAAAGGTACTGAAAGTGAGACACTTTTTGGTAGTGAGTGTCTTTTTGCTCCTGCCATATAAGACCATGTGTTCGAGCTGTCCCTGTTTGCCCTGTCTGCTGTGTCTTTGCCCAAAGTGTGTTCTGGCTAAAGTGCAGCAGAGATCTGGGCCGCTCTCTGCCAACAGTGGCTTTGCTTTGTCACACGGGAACATTTCACCAGAAAGTATTGAAGCCCTATCGATTGTTTCACCCCCCCATCCTCTGTCCTCACATCCCACCACAACACCAGAGAGTGACTGTAGCATGGAGGGATGTGAGAAGGGAGGAGGGCTGTATGGAAAAAAAAAGGGGAAGGGGAAGGGGGGTGTGAGATAGCAGCATGAGAAAGCAGCTTTTGAAATATCCCCACATTCCACCGCCACCGCCACGGAGCGCCTTTCTCCTCGAGAGCGGCTGAAATCGGAGCTCTTTGTGAAAACGCCATAAGAGCATTTCGGGTTCATACGATGAGCTGTGGCACACAAAGCAAAAGGGGGAGGGAGGGATGAAAGGTAAGAAGAAAGAGGAGGAGGAGAAGGGAAAGGAGAGATAGATATGGGATGAAAGGTGGAATAGGTGGCACAGAGAGGTGAGAAAATATAGCTGTTTCCCATATTTTTTACCTCTCTTTATAGTATTTCCCTAATCCCCAAGAGAGAGAATGCAGCACTTCCCCTTTGAAGGATTAAAAAAGACTATTTCTCATCTTGCAACAATTGGCATTGTTCAGTGAAGAAAACTGGGCCTGGCTGCAGAGGAGGGCTGAGATAAAGAGTGCAAATACAGTTGAGCACTAGGATTAGACTGACGTATTGTTTTACTGAGGGGTCGATGTCAGCGTCTTAACAAAATCAGAAATCATCCACCTCTCATATAATGGAAAAGCCTCCCTGATTGTTGTAATGGAATACATTTCTGCAATAATCAGTTTTGTACGAGACATCTGAGCAGAGAAATCACTCCAGGGCCAACTTGGAGGATTCTACCAACAGCTGTCAGTTCATAAAATCCGTCTTATGGTCTGGCCTCAGTGGATTTAGTCACAGGACGGAAAGCAAATACATGGCCAGTTCAATTTTGGTGAACTCTGACATGAATAATTTGCATGTTGAGCAGTAGCCAGGCATCTTGATGGTACTGATCTTTGAGACAACAGAGAGTCTACAGTGGAGGAGTGTTCATCATGTACTTTAATTTACTCTCCCTCTGCTGACGTATAAACTTCTCCAAAAAAAAAAAAAGGAATAGTTTGAGACAGCTACTCTGATAGAATTTGATGGTATAATTCATCTTCTACATAAACTGGGTGAACTATTCGCAACCAAGCTAACAAGCTTGTAAGTGAGAGGTAGTAAACACAGGCACAATCCGGCACGGAGAAAACAGAAAGACGCTCAGTGAGCTGTGAGCGCTCCTGCCTCCCTGGCTGGCTGGTGAGTTCACCAGCCAGTCTGTGAGTCGTCACTGTATCACCAAGCCTCAAGAATCACATAACTTGAGCGAGCAAAGGTGCAAAGAAATATCCCTGGAGGTGTCTATGAGGACATCACATGGCCAAAACGGGGCTAGCAACCCAAGGTAACAGTCAAGTGTGGTTTCGTATGATGGGGTTGAGCAGTTGCCCCAAACCACATTTGATTGGATAAATACACGATTTTTCAAGACCCATATTGAGCATGTGACAAGAGATAACTTAAGAATTCACAGGATTACAATTTTGAAACTGTGTTTTTCATTTTGACTTTAAGGAGCTGCTACTGTTAGGACTTCTTTAAGTCTTGCTTTCTCTGGAAAGTTTCAGTGACCCCCGAGGTCAAACTCTTCTATCAGCTGGTATTACACTGCTCACTCACCCTGGTATCGAACAGTCTTGCGTGGGACTGGGTTCCAGTTGAGACCCAGCGACTTCTCCCATCCAACCAAAAACACCAGGAGCAAGACCTTCGTCCCACCCATGGCTCCCATGTCAGGAACTGGCGTTGAGTGATGGATCGAGTGATCAATCAGTTGATGAGTGGGACTGGAGAGAGCAGCCCGGCTCCTGGCAGCCTGCCGAGAGACAGAAAAACCAACACATCAGCTGGAAGCAGCAATTCACTTCTTTTATTGGCTTGGTTGTTTATCAGAAACAATTTTGTCACAACAGTTATACAACTTGCACATTTTTCAAAAAGCCACACAAAACAGTTCGCACATTCCAGCTGCAACGAAAGATAAATTTCTCCCTTTGAAAACATGTACTTTAAAATGGAACATGGTCATCAAATTCCACAATAATATAAAACGGAAATGAGTTTTTCAAATCATTAAAGCCAACAAGGACATAGCTGTAATCAGTGTATGTGCTTCTGTGTGTGCGTGTCTGCCAACAAAAACAAACCAAACAGTTTAATGACCGGAGTGGGGGGATGGGGAGGGTTCATGCAGGAAAGTTCTACTCGTCCCTCCCTGACTCTGACCGATAATCCAGCTATCACCACTCAAAAAGCTCCGAAAGAGCTTATCACTGCACTCCTGTCAAGCCAATTCAGTGGCAGTATATTAAACTGGGGCTGAGTTATCAAAGTTAATTGGCGCTGGCAATGCATCAAATGCCAATGCGTTGGGAAATGAATGTCGAGGCAAGGACAATCCAATAGCACTGCGTTGTAAATGAATTGGTTTACCTAATGAACATGTCAAGTGTGCGGCTGCAGAACAGCATTACAGTCCAATAACAGCACAGGATGATTGACTTGTTACGGTGCTGGAGGTGAGACTGATGCCCAGGGTGAGAAGAGGAATTTCACATTTAAATAACACTGACACACACACAAATGACACACTCTCTAGTCTGTTTTTGCTTGTGAGATCCTGCCAGCTCTTGAACCTTTCCATTATATTATCCTGTCATTTTGTATGAACACAGTGACAGCAAGTATAAAGGCATAAATTTGTTCAGCAGACTCAAATTCAAGATGAACATGTCATTTATTAAGATATAACTGCAAAATCAACCAGGAACAGCCTTGGATGAATTCATTTCTTTTTCATTAGCAGAGTGCTGAAGTGTGAAAAGAACTTTTTGAATAAATATTTTTTATATGTTGGACTGCTGTCACTGCTGCAGCCACCTGTGCTGTCAAACCTTGATGATCCATGACGAGGTGCGAGCTAACGCAGCTGAGGAAGAAATTACATTTCCTGCTTGTTCATCTACAAAATGACTAGTAGGTGGTCATATTTGCTAAAAAATCTAGACTCAAAAAAACATGTTCTCACTTACCTCTAGATACCATTTGGTTTTATTTGTCTCTGGGATTTCTGCTGTTATGCTCCGAAGCTACAAAATGGACTTACTAAGAACATTATATGCTTCAAAGATGTTGTACAATGTGTCATTGCACTGCATCTTAAGGTAAAAGTCTTAGTACCTATCATAATGACCAAACTCAAAGGCGGGGTGAAAAGCCTGCCATCATAACCTCCTTATGGCTGCATCCCTGATTGTTGTGTCTTTAGCCAATCACTACATATAGTGGGTGTGATTGTCTGATTTTTGAAAGGTTAAAAAATTGTAAGAAGTGGCTCTGCCTGATTACACTACTGTAAATTGGTTTCAGACACTTACATAATCTGAAAAGCACTTTATTTGACCTGTAAAAATCTAAGGATGATGGACAAAACCTTCTGCCCACAGTTTTCACATAGGGACCTTTTTTCAGTAAAAAGTAGTTCCAATGAAAGCTCTTCACAGTATGGTTTTCAGATGTTCTATAGTAACTGGGACACCGTCTGGAACAGAGATGACACTGTTACATTTAAATGTCATTTTCAAAGGCTGTGAATACCTAAAAAAAAAAAATCTATTCATTTCTATTGTATTCAACTGGCAGCAGAAATCTCAGAGGGTGGGTGGGTATGTCAGAACCTCAGCGCATAAAAATCTCTCTGCATGACTAGATATCGCTGAGAGTGATGAAATGATGTTTTTTTTGTAAAGTAATTTAGGTGAACTGACCCTACGATACACTGACTGCATCTCCAACTCACTAACCACAATCTAAACCATGACTAATCGCCCAAATATTCAACCAATTACTGAACTTTAACCTAACCACTGCAGATGTAAGGAATGGTGGATCTTTTTTAATGTTTGTTCCCCATAGGAATTAAAATACAAAGATGAACACACACACACACACACACACACACACACACACACACACACACACAATGCACACACACCATCTGTAAGCTTTCCCCTCTGCACCTGCTGTTGCGTATCAGCGAGTGAAATGGCGCCTTTGATGATGCATGCTCATTGGAGAAGGCAATCCATTGACTTTTAAACAGGCACAAAATGTCAAACTGTATTTACTTTAACCCAGCACAAAGACAGAAAATACCTCTGTATATGTAGCACGTTTGCTGTCACCTCCCTCTCCCTCTTTCCATCCCACATGTGAATATTAAATTCCAGTGATGGAAAAGAAGCATTGGGTGTATTTGGTAGATTGGCAGGGGAGGTAATTGAGATTTGGAGATGTGTGTGTGTGTTTGTGTGCCCACGTCCAACCAACATGACTGTTATTGATTACACTCCTGCGAGGAAAATAAGGAGAGGCTGAAAGAAGAAAAAAAATCAAACACTGCGCCCCCCCCCCCACACACACCATTCCCCTGCCACCCTCCACCCCAGATCAGATCATGGCGATGTGCTGTTAAATGAGCGTGGTTAAATGCTGGGTTTGGGTGAAAGCTCTTCAAGCCTTGCAGTGCCGACTACCAGCTTTATTGGATCGATGCTGGAGGCCTCACCGGCCAATGCTTGAGTGAGCCGAGATTGAGATTGAGACGGAGTGAGGGAGAGAGCGAGGGATGAAGGGCTGAAAGGACAAGAGAAATGGAGGGAGAGTTATGGAGCAAGAAAAAACACATCTGGAGACGTTGCAGTTGAAAATTTTTCTTTTTCTCTTTTTTTTCCTCCCCTCAGCATTCACTCTTCCATCTCTGTGCTAGGAGGTAACGAAGTGAAGTGGGCATCCTGAAGGCCGGATTAAGTGAAGAGGCAGTGTGTAAACACTACAGAGGAAGATGAGGAGGAAGAGGATGGAGGAGGAGATGGCGAGTCAAGGCTTCTGCATGAAAAAAGCTTCAAAATCTTTCCTGTACAGCTTGCTCTCACTTACACCTCCTTTTTTCCTGTTTGCTGCCTCTTTTCTTTCATCCAGCCTCCCTCTCTGTCCTCCTCTCTGTCAGGCTAACAGCATCTCAGTTTGTCACTGATAATGTTGGCAAGGCGTAACAGTAAATGTTGATTTTCAAATCCAGAAAACAGCGGTGTATAAAGTCCTAGTGAAATCTCATCAATAAGGTTTTTTGTCTGTCCGTTTCACCCAGTGCATGCTGGGACATACTGCAACCCCCTTTGACAAGAACGGGAAAAAACTGGTTGGGATAAGGTGAGACAAGGGACCACAACCTGCAAGATGAGGGAGGGTAGACTGCTTAGCTTGTGTCTTGTACTGTAACAATTGATTTATAGTTAAAGCAAGGAGTTAACAGTAGTGTCTTTATAGATATGTAGTTTCCATCAGATTGCACCTGCTGATAGCGCCACTGTAACATCACATGGATGTGTTGTACAGGATCTTTGATATAAATTACTTTCCAATTTCTGTATCACTGCTGTATTATCACAGAAATCTTTAGTGTGTGTGTCTGTCACACAACAAAAGACCAACTCTGTTCAGAATCCACGGCTGAGGAAATATTAGATAATGAATAAAGAACAGCTCAATGCCATCGTAGCAAAATAACAACAAATGTGATTTCACATGATAAATTCCTGTTGAAATGTATCCATTATCAGATAAAAAACTCCTAAAACAATACTGTTAAACCCACTGTGTCATTTATAAGCAGTGTCATTCATAAGTATTTTTCATCAGCGTATAATTACCTTAAAAAAAGAATAGCAGAGCCTTCATAACCTCAGAATGAGCTCTTTATACCCACAGAGGAGCAGGTCCTCTCTCACTGAGTCTGCCATGCTGCACTGCCATGTTTCTACAATGGCCCTGAATGGACAAACTAAACAACAGCCCCCCGGGTTAACTAGCTCACAGTGGTGCTAGCGTTGAGAGTAGATAACTGTACAAGTCATTTAAAAACCAGCAAACACATCCATTGTCTTCGGTTCACTTTGACCCGGTTAACTGCTTTAATAGCACAGAGCAGAGGGATCCCATGGAGTGCCAATTTCAAAAAATTGAGCCATTCACTACACAGCAAGAACAATCAACTAAGAACAGATTAGCCACAATAACTGCAGTATTGTTTCCTATTCACTGTCGTTGACAACTTCTCTTCACTTGACACCACTCTGCTGCTAAAATTGCAGTCTGAATCTTCAAACCACATCTGCCCGGAACTTTATGAACGCCGGGGGAGGCAGCTGAAGTCAGTCTATGATACATTTCTCTTTTTCTTTCTATCAAGCGGGCTCTTATGATCCCTCGCTTTGTCATAAGACGCGAGATTCAGCCTCACTCTCCCCTGGTGACCAAATTAACTCACTTGCTCTGTCTCTCACCATGGCCTCTTTAAGGTCCTGTGGTGTCACATAACTCTGCAGGCGGCATCAAATCATCTTTTAGCTGCTGGTGTTGTTGTTGAGCCTGGTTTAGCTAATGAGCTGAGACACGGCAGCCTAATAATATCAGTCAGCACTCTACAATGGAGAGCTCATTAAAACATACAGAGAAATAGGCCACATGTTCTGATTAGGTTGCAGAGCTCCTGCGTGCGTTTTGGCTGTGCTTGTTGATTTGAATGCGCATGTGTGTGTTTTTTTTTTTTTTTTTTTTTGCCTGAATCTGAGCTTGTGTATATTCAGCGTGTGTTTCTTGTCAGAGTGTATCTGGATGTAAGACGAGTCCCTGTAGGGAGCAGCAAAGCAGGGTCGTTTCTTCGAAGTGAGCGGATGTCGGGGAAAAAAGGGAGGAGAGCGTTTACAGGCCCCATCCGTCTGTCCTCTTTTCTTTGCTGCTGTATGTCTGTGTTTTCCGTTGTCCTCTTCCTGCCCTTCATTTTCCCCACCTCTCCTTTCCTGGCAGCCTCTTCCTACCCTTCCTCACATATTACTACACACACACACACGCACACACACATACACACTGACCTCTGGTGCAGTCCCAGCTGATTGCTAGTCCTTCCAGGCATTGTTTGACTTTTAACCCTGACCTCTGACCCTTTTGTGGGTTACAGAGGGCCAGGGCACATCACCCACTGCCCGACACTCTGACTATCACACTGGGACAGACTTAATGTCCATTAACCCGTAACTGCCCCTATACACACAGAGACACACACACTTACGGACGGATGGACTAAAGGACAGCTCCCACCCTTCATCTCCCCTCTCGCCTCCCTGCAAAACAAACACAGCAGCTACCGTCAGCTCTCTTCCTTCCTTCCTTCCTGCAACCCCGTCCCCTCCCTTTTCCCTCCACCTCTTAGTGCTCCGGGGGCGTTAAAAACCACACACAAATACGCACAAGCACAATATCTGACACACACAAAAGCTGTTTCACCTAAATAGAACAAACTGGATCAAACGATTTCACACTTCGTGGACGGAGGGATGAGAGAGGCTGCAGGACATTAAATACCACGTTCCCCTCACTTTGAATTCTGCATAGTGGGATGCTGGAGCAGCGCCGCTTAAATGGTTTGACATGTATGGGTTTCTGACGCTGCCAGCTTTCAACATTGGATCATTTGGAAAAATAAAAAAGGCCTGACAAACTAGGGAAAGTGTCTGAAATAGCAACGAGAGCATTATGGGAAAACTGAAAGTCAGCAGTGCATTGAAGACTGATGACACTCTAGAATGGATTATTAATGGAATATTAACAATTGCTAGTAAAATGTGTCTACAACTACAGGAGAGATTGAAATGTCTCAACAACTTATGGATGGATCGCTATGAAATGTTTTACATACATACATTCCCCACATGATAAATTGTGATCATTTTGGTAATCCACTGACTCTTCATGGAGTGCCATCATCAGGTCAAAGGTTTAGTTGGTTTATAACCAAAATCCCTACAAAACTAATGACATTCTCATCAGCCTCAGCTGTACTAGTGTTTGGTGCTAAGTAGCAAACACTAGCATGGTAACATACTACACTAAGATGGTGAACACGGTGAACATTATACCTGCTAAATTTGGCATGCTAGCATGTGATGGTAGCATTTAGCTCAAAGCACAGCTGTGCAGTACAGCTTCAAAGAGCTGCTGGCATGGCTTGAGGCTCCTGCTTTCAAAGCAAGTGAGAAAATCTGCCAGTGTTAAAGATGATTTGAACCTGGTTCCCATACAACCCGTCAACTTGTTCAAGAACCTTCTGGACATCAGTGTCAGTATCGTGAAACAACTCAGAATAAAGACGGCACCCAGAATACAGAAAATGACACTCAATTTGAGAAAATACTTGAAAAATGTCAATTCTTAATGGAAGCAAGTTCAATTGATCTCACTGCACTGACACATATTTCAGTTGTTTTGAAGACAAAACAATACACAAAATGACTTGATAGCGTGCTGGTATTTTACTACCTGTGACCACAGACGGATCTCCATCATACAGACAGTGGATGTCACTGATAAAGAAAAATGTGGGTCCCGTAAGTGGAACGGTTTGATTGGTGGCACAGTTCAGCTTTTTGAACTTTACTTTCAGAGAGAGCACTCAAAGATAAATTGTTCAAAACATGATCTTTTTCCACACAGAAAGATTCATTGCCGAATGATAATTTGCGACCCGAGTTCAGCTACTTTCATTTTTGTAATTCAAATGTATTCAGGGGTTCAAACACATAATCGGGGAGTGTGTGAACCCACCAGTTAGCCTTGGGAGAAAATTTCACCAATTTAGATGAATTTTTACATCTGAAACGTTTTGATCAGAGATCAGCCCTTAAAAACATGGACGCCCCTTAAAAAAAGTTTTATTTTTTGCGATTTGAATCTGAGCTCACACGCTGCATGCCGCTCTGCATGACAGCTTTAGTTAAATGCCTTTAATATAAATGTAAAAATATACAATGGCTCCAGTCATGGTGATGCATCAAAGATGAAAATTCAAGGTTCTGGGTTCAACTCCAGAGCAAAATGGCTATGAAATTGGAGTGAAAAAATATCATGTTACAGTGCTCCCTGCAAAATTGATGACTTGTGGGATGTGAGGGAAGTCAACATGGACTTGAACATTTTTTTGCTATTTCTTCTCACTTATTCATACAGTGCTGCAGAGCCACACGTGCAACAGGGCTGAAAAAACACAGCTCCACAGTGAACTGAGGAGCTTTTCCCTATACAGTCACAAGACAGATGAAGGCAACAGAGCTGATGCACTGCTTTTATTCAGAGTGTGGAGCTAATGGAGCAGACATGGACACTCCATTGACACTGAAACACACACACACCCACATGCACACACCCACATGCTGCAAACTCAGCGTCTGAAAGTCTTAGTAAAAGACAGGTGTAGGCTTAAAGCAGGTAGAGTGTGTGTTTGTTTATGAGAGGCTGCATGGTTTGAATGGTCTCAAGCATGAGTGAGCGTGCATCTCAGTGATAACATTAACTGGCATATCTGTGAATATAGGCATGAAACACTATGCTGACCAGCTCGCATTATAGAGCTGTGTGTTTATGGTGATGTGTGTGGGTGATGTGCTGGCAGATTGTGCTCATGTTGAGCTGGCAGAGATGAAAGACTGATAATCAAAGAGGGGTTTGATCCACTGCATGCAGTCTGTGAATGTGTGTGTGTGAATACTGAAGATGAATGTGAAAGATTTGTGATCACGCTTGCTGGAGAATCCTTCTGAAACATCATGTTAACATATTCTGAAAACTGTTTGAAATCCCCCTTTAAAACTGCTCCCATCAATATGTGAGCTGCCCATTGATTTTCATGCACCTGAGCACATTATTTCCCATATTTGCACACAATTAATGATTTGCTAACCAGTGCAAGGCATCAAGCAATTCAACTGCATCAAGTTAATGTCATTGACTCTCCTTTCACATTGTGATTGGAATTCACTTCTCATCCTAATTACCTCAAACTGAAGCGGAACTGAGCACCACATTTGACTTTTAACAACCTATTTCCACTTGATGGAAACGTCAAAAAGAAAAAAAAAAAACTCCCATGAGGGCTTGCAGTGAAACATCTTAGCCTCCCTGCTGCCTCCCCCTAGCACCCTGCTCCCTTTCATGTGTCTCCCCTGGGAGATTCTGCAGGCCTTCAAATCCCCATCTTCTCTCCTTTCATCCCTGCTGTAACTCTTGGTTGCTTGCTCCCCTCCCCCTCCGCCTTGTCCATGTCATGGTCGGCTGGTCAGGCGTGGTGGGCTTATAATTCTTTGATCGGAGCTCTGATCTCTTCCATCAGTGCCAGGGGCGCCAGCTGATTACAGATGAAATGGATCTGATTTGGACTCTGACTGCGGGCCAAACACCTGCTCAGACCCGAAGAAGTGATAGAAGAGGAGGTGCAGGCGAGATGAAACCGGAGAGACTGACGTCCAGCTAATCGGACAGCAAGACCATCTGTGCTCTTGGTCTGTGGCAGTGAACGCACACCTGATGGAGGCAGATTGTACTGCAAACATTTGGGGAGTGGACGTAGTATGGAAATATTTCTCAACTATTGAACTCACAGCTTCTGTCCATAATTTGACTCATGTAACTATTTGCGATGCAGAAACCAGGAAATTTGACAAGTCTGTAAAACCTCTGATGGGATCTTTCAGCTCGCTCTTTTGGTCATATGGCTGGCAACTTCAATGTTTGAAGTTCTGATGAACCCACTGTACACTACCTGTGCAGCATCAAACAGCAGACAGACAAAGTTAGTGACTAGCTGGTGAACATAGTGGAAGATCTGCTATCTCAAGATCTGTATTTCCCTCAAGAAGGTGGAAAGCAAAGCAAAAGGAGAATAAATACGGACTTAACATTCATCAGGTGGGGAAAAACATGTATAATGTTGCTTCTCATCTGCTGAGTGTTTAAATAGGCAACTGCTTGCTCACATGCTAGCCATGTCTGACTGAATCTATGAAGTCCCTTTGCAGCCATCGTCATCAACCTCAAGGAGCTGAAAAACAGCCCCAGAGTTTTTTTCTGTCCAAAAATGATTCTAATCACTGGTGATGACCAATCACTTCAGCAGCTCATTTCACTCAGTGTATTAGCCTCTGGCTAAAGGTGCTAATCAGTAAAATGAACAGACCTGGTCATGTGCTACTAATAGCACTCTTGGTTCAGACACTTTGCACCATGAATAAACATCAGATTAACTACATTATAATAGTTTTAAATATGACAGTATTGTCAAATTTATCTTGATAAATGCAATGATAAAAGCAGCTGAGCCAAAGTTTTGTACGTGAGATGAAGAAAGGGGATGTCATCTTCCAGAGCCACAAAAGTGCTTGGATGAGATTCTTGATAATATTGACATATGATTAGATACAGGACAGTCACTATTACTGACTGGTTAGGACAAAATAACCCTGACACAGCACAGTAAAATAATCTGTAAACTGTTAACATGGACATGAAGTTGTGAATTCAGTCTGTTTATCAAGCTAATTATTAATCACAGTATGAACATTTAACGTTTATGAACTTCCAGAATGGATTTCGGGCTGACTGGTTGGCTGGTCTACTTCTCTACTGTCAATGGTTGTTGTAGCTATTCATAAAACTGCAATAAGAATATGTTTACATCAGTGAAAGATTGACAGTGGAGCTACATTAACCAATTTTCTCTTAATCCTTTAACCTGATTGTGGAAACCTGTTTTTGGTTACTTGACATTTCAGAAATAAGATTACTTCAGAAAGGCAACAGAAACCAGGTTACTCTTGTGCGAGCAGACACTCTGTCTGTGTTTTCCTCTCTGTCTCCATCTCAGGACTCCTCTCTCTTTTTTCTCTGATTGACCTTGTGTTGCCAGTGCAGTGTATGCTGTTTCTGATGAACACACAAGTGCAGTGAAAAATGGTAAAACCCACATCCATTCTACCCAGCTGCGACCTACGTATCATCAATACACATACATACTATAAGTGTGTGTGTGCTGGCTCATCATCACCATGTGGTCACAGGTCGATCAGCCTTGCTCAAGGCAATGGACTGGCTTATGAACAGCAGTCTAACACACACACGGACACACAAATTCATTCAGACTAACACTGGTTTGTGGTGCACATTTACATACTGAATATAAATGCTACCACACACACGCATATGCATGCATGTATTCATGCACACATATTTACGTGGACCATAAATGAACATATACTATGCACAAAACATAACAGCAAAGCTTTAGCATGTGTGATATGTGTGTCAACAGCTGCAGATGCACATACATATCTTGCAACCTGCGCCTCACACACTAGTGCACTAATAAAATCACTCCAGCAAATATGCTCCTTTCCCCCACCAGCCATACTGAGACAAACAAAAAAGCTGACAAACTTTCTCTGTTGTATTTCAAAGCTCATTAAAAAAGTATTCACTGCTGTACGATTTAGCGCTGTAATCAGCTCTGAATAATAGAAATGGTCGTATTGACGCCTGCGGGCACCCGATGTACTGTCTCATTTTGGAACAACAACCGCTGGGCGTGCGAATGCAAAACACTATGACACACACGCCCACGCACACACTATCTCCCTCTTGCTTTGGTTTCTCTCTTTGGCTGCCTGTCTCTGAAACACTAACAGTGTATTCTGGCTCGGGGAGGCCGCCTACTATGCTCCTAGGGGGGCTAATTGTCCAGTGGTGCTCTTTCGGTATCCCTCCCACTCTCTCTGTCCTCTCCCCTCTCTTCAGCTCTGGTCTTTGAGCGTTTCTTTCGGTAAGAGTTCAGGAGTTCACGCAGAGCTCAGGGCTCAGGAACGCAGTGAGGTGCCGCAGGGCAGAAAGGTTACACCTAGCTGGACTCCTATAGGAACAGCCTACACACCTCAGTGGCAGGCAGGTGGGGAGGGAGGGAAGGATCACTGACAGAGAGATGAATAGAATGACAGCCAAGAGAAGAAAAACAGGACTGAAAGGGAGTGACATGAGTGACTGTAGTGTAAATGTTGAGGGTGAGAGGGCCTTTGTGGGCTCAGGCTTTCATTGTAAAGTTCTTCATTCAGGCACATGAAGCAGCATTTTTAGATGTTTATTTTTACAGCTTGCAGTAGTGGGAAGTTATTTTCGAGTCACACGTTCCATATACTGCCCAAGCATATATGGCCTCAAGCTATCTCTCACACGAGGTAGCCCATATAAACACTCATTCTGCATGCATCTACATTGAGCACAGTAATCTTACTGCTACACCATTCCCTGCTTTCAGCACATTTAACTCCTTCTACCTCTCCTGCAGCCTCCTGTATTAGCATTTAGATTTAGCTGAATTTGGAATGTTTCTCTCAATGTGTATTCATGTTCATCAGATCTTGTGTATCTCAGACTCGGCTGTGGGATTTGTGAGCTCAGGTTGGTCTGCATCAAGCCTGCTCAGAATATCGCATGAGCGGAGCCACATCCCCAAACTAAAATGTTGTTATTATTGTTGAAGTAAATGGTAAATGATATTGTTAAAGTTACAGTTTAGCATGTACGCAAGAACCTGTTTACCTAGTTTATAGACTTTGCGCTTCAATGAACTAATGCAATATCTGTAGGTGTGAGTAGACACAGGTTGCCTGTGCAATGCTTCATCTGGACATTTCAGATGAGTTCACTTTTGGATTTATCTTCAAGTTAAATGGTTTGGAGGACTGTGGCTGGCTTGCTACCCCTAAAAAATAAAGCAGTGTCAACTTGCTATGCTAGTTGCAATCAGTACTAGTTGTGACACTTTCCCCTGACGCAAAGACTACTAACAATGAAAATGCCCTTGAGCAAGGCACTTCAACCAGCTAGATTCAATGTGCTTAGTGACTTAGAGAAGTCTGGATACAATGAAAGACTTCAGTATCTAGTACTGGGCCGTTCCCAGTGGCCAAAATTAGCAGACTGTGGTTGTACTGGGCAGTTCCCAGGAATGAATGTGCATTACTGTAAAAAATGCACAGCAGGACGTTTCTGAAGAAGCATGTGCATACTCAGCAGAAGTAAATCCTTCCCTGGATGAATAAATGAAAAAAAAAAAAAAAAAAAAAAAAATCTGCCTACGACAGCTATCGGATCAGTTAGCGAAATCAACAGTCATCAGCTAAAAATGCACCAGGCAGACATACAGTGCAGACAGACATTCACTGAAGAGTAGAGAGGAGAAGTGAAAGGTGAGAGGAGTGAGTAGAGAGGCCTCGATGCTCTAACTCTGGCTCTATGAGAGCCTGATTGGGCCCATTAGGGGGTAAAGGCGATACGCAAACTGCGGGCAGCGCTCCTCTAGCCCAGTTCTACATTAACCACTGCCTGCTCTCTACTTTGTTGAACACACAGGCTGATCAATAGCAATGAGGAGGGAGGAGAGGAGGGCTGGAGGTGGCGAGGCGAACAGGAGAGAAAAGAGGTCCAGGTTTATGGGAAGATAAGATGGGATCGATAGAGAGACAAGGACTGCTGCTGCGTGGAGAGAGAGGACGGAGGAATGCAAGATGTGGCAGGTTCACACTCGTTCACCTCATCAAACCAGATGGAGGCAAACCTGTGCGTGTGTGTGTGTGCCAGGACGCTCGGGCAAGCATCATCTCTGGCTTGTACGAATGTGTGTCTATATACTTACTTATCGGCTGCAGAAGCTTCCTGCATGTTTACTGCGACAAAGTAATACATGAATATTAAAGGGCTGATCCTAAAAGCATTTCAACATGATACACATTACAAAAATGTAGAAAATGTGTCATGCTCACCAATCTGCTGCTCTGGGTTTCTTTTCTTTTTTTTTTTTTTTTAAAGAACTGCTCCCCTCAGTCACTCAATAATTCCAGTCTCTTCTACTTTATCAGGTGTTGTTTTTGTCTGGAATAATGCTTGTGTTAGAGAAACTCTAAAAGCCTACACAGACAGAGCAGGATCATGCTCTTGTTGCCCGCTGCTGGAAGGCTTTTAATGTGAAATATTGTTGCTGGAAGTGTTAAATATCGTTAGATGGTAGCTAAACAGTGACAAAAAAACACACAATTGGAATTAATTAATGAGTAATTATGTTAAAGGATTCGCTGATTGGGTGCAGTGATGTCCTCAGTGAAACTCAACACTTCCTGCAGAGCATTAAAAGCCTACCAGGAAAGGCTTAATGGAAGTGTTTCATGACTGTAGCTCAACAGCGTTCCAGGAAACCTGGAAGTGATACACTGTATATACAAGAAATATACTAGAAGATTAGAAATAAAGGCCTGTATTAACTAATAAAAAGGCCTGCTGCTCTTTGTTTGAGCATTCATGGCAGGAGCTTGTTTTGTATAATACAGAGAGTGGTGTTAGAGTGCATAGACACAGCAGCTCTTGCATTGTGATTGGGTGTGTATGGGGGCAAGCATGTAAGTGCACTGCATTTACGTGTGCTGACAGCTGACACCTGTCAAGCTGTTTTGATGTACATAACCTCCACCTCCATCTTTCTCGCCTTTTCCTCTCCTTCCCCTTCATCCCTCTATCGCTCTCTCCATCTCTCTCCTCTCACTGTCATGTCCCCCTTGCTTCCCCTTTCTCCCTTCCTCCCCCCTCTCCTCCCCGAGCTCTTGGTATCTGCAATGGCACCCTGTCACAGAAAGCTATTTATGATCGGCACCAAATATCCTCACAGAGATAAAAACACACTGTGAGAGACCCATA
>JBBMOE010000004.1:14160472-14262174 GCA_037975065.1 Chaetodon trifasciatus
GCTACACTCTGTGCAGACTGTGCTGCACAATATCGACTAGCAAAGCTGTGATGTTCACCAGACTATATTGATTGAGCCCCCCCCCCGCCCCCCCCAAATCACAAATTGTGCACACAACCTTGACATAATGCTCACAAAAAGGAAATCAGAAATCTTCTCTAGTTTAGACTTTTTGGCTAATTAACGTGAATGGCACGTAAATACTGCGTGTAATGCATGTATAAAAAAAAAATAAAAAATCAGCATCCTCTGAAAAACCACACACTCCAAAATGTTTATTTTTCATGAGTTGAGACAAAACCGTGTAAATCCTTTTGACAACACATTTTTCAAGCGTCCCAATAGGTTTATAAATGGCTTATAAATGCCTTATTTATCCAAAGCAGTAGAAACATTTTCTGAACTCATATAAAAGCATTTAATCCTTCATTGTTAAGTGACAATATGAAACCTGCTACTGACGTCCTTTTGTGAGGGTTGTGAGAAAAAACAGGTTATGTAAAAATCTGATGCTCTATGTGACGGCAGGTCCTCCACAATCAAATTATTTTAATTAAGTATACACTGGCAAGTGAATTTAGACTTAACAAGGAACCTCACAGCTATGAGCAACTCACCATATGAGAGCCAGAGTGTGCGTGTTAACTGCTTCTGGTAAAGCGTTTAACCCTTCGGTGAGTGTCTCCACCTGGGACTGAACCGCCGGCGTGTCTGCTGAAGCTTTAACAGCAGTAGAATAACTTTGAAGGCTGTTAGGAGAGAAATCTCTGCAAAATGAAATATACTGCTGGTACTGAGGCCACTGGCTGAGTTACCTATAGAGCTGGATGAACTCAAATGCACACGCACACACACGACTATGTGACAGCACAGCAGCATGCTGGCCATCTCTGGTGGATTTTTCCTAAATAAGTAAGTCATCCAGACCTCAGCTTTCCATTGGCTTCATCCAGGAGAACACAGCAGCCAAAACCCTGCAAGGCTCCACACAAGCACACAACCATACACACACATAAATAGGCAAGCAAGTCTACTCACAAACCAGTGCACACACACTTCCACACGCAAGGCCAAAGAGGGGCGGAGTGACAGGGGAGAAGAGGGCTCTGGTTAAAAAGCAGGATTTCAAGAACACCTGCACACACACATGCACGCACACACACACCTCCAGCTGCTGGCTGCCTGTGTGTTTGACAGGCAGCACAGTGAGTAGCTGTGTGGAAGCCAGCCAGCCGTTTGTGAATCAGCAATGACTAACACTTTAAACCTGCACTTTCTGAGCTAATCGCCTGCGTGCTCATTGTAAATGTATGTGTGTGGGCGTACGTGTGTGCATGTGGGTGGATGTGCTGTATACCCACGTGTGTTTGCCACTGTATGAGCCTTCCCTATCAGGCCCACTTGTGACAGCCCAGGCCTTTAATTGCTTTGCACCAAATTTGACATTGTCTGAGCTGACAGCACCCTGATGAGCAGAATAAAAGTGGAGTGACGATGTACCCGTCACTTCCTCCAATCTGCCTCGACAAGAGCACAACTTTGCGCTCCGTTTGATCGCTGCACAAGACAACGCAATGGGATGCTAATCACATGCAAAGGCCTGAGCTTTGAGCATGTGCCAAAGTGTGGGTCTGCCTTGTAGTGCATGCACGTGTGTGTGCGTGCCAGTAATGGCAGCTCTAATCAGCAGCAGGATTGGAAGAGGCATGTGGCAATAAAGCTCAACAAAATGCCTGCCAGTCCCTATTAGAGCCAAGCACTCTCCAAAACCTGGCTGATGACACACACCAATATACGCGTACACACTCCATCTTGGTGGACATCTGGTCAAGGTCAGATCTAGATCTGAGCAATGAATGCCAACTTCCAACCCCCTTATCACCTCACCCATACCACCAACACGACCATCACTCGCACCCCTTTAAAAAGAGTTTGAGATAAAACGCTTGACTTCACAGTCTTTGTCCAGAGTGATTTAGTGGTGAACTCTGACCCCTCTAAGTGCAGCCCATTACTCGCGGGTTGTGATTTACAAGCTAAAATTAGAAGTGGCCGCCATTTGCTGGCGCCATTATCAGCAGTGAAGCACGACAACGTCACTTCCCATGGAGATCCCTCATGAGAGTTGTCAATCCATATTCAACTGAAGGATCGATTATTCAGCGTACCATTAAAATGACTCATACACGGTGGACGCTTCAGCATTCGTCTTCTTCATGCTTCGCCCTGTGTGTGAAATACTGTCTGCTCTGTGCTACAGTTCCTGTTACAGGCATTGAGAGATTGGTGGATTTGAAATATTTGACATTTTAAGAGATGTCACTCTGTACATTTGCTTTGAATAGGATAACTTTGCATCACTTTCATAAATTGGAACTTGTAACTAAAACATTCACTAATGCTTAATAGATAAATGATCATCAAGAGCAACTTTTGATTTGCCAGATTGTGAGGACAATCTCTTAGACTGACTGGACAGTGAGCACATTGCACATATTCTGCAATGGAGCAGCGGAGGTTCTGGAGTTGATCTATTTAAGAACTGTTACTAACATTTATAGCAGCAATATTTCCAAAAATAAACACCAGCTAAAGGGATTTTTCACAACTTTTTAACCCAACATTATTTCTTAAAGGGAAAACGCTTTACACTTCAAAGTCTGTTTACAGGTGTTGGGAGTACTACTGCATATGCCAAAAAAAAGTTGCACAAAGCCTTCAGAGTGTCTCCAGAGGGAGCTGTGTGAAGTCTGCTAAACTGCCTCAAACTGCCCTCTGAATCACAGACACCGGGGCACTAAAACTCAGAACAAAATAATTTCAAAAAGGAATAAATGACTAAAATGAAGAGTTGCTTATTGGCCTCAAAGCTTCAAAGCTTCTCATTTCTCTACTGCTATCAGAAAAAAATGATGAATGGTTGCACCCATTGTTAAGATGGATAATATTACCAGTACCAGAGGAAAATACCTGCTTTGCCCGTTCTGAACTGCAGCCCACAGCACAGATGCTATCAAAGCCTCTGGCACTGCAGTAGGTCTGAACGCATCGACCAAGTTTTTGGCAGTGTGCACAAGCGGGTTTGAAGTCCTATTGTCTCTGCACTGTGATGAAAAAAAACCCTATGCATTTGTTGGTGTCGACAGATAAAGTGATTATGATTTTTTCAGTGAAGTGGGACCTTTCCACTATCATCCACTCATTTCCTGCGTGAGGCAGAGCCTGCGTTGGGTGCTTTTGGCAACAGATACTGGTTTGAGCTGAGGACCTGTGATTATTATTCTCACTGTGCCAGAACACAGAGGAGCCACGGTGGACACGAAATACTGAGCAGCACCTGGCGTGTGAACTAAACGGAGGAAGACCCACACGAGGAGAAATGCTCACATTTTTCAGTATATCCACAACATAGGCAAGTGCTTTATATCACAGGCACATACACGACTAGTTTTTATCTGTTTTGAAAGTTAAAAGGGATGAAATCACTCCATGAGGACACAGAGTTCATTCAAGCGAGTGAAGTCTGTTTTTGAGTTTCAAGGTGTATGTGCATGAGAAGAGGAAAGCCCCATAAAATGAGTGTGGTGAGTGCAAGGGTTGGGAGGTTTCTGCGTGTGTGTGTGTGTGTGTGTGTGTGTGTGTGTGTTGTATAAGACATCTGTTTACGTAAGTGTGAGCATGTGATGGTAAAGCACTGGCTTTAGCCCAGGCCTTTTCACAACAAGGCCAAGTCCCAATATTTGTCTCATAAAGGAGTAAAGCCTAACAAATCCCTCCTGCTGAGGTGCCCTCTGATAGAAGCTGAAATGTTCCATACAGGGGCCTCACAACACAACTTTCCCATCTAGTGAAATGTCAGATAAAGCTGTGAATGTTGAAAAAGAGCCGCTGTTTAAGTAAAATCCAGCAAGTAAATAGATTATTTTGAAGCCAGTGATGTTCCAGATCAGTGTCAAGCACAGTCTGTAACCTTGCTTGTCAGAAAAGCTGTTTTGTTAAAGCTGCAATGCTAAACATTCCTCTATTAGAAATGGATTAAGTTACCATTTGTGCCGAATGCAGAGAAAAGCCTCATCTGACCTTGTGCTTTCAGTTAGCTAAACTTAGTGTTTTAGCATCTTTCAGCTTAATGTTTTGATTTTACGCCCTGCAACTTTACTGTTTTGGTTCTCAAGAGCTCTGTTTTCAGCAAAAAAAAGTCTGATAAACTCACTGCACAACACCTGCACAGCACCAAACAGCAGACAGACAAAGGCAGTGACGAGCTGGGGAACACGGTGGAGCAGTTAGCAGCTACAGAGCCACAGAGTGAATATAACTTATACTTGTTGGGTTGCCAGAAACACAACTCCAAATAAATGCTAATGTTGCTCCATGTCTATTAAATATGTAAACGTGTAAAAAGATGTTCGCTAGGAATTTTGCCATAACCACTTAACTTTTTACCACTAAAGATACAGGATAATATATCAGTTATTTTAACTCCGAGTGTCAAGAAAGTCATGGGGGATCACAGGTTATTAAGCCTACAGCTATCCAAAACTGGAAAAAAAACTTTACTTCTCACAATCGAAGGAGAAGTGATGAGATTCAATGGTCGTAACATTAACCTGTTGTATTGTTGAATTATCAGGCACACTTTTAGAGACATTATTGTGAAACTAATACATTTTGCACTTTGGACCAACTTAGCTATTACACATGTTTTTTTCATTCTGGTCCTAACATTATGCATGACTGAACTCTGCAAAGACCAACTGGTACTATATGACTCAGTGTCTCCCTGACACCTTGAACCATTATGGGGGTGTGCGTAGCATTTTCGGTCTTGCGAGGGCCTGAAAGAACAATGGCGCCTGCAAGTGAATAAGTAAACTAGATAAACATACAGTTGTTCTCTGCATACTCTGTGATTTTATAGACTCATTCAAGGTCAAAGTGAGTGTGATTTTTCTTCTTCCTCTCCTGTGGAATAACCAGAGGCAGGGATATCCTGTTTCATTAGCTTTCCTCTCACTGCTGCTGCCGTCTGTCCTACAAAATGCAACTGGCTGAGGGTCAGAGCTGCAGCTGAAATAGCAAATAGCCAGGGAACCCTACATGGATGGAGGATTATTGAAAGAGAGGAAGGTTAAAGATGAATATATGTGACTGGGGATCAATTCATGCATCTACTCCTTACAGTGTGTGTGAGTGAGTGTGTGTGTGTTCATATGTGTACCACATGCATATTTCCACTTTATGTGTTTGTGAAGTGTAGTTTGTGCACATGTGCATTGTGCCCCTGCATGCACGTGTGTGTGTATGTGTTTATCTGTGTGTGTAGGTGACAGTAACAGCATGAGCTCCATGCATTATCTCATTACATGGCCCTCCCAGCCTGCAGGAAGACCCTGTCCCTAATGGCCTCTGGGCTCATCATGGTGAGGCAGACAGAGGGCAAACTGAGGGCTAACCTCCCCCTCCATGGAAACTACCGGACCCCTGGGGGCCCATTGCTTTGCTGGCTGTCCCAATCATGCTCCAGCTCCAGCCCTGGGGGACGGACTCAGGGGGGAGCTTGACAGCTAAACAAATGAGATCACCTCCCACTACTGACCACGTCTACCTCCACCTAACCTGACTCCACATACAGTTCATCAACCTCGCCTAACTTTACAAATCCTAATCCTGTCTTTAAAGAGTCAGTCCGCCCAAATTACTGTACGAACACATAATGTATATTCTGACTTGACTCAAGCAGCACATGAAACAAAAGTGTTTAAAACTGCATTTGAACTTGAGTACTGAGTTCATGCTGGAGAAGCTATTTGACTCCGGTGCAAGCTCAACACAGGAACATCACTATGGGACATTATACAAAATATCATGGGAAATCATTGTACTGCTTGATATGATTAAATATAAATAGCAATTTTGCAACAATGCAAATATCCTGCAGCCTACCTAAGCTATCTGCGGAGGCTGCTCAGGGGTGATTCTGGATGTTTTGTTGTTGTGAGGGAACTCGAAAATCGTCCAAAAAACTCATCTGTTTTTAAAAGGTCTAGTTTTAATGGATGACTGCACTGGTAGCATCAGCCTCAGTGTGAAAGTTATTGTGCGTTTGTTAGAGTCAATTAGGTGATGCAGAATGACACTCCTTTATACCACTGTATGAAAACACCGAGCAACCAAAGCGGAATAATCTGCATGGCCAGATGCCATGAGGGGAACTGAGAAAACAGGCATTTTTGTAATTTGAGACAACTGACCCTTAACGATGAACAAATCATACTTGTGATGGAGAGTCGCAGTGATGACATGTATAAATGCCCTGCACTACGAATGAAATTACTCATCTTTCTATTCTTGTGAGGACATCTGTTCTTCCTAACACACACAGCATGTGACTGACGTCTGCACACACGCACGCAGGGAACTCAACCTGTTTAGCCCCACATAATGAAGCACATAATCACATCCACGGACGCTGAGACACAAAGGAGTTATATCAAGAAGGATTATCCCTGTTACCCCCCCCCCCACCCCACCCACATACACACAGATGAGTCTGCATGCACGCTAAGATGCATTATGAGTCCACACAAACATTGTGCACCACGCACACGCTGTTGCCACAAAATGACAAAGGAGAAAGAGAGAAGACAGGAGATTGAGATTTATGTATGAATACATAAAAATGGAATTCTTCTTCTCAAAATAATAATCATTTGACTAGATCAAGGAGTCACAAAGACAGAGAGAGAAAAAAGGAAGAAAGAAAACACACATACACACACACACACACACACACACACCCTCTGAACAGCTCTGGCTGAGGTCATCTTTATTAATAAACCCTCTGACAACAAACACACTCACATCAAGGCCCTCGCACTCCCTCCATCCTTACTCCACACTCCCTCCCTTCCTTAGCTCCTTGAGAAATGGCAATTGCCAGACTGACACAGTAGGGGGGTTGTCTGTAACAACACACACACACACAAATGCACACACACACAGTGCAGGATGGCCTAGAGACAGCATGTCAGTGATCTGTCAGAGGGTAACAGTGCAGAACAGGTGTGTGTGTGTGTGTGTGTGTGTGTGTGTGTGTGTCTGTGTGTGTGAGTGAATAAGTCTGTGTGTGTTTGTGTGTTTTGGGGGAAGCAAAAGAGAGGAAGGCTGGGCAGACAGGAAGTTTGCCCTGCACACACGTACAGACACACACTAAGAAACATGCCCCGGCTCATTTGTTCCTGCTGACAGGAAAGGAGAGGGATGGCTCTCCACAAGACGTGCCTCAGGGAGGAGGACAGGTGTGCGTCGAGTGTGGGTGTGTGTGTGGGGGGGCGTGTGTGTTAGGAAGTCAGAGGAAGAGAAGCAGGCTGTTGCATCAAAGCTGAAGAATGAGTCTGTCTGCTTATGTGTGAGTTTGCATGTCAGTGTTGATTTTGATTTATCTACTTATGTATGTTTATCTCTAAACATGTGTGTGTGTGTAATGTTGGGCCTGACCTAGGATCAGTGCAGCATAACATCCATTTCATACGCTTAAGAGGTCTTGAGCAAGAAACTGTGGGTAACAGCATCGGGACAGGTGGATTTTCATCTGTTTGCAAGCAGGTGTTCAGACTGAAGACAGCACTCTGTTAAAACAATACAGGTGGCTGTGTTTGTGTGCTGCTACAGGTGCTCATGAAAGGATGATCAAGAAAGGTTTGATCAAACCTCAAAACAAGGCACAAAGATTTCTAATGCTTTGAGGCAGGACTGCATGACTCTAATGCAGTGCACTGCTGAATGTTGCTTGCTTCATCCATCTATCCCCTCCCTGCGGCTTATCCGGGTGCTGGTCGTGGTGGTAGCAGGCTAAGCAAGGTTACCCAGATGTCCTTCTCCCTAGCTATGCCCTCCATTTCTTTCTGGTGGATCCTGAGGTGTTCCCAGGCCATATGGGATACAGAATCACTTCAGTAAATTCTGGGTTTGCCCTATAGTCTCAAAAGCTGGATGTGCCCAGAACACCTTGGGAAGGAGGCAACCAGGGAACATCCAAATAAGGTGCCTGTACTATCTCATCTGGATCATTTCAATCTACTCTGAGCTCTTCCTCTTGGTCTGTGCTTCCCTAAAGTCCAATTTATACTTGCCTCATCCCTGTGTGATGTAAATTTTGTCATCTGGCCATGTCCGCGAGGGTCCACATGGACCATCCGTTTGCAGGCAAATCTTGTGCTTTCAGTCTCTACTCAAAACTCATTAGCATAGTTGAAGTCTGGCACATCAATCAACCTGTAAATCAAGAGTGCCTCCTTCAGGTTAAGCCCCCTCTTCAATGGGCTACAGTCATCTTTTTTGCTCTGTGTCCAGACCCCCGCTGTGCCTGTGTAGTGCTCTCATTTAAATGAATGAGGAGGCTGTGTTTTTCCATGCAGTGTTAAGGCTCTGGACTTTAATACATCATTAGATAATATGATACTTCTTTGTTTGGATGTTCTGCTGATGAAGTTTGGACTTTTGAAGGTGATACTCTTGTCAAGATACACCTTCTTCTGGTTATTCTAAACAAACTGCTGCGGCTGCTCCTGCTGCCAAATACAAAACACATCTCTTCCCATGATTTTACTTGTTCCAGAGGATTCTTCATGGGAATCAATTACATAACACAGTGTTTACTACAGCTATGCTCCAGTAAAACAAACAAATAAAAGCTTCATGAACTGAATCTATTTTTAATCACTATAGGGTGTTGTATCACTGGAGGGGCGTGGCAGATTATCATATTAATGAATCCCACCATGAAACATGAGTTTTCCTGTTATATGCAGTAAGTTATATATTACATGATGTACCTCCTGTGACATTATGAATTACAAGTCATGCCAGATCTTCAAGGGAGTTCAGGCACAGAGCATGTGACACATTTCAACCTCAGCAGATCGTCTTGCACTGTAAATGCAGAACAGCTGGTAAATTTTACCATTCGCTCTGGTTAGGCTGCATTTAACATTTGGTTAAAAGGCAATTTCTTTTTCCACCTCAACGAAGCTGTTTTATGGTATTTGTGCTTCGTTTGGATGCCATGGAGTGGAGGGATGGAAAAGACGGTGAGAGTACAAACACAAATGTTGCCAGCTGAGTTTGAGCACACTGTGTTGGTATGAGTTATACAGCTAAGACGACTGAAGCCCTAGGACATCCCAAAACACTATTCCTACAGTGTGGGCTCATTGTCTTGGTGTATCCTCACAGGAAAAAAAGAACTGAAGTGTCCTCTTGAGGGAGACCGTACGTTATGCTTTTATGTATTCTTGCATGTGTATATAAATAAATGTAAATTCAATGATTCTTCAATAATAGAAATGAAGAGATGCCAGGCATTTACATTCAGCTCACTGCTCTGCAGCTCACTAAATGGTAAACAACTGGCAGCCCAGACACCATGACCAACAAGGATTATATCACCTCGTCATGAGATCACAGCGGGCCCGGAGCCAATTGCTCGATGTGCTGTCAGGACCAGTGGAGACGAAACGAAACCCTCCTCTCAAACCCTTGGCTCACTTACATTTTATCCATTTCCAATGTAGCCTAACTGGAATCAATGGTGCAGTAATGGACAGTGAGAGACCATGTTAAAGTGTAATGCTGCCTGTTAAATGCAGTTGCTGGCCGTTCAACGTGGGCAGAATGCTTGTAATGTTGTAAGGATAAATTTGCACTTTGAAGTAGGAGTGGGAGAGGGAGAGGTTATTGATAGGGGATGGAGTTAGATTTGGATCTTTAAAGGCTGATATGCGCGGGGTGAAGCAGCGAATCGTCCACACCTTGGCTGGATATTCAGGCGGTAGAAATTTGACTGTTAAGAAGAAGAACTTGGGTTCAGTACTCTGCTCATCTCCTGGGTGGAAAACTCTCTGAGGCTGCTTTTACACCATCATGAGACATCAAATAAAACAACAACATACAAGCAAGTTCTTTAAGATGGGCTAGCAGCCCCTCGAGGCAAGTTTCACTGCAGGATTTTAAAGGCTGACAGCCCAGAGGCTCCAGAGAAATGTCATTACACCTACATCACAATCACAGATGAAGACTCAATAAAATCAGCTTCATATTATTCTAAGCAACACATAAAGATCGGCTTTTAGAACCCATAATTTATTCATCCAAACTGTCATCACACCCGGCTTTGTCACTGGGAGGCTTTTTCAACTTTCCCTCAACTGTCATTAATTGCAGACCATTTTGAATAATGTCAACATAAACAAACCTGCCTCCGAATAATGCGAAGCTCACTGGTAGCTGACACACGCTGCCAGCCCTTGAATCAAAAGCTCAGCAGTCAATTTGAGATGCAAAAATGTCTTCAGTCTGGCAAATTGAAGCCGTATCTGCACATAACCAAGACCAGTGGTAGGGCTGGCTGTTTAGACTGACTGGCAGCATGCAAATACAAAATTGGTATGAGTCAAATTCAAGACACGTCATTCTTTTTCTACGACATTACAGAAAAATTAGGACGCATGCTGAGACGTTCAAAGGAAAACATGTTGCAAAGTCCACTCATTTTCAAAAGTGAAAGTTGTTGAGGTAAATAGACGGAAAAGTTAGTAAGTAAGTAAGTAAGAACAGACCATAGAGCTTCAATCAACAGTCGTTAACAGAAACTATGATTAAAAAAATGCTCAAAGGCATAAGTTCGCAGAAACACCAGAAAGGCTGAACAAGTGTTCCCTCCCTGACTCTTTAAGTCAAGGTTAGAGAAAAGAACTAGGCCATTTTGTTGCTGCAATGGAAAAACAAAAGTGGCAGAGTGTCTGGGTGGCGCACAGGGAGGGGGGAAAATGACAGCAGTACAAAGAAATCAAATAAAGACTGACAATAAATGAAATGCAGAGGAGGCCTGTGGTCACCAAGCAGAAGTCAGAGAGCTGCTGACGACGACACACACATTCACATACACTCCGCCTCTTTCTTTTTTATCTGCAGCATTTGCCACTTTCCTATTCTTGTCTGCATCACTCTATCTCACTTTTTCTGATTCTCTTTCATCATCTCAGACACTTCTCCAGCTTCCATTCACTCTATATGAGTTTTCTCCATTCTTTCATTTATTTCTGCCTCCAATTTCTCTTTTTCTCAGCTCTGTCTGGCACTTCCTGACTTCCCCTTTTTTGTGTATATTGGACTGTCTCTCTGCCTTCTTGTTTCTCCCATTTCTGGCCAATTTAGCGGCCTGACACTATATCTCTGTCACTTTTACTCTGAAGGAATAGAGTGACATTTTGGGAAATACAAGTTTTAACTTTCTTCCAAAGACTTAGATGAAAAGATTGATACCATTCTCATGTCTGCACTGCACTGAATGCACTGAACATGAAGCTACAGGCAGGAAATGGTTAGCATATGTTAGCATAAAGACTGGAAGCTGAGGGAAACAGCTAGCCTCTCCAGTCTCCAGTTCGATATTTAAAGCACAACCATGAAAATAATGTCCATTTTGTCACTCTAAGAGAGTCTTTTTCAATCAAAATGTTGAACTATTCCAATAACTTTTTCAGGATGTTTCTCTCTCAGGTCTGATTAAAGTCTACCTGTGCAGTTCCTCTGTTGAAATGAAGGATGAGGAATTGACTAATCCCTTGTTCCAATATGTCAATAAACCCAATCCAACTGCTGTTACTGCTCCACAGAGCAAACACACATACACACACTCACGGCCACAGACAGAGATACACACTGATGTCTTCATAGTTTGGTAACAACACCCTGGTGCACTGTGTAAGGTGTTTGAGTGTTTGTGTGTGTATGTGCACACACATAAATGACAACTCTCATAATAATTACAAACTGCCTGTGTGTGTGTGTGTGTGTGCGCGCGTGTGTGTATGTGTGTGTGGGAGACGTGACGCAGTAAGTACGACAGAACAGGAATATGTGAGATCACAGCATGTATGAATGTGTTGGAACGCTACAGCGTATGTGTTTGTTGATTTTACAAAGCTCACCCACACACACACACACACACACACACACACACAGACAAGCAAGCTCTCCCTCTCCCCCCAAAACCCCTCGTGCCTTTGTGAGTCAGTCTTGTCAGTGTGTGTCAGAGTGTGTGTATGTGCGCACATCTTAATCTCCCAGCTTAGACAAACCCAGCAGAGTTTCTAGTAAATGTTGTTAATAAAGTCTAGCGGGAGCTCTGTCTGTCATACAAGCGTGGTAACGCACACACACACAGACAGATATACACACACACACACACACACACACACTCAACTCACCACCTACACACAATATGCAGATATATATAATTAATAAGACTAAAGGAGATACAGACACAAAGCACTTAGACAAAGGCGCACCCTCACGTAGACACTCACGCACACACACAAAGTCAAGGATACAAACACATAAAGACACACTGAAGCTGGTACAATTAGCTCCACACATACTACACACATTCAGACACAAAGAGATCAAGGTGCACACAGGTTAGCATACGCTCACATGGATGCAGACACAAAGAAACAGCCACACAGACTGCTCAGATAAACAGACAAAGGCACACGCAGACACAAAGAAACAGATACACACACTTAAAACACAGAAAACAGACACACACACACACTGCGACAGACGGCGTGGGTCTGACAGCATGCAGCAGATCCACCACCAGCGCTGTGACGCACACCACCCTCCAACGATGAGCCACACAATCCTCATATGCTATGAGCGCTGAGGCAGCATGCTGCGGTGGTGAACGCAGCTCCAGAGAGGACGGTTTTGTGCGCTACATAATACAGCAGACGTTCAACAACACGGCAGCTCTGTGGAACAAAGCAAGTGCCCATGCAGCTGCAAGAAAAAGAGAAATCACACACACAGGAACACTAATGGAGCGCAGCAGAGCGCTCACGCCTTCACACAGACACTGGTTAATAATTATGAAGGAGTGAGAACAAACAGAGTTACCTGGCACAACCCTCACATTAATGTGGCTATGATTTGCTCGCCTATAATTTTTTTATGACAGGATTTTAATCAGAATAGGCTGGGGACAAAGAGATTCACCCAGCTGCTAACTGTCTGCTTGCTAAAGCCTTCCTTCCATTTTCATCTTACAAGCATCCCTGGCCTAATATAAAGTTACAATGAAAAATTGGTTTAGTTAACGACAGCTTTGTCCTAAATGTAACAGTTGTGGTTGCTGGAAAATTCTTCAGGGCTGATACCAACCTCATTAAACAAATTACTTATCAACCAATAATTCCAGATCCCTTTAAATACAGCTTTCTGTTCCACTCCCTGCAGCTAACATTTGCAAAGTTGATACTTTACTACTACCTACTTCAAGTGTTGACAATAACTTTTGCTGTTAATGCTTACCGTTAGCTAACTATTTACTCTGAATACTTTTTTTTTTTTTTTGATTCAACATTTTCTGCTCTTTCTGTCAGGAGGCTGTAAATTTTGGACTGGCTTCATTTTCCCACATGTTTAAAGGAGCCTGGAGAATTAAGGCTGACATTACATACTGACAGCAAACTTTTAGCAGCTTCAGCTGAAAACACTACTGGAGGAGCTTCATTGTTTAGCAGATCGGTTTTGACCAGGCTAAAAATGGTCACTCAGGTGAAGCGGTTTGGTGAAAAGATGTAGAAGCATGTAATTACGCTGAGGGAAGCTTTTATCATGTAGGCTCTGATTCACATTTATCACAGCAGCTCAGCACTGTTGGTCAAGTCTGTATCTGTTCCACCAGTGCTCTTTCAGCACCAACTGCGACTGTTGCATATATTCGACAGAAGCTTGATGGTGTTGTCTGCCATGATGGGGCTGATGCATTGCAAGGAAACCATTTTTCTCTGTTTCTATATATAAAATTTCCACATGTAGTTGAATGGAGCAACAGGTGACATGCTTGTCTATGTGGCCTCAATGTTTCTATACCTGACCTTAAACCAGGGATTGCATGAGGTAATTTTGGGGAAAAAAGCTATTTGCTTTCATGCTCAGAGTGAGATGGAAAGATCAATATTATTACCACAGCTGTCCATTAAACATAAATACAAGGCTGCAGCCAAGAGTTGATTAGCTTAGCATAGCACAAAGACTCTGTCCTAAGGCAACAAAATCGGCCTCTAAAGCTCATTAATTAGCATATTGTATCTCATTTGTTTGAGCCATACAAAAAGTGTAAAGAAGCTGATACGGACCAGCACATAAGCCCCATAAACCCACACAATGTTTCTACACTTCTGATTTACTGTAGATTTGACATTGGCATCCATTTCTTTGGCTTCCCTGTCAATAGATAATCACAAAGGCCCAGATAGGAATACAGACACACACTCAGCAAAATACACATCCCCACCCCTCTGCTACCCAGCTAAGCGTTAGGGAAAGAGAGACAGACACACTCCGCCACAGTCCCGCACACACACATCCGGTTAACTACACAGACACACACCCCCACACACGCGCACAGAGCAACACACCCACACACACGCGCACACAGCAGCTAACTTCATTTCAAAATCAATTAATTAAAAAGCACGGTCCTCTCCCACAGGGAGTGAAAGACAAATTTGAGGAATTTAATCCTGGTACACAAATCAGGGCTGTTCAGCCGCAGAGATATGAGAGGATGGGATGGATGGAGGGATGGATGGAGGGATGGAGGATAGGGGATGGACGGTCAATGAATTTTAAAAAGCAAGAGCCATTTAACTCACTCGCTTCAATCTGATATGACTCCTTTTACTTTTCCTACTTTACTGTAACACTTCCATTTCTATCTATCTATCTATCTATCTATCTATCTTCTGACCGACAGAGAAAAAGAAAAAGCAGAATCAGCACAGAAAGTGAGCAAGATGGAAAAAGAGTAAATGTGTGTGTGTGTGTGTCTATGTGTTAGTGGGGTTCATCAGCATCCATCTCTCACTCTCTCACTCTCTCACTGTCTCTTTCCATTAGTTTACAGGCTTTTTTAAGAGATGTGTTATTGATTTTTTGACTTGTAGAAGCAGAGGGGGGCTCAGATTTTTGTATGTGCATGTGCCTCTGTGTGTGTGTGTGTGTGTGTGTGTGTGTGTGTGTGTGTGTTCTCCATGGCTGGTCTAACCTTGGGCGAAAAAATCATAATAAAGAGTTTGCCCTTCCCTCCTCCCTGGTGTTTGTAAAAAAGACTTAGCCTAATAGGTAAGAAAAAAAAACACTGTGAGATAAACTGTTCCATATGCTACGGGCCTGTGTGTGTGCGTGTGTGTGTGTGTGTGTGTGTGTGTGTGTGAGCGTGAGAGAGAAGTCAGAGACAATGTGTGTGTGTGTGTGTGTGTCTGAAGTTGTGTGTCTAAATACGCACATGTGTGAATGTGTTAGTACAGGTGAGAGCACGTGTGACAAAATGCACGTGGCCATCCATATTTGTCTGATGTTGCAAGTGTGTGTTTGAAAGTATGTGAGCGAGTGTGTGTGTGTGTAAAAGCATGAGGAGTGAAGGAGTATTCAGATCCTTTCCTCAAGTCAAAGTGACAAGCAACAGTTGTCTCTGCTCACTGAACACCATCTCTCTTCAGTTTGGTTCAGATGAACTGAAAGATTAAAGTTTCGAATTTGAAAGTTTATCTTTATACAACACTCAGGTCTCACTCGACCAAATGCACAATGAAACAGGTCGCTATAATCACTTCAGCAGAAGCTAATACGAGCTTACAGCAGACTGAGTTAGCCAAATGAATAAGATATATTTGTTGTGGTAACAGGATGTATTCCTCCGCCTCCGATCAGCAAGAAACATCTTCAAGGGGAACACAAAGAGAAAATCACGCACCAAGAGGACCAAGAGGATACCTGCTCGAGTTGACTATGTCAGACTTCTGGAGGCTCATATTAGCTTCAGCTGAAGTTAAATGCATTTTTGCACACAATGACAGGAACATCCAAACTCTTTTACATATTCTTCATATTTTAAGTCTTTCAGTGCCTTGTATAATTTACTATATCAATTTCAGATATATTTATTTTAGATGAACCGATGTTTCATATGTAAAATCTTGTAACCTGCATGTTAGTGAACTAATATTAGTACAATAATTTCCCTCTTAAAAGTAGAGGAGTAAACATATGAACTAGCATAGGAGCAGAATACTAGTACGTCATAACTGTGCTGAAACACACTTCTAGGGTAAGTTTCATTCATGCCTTGCTTGCATGTATGTGTCAGAGCATAATACTGCACGTGTGTGAGTGTGTGTATGTAACAGACTGCACGTTGAGAGCTTGATTACAAAACAACACAAGAGGCACAGCAGTGGGGATGAAAAAAGAAAAGTACCAAGGAGCAAAAGATGAGAAAGATTGAAAGAGAGAGTGAGAGAAGGAGGTGAAAGCCAGCCTGTAAATTGATGGTGTAATTGTTGACTGCCGGTCAGCTCTTATCTTAGTTTCTCAGGGCTGTTGTCTGCGTGAGCTGGCTTCTTTCTCGCTTTCAAATCTCTGTCTCTCTCTAGCAATGGACCAAACCTGGCAACCCGTATACTTTCCTCTATTTGTTCTCTCTACCCAGCCCTTGTATTCTACCCAATCTCCATTTTTCTCCTCTTTTATCTCCTTTCTGTCATATTACCGTGGTCTCATCCTACAGAGCATATTTCTTTCTTTTTTTTCTCTCCCCATCCCTCCTTTCAGACAGTCAGACATCATGCAGAGAGCACTGGACTGGAAAAGAGCAGCAGGGGAGGCGGGAGTGCACCAGCTGGGGGTCAAAGGTGAGTCTGCAGCAGGACAGGGGCGGGTAAGGGGGCAAACACAGACTCAGTCTCTCTCTCCCACCCCCTTCTCAGCACACTAACCAGACCAACACCTCAACAACAGGACTTTTATAGCTCCAGCTGCTGATACAGCTGAGCTCAGGAGAGATCCCAAGTGCTGGGTTGGAGGTGAGGCTAATAGAGTGCTAACCAGAGCTAGCACTGCTAAACTAGCAGTGATGCTTCAGTGCACGTGAGGGAGCAGACCCAGAAGTGAATCATTAAAGATGGATTTATACTTGACGCAGGGGACAGGAATCCCAATGCGGATCCCATTGATATTTATAGTATAGCATTGGATTTCATCCGTTGATAAACATAAAGCCTATCGTGTATGATCAGGTTGTACAATACTTTGCTTGTATACATCACATTAATAAATGTGTTTACATTCTTAAATGTACTTTATGATTGAGCTACAGTGGGCTACGCACAAACCAACAGGACGGCAGTCCAGGTAATAACAAGTACTCTATTTCACCACGTCTCATTACGGAATCAAAGATTACTGCTGTGCAACTGCCATGTTTACAGCAATCCTGTTGAGAATGTTTGTTGAGAGATGATTTTTTAGGTTTTTGTAGCTGAAAAAGAAACTATCTATCTATTAGTCTGTAAGTCAATTTGTTTTAGTGTAAGCAGACCACCAAAAGATAATTGGAAATTAAAGAGTTAACCGCTCCAGTGGATCTGCTCAGTGGCCACCAGTAGAATGGACAGGCCCCAGTGTGAAAGTAGGCTACAGTGACATTATAGCGCTGTTTCCATACAGATGCTGTCCACATCAGGATCAAACACCCTGCTGTATGTCAGTCTTATCTCCCCATTTACATTGAGTACGCAATAACACTGTATGTGTTATCCTTGTTGTCTGCAGGATGTGATCACATAAATCGTGGGCAATAAGCAAAGCAGCAGAGCAGGTGGGGAGTTGGCATCGTCAACAAAAACAAACAGCAGGTTCAGAATATTTAGGCACGGTCCTGTACAGGCTGTATTTACTTTCCATTCAAGGCAGAAAAGGGTTGTGTTTAGTAAATCTTTCATACGAGGCAGCGGTAACAGTAGCAGGTTACCTCGCTGCAGTAGAGTTAGCAGCTGCTGTGAACACTAAATCACTCCCTGCTTCAGTTTAAATGAAGAAAAGGAGCAGTGACTCATGGGCTCAGTCATGCTGGAGTCGTCATACTAGCATCTATGTGGCAAAATATGGCAAGTCAGTCACTTCATCTCACTTTCAGTTACGTTCTACAAATCAAGCTGGCCCTTTGCTTTGACATTTCAAATGAAAGAAAAGAAATACACCTCTTCTGTGGAGATATTTGACCATAATTTCAAACACTTGCCACTATCTTCTTCACACTTGTCAAAAGTGGGCCCCATGGCTCTAGAAAGAAGTACTTGCTTAGTGGTAAAAGCCACACTGGTCTATCATTGATTTTTCAACAATAAAGGGTAGCACTGACTTCATAGTAAGACTTGATAGGCTGAGTTTCCATTAAGCAGTGCCATGCTAAGTTAACTTTGAATTTCCAATTAGAGATGCGACGCTGGGCAAACATCTGTGTCGTCATTAGGAGGGGCTAATGACTAACTCTGATTTTCCTACACTGCCAAGATAACATTAGACAAACAGGAAATAAGCAAAGGTAGCTCTCAGTCTCCCAACAGCTACGAAAGCTAAGCTACTCTCTCATACTAGCTCATCTGAGCTCTCAAAGAGCAACCATGTAGGGGCCCTCCCGCTGCTGATAAGCCTGCATGGGCTCGTCTGTAGTGACTAGCCTGGAGAGAGGCCATTAGCCTGGCTGCAGCGCCTTCCTGGATAAGCTGCAGCTTACCAGCCCGCGAGCCGCAGGGCAACTTTTTATTGTCCTTTCAAAACTTTATGTGTGAGTGTGGGGCGATAGCTTAGGAGGGGCTGAGTGTGTAGCACAGTATGTATGTTTGTGTGTATGTGTGTGTGTGCTCACGCTGCGCGCTCCCGGCACTTCCTGCCCACTAACGGCCAGTCCCACGGTAGGGGAGGGCGAGCTCTATCGGACCAGAACAATGCCAAAAAAAGGCTGTCATAAAAACAAACTACCATGCTCCGGTTAACACAGGAACCAGGAGAGTAGGGGCCTACTTTCCTCCACACAGACTCCTACTGCCCACTACATCTGCATCATTATTCATACACACACACACACACATACACACACATACAATCTCAGATATCCAGTCTGTGAACCAGTATTTTTAACTGTTATCTTTTGCTGGTAGCTCATGCACATTTGCATACACTATCCAGAAAACAATGCACGAAAACAGCAAGAGGAAGAGTTGAATATGCATGGGCATATCCTCTATGCAAAGTACACACACACAGCAATGCTGCCCCTGACAGTTAACAATAGGAACCTCCGCATTCACACTGGGTCCACACAGCTTTGACGTGTCACCAAAACCAGAAACAAAAAAAAGAGAACAATTCTGGCGGTCTCCTGTACACAAAACACAGAGCAGACAACTGAGCCAGAAAACATCTGCTGAGTCGTAACAAACAAAACAACAAGCAGACGACGAACAGGCGTCGGGGACCTCAGAAAACACATATAATACCTTACAATGGTGCCCCCGAAACACAGTTGGCTCGCTGACAAGGTTTTTGGCCGAGCATATTACTGTGCCTCCCCAGTCCAGCTTTACAATTTCAACAACAGCCAGGGACGGGCAGACCCAGGAAATAGGATGAAGCAGGAAAAATGAGTCCAGCTGCTATTTCAAGAGGAAATTACTGGATAGGTATCAAATACGATGAAGGTTTCTCTCCCTGAGTGTGTCTTTGACAGATCAAAAAGACACAGCGCCTGGCCAGCGACACTATAAATGGCTGGATGCTGCTGTATACATGGAGATACACTGTAATGATTGAGCCAAAAGAAATGTTGTTGCTGCAGCGATAACTCATTAAAGGAATTGTTCGTACTCTGGGAAATACGCTTATTCACGTGCTGGGAGAAAGATGAGAAAGTCATAACCACTCACATCTCTGAACACCTGTTAGCTTAGCTTATGTTAGTAAAACGTCTGAACGCAGGGGAAAACGGCTAGCCTGACTTGGTCAAAAGGTAACAAAACCCGCCTACCAGCACCTCTACAGCTCTCTATTAACGCTATATGGCATTTGTTTATTCTGTTCCGTTTCGAAAAAACAGGGTTATATGATGGTGGGTGGATTTGTACACATTTGGACAGAGCCAGACTAGCTGTTTCCCTGTTTCCAGCAAAGCTAAGCTAGTTAATTAGCTAGCTTTTTTTTGCTTTGAAAACAGAAAGACAAAATCTAGCACTGTCTGTCACTGTATGTTAATATATATTGACAAACTGCCTTGTCATCACTTTTTATGACATTGTTTTTAGTGAACCGTGCTAAATCACAAGTAAACAACAATCCATTTAACCTTCCATGTGCCCTGTTTTCCATAGAAAACTTGGATGGAAACCCAGTTATTGATATATTGTCAGATGGATACACAGAGAGCAGAGCAACATAGAGATAGGTGTGTGTGTGTGTGTGTGTGTGTGTGTGTCTGAGAGAGAGAGAGAGAGAGAGAGAGAGAGAGAGAGAGAGGCTGGCAGGCAGCAGATGGCCAATAGTGGTCAGCTGGTAACAAACAAGCAGGTCAGGGCTATCCTCCACCTCCATTCTACAGCTGATAAATAATGCAGACGAAACGAGCCACCCAGAGCAGCTCCACCAAGCTTCTTCTAAAGGCATCCAGTAACTCTCTAAGCGGGTCACATAAAGGCAGATAGAGAGTTTGTGGAGCCAAAGAAAAGCACGAACATTTACGTCATGGCAGGGAGCAATGGATTACTCTCCATCTGTTCTTTCATTTGTTTCAGACAACAGTGGTTAGATTTGGGTGAAGCTTCTCACCACTGCATTCTGACATTTTTAAAATTACACTGATCAGCCTGACAGCGGGGAAATTACAGGTCAGAATGAGAAGCTTTGATAAACATAACTTCCACACTGCAAGAGCACACGGATTTGGTGCATCCAGCTATACTTGCTGTACAGATTTGCCTCTAGGAACGTCAGCATGCACCATATTGGATTTTCCACCAGTCTGACTTTCCTGGAAACACTTTTCCTCCCTCAGGGCTTATTTATTTATTGATTGGCCCAAAGGGGGGCTGCATCATTCATAGAATGACAAATATTTATTAGTGCCTTGTGTTCTATGTTCTGGTGTATTGCTGTTTTTGGCAATAATGTCATTTTTTGACAGCAACGCCAATAAGACTTCATTTAATCTAAAATGAGAAAGATCCATAATGGCTACATTCAGGGTACTGGCACTACTATTAGAGCTACCAACAGGATTATACTACTTTCCTCTACACAACTACAGTTTTCATTCACGATGCACTGAATATGCACTTGTCTGTTCAATTAAAGTTGAGCTTAATAAGTGGTAAGTGCATACACTTAGGCAATGCAAAAATGACCTCATTATGCTACTTGAATTGAGCCCGAAACAAGTGAGAAAGAGGAAGAGGAGAAAAAATGTGTGTGTAAGTGGGTGAGAGACAGAGGATGAGAGAGAGCGAGCTCAAAGGGAAGGGCTACGTTGCAGAAGAGCAAAAGCTTCTGGTCTCGGAACAACTGCAATCACAGCCGCTGCCAAAACCCTCTGGATCCATCTTCACTGCCTGATGGAAACTTCTCAACAGGCCTTAAAGCCACTGAGAGGGGGCTGGAGGTTGTGCAGCATATGTGTGTGTGAGTGTGTGTGTATGTGTGTGTATGTTTGGGCTTATGCACAGTTTATGTTCTACATTAATAGTGCCCTCTGTAGCATTTTAACATCAACGAATTATAGCTGCATGATATTTGAGGCATTAGAAACATTTCTGTATGCTAGCCAGGTAGAGTGGGAAAAGGGAAAAGCTCAACACACTGCAGATAAAGATCATTAAATGAAGAAACAGCGTCAAACACCATCAACATGGTGACAATACATATGTGGCATTAAAAACGTGCTGCACATAAACAGAAAACATGCAAATTTCACAACACATATGCAGCATGAAGAAGCACCCATATCAAAAACCCAATACATGAACGCTGTGTGTCGCAAGCTGTGTAATAATTCCATATATGCTAACCGCTAAGGTTGTTAGCACATAGTATGTTCACACCAGACAAAATGTGACAAAATAAAGTCTGTTATTCATGCTAAAAGACACTTGATTGAGTGTTTTCAGTCTACTGGTACTACTGACCAAAAATAAAATGGCGGTGACCCTCACAGTTAGAGGTGATGAGACAGCTCCAGAAACATACTGGAAAAAAAAAGTACTAAATCCCTTGAAAAACAGTTTCATTTCTCTTAGTGAGATTTAATTAGTGATATTTAAAAGATAGATTCCCTTCGATATGCGCATTGTATCATTTCCTCAGTACAAAATTCTAAAGTATATTATTTTTCTGAATGCTAACTGCAAAAACAGTGAACAAAGATAACTACCCTACTATATACTACATACACAACAGGCATCACACTGTAAGTTTCTGGGGGACACCAAAAACCAACAAACAACATGCTAGGAGTGAAGCAATATCAGAATCAGAATCAGAATGTTAAATCTAAAACATTGTCAGCTTACTTTCCAACATTATTGACAACTGGTCAGCTTCAGCCAATCACATTCATGGTCATCAGTTTTTAGCTGGAACCTTTGTGTTCTTTGAACTTTCTTTGTGTTGTGTGCAACTTGCTGCATCTCTCTACCAGCTTGTGTTTTTCATTTTACGGTGCATTTCTTAATGCGCTGATGAAAATGTCTCTTGATTGGTTGTGCTCTGTCCAATTTGCATGAACTCTCTTACATTCTAGTGTGTTGAGCTATCTTGGCCAACATATATTTGCTCCTGTTGTTGTTCTTCTAGCAGAGATAAAACTTTGTCAAAACAGCAGACGCCAAAGGGGAGAAAGGTCAATGAACAGCCTTCTGACACATTTATTCTCATTCAAGAGAAATAAGGCCACATCACAAGAAGTTAGGGAGGAAGAACAAGACGCAACATCTCAGTTAGAAGAAGCAACAACACATGGTTTTTTAATCTTAATTTTGGCAAAAACTAAAAAATGGAATTCACGTCACAAGCTGCCTCATCATCTTAGATCGTGTGGATGACATGCTAATGTGTTAAAATCCTTAATGTGAGTGTGATTTGCTGAGCCAGATTTCCGATCTGGTGTCACTCTCATTTTTAGTCCACAGCTGTGCACATATCACACCTTCTCTCAACACACACACATACACACGCGTTACCTCGTCTCTTTAGCTAATAGGGTCTTTGATTACAAGCTAATAGCAATAATAATGCAGGCACATATGCATTGAAAGCATGAAAACATAAGGTTTATATCACTTTGACCCTGCACCCTGCCAAAGCCCATTTACCATGATGGTCTTGTAAACAAACCCCTTCCCTTCCTTCTTCTCTAAACATCAGCCTGTCCAGTCCAGCCCCGCCTCCCGTTGTACCCTTCCAGCACGCACACACACATGCAGGCACGTCTGCATGTGCGCACACACACACCCAAACACACACAACCCATCTGCTTCTGCTCTCCAGCTCTTGCATCTGGCCTGCCATGAACCATATCTCTGTTCAACACAAACACATATTTTAAACACACACGCTCAGACACATACACACTGTGAAACACAAAAAAAGCGAGTCAGGGTGATTCTGTTCATACGGAATCAGAACACAGAGGGCACGGCCGGAGATGTGAACTCCCTTCAGCTCAGCAGGAAACAGAGCAGTTTGAACGGCCAAAACAAAAGCAAATCTGCCTCTGAAAGAGAGTTTTGAAAGAAAAGAAAGGCACATAGAGCAGGAATTAAATCGTTGGAATAAAAAGGATGTTTTGAAAAAAATGCCTCCTGTGGGAAGCTGGCACATCAACTGTTGCTTTGCAGAGGATGTGAAAAAAAAGGCCTCTACCACCGTTGAAAATACATTATCGTCAGTGAATTCAGATCAATACGCTCACACAGCACCATAGCATGAGCAGCAACAACACAGACGGAATGATCTGTGTGTGTGTTCCTGTATGCAAAGCTTCTCAGTTGCATTGTCAAAAATCATGCCGTTATCACAGGAGGTTTGTGTGCATTCAGCTGCTCACCATGTGGGCCACAGTATCTGTAGCACTGACATGATGCACGTGACACAGAGATGACAATTAAACACACACATTACACACAAACAGCAGACAGGAGACATCTGGTGCAGTGACGATGTAGCGGCTATGATGCAATGTTGGCCCATTGGTGTCAAAGCACGCAGTTTATGTCACATGTGCACACACGCACAAAGATGAGCAAATGCATAGCCTGACATAGATAGTGAAGTACAGCTGAAGTGATTGGCTGATTAAATGACTAATTAGAAAATTCATCAGCAACTCTTCTGGTAACTGATTCATCGTTTGAGTCACTTTTCAAACATAAATGCAAAGAAACATCTCTTTCCAGCTTCTCAAATGGAAGGACTTGCAGTTTTTCTTTGTTTTATATCATAGCAAATTCAACATCTTCGGGTTTAAGACTGTGAATCAGAGAAAACAAAACATTTTAAGACATCATCTTGGCTTCATGGAAACTCTGATGGCCATTTTTCTTTATCCTCTCAGATTTTATTGACATAACAATTAATTGATTGATGGAGAAAAGAACCGGCAGATGAATACATCATCATCATCATATCGAGCAGTCTGTTCCTGCTCTATCATGAAGTGGACTATAGCAGGGACACATGTACAACACAACACCCAGAGGCGACGTGAGCACACATAAATACACAAACATGCTGTGAATAAAAGACGCATGTTTAAGGAATTTCCACATCTGTCCAACTTGTAATCAGATGCCACAATAGAATATTAAAAGCACACTTAAGGGAAACGTGCCATGGAGTGTGAGAACCTGCACATGTGAAGTCGACCGTAAAAGCGTGCAGAAATGTAGGATGCATGTGGTCCTTTGTCTACATGACTGTGTGCTGTTTCATCGCGTGTGTGTGAGGAGCATGAGGAGTGTGTTGAGGGAAGATGGGAAAGAGGCTGGCGGTCAGGATGTGGAGTCCATTGTCTGTCCGACAATGAAGAGATCGAGTCGGCAGGAGTCCTGTGGCTCTCTCAATGGAGGCATTAACATCTGGGGCCAGAGGGCTGCGTGTGTGTGTGTGTGTGTGTGTGTGTGTGTGTGTGTGTGCGTCTTTGTTGCGACTGTCCTGGATAAAGCTGGATTTTCAAAGCTTTTTTTCAGGGAATAATGCAGATGTCAGGAGGAAAGCTTCAACAGCCAAACTGGTTTTCAGAAATATCTTCTTGTAACCTGCTTTAGTCTTGTATAATCTACTGTGTGTATTCAGACCGAGGATTATGTCTATTCTTAAAGGTCTGCGAACTTGATTTCACAAATTAGAAGGTGAGTAAAGTGAATTTTGGTGGGATTATCCCCCCCTGCATCTCTGCAAATGTCAACTTGCGGCTCAGTGCTAAGGCTGAATCCTACCAGTATATTACTTTCATTAATCTTTGCAAATGACACAGTGACATACACAAACACGCACTGACACAGACCCAACAGCCTTATGAAAGACAAATTCTGTGAGAGCTTTATGAGAAAATTACACAAATATTAAAGCAGAAAGTGGATCCGCAAGCACAATAATGCTATATAAAGTCATCCACCCCACCTCCTCCATCCCACAAGGCAATAACATGACTCCACTTACATCCCCCACAATTCTTACTGTCTTTATTTTGAAGGGCTGTACTCCCCCTGTACTGTCTGTTAGTTAACTGGCAGTGGCACCATCCAGCTTGTAAAAAAGAAAGACCAGGAAAAGCAGGCAGACCCCCCACTACTCCTCCTCCTAAACCACCACCTTTTTACACAAATCCTTGCCCACTGTCCAGTGTGGACGCCTGCCCCCCTCAGTAATTACAATAATCACTCGACTGAAGCTAATACTTACTTCATTAAAGTGGGGGAAAAAAATCAGAAGGGGGAACAACGGGAAAAAAGCACTCCAAAGCAATATCTCAACTCAGTGGATTATTGTCACCACAAGAGCTTAATTTTTGAGTGTCAGCTGAGCAAGCGGGAAACTGAGGCAGCAATTCAAAGGACTCATTGCTTTTATAGCATTGGAAGTGGCTGAGGGCTGTCATATATGACACCTATAACTACTGTGGGAAGATGAGTAATTAAAATCTCTGTATATGTTTTCAGTAGGATGCTGTGTGCTGAGTGCAGGATAATTTGCCATAACATCTCTATAACCTCTAAAACTCTGTTTAGGCAGCCAACAGAAGTCCCAAAGTGCAAGTTAGGAATACTATTAAAATATTATACTGGTGCCATATAGAGTAGATGCACAACACTATCAAGCAAAGAAAGGTTCCATAAAGTTCATTATAAGGCACGACACACGCATGCAAGGAAACATTAAATAGGAAAATAGGAGCAGATCTTTTTTTTAGACGTGGTGCATAAAGACAATTCTGCCATGTTACAGCACACACACTATAAGATAAGTATGATATAGCAGAAATGGCACGGTATAGTTTCATGACTGGAGCAGAGCATGCTGTGGATACACAGCCTACAGTGAAGCCCCGGAGTTGATTCCCTTCCAGCAGCTCCTGACCGCAGTGCGCTGTGTTTACACTGCGCGAAATGGAGATAAAGTTGCATCCAAAGCCCCAAACGAACAACCTTAATCACCAATAATCTGTTCACACAGTGTATCTGAAGGCGTCCTATTTCCAAGAAAGGGGGGCTTCGTGGCAACAGTTGGAGAGCCGGGGACTCCGCATCAGGATGTTACCTACCTCTGCTTCCCTCGTCTACTTTCAATCCAGCCGCTTCACACCGCTGCGACCACCGTGAGGACAAATAACGACTGCAAACTTACCTTCTTATTACGGTGATGGTGCTGCTGATCACAGCCAACGCGTCCTGCGCTTTCCTCTCCGTCTTTCTCTGACGACAGATCCAGTATCCGTTTCTCCCTCTCTCTTCTCTCCCCGTTATCTCGGATTTGTTGTTGAATTGGAGTTATGAATTATTCCGCATCCTCATCAGTCACAGCTGAATTCGCCCACGGTCGCCCTCTCCTCTTTTCTTATCGCCTCTGCTTTTGAAATGTTTGGACTATAAGGCAAATCAAGCCATATGATCCTGTCATTCAGTTTCTACACAGAGGAACTGGCTCCTCGCGCAACTCCCTCCCAAGGCTTTGTAACACGAAACCAGAGGAGGAGGAGGAGGAGAAAAAAAAGGGGAAAAAAAGGAAAGAAAGAAAAGAAAGCGTGAATTTAATCCGCTATCTGGGACGAGCTGGATGGATCTATCCGCCTCTGCGCAGAAGTTTCAGCAGTCCGCACCAAGCAGACATAGCGGAGTGGTCGTGGCGCTGCGTCTCTGTGCCAGTCTCCACTGGAAATGATGCGTGTGTGTGTGAGTGTGTGTGTGTGTGTGTGTGTGTGTGTGTGGTGCGTGTCGCTGCGGCGTGTGTGCGCCCCCAGCCTACTTCTGCAGTACGCATCACAGCAGGGACCTGGGAGGATTTAAAAAAAGGCACACTAACAGGTCTCCGCCCATTAGCCTCTCGGAACGAGAGTCCCACGAAGACTGGGGGCCCCCAGCCATTGCACTGCTTGATTAAGACAGTTTCATTGTGAGGGAAGTGAAAGTCTGTTTGGGCAAAGTGTTTCCCAACCTGGGGTCTGACCTAAGACACTCAGAGGTCCTTTATAACGGGGCTGAGGAGCAGGGCCTGGTTGTTAAAAGGACCATTGTTAGACTTGGGGATCTGGTTCTTCATTACTTCCTGCCCTGCAGATGAGCCAGTGAGCAAGGCACCTGCTCTGAGCCTGCTGTGTCCCGGTCTGACTTCTGATCTCTGTCTATGGCATAGAACAAGCAGAGAAAATGCTCCGCAAGAGACCAATCCAGCATTAATACTAGTAATATTATTACTGCCTTCACTGTTATTGCACTGAACAGAGGAAACATAATCTGTTGTTTGTGAGTCTTTGATCTCTTTTCAGATGAAGCCTTTAACCAAATCCAACTATTCTAGTTTCTGGTATTCTTTTCATTTTGTCTTTGTCTTATGAAAATTTATGAAAGGATGGTTTGTGGTCTAAAGCATCTTCACATGACAGCATTTGGGATCTGTGAGTTTATGTATTTAATGATATGCAGGAGCCTGTGCTTTTTCCCTCAGCATGAATTGCTAGGTATCTGCTGTGATTATTCTAAAAGATCAGCCCCAACAGAGGATGCCAAAGCTATGAAATTTATTGTCTAAAAGCCCCTACCCACTAATATAGACAGACATTACTAAGAAATATGCTTGGCTTATTGTTTCTTTACTTGGATGTCTGAGCTTCACTGTGCAGAATGATGATGAGCAGAGTTTGACACAGCAGGCTGTTTTCACATTCGTCTGCTGAAGGAAGAGAATTTTTGTGTGTTCACCTTAAATCTCTCTTCAATGTGTACATTCACCTGCAAGCAGGAGTTTGTGATATCTCAACTGGTGCGGCAGCCAATCACGGTCCAGTATGCAACTTATACAAGAGGGAGGTGGAAAAGTGAAGCCTCCAGTATGCATCCATCCATTCTCAATGGACTTAACAGTGAAGCAGGACACACTCTGAGTCATGAAGTCAAACTTTTGAAATGAGCAATATTTTATGTACACAGTGGAATAGATGTAATTTTAAGTGAACTATTGACAAGATAATTCCACTCGGGAGAGGCACATCAGACAAAATATTAATCAAACAAGAAAGTTTTCATGTGTTTTTAAAACATGCCTGGAGGGAATCTCTCTAATACACATGACCATGTTTTGCAAGTTCTGGCCTGTTAAACAAGGGAAGTTCATTGTCCTGACTGAGGATACAAAGAAAAAAGTTTTGTTTTTTTGCCTTCAACTCTGAGATTAATGTCCAGGCTACTCTCCACAAAGTCACTTTATATGCACTCACACTGGAGAGCAAGTCACCAATCATGTACATAGCTCATATTGCTTCGTGCTCTTAAAGGGGCACTACAGCAATTTAGTATTGCGCTTTCATAAGGTTGGGGGGCTCGCAAGAGACAAATTAAAAAAAAAAAAAGAAAAACGAGTAGTCCAAATCAAAGCAGCAGAAGCTGAACTGTAATGACTTTTAACTGCTAATATGAATAAATGATCCTGATGATGTCATCAGGGTTATTTTTTCAGACTTTGAAAAGCTCCCTCCAGACCCACAGAGGACATCAGACAACTGTTTCACAGACTGAGTCGCACTCCTTGTGACTTGTAAACTGAACTTGTGGGAACAGTGGAAACACTGTAAAACACAATAACAGCAGGAACAATGCAAGAATACACATGACATGAGACTTTTGTCTATCAGTTTGCTGCCCCAGTGCATGCTGGGAAGTTGATTTAGATTGCAAGAATAAATGAATTGCTTTAGACAGCTGAAATACAAAACGTAGAATGAGTTCACAACATCATCCTTCTCTATGTGTGTGTTCATTGATCAGAACGTGATTTTTGACTCTTGTGATGAAAGTGTCTGCAGAAGAGGCTAAGCATCTGATATTAAGATTTAAAATCCGGAGCAGAGAAGATAAAAACATGAAATGGGATTATGATCCAAAGATTAAGTGTGCAGATTAGAATGCAATAATAATTATTGATAATCTCTGTGTATTAGCACAGAAAATATTGCCATTTCTTTTTGTCTCAGTCTAATTAGTGATATAGCTGCAAACGCCATGGGCCCTTTTAACCCGAGCACAAATCAATAAACAAAGACTGCCACGAGATATTTCCCTCCCATCTTCTTCTATCCATCTGCTGTAATTTCTTCTGCTGCAGGAACACATGCAGCACTTTAACTCCAGCTCACTGCCGTCTGTAGGCGCGTGTCTAGCACCTCTCAGCCCTGCCCAATGCTAAACTGAACGCACCGTCTGAATTTACATGCTGCCTGATGGAAGCGCTGTGAAGGTAGCTGCCCTAATCCTCGCACAGACAGATTACCAAATAAACAAGGCTGAATTATAATGCTCATAATCTCAAACACACATCAGGTTGTAGACGCTCTGGCACAGATTTGTTTGGTTTGAGAGTTAATGAGTTTGGATTTAGGACACTAATTTAGAGTCGGACTCTCATTCTGCAGTGTGTTAAAAACAGCTCAGTGATGAAAAAGAGAAGTAGCACGGCCTCAGGCCACATCAAGAGACACTGTTGAGAAAATGTGGCTTTCATGCTGCAGAGTTGTGCTTGGTATGGTGAATGTGGCCTTCTAGGAATTTAAATAAAAGAAAGCATTTTTAAACATGAAATAAGAAGGCCTTGACCTCCCCTCTACATTTTCATCGTCTGTCCCATTCAGTAACACCTCAAAATGACAGACTATTGTGAAAATTAATTTGCAGGAATTATTCGCACCCAAGGTTGGATAAAATAGACTTCAGATGTGTTACGTGAAGAAGCAGTCACGTGTGAGGTTCCATGCATGACCTCAAGTTCAATTTGTTATTGATGAACTGTGCAGCCAAGCGGCCAGCGTGGAATAAATAAGAGTTTCGCTATACCAAGCAACTTTATGTGCTGTTTTTACTTGTCCTCTTACTCAATTTCCTATATGCTGAGCCAGTTTCATGGCTCGGAGGCTCCATGAAAGCCATTCAGATCTTGCTTAAGAAATCCACGGTGCTGATCGGACAATATTACACTCTTTGTGCTTCATCTTAAAATCTTCAAATTTGTCAAAGAAGCAACTCCAGCTTCTCTTTCTTGATCATATATCACCTTTATATTCATTCTCTGGCTTCGGCTTTTAGTTAGATGGTCAGAAATGGCTGTTTGAACTGTCTATCACAAGAGCACATTCAGAGTCTGTCTTGCTGGCTGTCTCTTTTTTCTAAGCTTTAAAAATGTATCACATTTCATGCCAAACTGCACTGAGTTTAATTCACACCTCCACTCCAATGGGAGCTTTTTTTTTTATTGCCTTTTTAAAAAATTTTTGTTCGAACACCTGCAGTGGGCGTGAAGGAGCACTCAATTTGTCAGCGTTTCTGTTTATCAGTCAATGTACAGCCGTCAACAGCCTGAAAGCGAAAACTTTCCCGCATACAGCAATGCTGTTGCTTTGAGCATGAGGCCTTGAGAGTGTGAAAGCATAAATTATAGGCTAATGGCTGACAGAGCGGCAAAGAAAGATAGCGGCTGATAGCGAGTCAGCAGCTCAGAGCTCTCGCTTACTCTGTTTTTCACAGCATCTGATAAACAATAACAAGGATATGCGAGTAATTACAGCATTCCTGTAGCATGTGTTTTTTTTTTTCCAGAAATTAATATGAGATGATTTAAAGATGCAGATTTTTTTAAAACTCAATAGTTCATTTTAAGAAAATGAAGTCTTTCAGTGAATCACAGGTTTCTGAGTTAACCCTATATGGATCACTGAGGCTCCACATGTCTACCTCACCAACAGTATGTAAGACTACAGGGTGGTGGTGGTGGTGCTGGAATGAAGAGAATAGCCAAAGATGTAGATGAGATGAAATGAGGTCTGTGGTGAGCTCAGTCTGGGCTGGTTGGATGATGAAACTGGAGGTGGCCGGGGTGGACGAGGGTCGTGATTTCGCGCTGAGAAGACAGCAGCAGAGAGGAGAACAAATTTAAAGTTAAACTGAAGGAGTAAAGGGCCACAGTCAGCTGATTAAGAAGACAGAGGAGGGAGAGAGAGAAAGAGAGAGCGAATAGTGAATGAATGAGCATAGAGGGAGTCTTGCTGATTAAGCACTGAGCTCCATAAGTCTGATACAAGACTCTCCTCAACGTAAACTTGACTAAGCAGCTGCAGCTATTTCACTCACTTCTTATTTTATTAACTGCAGCAATGAGTGGAGTATTGCAGACAGTAAAAGCACCCCTGGTTTAACTTCTTTTTACTTCATCATGTCTCTAAATCCCAACACTCATGTACGTGTTATGCAGACAGACCACATTGATTGGTGGTTAAGTGTCAGATCATCATAAAGCCCTGTTGGGCACTGAAACTTTTTTGAGACTCTGTAGTGACATCTGCCATTATATATGTAGTGGCCTGCTGGGGCAGCAGCATCTCAGCAGCACACAGGAAGAGACTAGCCAGCTCTGTTCTAGAGATGCTCTCTGGATTCCACAGAGATGGAAAGATGGTGGCCGAACTGCCTGTTCTCTCAGACAACACCTCCCACCTCCTACATGAAACCCTGCACATTCAGGGCACCTCTTGCAGCTGCTGCTCCACCAGAACACATGTATTGTCCCCGCTGCTGTCCAACTTGCCAGCTGTTTTTAAGTCGACTAAAATGAGGTGTGGGGTGGCATGGTGGCACAGTGGTAACACTGTCGCCTCACAGCTAGAAGGTCCTGCTTTTGAGTCCCGCTGTGGGCGTCGGGGGCGTGTCCTCCACCATGCCTTCGGTGCCTGCTCGAGGAAAGGGGCCTTTCGGTGTTGAGTTTGCATGTTCTCCCCGTGTTCACCTGATGTATCCTCCATAAAAAAAACCCACTAAAAACATGGAAGAAGATCACCACCTGACCAATGGCGACGAAAGGAACTGGGCCCCTGGGCGCCACTGTCGGCTGGCTGAGGAGGAAGGACATTCCAGGATGGGTCAAATGCGGAGAAAATAATTTGTGTGGGCAGTCCCCCCCCCTGTAGCATGCGTGTGCAGTGATTAATAAAAGTGTATCTTATTATTATTTTTTCATTTTTTATTTTTTATTTTTTATTTTTTTATGAGTGCTGCAGTTTAGTCAGTCTCACTGGCAAGCGTAACCTTTGTCTTGCTATTTCAGACACACGCTTTGCACACAGCGGTTTTGTTGTTATAAGTGAAATAACTGCATTTTAGGATGCTTGCACTGCAATCTGCAGTCACATGACATTATATCCAACACTCAATTTAATTCACTTAAGTGCAATTTTTTGCACTAAAATATTGTATTTCAACTTCATTCTTTCCCCACTCTATTTGTGACCATGTCTCATCGCACTTAGATCTGATCTATTTTTCTGCTGCTGTGACACTTGGATTTTCCTGTTCCCTGTCACAGTTTAATGTAGCGACAGGACTGGTTCAAAATAAGGACATAAAGTGTCCATAGTGTGCAAACAGGCATCAGGTTGATGCAGAATGCAGCTTAATCCACACTCTTAGCTTCTAGGACGGTCTGTATGAGACTGGCTCTGGAAATCCTGCTCCTCATATAGTAAACGTAGGAGGGATTAACTCTAGTGATTCACAATTCAGGTCAATCTTCCCCCGGCAACAACAGAGAAAGAGATTTGGCTGGTATTGATGGGCACTCAACCCTAAAGAGCTTCAGTTTCAAGGCAGGACAATAAATAAATAAATAAATAAATCCATGCTTCCATATATCCTCAACTGGTGGACTCACAATGCAAAATCATTGTTTTGCGCCTCTACCAGCCCTATCATGTCTCAGAACTGGGGGTACCAATTTTGTATGACTGACCAGCAGCTCCAGGAACATTATTTAGCACGTCTGGAAAATGTAGAAAGCAGGCCAGGTGGTGAGAAAGTGGGGTAAAGTCTCATTACGAGGCAGAGCACAGGTCACCTCCCATGAGCCTCTGCTCTCTTTGCATCGCTCCTGTCGCTTCATTCTGTTTGAACTTTTCCATCACTTTGGGTTTGCTTTGCCTGAGATTTATACTGGGGAACAGTTCGAGTGAGGAAGTAGTTATTTTGAGTGATTACCTCATTTACCTCGTGTTACCTTTCATTGTCTGCAGGAGTTTTTAATAGCACAGAGAAATTCACAGCTCTTTCAACATCACAGGTGGATGTTAAAATGTGTTAAATGAGCACAAGTCTATTGTCACTTGTGGAAGACAACTTGGAGCCTGTAATGTCTCTATTGAAATCATTGTTATCCAAATATGTACAATTTCGCTCATATATCATATTTGGCAGACATCAGTCTAATTAAAGTAGGCAGAATTGACCTTTTAACAGAATTAGGATACTCGATCATCAGCTGGATCATAAAGAGATTGAAATGAAAAGAAATGAGTGGTTTTAACACCCAGCAGTGGCAGTTTGATTCTAAACGGTGGAGAACCAAAGTTGTCATAATCAATCTAAAGGTCTTTTCGCAACGTTAGCTTTTTGACAGAAAACCGCTTTCAGCCGATGCTGATCTGTCACATTTCATCTCATTGCAATTTCATGGGTAAACATTTGTGGAACGAAGTGGAGAAATCTCCTGTCTTCATCTGAAATGAATGGCCCAAATGTTTCATTGCCTCTGCAATTGCCTGGTGGTTAATATCTATTGAGATGAGTGTATTAAAGCATGCCCCATATGATGAGTAGCTCCCGCCTTCCCCCGACGGAAGGCGGAAATTACAGCTCAACAGAACATCATTTCATGTGACTTGTATATTCATTAAAGAGCGATAGGGAGCGACAAGCGAGGTTTTAATCAGAGCATTTTCAGGGAGGAAAAAAAATTGTCTAAGAATTGCTTTTCATTACTGCCTCATAAACATTCTTCATCTTTTTAGTCTGACCTACCGCTAAAATTGTGGTGTTTGATTAGAAAGACAAAAATAGGGCTTTCATCAAAGCCAGGTAGCTCATTTTAGGATTGTTTTTCCCCTCACTAGAAACAAGCTTAATTTTGAAAAGTTAAGGCGACAGATCAGCTAGCTGACAGAGATAAACCACTGGTTCAGCCCTGAGTTTCTCTCACTTAATTTCACAAAGTCGTCAAGCCTATATATCATTGTTGGATCTCGGATGCATGTGGAATTTCTCCATAGATTGCCTCACTGCCGAACTTTCTCTCTTGATAACAGCATGCTAATTTTCTGTCTGTAGTATAGAGGAATAGTTTCAGGAGGTTATTAAATTCCATTGGAAACTTTAAAAGTGGGATTTCACAAGTCCCCAAGCGAGACTGTGCCACCTGTCAGCATAGGGGGAAAAACTGCTGAGGGAGGCAGGGTTGGGGCCCCTGGGACCCCTGTATCTCTCTCCCCCTCTCCATCTTCTACTGCGCCCCTGGCCCCTAACTGGCTTGCTCTAATAAACAGCAGCCAGCACCCTCACTTCCCCTCAGCTCCATCACTCTCCTTCCTGCAAAGCCTGCCTGATGAATCTTCTTTGTGAGCTTTGCATATGCAAACACGCTGGCAAACATGAGAGAAATTACATGGGCAGCTTAACACCCACACTGTATTGTTCTGTTGCAGAACAAGCTCTGGTTATGCCTGGCTTTTGATAATATCATTTGGGATGCTAAAAGTTTGCCCAGAGTCTGGATAAAAACAATCATTGTTAAAAAAAAAAAAATTGAACCTTTTTTTTTTTTTTAAAAAAAAGGCCATTTTGTGCCCCAGTCTTGTTGGTGGTAGGCTTTCTCCATTTTTTTTTTTTCCACAGGTAGGCTTTCTCCAAGCCTACTACCAACAAGCCTGAGGGTTGAATACAGTGTGTTCTACCAGCTCTAGCACTGAGAATGTGCTTGTGTGACAGTGCATTTTTTTTCCACAGGTAGATTCCACATGGAATACATGATCAGATTTAATAAGACTAAAAGTGTGTCCCAAATTCATAATTCATAGTGAGTCTAAGCAGGTTTTGCATATGTAGCGTGTCAGTAGAAAAGTGACAAAATTAAGTATCCTCCAAACAGTCGGTATTCAGGCTCAGATTCACAGCTGGAAAACATTGAAAGAAATTGCGGACAGTCGTAAAAGAGCTTTGTGAACACCCCAGAAAACAGAAAAAACTAAAATGGCAATCACATTGTGGCATGAGAGAAAAGTCAAAGTCAAGATATTTCAGTCTGGAACAAAGTGGTGGAAGAACAACACACCAACAGGCCAACATTACCATCCCTAGAGGGCTAAAAACAATGTAACAACTACAGATTAAATAAAATGTAAGGTGTGCATGACTCAGATGACATTCGGTTATATTCTTGATGACTGAGGACAATGGGCTGGTAAAGGCATCCAGGTGCAAACAGCCGAGAGTATTGCAATCCTGCCACACTGCTCAAATCGAGTTTGTGTTTGTCTGTATTTTTCCGACCCAGTGTCATCTAATGCAATCATCCTTCAATCAGTGTACAACGGTGAAAATCTAATCTCACTGGTTTGAGGTTTCAGAAAACCATCTGCCTTAATCCAATTCTTGACAAATATCCCTGTCATGACACTCCCTTTCCCACTGTAACTACTCCCCATTTCAGCTGGCTAATTTTACAGGTTCATCTCGTGAGGGATGAGACAGATATGAAGGGTTGACGGTGTTTGAATTCTGGAGACAGCCGTTACCGCCTCCCACACCCTTGCCCATCCCACCGGGGACATTTTCCACTGCTGCGACCCCGGATGGCCTCTCAAACGTCTGGACAATAACGGACAGAGACTGAGCTTCTTTCTGTCTGCCAAAGCCCCCTGCCTTACACCACATCTTGCATTCTCTGGAGCCTGGGCGTAGGAATGCCTTTCCGAGGCATCTTTGCAATGCTAAAGGGCAACTCGCTCAGCCGTGAAAAACAGTCGAAATACTTACACTTGCCATAAATGCCTATAAGCTAAGCAATCTTTCATGCTTTATAATGTTGTCCCTGGCAACACGGCAACACTGAAGGCCTCTGATAGGGAAAACACAAGACAAATGACTGACCGTGCCCTTTTCTAATCTATCAATTTCTTCTAGAGCCCTTTGTCCTTCAAGCCGAGTGCCGCATGTGGGCCTGGCAGTGCACAGCTGTGATTGTATCGCACTGAAAATGCCTTGGACAGTGTTTGAACTTGCTCAGACACATTTATTCGATGACCTTTAACCAAAACCAACTTGACTGAGATGTTCCCAGAGTTCAACCTGACATATCTGCTTCCATGTTGCAAATAGGGCTTGTCAAGTTCCTGGAAATCTCTATTAGACACTCCTGTGCAAGCAAAAATGAGTTGTTTACTGGCAGGTGTGGCATTTATAAAGGGCTCCATAGGATCATTTAGTGATATTTAGCATTTCCATAGAGCCACTGGAGTGTCTCCATCCTGCTTGGTACATGAGTGGACTGGTACCATTAGCAGAGAGACTGTGGGCACTGGCTGGAGACTTAAGGCCCATTGTTAGAGGAGCAGTTTAAATACCAACATGTTAATACCCCCACATGCTGATTCACATATACTGCCTCTTCACATGCACATGGAAAAGCACATACACGTCAACACTCCCACCTTTGTGCTCTATCTCCAAGAAATCATTATTTCCAATAGCTCCTCTGTGTGTGTGTGTGTGTGTGTGTGTATGGAACAGTCAGTACAGTATATAACAGTTCTTCTGGTAAGAGAGGTGAATTGTGCTGTATAACCACTTAACCCTCACATCCCCCCATGCTACCCTCCCATGGCAATCCCAATAAAACCTGGATTATTTTTATAACCCAAAGTATGGCTGCTGACTTACAAGCTCCCCTCCAGCTCCTGGGTGAGAGAGCAGGGAGGAAAGAGAGGAAAAAAGAAAGAAAGGCCAGGTCAAAACCGCTCTGTGTCTCCAAAAGGGCAGCATATCCAAAACCATCAATGAAGGCCTTTTCTGCTGGGAGGAAAAATAAACACCCTGACTGATCCCTTTCCTTTTGCTTTTGCTTCAGTCTGGTGCTGCATAGGCCACTACTGTAGCTACAGTTCCCAATCAAACCTGGTAGCTTTCCTGTCCTGTCCACTTTCATCTTTATCTTGTGAAAAGGTCAAGTTTAGATGTGTTTGTACAGTCAAAGAGCTCTTCCCTGTCTGCAATGTCAGAGGCTGGCAGAAAAAACAATGTGAATCTTGGGAAACTGCTTGACAGATATCCAACATTGTTTCAGTCTCAGTTGTACCACTCCTGTTCCAACAGAAAGAACTTGCTTTCCTTATTAGATTCTCTAGTTAAATTATCCCCAAACTGTCCCTGACAAGATTTTAACATATTAGCTGGCATTCTCCACTATTGTGTGATAGAAAAGTTTACCCTCTCTGCAGGAAAGCTTTTCAAGTATTTAATGGTGGTCTGGAAAGGGGGAGGATATTGTAATTTTTATTTTTAATAATAGAAAATTGTATATCCCAAAATTCAGCCTTCTCTTGTGCGATTTATGATAGAAAAAAAAGATTAAAAAGTCCGCAGCAGTACAGTCCTTTGCTTTTGTGCTTGTACTCCTGCTTCTTCTCCAAACTGGTTGCGTGCCCATTGCCATCTACTGTAGGTGATACACTGACTACACAGCAGTATCTCATATAACCCCACTTCAAAAACCCCCAAATTTCCCTTTAATATTTCACTTTTCATGTAATAACACGCTCAGATGACACATCTTTTGTGATGATCATCTTAAATTCTTTATTTGTAATTTTTCCTCTTGTCATAAAGGGTTGAACCAACTCAATATAATTATATTATTTTAAGATTATGGAGGTTTGGTTTTGCAGTTTTTTTCCAAAGTCAAAAGAAAATCTTGGAAGTTGGGGAAGATCTTGCTATTTTAAAAGGTTAAACATAATACCAGAATATAACTAGCTCTTACAACATGATGTCCAACCATGTCGGAAAGCTGTTTATAGCCATGCAAGCCGAAAGGCCTTGCTCTAAGGCAGAATGAAAAGCTGGTGGTCATAGAGAAGCAGGATAGGTGATAGTCTTTTACCTTTTCAGACTGGCTTCCACTCGGTTGTTCATGCTGAACTGTCACAAATCAATCAACAGTTGTGTTATGGACAGAAACAGAGATCTTCAGAGAGAAATTCAAACCTTGGCCCCTTTTGTCACCTCTGGCATCTTAAAATTCGTGGCCCTGCCCCCCCTGAATAATTTTCATACAGTCCCTAATTTTATTGAGCGAACATATTGCAATAACAGTGGCTGCCAAATCTGTTTGGTGTCCCTGAACATTGAGGAAAGAGAGGCAGCTGAGTTATTGGAGATTTTTACTGTGAGAGAGCAAGCAACTGCCAAAGAGGAGCATGATTAACATGCCAGGTAATGTAGCTCACAATTCCTTGGACTCCTTTCAAAAAGTAATACATTAATTTGCTTGTTACTCCCTTGGAAAAGTACTTTTACACCACTATTTTACCTCGCTGTAAAATTGTCAGTTGCATTCTCTTATCCTTTAAAACTGGGACTCAACTTAATTTCCCTCTGTGTGCTACTTGATAAAATCAAAGTTGAGAGAATATTTCCTGCAGGCAAAGCCAACTTTTCTGCCATTTCTCATCTGAGCTCAGCAAGATCTTCGAGGGGACGATGACTAATTCTATGAAAATTAATCAGAGCGACTGCAGGAGGGGGGTGAGATGTATTTCCCGGATAATTCAATTTTAATCTTATATTTAGAAGTGGAGATAACAAAAGTAACAACTTATTTCTGTGATTGGAAACTGTAATGTGGCATTACTTAAATTGAAATAGTAATTTGTCTCACTCCATTGTAAGGCGGCTCAGTGAAAAAGGCTGGGACAGGGTTGGGGTGGAGCGGTGGGTGGTGGGGAGGGCTGCAGGAGCTGCTGCATCAGCATGTGTGCAGTAATGTGATAGCGAGGCCTAGCCGCACAAAGAAAACACAACCAGCTCTCTAACAACCCTCCCAGTAAGACCCTGAGAGGGGCGGGCGGTGGGTGGATGGGAGGTGGCAGCACCGCTTCAGTAATTACGCTGCCTTCAAATACTGGTGGAAATACTGTAGTTCTAAGTTAAGCACATATGAATGACATTAAATGTGGTAGCCTGAGCCGAAGAAATCTGACCTTTAATAACAAAGCAGGGAAGCTGAGCCAACACCTGCCGGCAAATATGATGTAGCTTTTTTAGTTTTCAGTCTCTTTTAGTGCCATATGTTCCGACTTTTTATTTTAGACATCATTTTTCATTTTATTACACATCATCAATTGTATTTTTGATGTGCGTTATCTCCTGTGCTGTGCGCTGTTTGAAGCTTAGAGTGTCAGTTTTTCTTTAACCAACAGAACTTGACTGCTGTTACACTGCAAGTCACATTTATGAGTGGAAGGAAGAGTTCATATGGAGCATTTGAAGGTAGAATTGCCCTCTTTAAAGCCAGACTTGTCCCACTTTCAACATTGTGCATGCATAATTTTGGAAAGTGGAGTTGGTTAGTGGGTGGCAAAGCGCTAGAAGAGTTTTATGTTGCCCTGCATGACAGCACAGTACAGTGCCAGAGATTCATATCAGATAAGATGTGTAATACAAACACATCTGATAACGTACTGCAAACTGGTAAATATGACCAGTATGACCCATTTGCAGACAGAGTGCATGCAGATGCAGAAATAGACAACAATCAACACAGGAAAACTCAAGAAACTGACTTATAGGCTGGAAACAGCCAAATATTCATCTTCCCTGAGGATGAATTACAATAACTGCATCACATCTAGTACCATCATCAGGTCAAAATTTAGTTTATAACCAAATACCTACAGAATTAATAACATATTCCCATTAGCCTGAGTTGTACTTATTGATTTTAGTGATAATTAGCCAGTGTTAACATGCTAAACAACATACCTGCTAAAGATCAGCATGTTAGCATTATCACTGTGAGCATGTTAGTATACTTACATTACCATTTAGCTCAAAGCCCCACTGTGCCCAAGTATAGCCTTTCTGAGTGACCAGCAAGACTATAGACTCCAAGTCTCGTTATCATGAAGGTCAATACAGTTTACTTTAGTAAATATTATAATGAGATCTACAAAATGTAGAACATTATTTACAACAGGGGTGGCCTCTGAGCTGTATACTGTCCACGAAACCATTTGATCCTGACCACGAGACAATTCCGAAATACAAGAAGGTAGTTAGTTTTTTCAGTGATAAAGAAAAGACCATGAAATAGTATTAAAATAACACCACATTCTGACAGAGACAGTGTTCAACAGGCAAGTTTTGTGGTGAATGACCCAATAGCTAAGAAGCTGAAACCTCATTCAGAAGGAGTGCTTTGTTGCTGCTGCAGAGCTGCTAGCACCACACAAAGTAAAACTGTTCCAAAGTGTCAGTTTGTCTGCAATAATTCATAAAGATGAAAGAAAACCTGATGTGGTAAGTGTCTGTGTGATTTGTCCTTCATGGTAAAAGCAACTGCGAAGAGAAAACACTCTTTCTTTCTTCTTCATTTTCCTACTCTGCAAGAACAAAAGCTGCTGTGGCATCTGAATATGCTGCTGAGGCGTCTTCAGGTGTTTGGTGAAGAGGTTTCAGGACATGAACAGTAAACAAAAGGAACTGAATATATTTGCTGTTTAACGTGGAATCAGCTGATGTTCCTGCAAAGTAATGACCTGGTACTGAGAGCAGCTCTTTTCAAAACTGACTCTTGTAAAGACTCAGTTCTGCTCAAGACAGACGGAAACTTGGAAAACCAGCTGTGAGTATCATCATCATCACTACCATCTGACATCAGACGCCTCGCCAAAGAGAAGCAGGTCCAGCAATTGCAAAAGTTGGTATGATGTATGTGTTCAGTAATTTAGTATGGCCAGGGGCATTGCAAAGGGGAGGCAAGGGGGGCCAAGGCCACACACCTAAGATGCTTAAAAAACCTTGGTTGTACTCTTGCAAATCTATCAGATGTTTACTATTTTGATAGGCAAAAGTATCCCTAAAGAACACAGCAATTAGTATAATTACATTATATTTAAGTAATCTTTAATGGAACTTTTAACATGCTTAGTACAATTTCACTGGTTTCAATTTAGCACAGCTTTAATGCACCTTCTAAATATATAAGAGCTACGCTAATGTATATAAAGTGCAGTCTCAGACCATATACACAAGTACACTTTTTTTTTTCCCTTGTTTTGTTTTGTGTACTTGGGCTTATGAAGGCTGGAGGAAGGGATGGGGAATAAGAGGATACTCAGTGTGTTGTTAGGCTTGCATGTTTACCCATTGGTCCTGGTTATTGTCCACATTTCAGGAAGAAAAAGTGGTTGAAATGAAAAAGCATGTACTGACAGCACACATTTACACATACAATAGTGAAGCATTTTATTTGTAATAGGCCAATTAAGTAGTTACATTCACTGTGAGCTGTTGCCATGTGTCTATGCTTTCTACCTCTGTAGACTACATTTCTATATCATCAGGCTCAGGCTTTGGAGTAAACTCTTTCCTACCTTCCTAATCCCACTTTACAATTTTCATATGTAATGTGTTTGATGTTTTCTAATCATATTTAACACTGTATTTACCACAAATTTCAGTATTTCTCATTGAGTACCTGAAGGTGGCTAGAGGCTCCAGCTGCAGGGATATGGGAGAGGGGTGGGTGGTCAGGCCAGGACAGATGTGTTTAAGCTGGCAGGGAAAGTAAAATGGAGGAGGAGGAGGGGTGGAGAACTTTTCCCCAAGGCCCTGCTGCTTTCATCGAAACACTTCCTGGTTCTGAACTTAAATCCCCCCTCCGTCACTCCCTTGGGTGGTATCTCCTGACCGGGCTCAGTTTCACCACGTGACGGATGCACATTGTGCTGGTGTTTTAAAAATGGGCTGCTATTGTAGCTCAGGCAGTAGAGACCTGGATAACAAAGCACATATGGGACGAATTGGTACTTTGACAGTGTGACATAACGGCTCCATGTGACTTTTTTCCGCTCTCATATACGCATTTTCATATGGTGTACACACAACCACATGTGTTCAGACACACAGTGCTCTGCTGTGCTGCCATACAGACTCTGGTAGGATCAGGTGGTGATGAGGACAGAACATGCGGCTCTCCACTGGTGACCTGAATACGAACAATATGCACATACTGGGGGCTTTGTGAACAGTTCAAATTCTGTTCCAAACGCTATAATAAACACACACTGCATATCCACACACCCCTGTGTTGTGTTTGTATTTGCCCTGATCCAGTTGGTAAAAAAAATCCTTTTGAAACTTGAAACTGTTCTCCATCAGCAGCCCCTGTGCTCCCCTCCACCAGGCCAGGAGCAGAGCAACAGCAGCAGCCGGAGAACACGGGCCTCTGTTGTCTCAGCCGGAGTCCTTTGGATACGTTTTGAACCCCTTCTCCCAAGGGACGCAGCAACATAGAGGCCTTGTTGTACTGAGGAGCATGTGAACGCACTGCTGACTGGAGTGTGGTGAGCAATGTGACTCGTTACTGTAACAAGGTCAGTCTGCACTGACAAAGTTGAGTTTGTGTGTGTGTCTCTGGACATGTTCATACTATATGGCTCTACATCGGCAGGCATGGCTAAATTAGGCATACAGTGACATATGTGTTTGTGTGTGTGTTTGTGTGTCATTTCAATTTCATAATAACTGTACAGAATTAACTGAGTGTTTTGCACTGTTTTCTAATGTTCATGCAGTTCTTTAAAAATAAAAAAACAGTCAAATGTTGCAGTTAATTTGACAGGGACTAACACGTAACAGCAATAAGATATAAGTTGCAGCTGTCTGGTGCTGTTTGTTTTTACATCAGTGATATCTATAGATCTTTTCATGTATAAGCAGATGATGAACACACAAAAAATCCAAAAGTTCATTTTTACTTTTCAACACTAATTTGATTCAATTTGATTTAATTTAATTTAATTTAATTTAATTTAATTACAAATGAACAAGTGATTTATTCCCTTCAGCCTTAGTCCAACATACTACACCTCTTATATTAGTATATGCTACATGTCAACCTGCATAAAGTTATTGTTTGCCTTATCCCTAGTAATGAGAACATGCTAACAAGCTAGCCTGGCTCCAGATCTTTGAGCTGCAGCCCACATGACAGAATGGTTCAGCAACTGACAGCTGTCTCTTGTGGTTGAAAACACCAATCAGAGAATTGTAGGCGGGACTAAGAATGGGGATGTTACCATCTTCCTGGTTAAAAAGTATATATTGTAGTGTGTCAGAAATATAATTTAAGTATAGAAAAGTAATTACGAGTCCACTTTTACTTTTTGTGCTTAATTTGAAGTATCTTTGACATTTACTTTAAACAAGTGTTCCTCTCAATAGACGTCATTAAGTCTTACTTGTTATATGTTTTAAAAATCAATATACTAATTTTGCAATGCTTTATTGTAAGTGTATTATGAATTGTACTGTATTATGTAGTTTTAAAAAGTATACTAAATGACAAATACTTTTAATAGTAATAAAGTGTTTGCATGAAATGTATACTTATTTTCAGGTACTTGATTAAAGTGTTCTTTAATTTCAAGTTATTTGAAGTATATTTCCAACACTTTGTTGATATAATACAACTGCACTGCAAGAGTGTTTTCAGTGCTTACAAATCATGATTTTCACTGGTATACATTGTACTTCAGTACACTTTAAGTTTGTAAAAAGGCAACACAAATGGCACAAAGCTCAGCCACAGCTCTGTAGAGGCAGTGACACTGGGATTGATGTAGCTGTACAGATTGTTGTACATTGACTTCCAGATATTAACACATAAATTGGCATAATTCTTTGATCAGTGTAAAAAAAGCGACCCGCTCCGAGCAGCAACTACCATAGAGTCTGAAAATGATGTTGCTGGGATGGATATGTCACTTGCTTCTGATTGGTCAGGGCAAAACAAAACAAAACAAAACAAAACAAAACAAAACAAAACAAAATGAAACAACCCCTCTCCCCAAGAAGACAGCAGCAGTAATGAACAGAACATCAGGCTGTATGAATGAAGTGAAACGAAATGGCTATTCAGTCGGAGTTTTAGGATACTAAACAAGTACATTTTATGTTGATCAAGCTGAGCCTGAAATGTCCTGAAGTAATAAATGCTTTTGATTTAAGAACCAACAAGGCTTTTTCTGTGGCATCACCTTCAGGCCAAGCTTTACATTTCCCTTACTGGTGGCAAGGAACTAAAAATAGTGAAGTGGTCTATAAAAGTTTCATCCAGCAACTCTTTTTCTTGTCTTCATCCTCTGCTACTGTGGCTGTAACCTTGTTAGTCTACATGTGAGACTCACCTCACCTCACCTTAATTCAGTATATGTCTCTGTACTGCACATGGCTGTGCATGTGTTTACATCCCATCTGCATGTCTGCATGTGTCTGCATGTCTACCACAGCATTAATTTGTGAATAACTTCAATATGTTTTGCGCACTATGAGCATTTGTCGCATTTGGAGGTCCACGGGGGCCCTCTAGAGCTGCCGAGATCTGCTTAATGCATGGCGGCTACTGGAATCTCACTCATCTGCTCTGGAGTGAGCGGGCATAAACAGGAACCCCTGGGAGCCGGTAATATGTTAAGCGATTTGACTCCAGTCCTGCTCAACCTTATCCAGCCAAGGCAATAACAGATATGAGAGCGTGATGTGTGTGCTTGTGCATGTCGACAAGAGTTCTGTGTATGTGTGGGTATTATGAGCACTGCCTTGAGATGAATGACACTAAGCCAAGAGAGAGAAAAAGGTGGAAAAAAAGAGCGGCTGAGAAAAGGGATGCAAATTACTAAGACAGGACTTGATGAAATTGACTGGAATTGCTCCTTTGGTGTGGCAGGCGAGGCAGAGCTGCCTTTGTGTGAACAGTTCAAAGGCAGAGGATATATCTCTCCTGCATGTAATGCAGCCACATATATGCATAGATATGGTGTGATCCTCGAATTGTATAGACACACACTGATAACAGTAAAGGTGTGTTTCAAGTAACAGTGGATCTGAGAGCAAATGATGGCTGCTGGTGAGAAAGTGTCAGACTGAGACTTATCAGCTTGTCCTCCACCTGTTCTGGTACACTGGAGGGAGGAGAGCGAGGAAGAAAGTGCATAGGAGATATTGAGACAGAGAGAATGAGAGACAATATGAGGATAAAAAGAAAGAGGAGGACAGGAAGAATAAAACAGACACATGCAGAGGGAAGGAGAAAGGAAAAATCTGAGGTCTTAAGAGTGAGAACAGGAGTCTCAGGGAGGGAGAAGAGCAGCAAAAACAGATAATGACTGCAGAAAGGAGAGAGAGAGATGGAAAGTGAATGAGAAAGCTATCTTAGGAAAGGGAAAGAGGACTAGAGGAGGAGATAGAGAGGGACAGAAAGCTCAAGAGGCAGAGAACGACAGAAAAAGGTCGAATGAACACGAAAGATAGCAACAGCGTGAGAGATAGACAGCAAGAGGAGGGTGGGTGGCAGCGAGACAGAGAAGTGGATGTCTGAGGCCATTTCCTGTGATGATAGCCAGAGGCTTATTTTTCACCTCCCTCCAATCACCACAACCCCCCTTCCAACTCCACCACACTCCCATCTAACTGCTTCTCTGCCACCCACCCTCTCCCAGCCCATCGAAAACACACTCACACACTGACTCACACGCTGGCATACAATTTGATTGCGAAGCGTTAACCTCTGTCTGGCTACTGTAAAACGCACGCTGGCACGACAATAATGGAGTGTGGGAGCAACACATGTTTCTCAGCCCATTCAGCCTTGCTCAACAAGTGACTGCTTGAAAATAATTACATCTCATTTTATTCATTGTCAGAGAATTACCTGCCTGAGTGGCCGCACACAATGACACCCCGAGATGTGGATGCATGGGCGGGGCTGAAGCAGTGGGTTCAGGAGTGTGTGTGTGTGTGTGTCTGCATGTTTCAGTGTATCTTCATGTGAATGGCTGCATACAGATTTGACTTGCTTGAGTCTGCCCCCTTCAGAGTGTGTGGTTATGAATGCATGTGTATGTTGTTAGCATGCTGTTTGTATGCTTATTAGAAGGGCAGCACACAGATGTTGTCATTATCAACAATTGTTTTTGTGTCTACTGATCATCACCAGTACCATTTTTTCAACCAACAGTTTGACGTTTTGGGAATTAAGCTTAATGGCATTCCCACTGAAAGTTGGATGAAAAGATTAACACCACAAGTCTGTACACTACATATGAAGCTATACAGCCAGACGGTTAGCTTATCTAACCGCGAAGACTGGAAACAGCTCCCCTGTGGTTCAGCTTCTTGAATTCCTCATCATGACATTTGGTTGCAGAGATAATTCCTTAGCAGCTGAGTCCATCTGCAGTAAAGATGTTGGAAGATGCTTTATACTGTACTCATTTTCTATTGGAAGGAATGTATTTCCACCATGGCAGTAAAACACATTACATGAGCCATGAAGGTAAACTGGGCTAGCACCTTTAGGGCTGAGTAATTGTGAAAAAAACAAAAAAAAAAACAAAAAAAAAAACATGAAAGCAACATAATGCAACAGCCTCATAATGTAGGCCAGCAGGTGCTCTCTGTAAGGGCTGGTGCTCTCGCTATTCAAAGAAAATGAATATGTGTCTAGTCCTTGAAAATAATACAAGCACCACTTTTTCAAACCTAATTTCCAGAAAAAATACTGTCATAATTGGGCCAATTCTTTATTTTCAGGAGCAGTCACTTCCTTTGGGTACAGGTAGATATCTTCACCTTTAGACAAAGCCAGGCTGGCTGTCTCCGCACAGCCTTTAAACTAACCTTAAGACTAACTTTAAGCTAAACTAAAGTTGGCTGGTTGTAGTTTCAAATTTAATGGACAGATGTGAGGTTTATGTTTGGGTAGGATTTGGACTAAATTGCAGACAGACAGGGAGTAAAGGAAAAATTGGAATTTACTGAATGAGCAATGAGTGGCAACTCCAGGTACACAGGAAACTAGTAGCTGGGAAGTCCTGAGATCAGCAGGTGAGGCACGAGGTACTGAGGTGGAGAGCAGTTCAGAGAGAAGCTGGAGTGCACAGAGCTCAGGTGGTGTGAGTACAGCGTTGAGGGCATGTGGTGATGGAGGCACTGGTGAAACAAGGTGGTGGTGATTGAGGGCTTGAGGCAGGTGGAGGCAAGAAGCTGGGCGGCGTGGTGGCAGAGATGCTGGAGCTGGAGATCAGTGCATGAGAACTCACTGAGCAAAAAAGGGGAAAAAAAAGACACAGGAGATAGACTCAAGAGAGCACAAAACTAGATAATAACTACAACTAAACAGCCAACAACACCACTAAGCAGCAGAAACAATCTGGCAACAAGTCCTCTGCAGCCCACAGTCTTTATGCTGTGCTTGATTGTGATGAGTCCCAGCTGAGTAGGAGCCAGCTCCCAAGCCACCTGGAGAACCACGCCCAGCCTCTGCCAAACAAGCAAACACAGAAGACAAAGGCCCACACCTCTACACAGCACACGAGAAAACCAAAGTTTTCCAAACCACCATTGTGAGAGCAGTGTTCTTCTGATCTAACTTGTGGCAAAGAAATCTATTTCCAAAATTGTCACAAAGAAGCTTGCTTAAAAGGAGCACATTGGATTTCACAATGAGCTTAGTGATCTCTAAGCAAATTTGTTGTGATTCCTGTTGCAAGAGGACCCAATCATCTATAGCAAACAAGGTGCTTTTTTGAAATTGATAGCTCAGAATAAGCCCCTGTTAGAATAGGAAAATAGTGAGAAAATACAAATGCTAAGTTTTTTTTAAAAAAATAGCAAAATAACCAACAATAACTTCCCAGATTTGTTTTTGTGTCCTTTCATTTATGTATGTGAGTGCACAGTAAGGGTTACAAGTGATTGTGGGTGCACAATATGAGTTACATTATGCGTTAACCTTTCCCTAGTGTGTGTGTGCGTGTGTGTGTGTGTGTGTGTGTGTGTGTGTGTGTGTGTGTGTGTGTGTTTTGTATGTGTGTGCATGCATGTGTGTATGAACTATGTGTGTGCTAGTGGGCTGTTTGTCCAGACTATTGGAGAGCAGATGACTGGAGAGGGGGAGAAGATGTAGCTGTAAATATTTAATGTCGTCCATGCGCAATCGTTGCCCTGCATTAGACTTGAGGCAGAAATGACCACCTGACTGTTATGACCGGGCAGTGTCGCACAGCATTAACCTGGCAGACAGAGAATGAGAGACAGAAAAATACAGGGGAGACCAAATCTGGAAAATTGCTCTTTCTCTCTCTCTGGATTTATCTTGTTTGCAGTGCAAAGGCTTAATGGTTCAATAAAGTGTGCAATAAAATGCCAGGAAGAGGTGTGAGCAGTAAGTTGACTAAAGCTGTAGCAAAGTCCCTGCACCTTACCTGCAGCCAAACTTTCAAAGCTACCGATATCTGACGAGAGAGGTTTCTTTGGGTAGAGCTGAGCATGAATGAATGAATGTTCTGGCTGTGACCTTAAAAAATTAGTAGTAGTAGCGTTAGTAGTTCGTTCAAATGCTTATCGATATTTTTATGTTCGCAATAGATTATATAAGTATATGTAATGTGGAAGGTGCCACTATCACCCGTCTCTTGTTTCCCTCAGCTGTTTTGCATCTTTCAGCTCCTTGTTTTGGTTATTAAAGCAGGCAGATGTTTTCATCTTAAAAGCTACTCAAAAACTGCTACACAAGTCACCAGTGTGATGTTGTTATATCCCCACAAAATCTCCTGAAGGGGAAACTGGGGTGAATGGTTTGGTTTGCATATCACATCCTCTCCACTACCAGCAGCCAACTAGGTTTCAACCATCATTATAATAGTATGTAATCATGAATTAGTTGCCTAAACTTGGCCACATCTTAAGCATAGAGGTGATAGAGACCAGAAAACACACATATGGTCACGTGGCCTGCTTTGAAAGGCAATGATAGATGTGTTGGTATGAGGGCTTGATGTTGGGGTATTGTTTCGGATGTGGCGTTTATGTTTGGCAGTTTTCACTTGATATTTGGTCTTTACAAAAAATTGCCAAAGCTGGTTTCCTTAAAGTTCTATTATTTCAATTTAACTTATTATTCTGAATATTATTGTTATTATTTTGCCTGCTTGTTGGGCTGTGCAACAAACTGTAAACACAAGATAGGAAAATCATCATTTGCTCTGTTTTGGTCTCCACCATCAGCTAATTATTGTCTTTGTTTGTTGCTTGGTGCATATAGTGTACACCGGGTTTATCAGAGACAACTGACTCCGATAAAAGCAGTGATGGTCAGTTCATTGTTTGTAAATCAAAAACAATGAGCTGAAAGATGCTGAAATGCTCCATGAAGGTGAAGGGAACTCCAAAATTGAGTGATAATTCAATTTGACACAAAAGAAGTAGAATGCCTGTTAATATAACCTGTTTATGTCCATGCATGTGTGGCTTTGTGTGTGCCTGTGTATGTGCATGTCGGTGCGCAACTTTGCTTGTGTGTTGAGTTTTCAGGACGCTCTCTTTCCAGTACGCTGAGCTTAAAAGCTTTCCCTGAAAAACAATCATCTCTCAACACTATCAATTTCATTTTGCAAGTTCTGTAACAGAGACACACTGACTAAGCCTCTACTGTTTTAAAAGTGCTGTCATTTTTCCTTTCTAATTGTGTGTGCTGGTCAGCATTGGTAAGAACCGATGTCTGCACAGCTGATTTTGGAACAACTCTCGTCATTTTTTCCCCCTGAGAGAAGCCTGGCTGTGTCATTCTCGATCTCTCCAGACCTCTGCTGCATCGATACGAACCCTGCTGTTTTTTTTCCCCTCCCTTGGCTGCAGCGCTGAGCCATTTGGAAAAGCTGTTTCTATACTCTGGTTTCTAGTAGCATCATTAGTAATATTATCACTCCCTCTCATCCTCCTCTCCTTTCCTGCTTATCTCTCCCTATGCCTTGGGTTCTGTTTTTTGGTAAACTGATATTGCTGATGTGATGTGAATGTCATGAATTTTCTCCCTTGCTTTTGGGATTTCTTTCCTGACCTAGCAGTTTTTTTTAATGTCCTATATCAAGTTGTCAGCCTTGGCTGTCCACCATCCAGGATGCTTGCCCTCGCTTGTCCATCTGTCTCTGTCTCTCTTAGTCTGTTAATTCTGCCTTCTGTCTTCATTTTCATCAGTTTTTAAAATTGTGGTATTCATCTACGTCTACATCAACTCAGCCAGTGGAAAAGATGCTTTTTTAATTGGCCAACCACACAAATGAAACAACTAATATAACATCCTTTGCATAATGAAGAAAATACTGCTTTCTTTTAGAAATACTGTATGACTAAACATATATAATACATGTTTTCAAGTGTTTGACCTTTTTAGACTGTGTTTCTATGTTTCCATTGTAGCAACAAGCACCTGAAACTGAACCTTCTGTACTGAATATTGAATAAAAAACAGATTTGCTGTGACAACCATCTGTCATAACATAGGTGAAACAGCATTGAAACTATTTTATTAAATGAAAGACTAAAATAGTTTTGACCTCCCATTATTAACAGGCAATAGAATTAAGATTTTCTAATATTTTGTAAGTGTCTCAGATTCCATTATTTTTGAGGACTCTTGTGTCCAGAGAGCAGCCAGTAACTTCACACAATGCCTGGTTGGCTCTGCTACCCTTCTTCCCATTCTTCTCATTCTCCTATTTTTCTCTCTGCTCTCTCTCTTCATTCTGACATTAGTTCAATCACATTATTGGCATTTCTGCCAAGGCACTACACAAAATGCAGTTTCAAACACCAGTAATCAACAATTCCCCTTCTCTTTTCTCCCTCCTCCTCCTCTATTTTTTCCTCCCTTTTTCCATTCCAGACAATGGCTGGCGAGGACAGACAATGTACAGCTGTCATCTTACCCCCCCTCAGTCCCTTGACTCCACCTCCACCAACATCTGTTATGTCCAGTCAGGCTTTGGGCAGAGTGGTGAGGGGGTGGACGCTGAGGTCAAACCAATCTCTATGCAGATTGTAATGACTTCCTGTGTCGCCCAACCCAACCCCCCTCCCCCCACTCTCCTCCGTCTTCTTCTTCTCTGTCTTGGTGGAACTCCCAGGGGGCTGCTGGGAAGGACGTCTGAACTCTGAAACTCTGAATGGGTCTCTGTTACAGACAAGCTGTTGTCCAGCCAGATTCCCACCATCATTACCGCAGAGGATATGTGCACAAATGAGCAATCACACACGAAATACACACATATACATATCAGTTTCATTTACAGAATATCAATGCATGCAGGATGTTCCTACTTACAGACTCCTCACTTCCTCAGACAGTCAGCCATATGGCCAGGACTGACTACGTATGGTATAACTATGTAATACACACAGCTTCAGTTACTGCCTGATGGTCAAGACAAGCAATTAAAGGCACTTTGAACATGGATCAGTTGCTACCAAACAGACTGAGTTTCCAGCCCTCAAAAATCTCCAGGGATTGTCACAGGATGTTTACAGCTTCAACATGCCACCAAAACTCTGCAACATCGCAGTGGAACATTTCCAAATACAACACTCAAAGGTCCCATTTACACTTGTCATTTCAAGCGTCTCGTACCCACATAAAATCCAGATGAGATTTACCCAGTGACAGTCTGATTAGGTTTGGCCCTCCACCAGTCAGGAAGGAGGTGGGTGGTAATGTACCTGAAGCTCTTTGGTAACTGGAAAAACTACCAGAAGATGAATTACTTCTGCCCTTCAGCAGTTTTGTTACAACAGTAACAGTTTACATAACATTAGCTAACAACTATCCATAACCCAACACTAACAAATGGATGAACTGTGTGCTATATTCTGAAATAAATTGCATTGTCTTCTCAGGCTCGAACTCATGCTGCTCCCTCAACCACACAGGTCACTCAGTGGTTGATGTGATCAGTATATCAGCTCAGTGTGCCTTGTATATGATACTATATGTAGCAATCGTTGGGACCATTTTTCCTTGTTACTTTAATGAGATTGAGAGCAATGGCCAATTTCAGTGTAATTTTAGTGTAACTTCAGCTACTGTTATCACAATGACAGGGAGACAGGACATGGATGTATTAAGAAAAACAGGCAATGAGGGGCAATTTACACACAGTGCTGACTGACAGTACCTGTGTTTAAGTTAAAAAAGAAACAACATGTTGGATGTCACTGGACGAACAGCCGAAGTCAGTGTGTGCACTGGATTAATAAGTGGAGAGTTTGCGCATTCAGTAGTGTCCCTTTGCAGGGGCCTAGTCATCACTGATAAAATCTTACCAACTCCAGACATTCAGACATCATGGTTGGGTATGTTGTAATCTAAATTACTTAGTTATCCCATGGGCAATATCATTTACATTGCAGTTGGGCCTGCATTTAACTTGCCTATTTTTATTATCCAAGTTAGTGTTGTGGCTCCAGGGATGACAATATTGGTCAGTCCACCATTGTGAGCCAGACTGAAATATCTCTGCAACTGTTGTATTGCTTGAGTTTGGTATGGATATCCAAGATCTCGAGAGGACGGATTCTTTGTTGATACCTTCTAGCACTATCAGCTGAATGAAGCTTTTACTTATCAGGTGAAATGTCTTAAATATTTACTGAATGGACTGGCACAGATGTTGGTACAGACATTCATTACTCTGAGAGGATGAAGCCTAACAGCTTTAGTGATCCAGAGAGTTTTCCTTAATTGCCATCAGTAGGTTAACATTTTGGGTTCAGAGTGAAATGTCTCAGTGTATTTCCTACAGACATGCATGGATCCCACAGGACATTGGTCTTTGTCCAGTACTTGACCACACACATGCAAAACTAATGCCATTCCGATCAGCCCCTGTTGTAATGTTGTTTCTGTTAATTAGCAAATATTAGCATGCTAACACACTAAACATGGTAAACTGTCCATCTAATCATCACCGTGGTAATATAGTCATTGTAAGCGTGATGACGTTAGTATTTGCACATATCCACAGAAACAGTATATAGTTTGTTTTCAAAGCTTTAAATGTGCTCTACTTAGGCCTGTTTAATGGTCAAAAAACAGAAAAGGTGTTTGTATGTATGAGTGGTCGATATTACAATGAAACAAAAAAAGAAAAAAAAAGAAAACAGCATTTCAATGAATCCAATGTGTTTTTGCATACCTGCACAGGGCATTCATGTTTATGTGCAAGAGCGTAATTATGCATGAAAGATTTCAATTTCCTGCAGGGATGAATTATGTAATGTAACTTTTATCAGCCTCTACCAGTGCTAAAACTACTCAGATAGGCAAAACTGACTGTTTTCACTGTAGAGGCAACTAAGCAGGAGACTTTAGCAGAGCTGCAACACAAACATCAAGTGAAGAGGAAATACCTGTTTATTATCCCGAAAATTACACTTCTTTGCAAATGCGAATTTGTGTATGGAAATGTAACTCAAATTTGCCAAAACAGTTTCTGTGAAGAGAAAGAATCCACAGAAAAGTCACAACTTAGTTTTTTTCATGTGTATAAGTTAATATCAGATCCTGAATGCTTTATGAATGTGGCCCAGCAAGCGCACACTGTATATTCTACACATCCAGGCTCAACACCTTCCCTCAGTCAGAGAGCGGTGTTTTAGCTCAGCTGCCATCTAATTATGGAAGAAATGAGTACGCCACAGGGTTTTGGCTCGACTTTGAACATTATCATCTCTCTTGCAGATACCCTTGGTCACTTGTTCTCCTGTAGGAGCCTCGTCTTTGGTTGTAGCGATGCATGATCCCCCCCATTTGTCTGTCTGGCTAATCAGCCAAACCATTCATGTGGAGATGGCAGCTATCCACCAAGGCGACCCAGGAAGGGTGACCTGTTCATTAGCATGGCTCTTTCTTAATCAATCCCTCCTCCTCTTCCTTTTATTTTACAGTTCTTTGCGGTCTCACAGCACTGGCTTTTTTCGTTGGGTGCTTTCTCTTCATTTTCATTCTTCCTCTGGCTCCATTTCTCTGTCTGGCTGAAAACCACTGAGGACCTGCCAGTTCTTGAAGCCATTCGGCTGCATCTTATGTGTCTGCCTCTGAGTCCCAGCTTGGTGGGGGTGAAGCGGAGGACACCATGTTACATTTGAGTTAACAGGCAACGCTGGCGGTACGCATCGCCACGGGCCTTTTCTGCCGAGCGGCTGCGATTGCTTAAGCAGAACTTAGACAAAGAATGACTGATGACAACATGGAAATGATACCGCTGTGGAGACTGGTTAGCCAGCTGTGGGGGCTGGCTGTAAGTGGTGCTACTGTCTCATGTCTCTGCCACTGCAGCAAGCTGCTATTAGCATGTCATGAAATGTATGCTGCTGCTGCTAATGCTGAGTGGGAGATCATGTGCATGTGAAGCCTGTTGAGTCAGACTTTATGATGCCATGAATAGGTCCAAAGAGTCAGAGGTCAAACACACATGTATACATACAAGTATGAAGCTTTGCAACCATTGACAACACTGACTTATTGTGTGTGTGTGTGTGTGAGAGAGTGTCTGGCTATGTGGCCCTGGCACAGGCTTATAGTGGACATGGCTGCCTGGTGTCATCTGAGGACTACAGGCTGCCAGCCATGACTGTCAGAGAAAGCCAGTTTGTCAGACATGTGACCTGTGTGCCTGACTGTACCGTACATTCATGTGAGTGTACACATGTATAATTATGTATAAGAGATAGCAATTGCTTTATTAGCCTCTATTGATGCTAGGAGTTCTCAGGGAGGCAAAAATAATGCTCTCATTGTTACAATAAAGACAAGTAAGCAGTCTACTTAGAGCAGAGCTGCAAAAAACAAAAAAAAGAAAAAAAGCCTGAAAATTACAGTTCTTCAAATGTGTACAAACATTTTCTGAAATGATCATCCACTCCCTCCAAACTGTGAACATGACACCAAAAACACACACATTAGCCTGTTAACATAAACGAGACCATCTATTTATAATTATGTCATCTTGTAAATACATGTATGTAAATATATGCATCTACCTTTCATCAGGAGGACAAAAAGCATCAAATACATAGACTCTACTACTGATAAGAACCATCACACAATCATGAGAGAATTAAATATAAAAACATGACTGCCATGTCTGTGCATTAACTAGAGCCGGGTGGTGATTAGCTTAGCTTAGAGTAGCATAAAGACTTATCTCCACGGGAGGCCCTCCAGGCACAATTTTCAGTCTTCCTTTGCAAGCGTGTCTAACACACTTAAGTTTTAGTCTATACAGTTGTCTCCACAGGTTGTTTAACAGCTTGTTTTTGACACATTGTTTACATGCATAGCCATAACTCAAAGCATTTTCTAACCCTTTTTAAGCATATTTCTTCCTTTTAACATGGTAATTACAACAGTTTTGTATCTGCTCTGAGCACTGCCAAAACACAATAATACATTGTAATACTATACATTACAATGTGTTACTTTGCACCTTAGGGTGCAGTAGGTGGATTTTTCAGATTTGGTGAGAGCTAGGCTGGCTCTTCCCCCCTTATGCCAAGCTAAGCTAACTGCCTCCTGGTCCTAGCTCAATAAAGAACACACAGAGCGTGGTATCAATCCTCTCATCTAACTCCTAGCAGGAAAACAAATTTCCCAAAACATCACACTAAATCATTTATTTAGTTCCATGAAAATTGTTTCCACATGCTGAGTGGAGAGTTGTGATTACACAAAACATTTTGTGATATATATTAATACAGAAGTGCTCTGTGACACACTTCTCCACTGCAGGAAGGGGACGTTTTAATTAGATGCTTGTGGTTAATATTACAGAGACAAGAAACCGTGAGGGTAATGCAGCAACACAAAGATGCAGTCTCAATGTGATAAATGACATTCCCCCTCTTAACGTCATAATGAGGTTACTCATGAAAATGACTCAAAACCTTTGCCTGTCATCGGTATCTTGTTCAGAATTTGGCAGAAAGAAGGCGACTGCGCCATAACCAGCATTTCATTCACTATGCAGCCCCCACAAGTCTCGATTCATTTGTCCCTGTGTTCCTGCTGCACAGCTGGTTGAAAATTAATTTCAGCCTGTTTAGCATAGGTCAAGACCCCCTCACCATTCTTCATAAGTGAACAATGTTCTGGTAAGGTGTCCCTGTTTTTGTAGCTAATGTAATAATGGGATGTTTTGCTCACAGAAACAATACCAGTGTGTGATTACAAGAGAAAAAGAAATGCACAGTAATTTTTCATTTGTTTTGCTGGCTTGAGAATCAAATGTGTTATGACACCTGTCATTCATGTGAGCTCTCTCGTGGAAAGTGGTTCTATAAGTAAACAAACGGGCTACACAGCTAAGAACAAAATGAAATCTGATCATTTGTTGGCAGGTGCGTTATGCTATGTTTGACAGTTGTTAGCATGTGTGTGTGTGCGTTTTAAGCAGCCTGTCACAGTGGGCAGGCAAACAGCAGCAGTAGAGCAGAACAGAGGAGACTCACAGTTGTTTACTCCAGAAGAAAAAAGGGGACTGAGAAGTGTTGAGGGCGGATAAGAAGCCGTCTCCTTAAACTTTTTGTCAAAGGCCTCTCTTAACCACCCCTCTGGCCAGCTATGACATTCAGAAGAGGAGAGAAAGAAGAAGACTACAGGAAAAGAGGAAGGATGAGGGAATGAAAACTGGGGAGAGGAAGGAAAAGATGGGAAGAGGAGAGAAGGAGTTAGGGGACGAGACAGAAGGTGAAGTCTGGAGATATACTGCGGAGGCCTCTAACTGTATCAGTACTATACGTCCCTACAAGCAGTTCAAGTGTAAAGGGGGATTAGAGAGAGCAGAAAACTAGGTTGGAGGATGAGTACTGAATTAGAACAGGACCCCTGAGAAAGAGGAGAGAGACGAGAGAGGGGAGGTGGGGAGGAGGAGGAGGAGAAAGGGGGAGACATGGAGCAGGACAGAAATAGAAGACAGGAAAAGACACCAGTCAGCCAGGCGGAAGAGGAAAGACAGAAATAGAGGTTTTCGGGACAGATGAATGAAGCGAGAGGGGTGAGAGGATGGAGGGGAGGCAGGGGTGTGAGTGGTGAGGAAGGTGAAGAGAGAGAGAGAGAGAGAGAGAGAGAGAAAGAAGAGAGAGAGAGAGAGACAAGCTAACCATTGCATGGCACACACATGTGGAATAGCTACAGGCCAGAGACATGGATTTCCACAGCTCCCACTGTGTGTGTATGTGTGTGTGTTTCTACTTGTATAACTATATATGTATAACTAACTGTATTGAGGACAGAGATGTGGTTACACAGTGATGTCAGGGGGACATTTCTGCTCCCATTTGAGGACACAATGCTCATCCACACACAGTCAATCTATTTTAAAATAGTTTTTAAAGTTTTATGGGTAAGGCTTGCTTTTTGGATAAAGGACTGCTCCATGAATTTGACACATGAGGATCTGTTTACCTGTCACAAGGAGTACTACTCTAGAGCTCTAGAGGAAGCTCTCTTAAGTCACACAAAGTGACCTTTATGATGTCATCAGGGCTGACCTTGGATTGGGCCTGAGACTTCACATTTCCGACAAAAAAGTTTAGACTTTACCAGGAACTGAAAGTCTGGATATCTCAACCTCAGCATCTTAGATTTTGACTATTCTTTGTCAGCCTTGTGAGCCAATCGTCTAAACAATTCCTCTTGTTGCTGCTGTCAGTTTTCATTTCAATGTCAGGCCAATGCGACCCACCTCCACTCCACTCTCCTCCACCAGAACCAACTGTCCAATCGGTTCATCCACTGAGCTCATAGGAATCCTACTCCACATCACATCCATCCACACCTTCAGTCAGGCTTTTCTTCAGTCTTTTGGTGTGCTGTATCATACAGTTCACAAGAATAATATAAAATAACAATAAAGTTGTGTTAATGGCAACATTCAGACCTGATGTAATCAGCTTCACGTTGGAGGAGTTAGTTCCAAAAAAGGGAGTGACTTCATTTGTGTGGAAATAGTTACAAAAGATCAGAACACAACTCAGTAAAATGTAAGAAGTGCAAGAAGACTGTAAGAAGAAAAGAAGATAACACAACTGACTTCTTTCTCCACCTCAAGCAGAAGCATCTGGTTGAACATGAGGAGAGACAAAAATCCCACAAGGAGAGCTGAACAGCTACGGTGAGATCCAAACCATAAGTCTTTTTCAGCATTTTGTCATATTGTCAAAAATATTATAGGACGGTAATGCTCTGAAATACTGTGATGTTATGTTAGAGCCATATCACTCCCCCCCAAGTCTGATTGCCTCCACATATTAATTAATTTCTCAATAAGTTTTAAAGCCCACCTTTCAACTAGGGTGTCTTAAATGTAATGGTTTTAGAAAAAACAAAAGAAATCACTCTCTTGCATAGCGTGCATTTTTAATTTCTCATGCTATTTGGGCTGATTGGGACATACATACTTTTTTCATGCACATAAACAATGGGTGGCTCTTCACAGCAGAAAGCACAGCGCTCTTGGCTTTTAAAGCCATCAACTGTTGGTGAAAGACAGGTCGAACTGTGATTGTTTGTTCCAGAGCACACCACAAAATGAACATTCATTGTGATCTTGAGTGCAGGTTGAATAACTTCACTTACAACAAAGTTATCTCCAGCTTCCTGCCATCATCCTCACATACACAATGCCCCGAAATGAAACTCTTTCCAGCACGATTCAGAGTGTCTTCATCCTGCAGGAAAAGCTCAGTTCAATTTCACTGTACAGGAACTGATTTAGATCAGAGGAATCAGAAGAAAGCAGTTAATAATTTGATGTGTGCAGGAGAGTCTGTAAATATAGTGCCAGGCTGACTGTTAAGACAGCACCTGTAGTTTTCTGTCAGTCAGTCATTGATGTCAAGAATATTTTAAGTGTATGACAATATGAGAAAAATTATATTACACAATGGCACAACAAGCCTAGCCAATGGCACAGTTGAGGCTGATATCTGTATCAATATTTAAAATTAGAGAAATACATATTAAATTTTGTTACACACAACACAAACACGCAACAGAAGGTGGACAAGGATGCCTTTAATTTGGCTGTTAAAGAACTGTGATCTTGGTATGTGCTGAGTAGGAGATTTTACATGAACCCCCGTAAGGGAGTTTCTGCACAGAGGGAGCACAGGCTTCATGGGTGGTTTGGTTTGTAAACCAGCAAACTGTGCCACTGATGATCAGGTTCAGAGAGGCAAGACAAACGACGTGGTGAGGGTCACAAAACAGAGTCTTTACCAGGGGGTAGGAGAGCAGGTGAGGTCAAGGGGTGAGCAGGCTGGGTCTATACTGAGAAATCCATCCGAGAATAATAGCCGGAGAGTCTTGCATCAGGGCTAAAAACAATCTGGCAATGAGTGAGTGAGTGCCGCTTAAGTATAGGGCTGATTAGTGATGAGTCCCAGGTGTGCGTCAGGTGATGAGCAGAGGAGCAAGGCAAACAGGTGAAGAGTGCTGGCAGAGCAGGTGAGGGAGAGCGGCAGCAGATTGGAGCTGACAGATGTGATCTATTATAGAACAGACATACCTTTGTGTGTAAAACCAAATCTTAACAATATCCCTCACTTTAACCATTTACCATGGCTAACTAAAGAGTGTTGTCATAGTTAACACCTCTGTTAACACCTCTCATTGTTTGGTAATAATGTGTACATCAGGGGTGGGGAACCTGAATGCAATACATATGGAGCATTGACATCACATCAGTGCAGTGATGAAAAAGCCTAATCCCAATCATCATTACAGCTTGAAACATGCGGTCTTTTTGGCGGAGTCTGGATGCCCAACAAACAGCTTTTTGTGAAGGAGTACGTTGTTGCTGCTGCAGAGCTGTTAGCACCAGACAAAGTAAAACTGTTCCAAAGTGTCAGTTTGTCTGGAATAATGAGATGAAAGAACTCAATAAACAGAACTCAGTAACAGCCAGTGTCTGTGATTTGGCCTTCATGGTGGACATGACCAAGAACATCTGAGAGCTGAACCTCAAGCTCCAGCAGCTTCTCAGCTCTCTGCTTTCAAAGGTGAAATCATTTGAAGTGAAATTAAAACTGTGACAACTGCAAAGAGGAAACACTGTGCATGTTCCTATTCTGCAAGAACAAAAGCTGCTGTGACATCTGAATATGCTGCTGTGCGTAGAAACTCTTTCAGGCATTTGGTGAAGAGGTTTCAGGACATGAACAGTAAACAAAGGGAACTGAACATTTCTATGTGTTAATATTAATGTGGAACCAGCTGATGCGCCTGACAGCCTACAACATGAACTCACTGAACTGCAAAGCAACGACAAACTGACGGGAGCAGCTCTGTTCAAAACTAACTTGCAAAGACTCAGTTCTGCTCATGACTGACTGACCCAAACCTGGAAAAGCAGCTACAAGTTGCATCATCATCATCATCATCATCATCATCATCATCATCATCATCATCATCATCATCATCATCATCATCGCTAATTCCATCTGACATCAGACGCCTCACCAGATAAACAGTTACAGCCATTGTAGAGGTAAGTGTGATACATATGTTCAATAATTCAGTATGGCCAGGGGTGCCGCCAAGGGTGGGCAGGGGGGCCAAGGCCATCCCGATACAATTGCTGCTCCCCATGGCCCTCAAAGGATATTATAAAAATTTAAATGGCCTGTGGTAGGAAAAGGTTCCCCTCCTCTGGTATACATCAGGCTATAACATCATCTGATCTAATTCATCTTTATATTTATCATTTGAAACTCTGCGGTTCTTCTCCTCCTGTGCAAAAAGCCTTTGAAGCCCAATAAATAAAACAAGTCCTTATGTAAAATATCAGTCCTTATTAAGCCCCTGAACAGTCCTTTCATGATGACAAATGGTGTTTGGAGAATCACACAAGGTCAGCAACCACTAAATTCACGTGTCTGTCAAAAGGGAGTGACTAATGAAGGTGTCCAGCTGTCTCTGAAGTGCACTGGATATTGGACATGTCTGAGGTCTGTGGTCCTCTGCTCACAAGTTGGTTTCGGCTGGAGGAAACAGGTCATCACAGTCCATAGAGTGTGCTTCCGTTTAGAAGACAACCTCCTGTTGTCTCTCTTTATATGTGTTCAGCTCACTCATGTTAAATGTTGATATAACCAATCACACAGCTGTTGTCATTAACCTGTGTTTATGCAGAGTTTGTAACATGACATTGGGATTGTAAATGGTTTGCAGCAGTGCAGCGGCAAGCTATGAGTAACTCCTGTGGGAGTGGCTCTCAGATGCCTGCAAAATTCTGGCACCAAGATCTGCCACTGAAGCATGAGTGAAAAACCAATAATAAGTAGTGTCAGTGAGAGTTGGCATGAGCCAATGAGGAGTGGTATATGATGGCAGAGCATGAGTGACATACTGTTTTTAAGTGCCACAAGCCAGTAGAACAGCAGCAGAATACTGATGCTATGATACCACTACCAATCGACAGATGCCACTAAAGCAAGAGTGGCGTCTCATCAGCTTCCCTTTGATCTTGCTGCTGGTACTAACTGACACTCAACATTAAATCAGAGCACATATCGGTGAAGCATTTCCACAGATTTTCAGCTTAGCTGCCTGCTATATCAACATTTGCTCAACAAGTCAATATGTTTACTGCTGTCACTGCTCACTGAAAACTTTTATGATGCTGAAACCTACATTTGTTTCTTATTGATTTCCATTCTTATGGTGAACAAGTGCAGATACATATGCTTGTAATTACTGACTCAACATAAATCACCTTGGACAAACTCTTATCAAATTAAAGTGTGGAGTCTAATGTGGATCAGTCTGAACCATGTCTGGGGAAACCAGCTGAGAGGCTTCATTAATGGAGCGATGGCTGGATCTTAAAGCACTTTCCTTTCCTTCGACTATAATATCCAGATGGAAAACCCTCAGGCTATATTCTGAGAGCATTTTGTGGTGGTGAGATAAAAACACATCATGATGAAAAATCAATAAAGGATTCCTGTAGTATATCCGTGTAGTATAATTTCTAATATGTCTGCACTTGATATTGAGTTTCTAAAGACCTAGTTTATGGTATTTTTAAAATACCTTTTTCCCTATAGTAGTAGCTCTATGCGTGACTATTGGGCCATTCTTCTTGAATTTGGAAATAAAATGTTTGTAAGAAAAAGATATCAAGGTGGCACAAACACCACAGCGGAGTTGGATAATACTGCTGTCTGAAAACTCAAGGAAACCACAGGAAGATAAAGAAACACACACACACACACACACACACACACACACACACACGCACACACACACACACACACACACACAAAGAAATCACAAGCCTTTTCCTTTTCAAAACAAACTGGCAACATGACAACAAAGAAGCAAAAGGAAATAAATAATGAGAATGCTGCTGGATTTACTTGATGAAATGCCAAAGTGTACAATCACTGCAGCGAAATAACTCCCTGCCACCTACTGAGAACTGGAGAGGAACAGAGGACTGCACTGCCATTTTTTCATTTAATTACGCATATTTTACGTATGTACTTTTTTCCTAATTCAGCTTTCCATATTATGTGTTTTTTTCAGCACGCGTTATTATTCTTAGTCTCTTGCTTGCATGCTTTTGGAAATTTCAACTTTTTTGTTGAACCTGTGCCAAATTGATTCTACCAAATGAAAGTAATTAAACCGATTACGGAAGTCAAATGAACTGGATTCAATTTAACTGGGGAATGGAGGAAGAGAGAGAAGCTGAGATAACCGTGAAATGCTAAACAGAAGCAGAAACATAGACAGAGGGTAAAAGCTCCATAATCACTGTGGGTGAGAGCATTCAGGGTGCCAACACCCTCTTTTTGGTCCTTGTGCCGTGAAGCTGAGTCACGCTGTCACCCTCAACAGACGAGTCAGTGTGTGAAATTGACCCTGCCCTGCTTAAAGCACATGAAGACACAACCACTTCAGAGGCGTTACCATCCATCATGAGGGAATTGGTAGTAACGATGATTGACGGTTTCACTCAGGGGATTTTCCCAAGATTCAAAGGCTTCACGTTGTGTATGTGTGTGAAGCCATTTCTTGCATTGTTTAGCATATATTAGACATTTTCCATTCGTGTCTTTAAAGGGCTTCAGTGTCTCTTCAGCGTGGCGAGAAGCTGTACATCTCTGTTGAAGGCACTTCTGTTCCTTTGGATCATACAGAGAAGACAGGAAAGAGACAGCAGGCGACACACGGCAAAAGTCACAAGTCAACACTGCAAGTACATGGCCTTTGGTTGACCTGACCTGCTGAGCCTGCAGGGGATCCTCCATTTATAATGAAACGTCGGAAAAAGGAAGAAGGTTCAGCAGCAGTTCTGACAGCCTTATTCTTCTGACCAGTGGAGTTTCAAACTCAGCAATGTTTTTCTTGGCTTTTCTGTAAGCTTGTGTATCAATTTGAAATTTATACAGTTGTTCTGCTGATACAATACCCTGTTTTCAGTATTGAGGCCAGTGTGATAGTTTCTTCAACACCTTACCTTGAGGAATATAAATATTCTTTCACTACGGCACTTCTTTGTTGATTCATTTTCATTCTTTTTTCAACAAAAAGATCTCAAATGTTAAAGAAATACTTGAGAAAGTTACCTGTAAAAGACAAGATGGATAGCCTACCACTCTCATGCCATGCTTTACATAGAGCCATAGCTTAGGTTAACATAAAAACTGAAAACAGGGAAAGAGCTAGCTTGGCTCCGTCTGAAAGTAGCAGAATCCAACTACTGACACCTCTAAAGCTACATTATGTCTAGTTTGTTTAAACCATAGAACCATACGTTTTGGTTTTTGTATGTATTAAACACATGGAATATGAGTTAACTTGTGAGATTTAGGCATACTGCTGACAGAGCCAGGCTAACTGTATCCTCATTTTCGGTATTCATGCTAAGATAAGCTGACGACTGGTAGCCGGTGGTACTTATCATACAGATGCGTGAGTGGTATTAATCTTCTCATCAAACTCTCAGCAAGAAATTGAAACTTGTTTCCGAATATGTCAAACTACTGCTTTCAATAATGTTGAAATACAAGCAGCCCTACAAGCTATACAAGAACTTTTCAGCATAAATCAGTAAATATCTGTTTAAATAAGAAAACTAGACTGTGAGTCTGACCAGACTTTTGATACCAAGTTTCAGTGCAACAGATACAATTTGTTTGTCTCCAAAAAAGTGATGAAACTTGATACCAAGCACTACATCTGAGTATATCATAATGCAGTGGTAGAAGAGTGAAACTGATGATTTGATTTGTTCATGTTTTCCATAAATCAAAAGCTTGCAGAAGCACTTGCAGATATGCAGCAAAGTCAGCAGTGCACTAAATGGCAAGTGATGGCAAAAACTACATCTAAGAATAAATGTCATCTACCATGTGATTGTTTGTTTTGAAACATATCTCTGAACACAGTACACTTGAAATGTATTTTTTGCATCAATGGATCTATTAATCATTGTCTTGAAGTAAGTGCAGGGGTGGATGGAGAGGTGCGCAATGACATAGATGATTAATATTATAGAAATCACTGAAGCGTCTGCATGGCGCAACTCTCTGCTGCCCCAGCAACTGCTGCCATGGCAGCTGCACTCTGACAAATGATAGATGCACTTAGCTGATGGGATGTTAATGTGATGAATGCTTCTGTACACAACATGAGGAATACATACTGTAGATATCCAAACGTGAAAGTGACTCTGTCAGTCAATCTGTTTCAGGAGTCTACAAACACACAGGGACTGGCATGCAGCTCTGTTGGGTCCACTTCCCAATTGCCAGCCATCAGGTTGATGAATAGCATAGGGACTAGTAATGAGTGGCCCCCAGAGCCTTACTGATCAGAGGTCAGTTGTGGATTTCACTCTTGGTGATCAAAGCTCTGGTATGGGGAGCATAAGCTGATCCTGGGTCAGTTGATCCAGGGGAGGCGGATGCACCACACTATCTGTCAGCTGCACAGCTGCATTTCAATTTGCCAGATCCTCCGCTGCATGCAGCAGGATCAGAAACTGACTGTGTCTACATGAACAACCGTCAGGCTAATATCCAGGTGGGGCTGCAGGGAGTGTCTGCCTTTTTGAATGAGGCACAATGAGGCAGAAATAGAAACAAGTGAAATGATCTGAACCTGCTGACAGCTTGACTCACTTTGACTCATCTCCAGAAGAGGCATTTTAGGGGGAATATATTTGTGATAGTGTGGAGAGAAATTTTTATTTATTTTTTATTTGCCAAGACTGTTGCGTAAATCTTAAGAGAACAGATTAAAGTTTAATCGCTCAATGCTGCCTTGTGATTACCACCACCAAACCGATGCAGTGGATTCAGAGCAGGCAGCCGAACAAATTCAGCATTTTTTTTTGGATAGAGTTACTTAATTCCTCTCAGCAGTTATTATTTAATTAACCTCAGCCTGCGGAAACAGTTGTGATGCAATGACCTTGGTAATTTTATCAGGGTTATCTTAGTTTGGCTTTGAGAGTTGCAGTTTTTAACCGAAAGTCTGCATTACAAACTAGAAATATGGTGGTTAAACTAAGTGGGTATTCAGGAGGCAGAAACAGTCTAATGAAAGACGTCATTCAGCTATGGGAACTGTTTTGGTATGGAGCTCTAATCATACCGGGGACTAAACGTCAGGATATATCAGCCTCTGCTGCATCGATTTCGACCATTCTTCTTTTAATCTGTCTCTATCCAAACAGATAGCTGAAAAATTCTACATTGGTGGAATTATTTAATTCCTGATATTTATACGCAGTCATCAGGCTGTTATTTCTGGGAAAGATGACATATTTCAACATTTACTGATATGGTACATATGAACATTTTTTTCTCGCTATTAATTGTTGTGATCTGTTAAGCTCAATTTGCATTGCACTGTGGTTATTAGCAGAAACACAACAGTACTGCAAGCCTTGGTAAATCCAGGTGCTCTGAAGGGATTAGATTTAACAAATAGACTAATTTATTAATCAGGGAAAAAAGGAAATATTAGATTTTGACACATGAATATTTGAAAACAATCTAAGACAAATACATTTATGTCCTATTAAAGCAGGAAACACGAGTCTGTATCTCATTTCCATTTTACGTGATACAGTGCATTTCATGGCTCATCATCATCAGCAGAATCAACTGTGTGCCTGAATACGCAGTCAATTTTCACAAAGATTCACATTCAAAAAAGGCTGCATGTGTTTTAAATTACATGTCTTTCGTTATTTGAAAAGTGTTATATTGCAGGTTGAGTTGTGCCGAACATCAAGACAAATCAGAAACCAGTGCAAGCAAACAAGACAAAAGACAAGATGAAAGTGAAATGGCTACAAGGATACCAATGAAAAATAGGACAGAAAAATTCAAAAGGAATAAAGGAACAAGGGGACTTCAATCTTAGGTGATAAAGAATTAATAAAAGACTACTGATATGATATGACTTTAATTGATGGCTACAAGTCTGATCTTAGAGTTTTTTGTAGATATGATTAAAACACAAAAGAGAAGAAGTTGCTCTTTCATGATTAAGTGCTTTTGTGGGTGTGACGCTGGTGAGACGACTTTGCATGTGGGTTTCTTATTTGACAGATTTCCAAAACTGAATTAAGAAGCTGATGTCCAAATGATTTGTGTTCTCATGGAAAGACATATTGACCTGTAAATACGCAAAGTCCAAAGTGAAAAGGGGAAGTAGAGAGAAAGTCTGACGTACTGTGTCTTAAGAACGCCTTTGAGACTATTAGTTATTGGTCTCACTGTAGACTCAACAAAGGGGTGAGATAGGCATTTCTGAAGGAGCTTCTTTACAAGGTTATGAGTCCAGGTTTACAATGTAGAATCCAGGTCAGGATAAAAAGGTCAAGATTATTTTTTGTAGTGGCGAAGAGCTTAAGTCATAAGAAATAATGTCTTTTGACAGGGCCAGGTGCTAATGGAAATGGAGGCACAGCGTAGATTGTAGACTGAATAATATGAAAATCGACATAGATGAAATGTACCACAAGTAAGAATTTTGCAGGATCTAATACACCACCCTGTGGAACCACAAGATCACATTAAGTGGCTGTGCGTGTGTTTGTGGAGGTAACAAGAAAACTATCAGCAACAGAATAGGGACGTTGCACAGAACAATAAGGATGTTAAAGACAATATTTTATAATAAGGTAGCAGTGACAGTGATAGTTTGATTGTCAGAGGTAATGCAGTATACTCTGTAAAACATTAATACTGTCAACTGTAATAGTAAAGCTGTTTTTGATTAGAATAAAAACCATGAACCTAAACAACATTCCGATAGCAAGGAATGTTCAAATTTGACTCTTTTGACTCAGTTAAGTAACAGTTTAAGTATGCTATAAAAATGTAATTTTCTTACAGACTGTGTTCCATGTCTCATTAAGCAAGATGAGTTCATTTGCATGGCACATTTTAACACATATTCAAAATGCTTTACAAAAGACATAAAAAGGCATGAAAATAAAATACAAAAAAAGACAAGGCAATGTAAAAGTACACATAGTATGATTTTAAAAGAGTCAAATAAAAATCAAAGAAATAAGTTGAGATTGAATAAAATAAATTAAGCGGGAGAATGAAAAACAGTTACAGCGCAGCGCAGGATGTGAATGAACTGAACTGAATGAAATGCTGTGGCAAACAGAAAAGTTTAAAGACTTCATTTCACACTGAGATGTGGAGCAAACTACAACATTTTTGGGGGACTTTGTTTCAAATTGGTGGTTGCATAAACCGAATCCTGTGAATCATCATTTTACTGCTTAATAAGCCACTTTATTGTAGAAAGAACTTTATGTATTCATACACCTTGATTCCATGAGGTCATTCACTCATTCATTCTCATCTTGTTCAGATAACACCCTGGGCTGTACTCCTTACATTAACATGGCTCTCAATACTGTGAAAACCATACTAACGTAACATTTCACTTAACAGATTCAGCAACCCCCTTTTATGTCATCTTAACAAGACAAGGCTTCCAGATATAAAGCACTGTTGATAAAACATAGATTAGATTTTTGCCATTGCTTCCTCAGGGGTTAATGCCCGATTATGGGGATGAACCCTATAATCCTTCAGCCATATTACCCCTCAGCTTGGCTGTCATCATGCTGATTCTGAATAGAGGCTTGATGCTGCCGGTACTGGCATCAGTATCAGGAGCTGGAGGGCTACAGGTGCAGCTAATTAGGTTAATAACGAGCACACTGATTAGTGATTAGCTCCTTAGTGGGAAAAAAAAAGAGGAGTTTTAGGTTTACTTGACTAGTTTATGTGAACCAGGAGGGAGCTGCCTCTTGAACTTTAAGATGATGAAATAGAAAAATCCAGCAGTGACTTTCATTCATTTCTACTCTAATTATCATCGTAATAGTAATTAGTGTAATAATAACAAGCCTTTATCTGATCATAAATGTAACATTAGCATGCCTATGGGCATACTGGGTGCAACTGATTAAATGTAGGTTCACAGCAGGCAACATGTCTAACTCATGCTTATGCTGCATTGGACAAAGCCACTAAAAACAGCAGTATGTTCCTGTGGAGAAGAAGATTTTCTTTAACGAGATTCTCACTTTAATGTCCATCTAACATACTGTACATTTCCTGGTCCCAAATACCTCACAAACATAGAAACGAGTATAAACATTATACTTTTACTAGCCCTTTACATAGGAATTATCTCTATTAGATTTGTCACAATTAACGTGCAATGGCAACATTCAGTGCTGCAAGCATTCAGTCCTGTATCATAAATCACTGTGCAGGGTTTTGGCATTTGATAAACCTTTAAAATCACTCACTGGCTAAACAAGCTTGACTTCCTGTATTGTATTTCATATCTCACCCACACCCATGCTGCCGCTTAAGTTGTTTAAAGCAGAGCTGTTTTCACCAAGGGTGCAAGTACCATATGTGACTGTCATGCAGGAGACTTGTTTGTTTGATCAGTATGAAAATTAAAGCGTTTGTGGTTTTACAGGGGCTTATGAGCCAGACTATTTCATTCCCATCAGCCAGTCTTTGCTAAGCTAAGCTAACTGGCTTTTGGTTGTAGCTATATACTTAGCATATAGACATGATGAAAGTGGTATCGAACTTTTCATCTAACTCGGCAAGGAAGCAAAGGAGTTTGTCACGTCCGTCTTAAAACAGTGCTTTGATACATGAACACCAGAACAGTTTTTGCACAGAACAAGGACTGTGGACTGTGCAGTTGCGTCATACTCTGTTCTGCTAGCCTGTATGTTGCTTTCTCTTTTTCTTAAGTTTATATTGCAGATATGTCCAAATACATGTAGTATTGGTATCAATGCAAAAACAGTCATCATTACAGATGAGTCCTCTTTCTCCTTCTCCTGCAGTTAAAGCTAAGCCAAATTGAGTATTTCCAGTAGGTAAGAACGTGTCTGACATGAACAAATGTGCTACATGTATGACAGTGCCACATTTTGCAGAATCGCTCTGTGTTACTGTTCTGTCTGGTGATGAGGTTGACCTCTGCAGGTTGGCTCTGTGACTATCAAAACCACTTGTATTTCTATTAAAAACTAACTCAAAATGCACCTCCTGGTCTTATTTGAGGTTTACAAATACCTCAGAAAAGACTTTCAATATCTTTAAACGAGGCACAAACGAGCCTGATCTCAACCAGAAAAATCTCAAAAGAAGTTGACTGATTTGCATTAGAAGCAAGTGAAGTGATCTGACCCTGCTGACGAATTGACTCTCTCCACACAATGTACTGACCTTTTAGAGTGGACACACTGGTGCAGTGTGGAGGTTGTTTTTGGCAAAGCACAAATCTAGCAAATCATAATGACCTTGAGGCAGCGGGTTAAAGATGCAATTGGAGTCAGAGCAGAATGCTGAACATGAACATGAGGAATATTTTAGCAGAATTACTTCTTTCGTGTCAGCAGTCATTGCTTAATTAAAGCTTTTCACCACCAAGCTGATGCAATGGAGTCAGAGTGGACAGCTGAACAAATTCAGAAATGATTTGGTCCATTGGAGAGCCTCAGGTGTATTCTAGTGGATCTTTCATTGGTGCTGCCCTCAAAGTCATTCTGTGCTGTGCTTGCCTGAAGGAAGTGGAAGGACTATCAGTCTGCACTGTGGAGAAGTACACTGGGAAAGCAGTGGGCTGCTGAGAGGCAGTGTGCGCAGAAGAAGGGTGTTTACTGATCAGAGGATTAGGGCGGCGGCAGGCGGAGAGATAGAAGAGACGGCAGCAGGGGTGTCGGAGAATGATTAGACTGCCACTAAGCCAATTGGGGAAATGGGACCGTGGCCAAAAAGACATGAAGAAAGGCAGAGAGTGAGGGAGAAAGACATCGAAATGGAGATGGGTGAGGAAGAGCAGGGGATGAGAAGGGAGGAGCAAGACCAGAGGGGGAGAGGGGAGGGAGGAAAAGAGCTGGAGAAAGAAAAGAATAAGAATTGAGGATGAAGGAATGGCTGAAAGACAACAAGAGAAGCCAGCGCAAAAGAGAGAATAAACGGGAGAGAGAAGGAGACAGCAAGGGGTGTCAAGGTGGAGGAAGAGAACGGAGCTCCCATTCGTTGTTTTTCCACTTTGTTCTTGCCAAGCACCAGGCGCTGCGGTCACCTTTCCGACACTTTCCTCTCATGCCAATATGTCCTCCAAAAATATAACTGTGGAGGATGAAAAGACTGATCGTGGCCTGGTTTTTAAGGCGTACCAGCTCGTCTTTGCTTGCTCGTTGAGGTCAGAAAGCCTCCACATCCCATCTGTCATTTTGTCAGCAGGGGGTCAACAGTAAGGACAGTTAGTCTGAGCAGAGGGTGGGGGGAGGTTTGGGTTAGCGGTCATGGATTTGGGTGCAAAAATGAGGGTCTGTGCTCACGTGATTACTACAAGAAATTCACAGCAACAGCCCCTCCAAAGCCCTATTGACAACTTTGTTAACTGTGGCTGTGGCACGTGACAGTTTGTGCCATTCCTAAAGTGTGTCTTACATGTATTTTGCTGATTCTCTGCCCTTCGCACTGCTCATTAAGTGCCATCAAGTTTTGCAAATTAGGAATTCAAATTCTCTTGCATTTTTTATCAAGATCCAGATGATGCAAGTGTTTTCGCTAAATGACTACAATTTAAGTGTATGTTGTAAAAGTTTAAACTGTGTTTCAGCCAGCCTGAGGCATAGCTTCTTAAATGTTTTGTCGGGAATAAAATAAGAGGTTTCCTTCCATTGGAGCCTTCTGGCAACTTAATCAATCCATTGTAAAAACTAAGACATCTTGCATTCACAGCTGGGCTACATGCCATTCCAATAGCACGACAGACTGTGTGCAAAGTCCCACAAGCACCATTAACTGTCATTTGTGTCCAAGTGGAACAAATCTTAAAACTAATTAAGCTGCACCCCCCATGACGAGAATGTGCAGACAAATTTTGCCGTCGGGAGTGGGCGAATTGAGAATCGATGGCTGACAATTTCCAAAGTCTTGTCCTGAATTCAAGGCGCGGGTGTGTGCACTGGGTGCAGAATCAATCACGGCAAATTGAGTCCTACGTAAACAGGCATGGAGTGATTGACCGAAACAGAGTAATTCAGACAGAGGGGAGCCAAGCCAACCTTATTGGCGGCACACTCCATTCTTTTGGAGTTCTTGCCAGGGAAACGGACAGCCGGTGCCATTTCGAAAGGTTAGCGCAGTCTGCAAGTCACTGACACTGAAATGAAAAAGAAATTCCAGGCAAACAGCTAACACACGAGGTATGTGATGGGGAATGCAGCAACATACACATTCTGCTCTCTTTACCTCTTAATGTTTATGTTTATGTGCATGTTTATGACATGCGTTGAGTGCAAGTAACAGCTTTGATGAGGCAGACATTTGCACTATTACACACACACACACACACACACAGGATGTGAATGAAGCTAATTACTTAAAGATGTCTTATCATGTCATCTCTCTTTTAATGTTTCCTATAACAGTGTCTTCAGGCATTTGAAGAGGAAAAAGGGATAAGACAAGCACGCATTTGTCTATTGTAAAACAAAAAACAGCAGGTAACACCAGCACCTGTCACAGGTGGTAGGAGTTAATTGTGATTGTAACATAAATGCATCCATTTTGAGACAGCAGCTGGCATGCAAACAAGTTAGAAATGCATATGCAGGTCTTTGTGACAATCTCCTTATTTCACAGTACAAAGTTAATTTGATGTTTGCTTCCTGGGCAGGCTCATTAGCCTAAACTAATGCTTCGTGAGCAAGGTATGGTTGTCGTTCCTTTTTGTTGTTTCATTTTCCTCAAGCTGTTGTCTGTCAGTGGATAATGCTGATTGGAGCCAGAATTCCATTTTGCCAACATAATCGTGTGGAGGAAAAGGTAAAGGACGTGGGACAAAGCCAAAACAATAACAGGCATTAAAGAGCATATTATCTGTGACCATCTGTGACCTGTGTGTCTGATAATAGAGTGAGAGCCTCAGTTTGGAGGTTTTAAGTGTTACTTTGGCTGAAAGTCTTTGACATTGTCTACCAGAGGTTTATTTGTGATTATACTGTCTAAACTGATGAACACACTGGAATTGCTGAAATATCTCCACAAACAAAAGCAACCATTTTATTTTTTTCCAAAATGTCTGCACAAGACAACATGAACATATTTAACTTAAACAGTGATATAACAGTGTCTGACTCTAGTAACATTCAAAAGAAAAATGCAAATATTGTTGCTTTAACTTATAAGCTTAAACCAAATGTTAGTCAATAGTTAAATACTGCTTTTCTTAGAAATTATATAAAACAGTGACAAGTCCTCTCTTTAGAAAAATAGGCATGTATGCCCAGATAACATTTTGAAAATACTGTAACTGTAAACTTGTCAGAGAGTCAGAGAGTACACAGAATGGGCATCAACAATTCTTATGCAAGAATATCAGCATATCTGCTCTTTCAGGGAGGATTCTTGAGCGCTCCACACTAATGGTATCTCCTGCTGTAGAGAATAACCTCTCTGATGGAGTGGAGGATGCCTGAGCGCACAAATATGCTTGTGCTACTATGTACTAATGTACATCTGCATTGAGCTGTAGCCTTTACAGACTGACTTATAAACATCTTTACCACCTACCGAAAATTGGGGTGTAACCCTTTCACCACGAACTTGGTCACTGCCCTGTGACACTCGTTCATCCTCTCCTCATTCCACTTAGCTCCCTGTGCAGCAAGCGTGAAGGGGGTAACTGAAGCCGAGGTTGAGGGGGCTGCTGCCTGAGGGATGCATCGCTACTATCCTTCGCGGCCTCCCATATCCCAAGATGCTTTGCGCACCGATTGTTTTTGTTTTTTTTTAACAATACCGACCAACAGTAGCAGCAGCACCGGCACCAGCAGCGGTGCAGACTACACATTTAAATGTAAATAACAGGTTTTTGCTTAACGCCAGGAGCCCAAATGGCCTTAAAACCTCTAAATGGCTGTTAAAATACGTAACGTTAATAACGCTAACACGTAGCCACCGGAATGTGGAGCCAGCTATGTGTTGTAGCTTAAGGCTAACCTGTTGATATGAGGAGCTCAGTTAACTGTTAGCCTTATTAAACCCTTCACTTCACTTGTTATGTTTCCGTCGTCTGTCTGTAATGTTTCTGTTGTGTCATCTGTTAAATTTTTGTCGCCGTACGTGTGTTTTTCCCGGGTTAGGAGGGAAGAAGTTATGACGTCGTGACGCAATCAGGAAATGCTCCGAAGGCTAGACCGTCCCATTTACCGATAGTTGATGCGGCCGATGGAGGAGCCTCTGAAGCCGTTGCCTCCATAGAGAGTGTAGGCTGGGTCCTCCGAAGAATGCAGCCACTGAATTGGGACACAGCTGCAGTGTCCCTTACGTACCGCGACGTGACATAATGCGACACGACGTGACGCGAAGCGACATGACGCCGTGCTGGGAAATGAAAGGATCATTAAAAAGAATCGATAACATTGGAGGTGTCCAATTCCGATGGAATCGATCAATTGGAACCGGTTCTAAGTCGGAACCGGTTCTCGATTCCCACCCCTTGTGGCAAATGAGTCAACACACACCATTCGAACACCCTTACCTGGGCATCGATGACAGGAGAAGAGAGCAGACTTAGCCTGAAAATTTGAAAATTGAATTTGAACACAAGTTCCATGTCACTCCCCCTCCCTCTCCGCTGCACTCATGCTCTGCCTCCAAGCCCCTCCTCCCTACGGCATCTGCACGGCTGCCGTGACAACCAATAACATTAGCCTTAGCATCAGAAACAAGCTAACTCTGCCCAGCTGCTACATCACAGTTGCTAACGTACCGTACATGCTGTGGAGTGTTACTGTAACAATCACCATATTAGCTTTATGGTTATTTGTTGTCTTAGCCGTATATGTTGTTGTTGGCAGTGGTGGTATGGGCAGTTTCTCCTTTGCGGGTGGCTGTTGCTCCACCATAGCTTTCACTGGCCTCCTGACGCCGCTCACAGAGCTGTTTGGCTGAGCGGCAGCTGGCAGCATGAGCGGAGGGAGGGGGCTGTTCGCAGCGTAAGTAGTGATTGACAGATGTCAGACACTCCCTCAGACGCTCCTCAGGCTCTGATTGGTTGTTTTGTGTCAGGCATGGTGGATTCTTGCAAATCGCAGTAGGAGCAGTAGGTGACCAATGACCAATGGAGCCGTTTTTTTTTCACAGATTACGTTTCATGTACTGCTGTCTGGGCATAGGGACAGTTTTAGCAAATATGACAAAAAATTACTTTCATAAAAGTTACCTACTGCAGCTTTAAGATGAAGCTGATCTTGGACCAAACATTAATTGATGTAAAATTGGCATTAAAAAATAACAAAACAATTAAAAATGTCCATAAACACTCAAAGATTACAAAAGTACTTAGAATTAGGTGTTCCTTCCTGTCCTCCATCAGTGCTTCATTAGAAAATTGTGCTTTTGACATACGAACACATGGGTTCAGTGACCACAGCCAGCTGTTTTACTGAGCAACCTTATGACTCCTGTGGCTACAGCTGCCATTCAGTGCTGTAAGCAATGCATCTCTCTTGCACATTTTTAATGACGGCTGGATATGGAGAACTATGAGCAGACCACAGTGGAGTTAAACCAGCAAACGCTGCATAATTTGTTGGCAGTTCAATCTATTCCTTTGCTCTGTGCATTCAGTGGCTCCTCATAAGGTGCAGCATGAAAGTCTCCATGGTGTGTTCAATTACTCCTTCATGCTTGACATGCGAGCAGAGTCTGATGCTGTTAAAGCCCCTGAAATTTTCATTTAAAAATTGTATTTTTCTGTAACATTAAATATTAATGACTAAATAAGCAGCAATCAAAGTTAATGTTCGGAAACACATCCTCAGTTATTATTTATCAAGAGTTTACACTCACCAAGAATAAAAGACTACAGCCATGCTGGCAGGCTGTAGTTAGGCCATACTTACGTAAGCAGCTTTGAGTTAAATACTGATGTCCGCATGGTGACATGTTCACAATGCCAATGCTAACATGCTGATGTTAAGCAGGTATAATGTTACTTTACCTTCTTAGTTTAGCCAATTAGCTAATCACAACGTGTCCACTTTAATGGGAATGCCATTAGTTTTGCAGGAATTTGTGTGGTGGGTTGGAAACTCTGGTGTTTTCTTGTGTGCTGTGTAGAGGTGTGGGCCTTTGTTTCCTGTGTTTTCTTTTTTGGCTGGGTGTGGTTCTCCAGGTGGTTTGGAGCTCCAACACAGCTGGGACTCATCACAATCAAGCACAGCATAAAGACTGTGGACTGCAGAGGACTCTTTGCCAGATTGTTTCTGCTGCTTAGTGGTGATGTTGGCTGTTTATCAGTGCTGCCTGTGAGTATAAGTGAATCTCTAGTTTTTGTTCTCTCCTGTTAGTCACCAGTGCCTGATCTCCTGTGTCTTTTTCCTTTTTGCTCAGTGAGTTATCCTGCACCGATCTCCAGCTCCAGTGTCTCTGCCACGACGCTACCAAACTTCTTGCCTCAAGCCCTCAACCACCACCACCTTGTTTCACCTGTGCCTCCATCACCATGTGCCCTCAACTCTGTGCTCATACCACCTGAGCTCTGTGCGCTCCCGCTTCTCTCTGAACTGCTCTCCACCTCAGTACCTCGTGCCTCAGTTGCTGATCTCAGGACTTCCCAGCTGCTAGTTTCGTGTGTACCTGGAGCCTCCACTCATTGCTCATTCAATAAATTCCTATATTTCCCCTTACTCCCTGTCTGCATGTCTGCTATTGAGACCAAATCCTGCCAAAACATAACAATTTGGTGCGAACAGTATTACGTGGAGAGGTATGAATGTTGAGACATATCACTGGATAAGTGAAAAAAACTGAAATGCTGGTGATGCTAGATGAAACGTCAGGGGAATAACAAAGCCATAGTATTCACATCTCTGCAGTGCGAATGTGTGCACCAATTTCCACTTTTAAAGTCATGCTGCTAGCATGGCTAACAACTCAACTAATATACTTCTTCAGGGCAGTGTAGGTATGATGTGGATTAGCAGTGGCTGGCAACACGAGCAAACAGCTCTGCAACTATGTCACTTTTTGATACAAATATTGCAAAGATAAAGTAGGTAACATCACCTTTTTCTGTTTGAGCCCCATCCACTTCAAATCAGTGTCCAAAGCAAGGGCAAATGCATGGAAACAAAAGTTTTCACTTACTGTAGAACACCATTTCTCACAATAAAATAATTAAAAAATGGTTGGCCTTTAATGGTTATGTCAGACGTATATATCTTATTTCTATGATTTCCCACTCGCGCTGCAAAAAAAGGACAACAAATCAGTTTGAAGTTATTTACTTAAAGATCAAGTCTTACCATTTTCACTCCTCTGCCCCATCTGTACCTTTCATTGCACTGATTGGTAGATTGAAGGATGATGGAGCCTCTGGTGCTGTTTCACCTTGTTGTCGGTGGTACGCAGGGAAAATGTCAAACCAATTATGTAATGTGAACACGAATGTATTATTTACTGAGGTTATGAAGTTTTACTTTCCTCTTTTAAAGTTCCAATAAACAGAGACATGGAAGAACGAAGCAGATCATTCCACTGGCAGAGGACACAGAGCTGCCGTATTCAGCCACACACCATGAGTGGAAAGAGTTGTATTATTTGTCTGTGGGGGTTACAGGCCAGTCAGTACCTGTCTGTGCTCTACCCCTGTTGCCTCCAGAACAGCACATTGCACTCTGTTGGACCAGCACAACTCCCGCCATTGTGCCCTAATGGACTGCTGATGACTGTGACCTTCTGCTCAACCCAAGGAGGACACGGAGGGAGAGGGTGGGGGTGTTTGTCTGTGTTTGACTTTACTTTTGAAATGGTGGATGGGTGGATGGTGGATGGGTGCATAAAGGAGACAGAGGACATCCAACTCATAAAACCAAAATAGTGATGAGAGAGAGACTCAGGGCGGGGGATGAGGTGGAGTAGATGGCTTTGAAGAGGAGTTAAGTATGATGGAGGAAGGGTCCCAGGAGAGGAGGAGAGAGATGGAGAGAGCAGGGGAGGCATCATTGAGAAGTAAGGAGGGATGTGAGAGTGGAATAAAAAACAGAGTGGAAGAAAAAGATGTTCTTTCCACCCGTATGAATTAAGTTGTCTGTGTCAGTGAGGTAATGTTCCATAAGTCACATCCATTAGCCTACAAGTTACACTGATTCTGCACAAATGCTACTCTTTCCTGCTACCATTACCGTGCAGTTTTCATATGGGGATGGGGATTAAGGGAGCTCAGGTAGCTGTCTGAAGCAGCAGAAATATCTAGAAACTGAATGTTCCCTCCACTTCTCTGCGAGAGAGGTGGCGAGATGAAGCGGCCGGTAACAAACCGAGACAAGGCTCGATGAGGGGAGATGAATCTGCAAACAAATCTGCTAACAAATATAGCTCCCCAAAACTGGGAGGAAAACAGAGAGAGAGAGAGAGAGAGAGAGAGAGAGAGAGAGAGAGAGAGAGAGAGAGAGAGAGAGATGGAAAGCAGGGGGAAAGGTGCAGAGTCATGTAATGTGTTTGCCGTGTGCTTATCAAAACACATGCCTAAAAGCTTAATACACACTCGGGGATATAGTGGAGCAGGCAGAGACAGTGCCGAGAAAACAGGGAGAGGCAAAATTGAGTCTCATCTTTATGAACATGCTTGGATGAAATGAGGAGAGGATACAGAGGGGAGATGCTGATTTGAATGAGAGATGACAGGTACAGTGGAGTAGCTACAACTCCGAATAGGGATGATGGCTAATGAGCAGGTTAAAAAAAAATTCTGGGGTGGATGACTGCTCATCACACCCTGTTTGATGCCCAGCATGGCCAAAGCGTGTTAATAGCCAAATGATGCTGATCAGTGGTGATGGATTATACTTGACACCAACTCCTTCTGGCTCGTGACGTCATTGACATTTTTTTCCCCCCTTCTCTCCATTTTCCTTTTCAGACTGCAGCAACTTCGCTGAGTCGAATTGACGGGCCTTAGTAAAGTCAGAGAATGTCATCTTTGAACTTGGACTTGACGCAAAGTAATGGAGACCGTTTCTGTATGAGAGTGGCGAATTGACAGGGAGCAAGGAGCTGAAAGGAAACACAGACTGCGAGTGGGAGAGAGAAAGGAGAGAGGGAGAGCTGAAGAGGCTCGGATCAAACACCCCTCCCCGCCCGGGGGATGTGCTGACTGGCAGAAAGCGACCGCTGAGGGAGGAAAGAGGTAGGAGAGAGGAAGGGGGGTTTGGGAGGCTCAAAACAGGATGGTAAAACTGAGGGAGGAGGTGGAAACATAGAGAGAGTCAGTGTGACAAAAAGTGACATTTGTTCTCTGAAGCTTTAGAGTTAGTGCACGCTGAAGCCACGTTCAGACAGACAACAGCACCAGGTGATAAAACGCAGCTCCTCATTCATTTCACTGCCCTGACACAGTGGGAGTGCCGATGCAGAGGCTAAACAGTGCAGGGTCGTCCAGCATAAAAGTTAAACAACTTCTGCCGCAATGCATTCAATGTCATCTGGCAAGGTGTGCCTTTGGCCAGCCATGCTTTTAACTTAAAAGCTGAAATGATTTCCTTCCTCATAGTATTAGAAACCACTGCTCAGCAGTGTTTTGGAGCCTAATAAACCTTCAACTTCATGCACCAGTCGCTTAAAAAAACATTCCTGGATCAGATTTCATCGTCTCACCAGTACCAACACATGGCAATGTTGCCATGTGTTGTGACTCGGGTTTTTCAAGACTGTTTTCAGTCTAAACATGTAAAGATGGCAACGTGAAAAATCTTAACTTATCTCTTCATCTATAATAAGCCTGCCTCCCAAAAACTAAGATACAGTGGATAAATCTGTGTTCTAGTGTGGACAAGAAACACTGAGCTGTAACGAAAACCTCACCCAGGCTGTTCTGCAGTGACGTTAGTGAAGACAAGTTTGTGCCACATCTAAACGTGGCACAAACTTGTGATCACTCAAGTTAAATGTAAGCACAGCTGATCACACAACACAGTTACATTCATCTGTACGTATGCTCTGGCCTTTACTGTTTAAGATATATGACTTGTGATCAAATAACTATTTTAAGCTCATTTAGTTGTCTTACAAAAGACACAGAAAAAGACACGACTGACTAAATTATGAGTTTGGCTGTAAGCAGGCAGTGAGCGTCTCATGCTTAACCCCAGTCACACATTCATGCTCACATGCTAGAGATGTGATAGGATGCCACTGTTTGTGAACTGAACCTCAAAAACCACGCTGATATACCCTGATGCATAAAAGAGACAAGCTGAAGACATGTAATTGCACTTTTTATTGTTTCTCTAGCGAAGTCGAAAACGTTCTTTTCTGCTTCATGTGAGAGTATTTCAAACAAAACAGAGGAAAAACTAAATGCTGCTGTGAGTAGCTGCCCCTTTCAGTATGATATAAGCTAGCGGGACTTGAGTACAAACGATGGAAACATGCTTGTATCGTCACACTGAGACAACCTAAAAATGGGGGTGGGGGTAAATGTCATTCATAAATGTAAATGGATTTTTCAAAGTTAGCCAGCTGAGCATTGAACTACTCTAAGCTTGACAGCTCTTTTCAGTAGCTTTAGGAAACTTGCCCCATGTGGCATAAAAGCACCGTGTCATGGAGGCAGGACCCAAGGTAGCAGGGCAGAGCAGAGAGAACGAGAAGAAAGAAAAGGGGGGAGAGACAGTGAACGGAAAGGCTATTATACATTTTTCATTAAGTTTCCAGGCACTAAGCCACATCAAAGCCTCTCAGAGATAGAGGGGAGGGAGAGAGAGAGAGAGAGAGAGAGAGAGAGAGAGAGAGAGAGAGAGAGACACAGGATGTTCTAATTAACTTCACAGTCACTGCCCCCTCTCTCATTCTCATTCTCTGTATATATAAATGTGTCTCTACCCTGCCCACTGTATGTATGTGTGCCTTGTAAATTCATCACGACAACCCCCCATCTACAAAAAAAAAAAAGTTAGGAGCCTACTGCAGGGAGTTGCAGCTCGTGTAGGGGTAATCAAACGGCAAAAAACAGGGAGTGTGTGTGTGTGTGTGTGTACGTGTGTGTGTGTGTGTGTGTAGTGGGGGCAGAGCCAGCGGACGGGGAGGAGGGGGCGGGAGAGGCATATCAGAGAGAAGGGGAAAAGAGCCCTGAGGTGTAGCTGCTGCCACACCCAGGGAAGGAAGAAGAGAGGAAGAAGCAAACACCCACCCTCTGCTGTCTGATGGTGCGTTCAGGTCACAAGGGGAAAATGGGAGACAAGAACTTCCACTCCCACAGCTTTCAGCACAAGCTCTTCTTCCGGCCTCTGAACTCTCCCACTCCGACCGGGAAATGCTGGTTGTGGAGAAAACTTTCTTTTGCAGCTGAAAATGTTTCTGTTGCTGTAGAATATAAATTGAAATGTTTCGTAAGTGAAAAGAAACTGAGTCTACAGAAATCTGTGAAGTCATTCCAGCAACTTTTCCCACAGGTCTTCAGGGTCGCATATTACTACATTACTCATATAGTCCTCATATCACTCTCTACTCTCACCCCTCCTTTCCCGTTTAGGGTGACTCAACAGGAAGTTGAGTCTGCTCTTCACACTGAGCAAATTGTACAGCAAGTTATCATCTTAATAACGTCACTGAGCTATTAGTCTCCTGCCAGAGCACTGATGGAAATGAACCCCATGCACATGGTCTGTATAGGAGTGCATCTGGCTGCCTAAAAAACAAAGAGGGAAAAAACAGAAATAAAACTCAAGTCAGAAAGTGGGAAAGAGAAAGAGATAAACAGAAGAGAGTCATTAATTTGAGTAGTGATGGTTTCCTGGTGATTGCATTTCGATCAGCCTTAAATATTCGTCAATAAAACACAGCAAATCAACCACTAATCCCCAATGTTTTATTGATGGAAATGGTTGCTAATTCCTCCAAACTCAGCAGGCACTGGTAATTGCTGCTGTGATTTCTTCTGGCTTGTGCTGACACGGGCTCGGGCATGGCTTTGTACAGGGCAGTGTGCTGTGTCATTATCATAAAAATGATAATGTAAAAGAGATGTTTTGGTCTCTTGGCACTGTCCACAGGGAGCTCAGAGGACACGAGCAGCTAGAAGGGCTTGTGTGGAGCAGGTCCAGCTTCAGTGCCTTGTTTAAAGACACTTCAGCAGAGCGGCTGCTTGCAGATGGTTTTGCCTGAATCCAAGTCATTCAGTTGAAGACAGTAAGACAAAAGCTAAAGCAACAGCTATGTGCAAGGCTCAATAAATGCCTTGCTCCTGTTGACACTGTGTAGTAACACTGTTGAAGAACATTGTGAAAGGACTGTTAAAGCTGCAGCATTTTCATATTAACAATGGATTCAATGAGCACTTGTAATGTTGAACGAGTAGCTCATTCCCCACATGGAATTATCAGCTGGAGTAGCTCCGTAGCTCCTCTACGGGGGGTTTTAGCTTGTTTTAGCTCATTTCTTTTGTTTTACCGTTTTGGTTCAGTCTCACCACTCGCATTAACAGACAAAGCAGGCAGCTGTTTTCAGGAAATGCTCTGATAAGGTACACTACAGCTAATCATCAAACACTGAGCTGCCAACTCTCATGCATTGACCGTGAGACACATGCAACTCTGACACAAGTTCCTTTTCTTACATGGTGAAAAACATCTTTATAAGTAATTATGTTGCTGTGCATCTAAACAGCCATGTTTGACAGCTTTGTTGCCACAGATCATTAAGGCTAGTTAACATCCAACAGACCGACTAGACAGGCCATCGTTTAATAAATGAATCAAGCAACAATAGTGCATCATGCTGTGGTATTTATCCTAGCTTGTCTTTATCCAACAGAACCACTGGTTTATAGCTTGCCTTTGTAGTCTTATCAATAAATATGTGTGAAAGCAACTCTCATATAATCAATGAGGAAAATAAGGTTGATCCATATTTTTTCCCTCTCTTCAATTTCTGGGCTGGCTTTCTAGTTTAATGAAATCTAGTTTCTTTGTTTTGCTGTTATTTTCTGGACAAAAATTATCCTGCAGGATCCACTGTTTGAACCATCTCCGTAAAGTAAGATAATGTGTCAGTAGAAAGATTTCTGTACTATTATTACAATTACTATATCATGTAACACATTAGCATTCAGCGTGTGTGTGTGTGGCTGGCTCTGTCTGGACAGCAGCACACTCACAACCTAGCTAAATACATTCATTCAGTGCCTTTACACTGGGCATCAACCTCGCATTTACGTATGCATTGTCAGAAAAATTGTTTTGAAGCAGAAATAAAAGCTTCAAGTCGTGGTAACTCCTGTGAGACACATCTGAGACACAAGCTGGCATGAAGCTGGAGCAGACAGAGCTGTATAGCTTAAAATGAGGGTGTATCGTTTGAGATGTGATAGGAGCAAAAACGGTTCTGATAAAGCTTGTCAGCAAAATCACTGCCAAAAGCAATCATGAGGAAAGTTAACATTGCCATAGAGACCAGGTTAGCCAAATGCAATGCCAGTCGTTCAACAGTCATTTTGGTGAAAGTTATGCAAAGGTAATCAGCACTGCACTGCACAAAGACACTCCACACAAACAGATTATATTGTAAAATAACTTTCAAATGAAAGTAACACGTGATGTGTAATTCATTACATTGTGAGAGTTTTCTAACACTGCTTGTCATACAATGTTACTGTTGTAGATATAGATACTTGTCAACCCTCCAGATTCCCCAGAGTCCCATTTTTCAAAGCCCCTTTCCCTTCTGTCCTCAACTCCACATTTCAGCAACAGAGTTACTCCATAGATTCACTAGAGTCCAAGAAAACAGTCTCTGAAATCAGCAGTTTTCTTCCCATACTGATACCCTTGTTAACTTTTGTCTCACAGACCATGATAATTGACTTGGCTGTTCATCTATGAATGCTTTCAAATTGTGATTTTGGCTGCTGAACGTTTTAGATAAAATTCCTGGAGGTTGAGGAGAGATGACCCCAAGCATTTCTGTGGGCAATGTCATAGAAATCCTTCTCATAAAATTCACCATTTCCAACACAGAGTCTCACTCTAAACTAAACTGAAAAATTGGCCTCCCTGCAAACAGCAGGCAAAGTCACCAACTAGCTGGTGAGCACAGTGCAGCATTGAGCCCCGAAGGAGCCAAATATTTTGCTGTAGGAGTTGGCAAAGACCAAACCAGAGATTGAAAGCAGAGTGAATGTTGGACTTGAATTCATTAGGTGGGCAGAAACACAACTCCAAATGCTAATGCTAATATTGCTCATCGTCTGCTGGGTGTACAAATAAGCAACTGTTTGTAACACATCCCCAGTATCAACCTAGGGTGATAAGATGACAGTGCTGTGTAATCAGATTGTGGCCTCAAAAATGAATTAATGCAGGTACAAGGCTCCGAAAATCACAGATACAAAACACAGTAAGTGAAATGTGGGGTTATTATCAGACTTCATCTGACCTGCTGTGGGCTGAGCATTTGCTCACACACTCACATCTGATTGTGGCTGATTAAGTTGTTTGCCTCTACTCTAAACTCAGATGTTCTTTTTTCTGTTTTCCTCTGCTTTGATTAATTAACACAAGCCAAAGAGTCAATGTGATTGATCAATCAGTCATTATTATTATCATAATTTATCGTGTCTCCTTATTAGTTTAGTTACCAGATGTTATAGTTAAAAAAAAAAACTTATTAAATTTACTGTATTTACTGTAGGAAGCCCTGAAAGTAAAATTGTCTCGTGTTCGTTGTGAATGAAAAACTGAAGTTTGAGACAATAATCTCCAATCAGATAGTAGACAAGACTTTAGTAAAGGGATGCTGTGCCAGCACTGCCAGCAATCACTGTGAAAATCACTTGTACTTTATACACAGATTTTTTGTATTGTAGTTTTTGCATACTATTATTTTTGCAAGTACTGCAAATTCATCCTATGAAAGGTCATCACAAAGGAAGTGTGTGTGTGTGTGTGTGTGTGTGTGTGTGTGTGTGTGTGTGTGTTTGGGGGTGCTGTCAGGAGAGTTACACAAGGTTTGAGCTGAGCACCAGTTTGCTTTTGTCTTTCACATCCTTTCACTTGATAGACAGTATCTTTACACACCAGACAATACTCATACCCCACATCAGATTTGCATTAGAGAAACACAACAGATATTTCACAAGCCAACAGTGGACAACTGATTAGCACAGATAATGAAAGAACACAGGAGATGACTGCTTGAAGAGAAGTGGTTCGTCCCCCCCCCCACAGGGATTACACCCACAGCTCTGCAAACATTAATTGGCAATGCGACCTTGGGCACAGTGAGAAAAACAGTTCTAGCTTGTTACCATGATTCATAATTAGTTTTTTTTGTCATCTTTGAAAACGACTTGGAAGATAATGAATAATTTGAGTTGTCTTGTCACGTAATCCTGATGATCCCTGTTGGCTTGCTAAATCCATAACTGGTTCACAAACAGCGGCAGCATTCAGGGAGTGCCTAATGAAATCTGCTCCGCTTTTCAATTTGATAAGTGAATTTTTGTTTTGCTTCACCAAATGTCAGGACCTCAGTCATGTGCTGCTGGTTAGAGCAGTTGGAAGCTGTCTAAAAATAAATCAGCTCTGATGAAACATGGCAGAGGATGAGAATGACTTTCTAAGGATCGATGCAGAGGCTTTTTCAACTTTAAGGTCATAAAACAAATGCATTTGTGAAATACTTAACTGAAACAAAACAAAGTAAACAAATGTGAATAGCAAGGTATTACTGCTTTCAGTGGCCGAAATGTCATGAGGGTTATTCAGCACCAACAATATAGTACACAACCATGTAACCCTCAAATCCAAGTAAGAGAAAGAAAGATGCTGGAATTGCATGAGGTTTTTTCCAGAACAGCGATGTGAGTTTGGCATAGTTGGAACACAAATGGCTGTCTCGCATAGACAGCTTGGCAATTATAGAGTGTAGTTTAGATTGCAAACAAACAAGATCCTGTCTCTGTATTCCTTTTGAATTGCAAACCAAACATCTACTTGCTTTCACCTTTGTTTCCCAGCAGCCATCATCCTAACGACATGCAAAATTCAGTTCTGAGGCAGAAAAAAGCTCTTTCACAGCGTCATAAGGATGCAAAATAATTCCATGTACAGTGAAGTTGACTTTTTATGGTTGGGTCTTTAGACGAGAAAGGCAACATGGAATTTTAAGACTGTAGTGCTTCTCAAACTGTCACATCTCACCTCTAATAAAGCACAATGCAGTCTTTGACTAGTCTGGCGCAGGAGTGAAGCGAGCAGTGCTGTCAATATGCTTCGCAGATGAGCCCATTAGCTCGCCGCTACTGTCAGCACCAGCCTGATAAGTATGTAACTGACTGCCTTTGGCCTTCAAAGCCCTGCACGGACTTGTATTTCTTTTTCATCTGACAGAACTGCCTCTTCCCTTGGAAAATCCACATGGATGCTGTTCTCAACATGTCTGCTATCTACTTGTTCCCAATGTATCAAAAACAGTCTGACCCTGGTGTGGATCTCTCCCACAGTGCATCAGTGAGACACAATTGGCCTATCAAGCAGCAGGAAGGGGGCTAATGAATAGACTGTGTGACTTGCCTCCAGACAGACAAAGACATAGACAGCAGCACTGAAGCCAAAGACAGAGACAGTTATACTGAGGCACGGCTACAGAATCATGACATGCTCTTATAATATGCTATGCTAAGCAGAAAGGTACACACAGACGTGTATGACACTGTAGTTGAGCATAGCACACTGCAGTATAGTACAGGAAAGTATAATATGGAGTAAGTATAGCACAGCACAGCACAGCACAGCATAGTATAATGTAATATAAGGTATAATGTAATATAAAGCACAGTATAACACACCACAGCACAACAGCATAGTCTAGAGCACAGTATTGAAAAGAATAGTAGAGCATAGCTTTGTGTAGCATAATAGTATAGCATGGAATATGTAATGCAGACTGAAGCACAGTAGAGAATATAAAGCAAGTATCATGCTACAGTGCAATACATTAGTCTATAGTTTACACACGATATTGTAAAGCACAACTTAACTAAGTCAGTTATGTTCATATCTGAATGTACAAAATGCACAATTTCAATCATCAGGTTGCCTACGTTTGAATATCACCGCAGCAATCACAACATCATCAGGTAGAGACAAACCTGTCTTGCCACTATTAGCTACTAAATGTTCCCTCAGATGCTGTGACACAAAATGGATGGGCGTTTGAAAGAAAAAAGTGAAGTGGGAGACAACCCTGAACTAGTAAAAGCTCCAAAGCGTGCAGTGAGGAAATATGACCCTGAATACATTAAGCAGGCAGTGATACTGAGCCGAAAGCACAGTGCATTGAATGTGGTGAAATCCTGTCACAGCCTGGTTGATTTTTTTCTCCCTTTTTTGACATGTTAGGTTTATTCCCTCATTCATTCAGGAGGACGGGCTCCGAAGTTTTTTAACAATCAGAAGTGGGCCTTAAGTTACTTGTACAAAAGGTCAAGAACTCCTGTTATAGATACAGGACAGTAAAGCCCAGTATACAACTGTCTGGCAAAATATCATATAGTATAGTTTAGCATAGCATAAAATAGTATAGTATGGTATTACATAGTATTGTATTGTATTGTATTGTATAGTCTGGTACAGTACATAAACACAATGGCATCTACAGCGGATATGCAACTGGGGACACTGTGGGTAGTTGTTGTTGACAAGTCACAGTAGAGTATACTATATTATGGTTTTGGATATTATAGCAGCAGTATTGTAAAGCCCACTACAGCAAGTATTGCACAGTATAGTATATATTATAATTATTGTATCATTATATGTTATTGAAAATGACATATCACATTACAGGTATAGTAAGTACAGGTATAGTGCCATATGAAATTAAACACGTCATACTGTAGTCGGCTATATGCAGTAGTATTCTAAAAGGATCAATGGTGTGGTGTTTAGATGATGAAAAATGTAGGAGAAAAATCAGGGGACAGATAAGGCCTTAACTCTTGAACTTTGAAGTCAAGGAGAAATCTGTTTCTGCTGCAGCTCTCTCCTTTCATTCAAAGCTCCCTGCTGCCACTCGCCTCATATCTCTACTGGAGACAGACTGCAGAAACGCAGGCTGCACCGCATGCACACACACTACACATGTATAGCGAAGAAAAAGCTAGCCTCTAAAGTATGCCTAATTGGTTTTTATTGACTTTAGCACCAGTAACAGATATTGTTTGATAGTGTAATGACAAAAGATTAGCTCCTCATGCGCGGCTGGGTAATAACGGCTGAGGTGGAGAGCAGCTTCACAGAAAGCCATCACACCAGATAAGCACTGTAAGCAATGTGATTATGTGGATAGTAGTGTAATCTGAGCCCTATTAATATGTTTAATTGTAACCATTTGCAACAGCCCTGAAGCTCCTACTCATGATTGCTTGGCAGTCGTGCAAAGTGTTATTTCATTTGTGCTAAGCTAAATTCTCTACAGGCAGGCAGCTGTTATAATGCTCTTATACGTATATTGGCATGCTAATAAAACACACTTTTGACGGAATTTAAAATTCAATCAGGTTGAGGCAGAGGGGTGCTAAATGCATCCTGGAATATGAATAGCTGTGTCTGTCTCTCTCCCCACCGCTAGATTGTACTGTCTGTAATTTCTTCCTGAAAAATCCTCATCTTCTCACCTCATCTCCCTTTCTCCTACTCTTTTTGTCTCTCTTTGTTAGCGCCTCTTGTTTTTCCTCTACTCTAACTCTATCCTCCTCAATTTCTCATTTTCTCCATTTAATATTAACAACCTTGTTACTTTCTTGTTCCTCAGTCTGCCTGCTCACCTAAATACCCCATCCCTCCCCCATCTATCCCTCCTCTCTGTCATCAGATAGGGGAGCTCAGGGAAGAAAAGCCCGTCTTGACTTCAAACGCCTCCCTGTCTATTTGTCTCCACCTCATCTCAACTGCCAGGGAGGCACAGCCCTAGAAATCAACTCTTTCCTCCCCCTGCTTCGTTTCTACTCCCCATCTCCCCTCCTCACTGCTGTTTGTGTCTAGTTCTTACTCTCTCCTACTATCGACCTCCCCCTTCCTTCCTCCCTCCTCCTATGTTCCTGTTTGCATCTCTTTTTCTCCTCATTTTCTTTCCCTTTGTCTTCCCCTCTTGCCCGTGCAGTAGAGCATTTAAATGTGTTATTGCCTGTAGATGTAGAACCTGCATCTCTCTCTCTCTCTCTCTCTCTGTGTGTGTGTGAAACGGAAACTGTTCATATCACCGTTATTTATTACTCAAACTAAATTCTGTCTTTTGCTCCAATTTGCTCAGATCTCTGCATGACAATTTGAATAGAACTTGATATTAATGTGACGTGCTGTGAATGAAAGTACAGGCTTTAGCGAATCTGCTGGGGAAAAAAAGGAGGGAAAACGCATCAATGGACAAAGTGTGTAAAAATGACAGCAATTATGGAACATTTAGAAAGCACCTGTGACCATCATTAAGATGTGTTTTTGTTTTGTTTTTCTTACGTCCTTGTCTTACCGAGGCATCACTGCGGCAGGCGTTGTATATGTTTGCATGTTTTAGGGTCTCTGATAGAGTGCAAACACATGCAGTGATGCAATCAGTGGAAACCATTCACAGGGGCAGGACAGGCTCTGCCCCACCAACTATCCCTGGCATCTCCAACTGCAGAATGTGGGAGATTCTGTGCTACTGAAACTGGGTGTATCCATGCCAACTGCACAGGGTCTGTGCCGCAACACACGCTTGTATGTGTGTATTATTAAATGATTTGTCTTAATAGGGCAGTTGGACTGTGTGAAATAACTGTGCACAGTGAGTAGAGAAGCGGATTTTTCGGACAAATAGATAGTGCTGTAAAGTGAAAGTGTGTTGAGGACAAAGCACAAAGCAAAAGAATAGCCTATGAAAAGATAAACTGCACTGATGGATAAAACCTACAATTATCCTCCATCAAATGTTATTCCAAGCTTTTCTCCATTCAATACTTGCTTTTGTAATCCTTTTATAGCAACTGGACAGTGTTGTTTTAATGTTCCCATGGATTATTATTGCTTTTTAGGAGCTTACATGTACAGCTCTACACAAGCTCTCAAAGTTTGTGGATGTCTGTTTCAGAATGTAAATGCACATTTTTCTTAATGTGTTTATGGAAGCTCATTACCTCTACTTCTTGTTTACCCCAACAATTAGAATACAATGGGGGGGGGGGGGCACAGAATCTTTTGTGTAATCCTGCCTTTTGTGACATGCAGCAGGGCATTTCCTTTGCAAAAAGAAAGAGAAAAAGAGAGTAATGGAGTAAACGGCTGAATTCTGCTTCTGTAATTATACACTTCTCTGAGTAAGCAGAACTTCAGTGGATCTGCCACGCCTGTCAGCTCCAAAATCTTCAGCAAACATTATTTCTATTTCCTTTGTCAAGCTCTTTGTGTCAAACACGTGTATTGGCTTTACTGAAGTCAAAGTAGCAATGCTACACTATAAAGTAAAGTAAAAATGTATTGTAGTAAAAATACAGAAGCATTATCGGCAAACTATACAGGAACCTACAATAACTGATTGTGTGGCGACTTGGCAGCATATGACAAGGTATGACCCAAGGGAAGAAACCAGAAAAAACATGAAACCATAGGCTACAACCCTGGAGATTTTTTGTCTTTATGATTCTTGGTTTTGGGATTATAAATCAGCATTACATAGCCCATTCAATCAGAAACAGAATCTGTTTTATTAGCAAGTGCAAACATACAAAGACTGTGGTACAGTAATAATATTAATGAAAAAGTGATATTGAAATTAAATTTAAATTTTGAAATCTATTTATGGAATGGAATAGTGTTGGAATATTGCAATGGGATGCAAAATTGGAAATGAAATATTCATTGTATAAAAGTAAATGGACTGTGCTATTGACAAAAAAATGAAGTGTATCAAATATATGAAAGAGAACTAAATGTGACATGTAACAGAGGAAGCTGCCTGGAATGCACAATGTAAAGCCTGACAAGTGCAGTGATTAAATAAGGGATGTGAAATATAGTCCGGCTTGATAACCCCGTCTTCATCCCCTGTCATCAGGGTTTGATGAAATGTGCAAAGGCTGATTAGCATTGTAGATGATCGGTGGCAGTTTGAAATAGAATGACGCCCACTTACTTCAGACAACCCAAAACAGTATTCAAACAGCCAAATCCACCCAACAACAATGACCTTTCTTACATGCATGACAAGAATGATTTGGCTTTACAACGTGGTGGCAGCAATGCACCTTATCTGTCAGAAATCCAAAGAAGAAGAAATATGTCATCACTGGGGAACTCCGGGAAGTGCACCTTTTAATTTAACAATTTAAAGCCGTAAATTTGATATTTTCTATCCAGAAAACTTCATTGAACTGTTAAATAACACAAATAATTTAAGAGCTCAGATAACCAAACAACGCAAAGACAATGATTCAAACAAGCAAGCCACATGGTTTCAGCTGGGAACTTCAGCAGAATCCAAAGCATCCACCATAACAACAATAGAAAATTCACATTTCAACAATTTTCTGCTGAGGCCTGAAAGAATCTTGGTAACGACTAACAAACTAAAGATCACAAACCTTCATTGAATGTAGATTATGAAAATTAAACACACATTTTGAAATGTTAAATAGCATCTCAAAATATAGCTTTTTCTACTGAGAATAAAAATAATGTCGGCTATTTTTGTGTTTCCCTGAAAGAAACTTCATCGTGGTGTGACGTGGACGCAGGCTAACAAAAAGAATAGGGCTATAAAAGTAAGCATCACAATTTTACAGCCATCATTGTGAAACTACATTCTGTGAATCAACAAAGCTATTACACATTTTGATGTGAGACTATAAAGCTCTGTGGGACCTGACAAGTTGGGTGATTCTCTGTGAAATAATTCTGAAAAACAACTCCTTCCATACTGCATGTAGTTATTTGATGAATTGTTAATACAAAGATAAAATTTATATAATGAATATCAGTATTTCAGAAAGTACTCATAAGGCAGTATGACTGTTGCTCTTATATTATGTAAATATTACAGGATCATGACTATTGATGCATAAACATTGTGCATTTTAATGCTGCAGATGGTCAATTTTTTTTTTTTTTTTTTTTTTTTTACAAATTTTTATACTATTTTTATGCCAAATTTGAATCTGCAAAATAGCAAATAAAGTACAAAGAAATGAAAATAATGCCTGTAAATAAAAACAAAAAATGTCAGGGCAACTGTCCAATCCCAGTGAAGAAACTGTGGCTTGTCTCAGTGAAGAGGTCATGGGGTTTAATCTCATGTAGACACGTGTGTGAAAATTGGGTAGTTTCTTGCGTCAATATAGAGCATGTGATGCAGAAGATTCGCAGGTGTAGTATTTTAGTATTGGAAAGTGCTATTTTGTTTTAGTCTTTATGGACACAAACAGCACAACATGTGACCTGCTTTCAACTGTAAGGGTAAGATAAGGCAAAAATCATGGACTACAGCCTCGAGAGTCATGGACTAAAATAACAAACCAGAGAGAGAAAGGGGAAAAAAAACATGTGCAATTACTGTGATAGGCAGATTTAATGCATGCATGCATGCATTAAATCTGCCACACCCCGTGACCTGACACAGTGGTGATTACAGTTTTTAGTAGGCAGCATGATAAGGTGCTTTTTATTTATTTGGAGCCTGTGTTTGATACAGATTGAGCAGATGAGTCCTAAAATGAGCATAGGAATCTACAATTCTGCTCTTTGGCTCTTTCAGTAGCATGGGCCGTCAGCTAATTAACCCTTCCCTAAACCCTGCTCTCCTTAATTACTGTTCTACCACTGTCTGTCAGGCTTTCCATTCCCTTACGGAGTTTACATAGATGACGGCGGCAGATTCACCATCAAAATTTGCAATATTTTTCAAAACATAAGTCATCAGTTCCTCACAGAAGGAAACAAAAGCAGGCTGCTCATTTCTGGCTAATGACCATGGATTTTGTCGGCTAACTGTGGCTAATGTGAGCTAATGTTTAAACTGTTAGGAACTGGCAGTTTGTCTCTCCCTTGTGTTTCCTTGTCCCTTTTCCCTGTGTGTTTTGTCTGTCTGTTTTCCCCTGTCTGGGCAGCTGGGTGTGTCCTGCACCTGGCCAGCTCCGCCTACCAGTGCACACCGGTTGCTCATCAGGCTCATCAGGCACAGTATTTAAGGAGAGAGCTCTCTCCTAGCTGTTGCCGGATTGTTCCAGTCTCCTTCCTCCCAAGATCCTTCCAGGCCTGTTTGTGATCCAGTATAGTGAGTACTTTCTTTCTCTAGCTGTGCTAATGTGTTTTCTTTGTTCCACCACTAAAGGTGTGTTTCCTGTGTTTCAGTTGCTTGTCTGCCACTTCCACGTGTGCCTTGCCTCCGACCCGTCGTACGGAGCTCCCTTAGTTATCTCCACTCCTCTTGAGTGCACTTTTCGTTATTAATAAATTTGTGTTCTTTTACCTGCCTTCTCTCTGGTCTGCATCACTGGGTCCTGTTAAAAGCCTTGGTGAAATCCATAACATAAACTCGGTGAGCTAGCTAAGAAGTGTGCCTCCAGCTGACATGTCCATGTGACACATTGTTTAAGGAGAGCGCTGTGAAAGGGTCTTAAATATGTGCTTGATGGTTGCATACTAATGTAACATAATGCTAAAAGACTGAGGCTAAAGTTACATGTCCCAGGTATAACATCACTAGTTATTGATCCATGTAATACAAGGATGCACAGGATCCCGTTCACAGTCCTCAAAGCGGTGTCATGGTTATGTGGAGAAGCAGGGAGAGAGCATCTCTGCATTGCATAAACATACGTTCACGTGTCCTACATGGAGGCACACAAGGAATACATTTCAGTTTTTCTTTTCTTTTTTCTTTCTTTTTTTTTTTTTTTTTTTTTAAATTTTGGGTCGGCAACTTGGATTTTCTTTTGCATCAAAAACAGCAAAATAAGTTTAATAAGAAGTGAGGGAGTGCTGCAATCCTCCACCAACACATCACTGCTTATAGTATTAGCGAGTGCAGAGTGGGTGTTAAAGTCAGTCTGACAACAGAGGAACCCCATCAATCTCTAATGCATAGCCAATGAGGGGCTTTCCAACAACAGGCCTTTGTATCCCACTGGAAACAGATTGATCTCTTTGTATGCTGTGCACACATTTGCCCTGCGTCCCTAAGGCCCTCATTGTCTTCTATTTGTTTAACATGATGGAATATGCTAATCAGGCAGGCGCTGCTGAGATAAAACCCGCACTCCAGTGCTAACGCACTAACCGAACCCGTGAAATAAAACTGTAACCCTTTTAATTGAGTGTTCCCCTGGTAACAGAAATAGTGATGCAATCGAATTAAATAAACAACAACCTATATATTAAACATGATGATTCTCTTTGTGGTATAAGACGCTGCTTCGTATGCTGAGGAGACATGAGCGTGTGCAGTTTTCAAACAAAGGCTGGGAATTAAACGCTACCACTAGGGCATGTTTTCATGTTTATGACTGCAGAGTAGCAATTCTTTTTGAAATCACCACGTTTTCATCATTTCACAGAAATGAAATGCAGCGGCAGAGTCCTGTGGCTCCTGGGATCAGCAGGGAGCCACACAGTGCTCCTGGCTCTTCTGACACAGGTTTATTACACAGACAGTACGTAAACACATGTATGCATGCTGATTTTCCACGCAAACATTCACACAAGCGGAAAATGAGCACACGCATAAACACATATACACATGCAAACATAAACACAAACACCCCACCCACCACCACATGCCACATGCTGTCAGAGGCTTTCATGTCCTTTGCCCAAACTTTTGATTGGTCCCAAAAAGCAAGCAAGGGGTGCTTGTTTACTTCCTGGCAGCAAGTAAATATTTTACATGGAGCGCCTTCATGTTGGAAATCTGGGCAGTGCATGGGAGATATCTTGTGAGTCAAGATAGTTGACAACCTGCAAGTTTGCAACAAGGAGGGACTGTGACATGTCAGACATGGTTCACTTACGCAGCTTTAACGACCTGCATGTCATAAAGACACAGATACAATACACTTACTCTGCATGCAAACACATACATGCACATTTGGAAAGCAAGTCAGATGTCTTCACTCCAGGGAAATACAGAATGAATTTGGAGATATGTTGGTTCACTTTCATAAATCAGAGAGAAGACAGGGTAAAACCAATCCCTGCTGGAAACACTGTCACAGGTTGGTCTTTTTTTCTTTATCCTAACCTCACTGTAATCCTAATTTAACCTGAAAACTAAACACAGGCGTTATCTAACAACTGCACTCCTTCAGTAGCAAGGATAGACAAACTGACCTCACTTTGGAAGGTGTTTTAAATTTGTCTGTCTTTATGAGGACCGTTCACACAAATACACGTATTAAAAACCTAACAGAGGGGAGTAGGAATGGAAGGCTTGGCTGCAACCCACGTGTGTATAAACAAACCCAAACAAGCTGCACACCCCTGCCACGTAACAGCCTTTTAATTGGAGGCCACGCGTCTGCTCGAGCACCAGTGGAGGAATCTGTGTCATTCGCCTCCAAATAACATGAAGCGTCCCGCTTTTATTCCACCGCTGGGACAGAATGGCAGACTTGCCAGGGATTTTCATTTGACACCGAAATAAGATCCGGCCTGCTGAAATAGCCGCAAAGCCTGTCTTCGGAAAGACAGGAAAGAGAAGGGAGATAGAAAGAGAATTAGAGGGAAAATTAGAGGGGAAAGTGACGGAAAATGAGAGAGGAAAATGGTACCAAAGCTGGAGAAAGACAGAGCTCAAGACGGGAGGATAGAGAGAAATACAGGGAAAAAAAGTAGTTGAGAGAGAAAAAGGGAAGGCATGTTTGACATTGGCATCATGTCCCACAGAACTGCAGTTTGACACTCAGACCAGCATGGTGTCAGAGCATGTTAGCTGGGTGAAATGGCTTCAGATTCCCCTAAGGCAAGCAGAAATGTACATGAAAAGTGAGTGTGTGGCAAAAGAAAATGGAAAGAAATAAATACGTGTTAAGCCGCTGCAACTTTAGTAATACTGGCTTCCAACAAACTGTGGAATCTATACTCTGTACGGGCTGTAATTCAGCTACAATGAGGTGTATGAAAGCAACAAGACAGAAGACGCTCCATAAATACTTCTCCTGACACACATTCTGCCGTGGAAATGCTTTGGACGATGAAGAACATTAAAGTGCTCATATCCTGTATATGTGTGAGTATATATGTGCATCCATCTAAATAAGTGTCTAACATATGGCGTCTCTGACGAAGACAAATGACTCATGCAGCCTTTGAATAAGGAATACTCCACCACAGCTGTGGAAAAAAACGAAACACTTCTGAAATAATACTACACTAGTTAAAGCATGGCATTACAGTCTCACTTTCACTTCATGATATGACAAAGATGAAAAATTGAATTTCCCAGCATATCAAAGGTGAACATATTCTGCACAAGCAGCAGGGTATAGCTCACTGGCTATTAAGGCATTATGAGGGCTTAATTTAGCTTGAATAGGTTTTTACTTTATAAATAATTGAAATTGGTATAAATTAACACTCATAGTCCCGGTGGGGGGGTGGGCTGTGAGTTGCAGCTCTGTTTGGCGGCGCATTACACACAGCTAAAAAAAAAAGAAGAAGAAAAAAACAGCTGTGAAAAATGATGCCCTAAGTTCAAAGCAACTTCAATCAGGATACATTTCTCTGCTTGATGAATAATTGAGCAACAGCCTGAACAGCCTTGAGTCCTCGCACTTTTTTGTGACGGCTTTTGCATGAATAAAACACTGTTTGGCCTGCAGAGCTGTCTGCGTTGCAGGGATACGGCACGGTGTAGTAACATGGTATTGCTCTAGGTATCCTTCTCTCCGGCTACCCCTTTTGGTCTAGTGTTCTCTGCCCCTGCATATCTAATTCTGCTTGTCTGCTTTTCTCTCCGTCTTAAACTTCTATCTGCCTCCCTGCCTCACTTTTGCTCTTTGCAATTTCTCTCTCATTACCTCCTTATTATATTCTCTCTTTTTCAGGCGACCTCGTGGTGAGCTAATAAAAAAAAAAGACCATCTCAAATGCTGTTATATGCTGTGGACTCCTTGCCAAACCATGACATCTGAAGGTGAGAAAGTAAACAAATTGATAGGCACTTTCTAAAATTTCTCAGACAATCGCAAATAATTCAGGTCTTGCCCCAACTCATCTATATAACCATGAAAGCCGTAATGTGTGCAGACTTTTTATTGCTTTTCTAGCTTATTTAAGTTGTTTTTTTTTTCTTTTTACATTAAAATTTGGTGCAGTCTATAGGTTGATCCAAGTGGATTCAATTTTTTTTTTTGTAGTATTTTTGCTGCTATAGCCTTACTTGGTCTGGTATGACCAGTAGCTGGTGGTGGCTAGTGTTAGCAAACTTTGGATAAGGATGTCTGTGTAACAGACATTACTGCATCAGTTTGATGACTTCATAATTGTTCTCATGTTTTCTCTACTTTGCTCTACATTTACCATTATCCGGTTATCACCACTTGTGGCCACTGTTTAAATTTGTACAGGCACTTTAAGGCCAAAAATCACAATTTAATAGCTTTGATTTGCACGTTCAGGAAGTGAGTCTTTTTAAATTTTAGTTTTATTTTTCTATGTGTACTCCAGTGCAGAGAACCTTTTTGTAGACTCTCTTTAAACAGAAACTACTATACCTGATTTACATAAGTTTAATGGGCAAAAGCAGTCAGTGAAGGTCATCACATCCAAATTATTTTCTCAGCCCTCACCTATAGCTTTGAACCTTTTAGATTTAGCACTCTGAAAACGCTATTTTGGTGGAGGAAAGCGGGAGTCAGTACTGAACCACCACCCCACCCCCCATGTTTTTTAATGAACAGAATCTAGCTCAAACTCTCTGTCATCTCATTATTTTTGCATCACATGGGAACGATCACACTGCATAACTTTAGTCAGACTACGTTTTAAATGTCCCGTGATACAGAAATAATTTTCCCCTTTATCCAAACAGATGCACACAAGACATTAAAAATTAGGTTATGGCTAAATTTTAGGACTTTCATGTTTAGTGCTTTTGTATGGCCACTTTCAGACTAACAACTAACATCGCACAGTATCACAGTAAGAAAACTATCCCATCAGGCCAGCTTGCAATGTGTGAAGCCTCCACTCAGCTGGTTTACCAGATGTTTGTATCAGAGGAGGTGCTGTTGTTAGCCTGTATGGGTCAAGTGTTGTTAACAAATCATCAAAATTAGATAATACCTCAGTGAAGCTGCCTTTTGTTGGCCACTTTAAATATGCAATTACAGGTCAAAACAAAGTGGTACAGAGTTTTCATCAGTGACTAGCCCACAGCAGGACTTCAGAGATGTCTTTCAGCCTAATATACTATTGTACTTTCACTGGAGTAGGATATTTTACAATTCTTCCCATCCCTGCTGGCCATAATGTAAACATTTCAAACTCCATCTCCTACAAACAAGTGAAAGAAGTGCTCAGGTCGTGATGCTGAGGGCTGCAACTGAGAGCTCATTACATGCAATGGTGTCGTCACCAGCGGAGTTTCAGGAACTGCACCGTGCAAAGGGAAAAAGGCATCGGCTTACATTCTGTCATGGAGAGTAATGGCACGTCAGAATGCTGAGAGGAAACTCCTAATGGTCTACACTTCAATATTTAATGTCTTCTTTTTGGCCCTTTCTGTTTTCTGCTGAGGGCAGGTATGAATAGAGGCTCCATATTTCATGGCAATAAGAGTTATTGTAATGGTGAGTGGAATGGTAGCTCAGTGGGAGTGTGTTTGGGGACAGAGTTATGGTGATTTACGGCTGGTTGCTGCAGTTGTATATGCTAGTTTCTGTGCGTGTCCCCCAAATTCTCATTAGATATAATGAAAGCCAGTCATTAGCACTTGGTAGTCCAGTCCATGTCAGCCACAGGGTTGTAGTGTGAGCACAGCAAACAACAGGACTATTGAAGAAGAGGCTGTGCCTGTAGGAGGCGATGCTTTCTGTGTCCATGACTACGGCAGCACATAGCATGGATCATAAATATCTTTATAATTTCTTAATACACTACAGAGGTGGAAAGGAAAAGAAGACTAACAGCAAGATTGTTAATGGCATACTGACATGAGAGCACACACTCCTGCCCACACACACACACACACACACCATACTTTGTCAGCAGTTTCCAGTTCTCAAGGCTTTGTCCCGACGATCCAAATGGGACTGGGAATAAAAAAAGTATCTGTCTCGCCACATTATTTACTGTGAAAGTCGTACAATTAGATTTTTGTGAGTCGGTTTGAAAAAATATGCCGCTGGGCTGAGATTTTTTCACTTGTTCAATTCAACTGTCGTCTTGTTGCTTTATCTTCAAACAAGTGGAGCAATTGGCCCCATATTGTTATGTGCCACACGAGACAATAGTGGAAAGAATTGAAATTATTTCACCCCACAGTGAGGATTTAAACACTGAAAATAGGATTAAGCGTTTTGTTCAGATAGACATTGGTTGGCTGTGAGGGACAATGGAAAGGAGAACAGTGAGAGAGGACAGTCGGGGGAGGATATCCTGTCACCACGTGGTGATCTTTGACCTGGGATATCCTACTTAAGATACCAGTCCATGCTCACCACTGCCAAGGCCATCGCACTTCCTCTGTTCTGCTTGTACTGTGCCAAGGCCTCCTTTTGATAACACCACACTGCATCTGCAAAATCAGACCTGACATGATGTCATTGTATTACCCTCCAGTCAGGGCCTTCACTGGGTGGATGTAACATGGGAGGTTTATGCTATTCTCTCAGATCCCACTTCCTTCCACGTTTAACCCCCCACCCCCTCCAAACAGTGATGGGGACATGATCCCTCATTCCCTTCCCAGCTGTGAATTGTGAACTGGGTTTGTTCGAACAGGCTAAGTGATTTTCCATTTCAAGAGCTTGAGCCTGGGTTCACAAAAAATCAATTTTTGACTGAATAAATGTCTGTGAAGATGATGTAAAAGGTGTTTTGAACAAAAACAAAAATTGTTTGTCGAAATCTCTGCTGCCTCTGATCTGCATCTTATATTGATGCATATAGTTTCTTTTCAGATAATCATTTCTGTGAACCTACAACTAAATTCAGGGGGAAATCCTGCCTTCGCCTTTCTCCTTTAGCCTGAAGTGGAGTCAAATTTTATATTTTTCCTGTGCACTCGTGCTGTGAGTTCTCTTATTTTTAATCCAAGGCTGCTTTATTTATGTTGGTCTCGTCCAAGGCATGTTTGTAATATACACTTGTAGTACCATTTCAGGGGCATCTATATTTTATTTTGAAACATCTATTTTTCATTAGGAGAGAGTGCTGCATGACCCAAAGGTATTGTTGTTTTGGTTCAGTAAAGGTGTTTGGAGAAAACATCACACTGGACCCTTTCACCTGCATCTGGCTGGCAGAAGGTTTAGGCTGGGGAAACAGATTAATCTTCATATTTGGGTTGTGCTGCCGGGCACTCTTCCCCTGTTGTGAGTTTAAAATTTAATCCTCTTTAGATATGTAACCTGGCCTGAAAAAAAAAAATAAAAAAAAAAACAGATAATAAGTGCAAGCCAAGTTCATCCCCGTCACCAAGCAATTTCTTCACATATTAAGTGATATAATTTTACTTGTTTGTTGCCTTGAGGAGTATGGCAGATCCCACAGCGCTCATTCTTGTTGAATTACACTAAAAAGACTACAACATGTTCTGACCTCGTTTGCAGAGTCCCCCTTTTGAAGAAATCGAGCTGGCTAAATGATGTTAGATTGTCTAACTTGTTAGGAATTGGCAGCATAGCATATGAGTTGGGAATTGGATGAACTGCTGGGAGTGGGTGTGTAGTGCTTCTTTCAGCTTGCAGTAGCGCTGATCATGTATTAAAAGCAGCTTAGCTAAGCTCTTTAGAGCGATGATTACTATCATGCTTATGAGTCAGTGTGCAAGATCAGATTCCAGTATTTAGGAACTATCGAACTGCCCTGCTAAGAGAGATGATGAGAATATGAACATATGGTGTGTGTGCACGCACTCCACATTTTCACTCAGTGTGCAGTTTCTCTCCAAAATTAGACTCTCTGTCATTTGAAAAAATAATACAATACCTACTCTGACAAATTGATTGCTGGCATGACTATTAAACTCTATTATGGAACATCATTAAAGTTAATTAGCTGAAGCATCTTAAGACCTTTGCTTGCAAAATAATGACACTTTGATTAAACAGTTTGAGTATTTAAAGTGGCACTTCATGAATTTTACCTCACAATTAATTACTTTAACATTTTAAAAACTCCGTAGTAGTGGTAGGTTTAATACAGTTTGTGCATATTAAATCACACTGGAGAAACTGAAAATGTATAGCAAATGAAATCATCATAACAATACATAATAATATATATATATATATATATATATATATGTATGTAT
>JBBMOE010000004.1:14262562-14402562 GCA_037975065.1 Chaetodon trifasciatus
TATATATATATATGTATGTATTTACATAATATTAATAAGTAATGATAAAATAATATTAGTGTTGTGCAAACTGTACTGTGTAAACTGTAAAATGTGATGACAGGTGGGTGTTATTATGTTATTATTTTTTATTTTGCAATATTTAATACCAGTAGCTAACATGACATTCTGGGAAATTTGCTCATTCCTTTTCCTTCAGGGCATTACATTGCTGCAACCAGTCTCTTAGCTTTCAGGCTTATCTGACTGTAAACATAGGGAAACTTCTTCCTGATATATTCCACATTATTTCTTAGCCCGCTTGCAGTAACTTCCTGGAGGCTCCACTGATTTCGTGGTGGCAAGACACCCGGAATTCACTGCAGGAAGTACTCTTGCACATAAACCCATGTAAAAAAAAAAAAAAAAAAAAAAAAAAGCTAAGCTAACCAGCGTCATGGATGTGGCTTTATAATTAAATAGATAGACACAAGAGTGGTAACGATCTTATCATCTAACTCTCAGCAAGAAAGTGATTCAGTGTAATTCCCCAAATGTTGACCTGTTCTTTCAACACACAGCAAATACAGAATAAGCAATATTAGCAGGATTGCATGTAAACTGGATGTGTATTGTATTGTGAGTGAAACAGCTGAGAGTTCGGAAAGAACACTTCCTCCAAATGAATTCCTGGAAGCTCAGACTGACAAAGACAGGAAGGCGAAGAGTGATGGATGGTAGGGAAAGGGAGGGAGGGAGGGAGTGAATAAGGAAGGTGGCAAGGAAGGAAGAATAGCCATGGAAACATAAAGGGATAGAGAGGTAAGATGGAAGAGAAGAAGTGATGATGTCGGGGGTGAGTAGATAGAGGCTGGATGGATGGAAAAAGCTATAAAGAGTCTGAGAAAGGGATTGGGAAGTGAACAAGGGTATGCTGGCAGGGAACATAGAGGAGGTAGGGGAAGGGGTGAAAGAGAGGAAAAGTCAGCGGGGGTGCAGAACAATAGACAAGAAGGTAAAGATTGAAAAATCGAAGAAGGAGGTAGAGGAAAGGGAAAGAAATGATGAGGTTATCAAGAGGAGGCTGAATGAAGTGAAACAATAGGTCATGATGAACCTTGTGCCTTCACTCTCAACAGCCAATCAAAAGACTTGTTTCAAATGTGCAACTGAACCCTGCAGTATCCAACGGTGATGGAGTCCACCTACCAGACCTGAGACTCAACCTTGGGCTGCCTCCTTCTCTATCTTTTCTCCCTGTAGGGAAGCTCATTTCTGATCTGGAGTTTGTGTTCTGTGGTCAAAAGTGTGCCCTCCCAAAGAACTGAAACAAAGAAATCCATGCAGTGCAGGAGTATGAGATATTTATATTCGCTCAATAAGCTTCATCAACAGGAATGGGAGATGGCAGCCTGCATGCTGCTTTGTCTTTCTGCTTCCAGGGTTCCAAGGAAAAGGCTGCTCTGCCTGTTCCAGGGTCCCCGGTGGAATCGCAAAGGTCGCAGTCACTCACAGGCAAATGCACACACACTGAATGCATGCACACTGACACCACACAGACACCTATACAAAAATGTATCTGCACGTACTTTCACAGAGACTTTTCTGAAGTCAGATAAAATTCACAGCCTACAGGATTCTGCAGGGTGCAACTGGAGCAAGTTTAATAAGAAGCTGAACTAGCCAAGTTTGGGATTAGATTCTACTGTGTGGGTAATAATTATGAAAAAGCCATGTTTGAGGACTTCAAAGTAAAATGTCTAAAAATTGCCCTTCTCTTGTTAGTAGATTCTCAAACTTTCAGTTGTAAATCCAACTTGAAATGTGTTTTATTGGTTACCTCATGCTGTAGCAATAAGAGTCAGTAGCACTTCCAGTCAATAAAACCATCACAGAGTGTTAACACAATCTTTCCCCTTGCTGGTCTCGTCCAATAAAATTGCCATTAACTTTGTAACTGATATTCAGTATTTTGAATGATACCAAAGTCATGTCTTGACCCAGTACCATTTTCTAATATGAAATATAAAGCATTTAATTGAGGAAGAAGAATGGATGGTATTCAGTGTTGGCATGCCACCAGATTTGTGTCACAAAGATATACTGGTGGCTTACATCAGCACAAATGCTATACAGTGGAATCATGCAAACTTTTTTTTACTGAAACCACACCTTGCATCTCATAATGGTTGTCAGTCCACCAGAGCTGTCATTGACAGGTTATTGTGCCGTTACGTGCCTGTAGAACACTGTTGTACAGGTGGGATCAAAGTGCAATCACTGAGAAGTTAATAACTTTCCTTTGCTCTTTCTTGATAACTGATAATAAACTGCTGAAATAAACTTCCCGGTTTCTGTTATCATTAAACAACACTGATCAAGCATCAGGTCAGCTGTGTCGACCGTGTTCCATTTTAATGCTTTTACTCTTTAATGTAACAGACAAGTTTAATATGTATAAGCATGCTGTTCTTAGTCACGTCAGTTGGTTCAGGTAGCCACGCAACAGTCACACCTGGCAGTTACTGGGTGGATATATTTAGATGCGTGGTGCAACATGTTTTAATTTAGTGATGCAAAAATCTCCAAAGAGCTGGTGCATCCAGCTCCTGATGAGCCCATGTAGTGATGAGCAAATTTAATTCAGATTTGAGTCCCACTGGAAACGCACACTGCTCAGGTATATTTAATCAAAATGCAGCAGTCCAAAATTGTTGAAATAATGAAAACACCAAGCTTGATGTACATTTCCCTCCAGGGCTTTGTGCTGGTTGACACTGACGTTATCCAACAATAACTATTAGCTATGCTTGATGAGGATTTTAGCAACCACAGGAGACTGATTTCTTTTAGTTCAGTAAAATCTGCATTACTTAGCATAAAAATAAAAATATAGAATTATTTGTTATGAACAGAACAACTTCATAACAACCTGTTAATTCTATCATAATTTTGTGAAATGATGATGTGAATGAAGAGAATGCCTGTAACACATTTATTACAAGCCCTCATTTTGAGTATTCACTCATGCCACTGAACAGGCTCCAACTAACCCAGAAAGAAAATTGTGTTTTCAGTGGAAACACTCTTCAGTTGTTATTCAACCATGTCAATGACTTTCCCCCTCACCCAGAGTGGGCCCCAATTATGCAGCGATTTGCAGCACACTTGTAGTCTGATAATTCTAGTCCTGTCCACAGAGAGTTCTCTGTGTATTATTTGCAGATGGTTTGGGTGCCAGCTGATAGAATGTATAGTTCCATATATTCCTGTGAGACAGAAGCCATGCTAACATGGAAGTATATGAGGAGGCCTTTCTGGTTTCTAAAGGGGCTGCATGGGTCACATTTTCATAGCTCGGTCATCATTGTGTTGTTTTCGTGTCTCATCATCTGAGCACTCATGTTCTTGCTTGACAGTCAATTCAATTCCAGGGATTGACCGTTCACTAGACCCAACCCCCAAACAGGGATTGTCCAGTCATAGTTCAGCAACTGTAAAGGTTTGGCAGGCCTGTCAAGCGTCCACTATTCACAGGCTGATATGTGGGGCTGCAGTAAGAGAGATAATCTGCATTTAAAGAGTTAGAAGACTTTTTTGCTTTTCCAAACAAAAAGACCTCAACAGCAACAGGCCAGTGGCACTGACATCACACCTGATGAAGACTGGAGAGGCTGGAGCCCCCACAGGGAACAGTCCTTGCTCCCTTTCACTTCACCGTCTACAGTGCAGACTTCATACACAATTCAGGTAACTGCCACCTGCAAAAGATCTCTGGGAGATCTGACCAGGGACTTGTGAATTAGTGCCAATGGTACCAATGCAGTGGAAACCAAAGAGCTGGAGGAGGACTACAGGTACAACCCTCCTACACAAGCAACCATACAGAGAATAGACATTGAGATGGTGCTATCTTACAAGTACCTGGATCACCTGAATAATAAACTAGATTGGACTATACAAATTGCTCTACGTAAGAAAGGCCAGAGCAGACTGTATCTGCTGAGATGACTCAGGTCTATTGGAGGCAGGGGTCAGTCCTAAAGTTGTTTTTTGACACTGTGGTGGCACCAGCCATCTTCTATGGAGTGTCTTCTGGGGCAGCAGCATCTCAAATGCTAAAAGGAAAAGACTTAAAAAACTGCTGGAAAGGCCAACTCTGTCCTGGGGTGCTCCCTCCACCCAGTGGAGGTGGTGATTATAGCTAAGCTATCATTCATGTTAGAATGCATGTCCCACCCTATGCAGGACACTACTGATAGCAGAGGGCAGCTCCTTCAGTGACAGGCTGCTTCACCCGCAGTTTGTGTAACAGTTACATATTCTGATAAAAATGACAATTTCAACATAATCTGCAATAATTTGTCCAACTGAAAATAAATGAGTTCGGGCTGCATGATGACATGAGGAAATGAAGCAGTATTTTCAAGTCAAACCAAAACCCAAAATAAGACCACAAGGAAGAAACAAAGAACTTGATTTAGTGTCTGCCCACAGACCGTCGTGGCCAATGACTTGAATTTCTTGTCTTTTGAAGAACAAAGAAAACCTTGGATTCTAGTTTACGCTGCTTCCCATTTATGTTTGTATAAATCACTAACAAGAGAATAAAATCACTTTATGTAGCCTTCTGCTCATTTGAAGCATAACATATGGATGTTTTGTATAGCAAGAGGTGTTATGTTCCTCCAATTTACCACTATGGGCAAAATAAAGAAAATAATTGTGTGAATGCCCTTTGCTCTGCATGCAACATGTCCACTCATATACCTGTTAAAGTGATGAACTGCACTGCTCGTGGTTGTTTTTATAGATGGTAGATGTTTTATGCTTGTTCTAAATTTTTGTGGCCTGTACTACAAAACCTCTGTAGCATCATTGCAATGTGCCAAATTTATGTTGTGGCACCCTTAGTTATTCTTAATTAACTTGCAGAGTAGCTGGAGTGTACACTTATACTTACAATACTGCAGCCAACTAGCTAATGGCCTACACTGCAACAAATTTTTGCCATTTTTATCTGCAGCTTCTGCTAACGGCAGTTGTGCAGTGTGTGAACAGAAAGCTTGACAGGTGGACAGAGCTTAGCAAACAAGTGAGTGCAATGATAAGGGATGGAAAAGGTGGCCAAGCACCATCAAAGATTAAGATTAAGATTAAGATTTCCTTTACTCATCACAATTTTTTACACACAACATGCAGAGTTGAGGGGGAAACTGCATACGCCATGCATTTGTGAAATTGTTTCTCTGCTTTTGACCCATCCATGGTCAGACCTTCCTCCGCCGCAGACCAGGAGCGGTGGGACCAGTTCGCTTGTTGTCGCCATTGGTCAGGTGGTGATCTTCTTGCATGTTTTTAGTAGGGGTATTTTTATGGAGGACACCCCAGGTGAACACGGGGAGAACATGTAAACTCCACACAGAAAGGCACCTTTTTTCCTCGAGCAGCAGGCACTGAAGGCATGGTGGAGGACACGCCCCCAGCGCATGGTGGAGGACACGCCCCCCAGCGCCCACAGCGGGATTCGAATCGCCACCTTCTAGCTGTGACGCGACAGTGTTACCACTTGTTCCACCGTGTCGATAAAAGGTGTAATAAAAAGGAATATTCCTGAGGCTGCAATGGATAAAAATTTCAGATTTTGAAAAAGGAGAAGAATGAAGCAATATATATATTATGTGCCAACATACTTTACATTTGAATTGATAACTGTTAAGACATTTAGGAAACAGAATGTAGAGGTGCCAATCTTCTGCGCTAAGTTTTGCTAAGTCTTTTTTTAATGGCAGTTGTAATGTAAAATGTGGTGAAAAGGTAATGTGGTGTTGATTTTAATGCTTCATAGCACCTTCAACTGACCATGAACTCCATTATATGAGCTACCATTACAATCATATTGTAACCCTTTTAAATTGTTCTGAAAGCAACAGGCCATGTTTTTAAAGAGTGACATTTTCATTGTGGAATAACTGACTCTCCAACACACTCCCGCCTGTACTCTAATTTGGCATCAACTAACAGTAATAAGTAAATGAACAGAAGAGTGTGGCTAATATTTTATTAGCCTTGTTAAACTGTTTTTCTAATCCCAGCAAAAAGGGCTTTGTGTTTGCTTCCCCTCACCTTGTCTCCAGTCACACGGAAAGGCCCGGTCAACTGAGTGTTCAAGTGACCAAGAGTAGGAACTGCCTCTCCCCTCTGTGCACTGCTAATGACAAGAAAATAAACACAGGAAACGGCCAGCCCCAGCTCCCTGCAATTAGGTCACCGTCACACATGCACACACACAAACACACATTGTGCTGCTGACTACATCATCTTGTGCATATGTACAGTAAGAGCTATTAGAGCAGCTATTACAGGACAGGGATCCTGGAGAGAGAGAGTGGGAGACAGACAGAAAGACTTAGTAGTGCTGGTGTGGTCCAAGGTATGGGCTGCAGAAAGAGCAATAAGTGCAGTGCTGGCAGGAAGAGGACTGAAAAGGTGGAGTTAATTGAAAATAATAAACTGTGTGGGTTGTCCCTGTACCAGCTAAATTAGCTACTGATATCATGAATCTTATTGCGGTTTAATAAAATCACTGAGATCCATCCGCCTCCAGACAAACAAACCATGTGTAACTACAGCTCCGAGCATAAATCTGGTGGGGTACAATGAGTCTTTATTTGAAGGCCCGAAACCACCAAAATACTCCCAAAAAATTATTCCGTATAACTAAATATTCACCACTGAATAAGCTACCATCAAAGTTTAAATGAAAAACATTTATCAAGAGTTTAAAACTCATCTCCTACCTCGAGACTCTGCGATTTGATCAGATTTCATCTAAAATGCCTCGTCAACTCGAGCAAATGACCCCAAAACTGTCTTCACATTTCAGATCAAATGTTTCTCAGTCCTGCTTGGTGCATGGAAGTATGTGACACCACATTTATCCAACTGAGGCCTCAAACTGGTGAGAAAGGCACAAAACAGACAGAAATCTCCCATGTGAAAAACAGTAAAAAGTATGTGTTCATGAAGGACCCCATCGCTCACGAGGAAACACGTTTTCAAGCCCTTTAAAAGTGAAGAAATGTTTCCTGTGCTGCCAAATTCATATTTTGGGTTAAAGTGCTTCTTTATCCAATTCCTTTTATGTATACAGCGCAACAACTAGCATAAATGTGGATTTTTTTCAACAATATTGCCTCTATACTATATTTCTCTCTGATTAAGCAGCAGACAATGTGTTCTGTTTTCAAAATGTAAACAGTATGGGGGTGGAAAAACTGAAACACAAATGGTAATTTGGACCTAATCCAGTTCAAGCCTTGTAAAATACCCCTGTATGATTCCTGTTAAGACATGCAATATATCTGATTGGTTTAGTGGCTTTATATGAGCTTGACATACATCATCATTTTGAAGATCAATAATAATCCAAATTTTAAACTTCTTTACAATAACACATCTCATCAGAGTCACGTATCAATGACACACTTTGATGAAATGGCTCCTAATCAAACCTTTCATTGATTAGCAGAACACTTGTTGACAGCACTTTCAATTTTGATTTGAGTTATCATTTTATGTCATTTTTCAAGAAAAACACGACATATTTTCTGGTTACAGCTCCTCCAATGTGAGGATTTGTTATTTTTCATATTGATATTAAAATCATTTTCTATCATTTACTAAGAGACTAATCAGTTAATCAAAGGTGGTGGTAGTGGTTTGATCAGAATCAACTGACAGTGGTGGCAACATAAACATGTAAGCCCACAGCTGTCATCTTTTTCCAACTGAGCCTGCCCACTCAGAGTAAGAGATGTGTTTTGAGGGCCTGATAATAATCAGGACTGTCATTCTCCGCACACCCATATTAGGATCAGTACGCCCAGTGCTGCAATGTAGGCCAACGCAAACAGTCCCAAAACAGAGTGGATGTACAATGCAGTTGTGTTATTGGCTGTTACCTCCACTGTACTGCTGTGAAACTCGAGGCTAAAGAGAGCGTGAGATAGAGAGAGAAAGTGCTGCAACAGCTGGCACCAGGTGCTGCTCCTACTAGGCCCTTCATCTCTAAACCCCATGTTTAGATTTGGCACTGTCTCTCCGACCATGACTGAGCCTATTTCCCACCAACTGACTCACCCACACACACGCAGACACACACACACAAATAGACACAAACACACACAGCAGGCAAGCCAAACCAGAACAGTGGGGCCAAAGCAGCAGTCTGATAAGCTGTGATAGCGATTAGTCATGTCTAAGGCCAAATGGCCATGTCAGAAATTCAGAGGAGAAAAAAAGGGACGTAGAGGAGGGAGAGAAAAGGATAGGTCTGGATAAAGGAAAAAGACAGGAGGGATTGATCAGAGAGACAGAACTGTTGCCTGAGAGAGATAATGAGCAAGCCACAGAGGATGAAATAAAAGAGAGAAAGAGAGAGAGAGGGTGGCCTACAGGGAGCTGGGAGAAGATGGAGAATGAGTGATAGAGTTTGGATGGAGGAGAAATAAAGTCAGCTTGATCTGTGTGTGTGTGTGTGTGTGTGTGTGTGTGTGTGTGTGTGTGTGTGAGAGAGAGAGAGAGAGAGAGAGAGAGAGAGAGGCTGCCAGTTTAATTGATGCTGTGACAGCCTGACCATTTATTTTAATGGTGTTGTTTTGCAGTGCTCCATCACGGCCCGACACTCACCTCTTATGTTGGACAAGTTGCTACATTTTTTTTGGCAGAGGAGAGAGGGTGAAAGTCAGAGTAACCAAGTGATGTGTGTGTGTTTGTATACGCTATCTGCGTGTTTCGCCGTCTTTGTTCATTCCGGGAAGACAGGAATAAATGGCTTTGTGGATGTGTGGGTGTGTGGGTGTGAAGCAGGAGAAGTGAGTGTGGGTCTGACTTTTCGCACACAGGCATAGTTTTCATGTGTGGCTCAACATGTGTTAGATGTGTGTGTGCGTGTTTATGTGTGCATGTGTGGGTGGGTGTGTGTGTGTCTTTTGCACTACATCCTGCAGGATGGATTGTTTCCTCATCCTTTTCCTGCTCCGTCTTATTTTAACCCCCCCGCCAGACTTGACACAGGAACATATCCACACAACTGCTCATACACGCACGTACGTGCACACACACACACACACACACACACACACACACACACACAGATGCACACAGGCACACAAAAACACACGAACAATTCACCTTGATACAGCCACACAGACCTTCTCTACCACACACTGACAAACCACAACCTTTCTTTAGACACACACACCTCTGTCAGCAGCTGGCATATGACCAGTCACTGTGTGTGTGTGTGTGTGTGTGTGTGTGTGCGTGTGTGTGTGTGTGTGTTTGAGAGGGTGTGCAAGATGAGTCAGAGGACCACACAGGGACAACAGGGCGGTACTGGTAGCAGGGGGTTGCTGTAACCGTATTATTCTAACCAACCCATTGTGGTCTTTCCTCAATGACAGATTTGCTTTTTTGCACACACACACACACACACACACACACACACACACACACACACACACACACACACACACACACAGTTGCACATACATAAACACACAACAGTGGAAAAAGCCAGGCCAGCTATCCAGGGACCAACCTCCGAGTGCCTCTGCCTGTTTTATTAATGGAGTGCCCAGGCTCTGTCGGCTCCATAATAGCTACTGTGCCCACAGATGTGTCTGTAGGAACAGATACACGTGCACACATACACACACACATTCACAGAGATACACACAGATACAGAGGGAGACACAAAATACACAAGTACAAGTGTACAATACAAGGATTGATGCTGCCTTGGACAGAGAGGCACATACTTGTACACATATTTATATGGACACACACACGCGCACACACACACACACGCACACACACAATCTTAGTGAGCAAGAGTCAGGGGCTGGATTGTGAGAAGGGAAGCCGAGGAATTTTCCAACCTAAAAAATGAGCCCTGTTCCCCAGTTTGTCAGCTTCGTCCAACGCCTGGGCCTGACCTTAGCCACCACACACACACACACACACACACACACACACACACACACACACACACACACACACACACACACACACACACAGCAGAGCTCTCTTCAGCTGAGAAATATAGATAGTCTCACTTTTTATTGGTTTTGTTCACTATGTTGTGATATTTAATCTGACATTATGACGCTCACAACAGTAAAATATATTGCTGCTGTAAAAGTATTTATTTAAAGCCATTTGCTGCACACACTGCACACATTCTCTGCGCACACATATACACAAGTGCAATCTGTGGCCTTGATTCATATGAAAGGTTGTTTACTTTAACACCTAGTTCTGAATTTACTGGAAAAGGGGAGATTGTGTTTGACTTCTGCTAATCTAAGTTTGAAGATGCTGCTCTTCTGCAACATCTCAGTTACTCCGTATGTCAGACTGCAGCTGGAATTTACAGTTTACAAAATGCAGGAATGATTTAGTGAAATGTCATCACTGTACAAAACTAATGCCGTGCAGGAAGAAAGTCTACCTAAAATTCCAAATTATTTCCCCAAAAAATACAAATAGTGCTTTGATATCCTCAGTGATTGTCATAATGCTCCAGAATTAGTTCATGGGAAACTGTGTAAATCTACTGGACATGAAAGTGATTTTTGCTTTCCACAATAAGTTTAGAAAATAAGTTTTAAAATCCTTACGTCAAATCCAAACAAACTGCTGTAAGTATCACAAGTGAAAAAGAAGTTTCTCCATTGTGCAGGCAGTTATGAGTGACATTATTGGTCAGACTCAGTCACGGGCCTGTTAAAGAGAAAGTGTATAAGCTTAGTTGAAATTTTTTTTTTTTTTCACAAATTTGGAGATGTTTATGAAAATTGCTTCTCTGTCCCCTCAACACCCTGGTCCCCCCACCATTTGTTTGTACCGCCTATGCTTGCAGCCAGCTCTGGCAACAGATAATTCGCTCCTATTAAAAAAACTACAGCTCTTCAAGTCAATCAAATGTGAACCATACCCAGGCCTGATAATACACTTAATCAGCAGCCACCTTGCCAGTCATCCTCCATTAGCTGCACTCTCAGAAGACTTTGTTATGCAATGAGCTGCGATCGATCTGCCTCCAAACATGGGAACAAATGATCAAATGCACCCAAAAAGATCAAAGCTCAGGAGAGAAGAAAAACAGGGAGAAGAGGAGGAGGGGGCTGGAGGCTCATTAAGAGTTAGCCTTCATTAAGAGCAAATTAGAAACTTTCACTCGGCAGACTAAAAGTGGAGGGTGAGAGGGAAGGATGGGGAAAACATAATGTGTGTGTGTTAAAACGTGTGTGTGTGTGCATTCGTGTGGGGGGAGATTCATAGAAGCTCAAAATGACTTTTTAATCACATCATTAAAAGGACTTTGAATTATGAATTTGTCACAATGGATGTCTTTAGGCGTGGGAGCAAAATGAGAGAGGGATTTTTTTTTCTTTTCTTTTTTTTTGGAGCATGACGGCAAGGAGGCAACCACTACATGTGTGTGTGTGAGGGTGGGTGGGTGGTTTGTGTGGAGGTGTGGCTCAGCACTTTAAAGCCATTCAAGGATGGCACATAGACCTTGATGGACATAAACAGCAGAAAAAAAAGCAGACGATCAAAATGTATTTTTCACTTAACCGCTGACCTGAAGAGCGGTTGCTCGGTGTCCGGTACTGTTCATCCAAACTGATTCACACTTGACATGACTGTGTAGGGTTTTCAAAATGTTAACATTAAAACTCAAATTGGCTGAAGCCTCATTGCGCTGAGACAAAAAACCTTTTTGTCTGCACGACTCTGGGTATAACATGGTAGGGCTGTGCCTTTTTTTAATCGATTAATGTCATGATTCTTTTTTCAATTAGTCGATTAATCTGACTGATGTTTTTTATATTATTAATATAACATTTCATTTACTCAAAGTAAATTTGAAAAATGTCTCATTAATATTTCAATATTTTACTAATCACCTACTAATCACATCTGATGTCTATCTCACTGCTGTGTTATGCTGTTAATAATAGATCCTATTTGTCAGATGCCAGATGTGAAAAATGCTGCACCTCATATTCAAAAGAATTGCTGTGCTGCATATTAATTTAATCACTGTTTTTACTTGGATAACTGCTTGACTTAAAACTTCAAAAGATGACAGGGATTTATTTCTTCACAGGAGTAATATGCAGTCAAGATAATCACTGGAAAATGCATTTTCTCACTCATACAGGGCTGTTAAAGTAAACAGAAAATACGAAACAGCTGAACAGCATTCAGTGACGCATGTTTTAAAGTTATGTTACCATAACAGCATCACTGCAGGAGATTCTTTAGACATGGGAGCAACGAAGGAACATTTTATGTGACTGCTAAAAGCACATACATGTTCCGCGTGTTGATAACCTTGATATATGATGCTTTAGTGGGGGCAAAAAGTACAAACAGGACAGTGTTGTCTTGCTATTGCTTCTGTCTTGACAGACCGCACTGGTATGCTTTGATTTCAAGTGTTCATGCACAGCAATTGTACTTCTGTGGTAAGCCATTTCCGATTTGCACAGCTTACTGAGCACTATATTGTTGGATCTCTGTCTAAAATGATCACAGTTTCAATGATCATGGGTGAGGTTTTTTTTTTTAGCTGCAGCCTATTCTGTTTGGAGTGTGCATGTTCTCCCAGTGTTCACCTGGAGTATCCTCCATTAAACCCCCCCCCCCCCCCCCTTCTTCTTCTTCTTCTTCTTCTTCTTCTTCTTCAGGGGAATCCATCATCCAATGTTTTGTGTGACACTGTCCTTTCTTGAGTCCTCAGCAATACATCCATCAATTGTGAATTAAATTGAATGAATGGTTTCTGAGATATGCAAATGACATACATACATACATACATACTGTAGCAAAATAGATAAGGGGTGTATGCCTGTTTGGTCTATTTAGGTCTGTGTTGCTGTGCATTCTTAATTACTTGGTCATCACTATCCAGTCATTATGCCGGTGCATAAAGGTAGCTATTCTTCAAGCACTCTCTCTCTCCTGAAACGTGTTTCCCATTCACCTGACCTCTGTGACTGTCACAGATATGACACCTGTCTTCCTTTCTCTCTTGTTTCTCCTATTGTTGCTTTGTTGTTTATGGTCTATGGTGCTTTTTGTCCTGAAAGTCCTCTCCCTCCAATGTTAACATCTCACGGATCGCTGTTGGTATGTCCATCCATTTCCTTGCGCCGTAACTTAGTCATGTGCCTTTGGTAGTAAGTAGGAATTGCTACTATTAAGTAGGAGTGCTGATACTAAGACAAAAAATACCTATAGTCTCCCTCCTTGCTGGGGCAAAAGAATGCCACCTGATTGGTATGTAAAATCAGCCATATACATGGCACTAGTTCTGTTTTCATACCTATTATCCTTAGTTTTAATATGATGTTCATTATGCATCACTGGCACTGTAAGCCTGGGTTGGTGTCTGCTAGCCTTTACTGGGGAGTTGCAACTACTGCTACTACTGAACTGGCTCATGCCACAAGAACACTGCTGTTTTGTCTACAGCAGGCTTTGCTCACACCTGGTTCACCTGTAGCTGCCTCACTTGTAACTGCTTCACCTGTAACTGCTTTGCTTAATGCTACAGTTGGCATTCTACTCTGCCTGCAGCTTGCTCCCTTTCCGTAGCTGGTGCCGTTTTTGGATTGTTGTTGAACTGTTTATAATTTGTTGTGTGTGACATGAAAGCTATCTGTAACATTAGCTCAACACATCTTAATGTGTGCATGAGTGCAGTGAATGGGGGTTAATTTAATTCATTTGGTTCATTTATACTTAAAATGAACTCAAGTGGAGGAGTTTAAGTATGTCAGGATCCTGTTCACGAGTGAGGGAAGGATGGAGCGTGAGATTGACAGGCGGATCGGTGCAGTGGCAACAGTAATGTGGTCACTGTACCGGTCTGTCGTGGTGAAGAAGGAGCTGAGCCAAAAGGCGATTTACCGGTCAATCTACGTTCCTACTCTCACCTATGGTCATGAACTTTGGGTCATGACCGAAATAATGAGGTCCTGGATACAAGCGGCTGAAATGAGTTTCCTCCGCAGGGTGGCAGGGCGCTCCCTTAGAGATAGGGTGAGGAGCTCTTTCACCCGGAAGGAGCTCAGAGTAGAGTCGCTAATCCTCCACATCGAGAGGAGTCAGCTGAGGTGGCTTGGGCATCTCTATCGGATGCCCCCTGGACGCCTCCCTAGGGAGGTGTTCCAGGCATGTCCCACCGGGAGGAGGCCCCGAGGAAGACCCCCAGGACACACTGGAGTGACTATGTCGCTAGGCTGGCCTGGGAACGCCTCGGGATCCCCCCGGAAGAGCTAGAGGAAGTGTCCGGGGAGAGGGAAGTTTGGGTGTCCCTGCTCAGACTGCTCCCCCCACGACCCGGCCCTGGATGAAGCGGGAGATAATGGATGGATGGATGGATGGTTCATTTATGCATTCATATGCAATATGTCTCTATCTGGGCCTAATTAGCTGGAAAACACAATGGGACCACAGAGTGAAGCCTTGCCCTTGTCCAAGTTCAACAATTGGCGTGTTCAGAATTTTGTTGACTATTCAAGGCATCAGTCATCTGCAAAATCAGCTATGATTAGCTGGATCCTAACAAGGAACAAGAGAAGGAGGCCCTTCTGGTTAACTCTCTTCTCTTGTTGCGAGGCTTGGCAGATCCTGATTGGTTAGCAAGGTCGCATTTGAAACCTGAGATTCCACAGAGTAACTGGAGTACCCCTCTGTATACATTTCTGGAAGTTGTGACAGCGGAAAACACAGAAGACAAGTGAAGATGAGCACTTTTTCTGCTAATTTGAAAGAAGATAACATCTTTCTGTGGTTTATTATCATCTTTTGGACTAAATATTTTGCTGCAGTGGATTGTCTGGACCTTTTTTGATGTTACCAGGCTGTTTTTGATGAAGTGTTATCAATCTGTGGATCGCTGAGAGATGTAACCGGTAAGTTGGTATATTGCGTCAGTTTTAAAAATGCTTGTTTATCTGATGTTGGCATTTATTGTGCCTCCTATTTATATTTGTATCTTGAAATGTTTACATCAATTGATTCACCAGAATCTAAGCTTTCTAACGGTGTATAGCATGAGTCAAAATGTGGGAATAACAACAAGAAATTATTTTATGCCCCGTAGGCGGGCTGTTGGAACGGTAAGAGGTTTAGACTTTAAAGTTAGTTAAAGCATGTCTGGGTTATCGGTACTAGTCAGAAGTAAATAACATATCTTGGGTGACATTCCAAGGGTGGTGTAGTTGGATTTTCCAAATTGATTAATGCCTTGGAACCCAACCGTTCCTTACTACAATACGTACAGCACATACATAGAGACAGTCATGGCTTCATAGTTAGAAAACTAGGCATGGTAGGCCTTGTCACGCCTAGTATTTTTTGCATGCCAGAGTGGTGCTAATGTCATTATAGTAAGAGCAATATGCATCATAAACCTGTATTAACCTGTAAGCTGCATAGCTGTGTAGCTCACTGCCTACAATACTAACGTAACCCAGCATTTATTTCAAGGCCAGGGAGAATTTCATGTGCTGAATGCATTTTGTGTGGTACCAATCAGCTCAGTAAATTCCCCAAAACACCATCAGACTTTAGTGCACGTGACTATTGTGTGTTTTTCTTTTCCTGCTGACAGTTTCTCTTTGTCACTCCGACTTTGTTTTCTCTGTGTTGAAATTTGTTTGAGATGTGTAATCCATCCAGGTGAACACCAAGTTTTCATTCATTGTAGTCAAAGTTACATTATCGTTATGAGATTACGCAGTGCAGACTTTTCAAATCATTCTGCTGCTCTTAAACTGTATTACTACATGATAGCATTGTTACATAACACAAACTTAATGTTTTATAATCAATTTAACAGATTTTAATATCTTGAAAAAACATGTCTGCACACCTGAATATGTGACAGTTGCGATGGATGGGGCAACATGAGAACAATGAGAGGAGCTACTGCACACTGTTTCAGACAGACCAAGACGTTTCAATCTCATATTTCAGCAATGAATGAGCTTGCGTTCCTCTCGCTGTTAACATATTTTAACAGCCTTTAGAAATTGAGGGGCTGTCTGAAAGGGTAAGGAAAATACATTAAAAAGTCCTTAACAGCACATCTTGGATTTGAAAATGGTCAGCAAAGTTCTTAAGTACTGGATACATTTCCAGTTAAAGAGCTAAAACCTTCAGAAATGTATGGCTACTCATGCAATAAACATTAGGTCATGATTTACTGGCAAAGCTAGCAGCATTGCTTGAGGTAATATCAGACGTCAGTCCATCACTTTGGTCTGGACTGAAATATCTGCAACTTTTGGATAAAATTTGCTGGAGGGATTATAAGAACTTTTGTAACCCTTGAGTTTTCATCGAACAGGTCGAATTTTGATGTGTTCAATATTTTAGTTTATGATAGAAAACTAATGACTTTGTGATAAAATGCTTGGCAAATTTCTATTCATTTGTGCTGACTAAAAATCAACTGTCCCCTTGACAACAATTTGGGCTTGCACATCTGGTGAAGGTGACAAAATATGAAACTGACCCTAATTAATGAATGTGCACAAAAGGATTCACAATTGCATTGTGACTTATATATAAAAATACTCTCTCCACAAAAGCATTTTTCAATGCACACAAAAGTAGTTATCGTTCTATATAAATGTAAAAAATCCAGTTATTATAAACTACAAATGTGCCATTCAAGATTGGAATGCCTGACAGACCTAAGCAACAGTAACTAAGAGGGGGTGTGTCAATTTGCAATTGGCTGCCACTATGGGCAGTAATATAAACTGAGGGTCTGATATCTGGCAAGAAACAGGGGCCACATTTGGCTTGAGTAAGGGTGATGGAGAGACAGAGAAAGTGAGAAAGAGATGTATAAGAGATAACAAGCAATTGAAGATCAGAATAAGAGGACGGGGAAGTTAGATAAACACTGTTTCTTGCATGTTATTTTACTATGCCCCTGTCTCTCTTGTTGCTCTCTGTGCAGAGGACAACTTACTCAGTGGAAATCAAATGTTGATAAAGAGAAAATTGCATTGGATAGGGGAGAGGAAAACAGGAAAGATACACCCAGAGAAGACCCACAGGAGCAGTCAAGAGGGAGGGGAAAAAGAGAGAGAGACAGAGAGAGAGTGGGAGGATGAGAGAGAGAAAGCGAGAAATGGACAGGAGAGAGATAGCAGGGTCAAAAGGAAAAAGGAGGAGATCAGAAAATATGGTTAGATCTCAGAAAACAGATAGAGACCAGAGAGACCAGAAAAATCAAAGTAAAACACCAACGCACACACATTTGCATGCACACTTTCTTTCTCACACACACATACACTCTAACTGCATTTGTTACATGCACACAAACACCAACACAACCTCTCTTGATGTGTTGACACTATTAGGAGCTGACACAAAGAGGAAACAGGTTTGGGGGGGGGGAAACACAAACAAATTTAGAGGGAAGAAATTGGCCCTCTTGTTGCACTGCACTACTCCTCCGCAAACACCTCAATTCTCTCATTACACTCCATTATAGTGCCCGTCCACAGACAAAAGAGTTCCTCCAGCACTGGTAATAGGAAATCAAGTCAGCACTCTATTGTGCATTGTCCGCCATCAGTCCCATTGGTCGTGGAGGGCTGCCGAAGCTGGTTGGGCTCAAACCAAGCAGACACACACACACACACACACACACACACACACACACACACACACACACACACACACACACACAGCAGAGACAGGAATTGATTGGAAAAGTTGAGGTTTTGTTGTTTCTTCTTGAAGAATTTGTCTCCCCACAGGTAAATACAGGTGCAGTCAAAGGAGCAACCAATCATGTTTCAAATTACAAGTCAGAATTACACAAGAGAGATAATCTAGAATGTAGTACTATGTAAGAGTTTGACTTCTGCTTTTGAAATGGTGGGTGTCCCTGGAGTGTCACCTTGGTGTCAGTGATGTTGAATTCCTGCTGGCATTTTGCGATTCAAGTGATTTTGTACCAGCTGTACCTTTCTCTCTTTTGGCCTATAATATGCGAAAGGCTTTTGGATACTGGAACTCTTACCCTTTTCTGGTGGAGCATAAAGGATCTATTCATTTCATCTACAGCATATTAACTTTGCAAGTGTAAAAGGAAAGTGAGGTGTTGAACCGTGGGATAAGTGTGATTCCTGAGAGGCTGCAGGACTTAATGCTGGCTTCACAGCACTGCATTGTGCATTAAGTCACGTAAGGAAGAGAGCCTCAAAGTCTGCAGGTGAACTTCCCAAATTCACTGTATTCACATGGCTGCTGTTGTGATTTACAACACTTATAACAGGGATCGTAAACCTCACAGAGAAGCAAGTGAAACAGATGGTAATGAGCAACAAGAGATTTTGGAAAACTTTTACATAATTCCTCGACTTTTATGTGAGTTTCCATATATGCTAATCATACTAAATACCATTTGCACTTAAAGCATTGTTAACTGATTGAATTGATAGCTGCTAACACAACATTGCCCACGTGTTAGCAAATAGTTGTGAACACAGTCTTCATGGAGAAACATTCTCATTCATTTAGAGTTCTGTTTTCATCCACCTGATGAGTGTAAGCCCAATATTCACCGTCCTTTTAGCTCTGGTGTGGTCTCCACCAACTCCTGAGGGAAACATTTGGCTATTTAGCTCCACTATGTTCACCAACACGTCTTTGTTTCTGTCTGTTGTTTGGTGCAGGGTAGGTTGGTTGTTTTATTAGATCTGTTTATCACAGAAAACAGTTGCCTGCTGTGGCTGAAAACAGGCTGATGAGAGCAAAGTGAATGTTAGGGGTGAAGTTGCAGGTTGTAAAATGAAAACAATAAGCTGAAAGATAATAAAACTCTGCTCAGAGTTGAGGGGAATGGCAAAGGTTATCACTCGTGATCCCTTTCCCATTACCCTGTTTGAAATCACCTTCTCTAAGTTAGCTTGTATGCTAACACATTTAGTCAGAATACCAGGGATTCGAGTTCTTAACTGACTGAAATGACTGATTTTGACAGAGTGTAATATAGTCCTTGGTTGCTGTAAACCCGAGGTATGCATTTAAGGTCAACTCACCCGCTGTACGTTTGCATCAACATTGAAAACATCTGTTGTTCTTGCAATAATCAGAATCTTGACTAAATGTTAACTAAATGACTAATCGGGTAATAATTTTCATGTGAAAATGCCACTTTTACTTTTTCATTCCTTCCTTGTCTATGTTTAGAACAATCCACAGACTGACCAAAGCTGGCCTGCCTTACTGCATGATTTACTCTTTGTAAAAGTTTTGTATCATTTGCAAGCAGCTTGTGTGCTCCTTAACACTGCAAAAGGTCAGGACGTGTGGAAATACTTGAGAAGTGTGAAGGAAGCAGAGTGTAATAGCTGGGAGGCGAATGTCTGTGTTGTGTGTCAGACTGGTTTGGACAAAACAGCGCAAGGTATCTGGCTTGCTGTTGACACTGCCTGACCATATTTTCAAACCCCAAAACCAGGACCCTTCAGGGTACAGCACGTTTATGCACGCACATATAAGCGCTTATGCATACACCACAGGGTTTTCTATTACAATCACTTCAGCACTTACCACATCTACCGAGCACACATTTCAACACCATGGCTGCCATGAATGCAACTTTTTCATCGCCGGGTACTTTATTAAGGAAGGAATAAGCTTACTGGAGCAGAAAAGACGGACTGTCTCTTTGGCACGACAGCCAACGTACAAGCTGCAGACTCATAGCCTATGACTGTTGTCTCTGACTCATAGGGTAGCAAGAGCTTTGACAACTACACGTTGGTTAAATGACACACATACAGACAAATCAGTGTTGAAATCATGCATGTGGTGCTTTTTTACGCTTTTCTATTGCATTAAATAATAATAAGTGGGACAGAATGATGATATGTTTTTAAATGCTGAAAACAAGTACAGTATAATAATCATTTTAATTGTGGTGAAAACAATTTGACAGTTTGGTAGCGAATGTTGAAAACCAAGACATAGTGTTTTACAGATATTTGTCAGGACTCAGGACACCCAGCTTGAAACTGGGACAGTCCTGGACGAACATCTGGTCACTGTATGTTAAAATTCCCTCCATGGACATGGACATTGCTCCATTCAGTTCAGTTGTGGTCCTCCCATTCTCTTAATCTCTCCACCATAATTCAGAATATACACAGATTTAAAAATTAAATGAAAAAGGGGAGATTTTAATCCAACATGTTTAACTGTGCACTTCACCACCACCACAAAATGGTGTTAATCCCTCCAAGAGAGTTTCACAGGCTTGTTAAATCTTTGGCAAGGAACAATGAAGCTGGTGGCTTGTTTACACCCAACACCTTACAAACACACTTTATGTTGTTTTTTCCTCTTCATTTGTTGCCAGTCTTTATATTATTGTCCTTTCAAAATATCTCTGTTTCTTCTGCTATGCTATGATGTCAAACAAACTCAGCATGTGGGCTGAATGTTTGGAGGATGGCACACTGCAGTTGTGTTCACTTTTAATGGTCTTAACAAAAGCTTAAAACTCAGCTGGAAATGTCATTTTTCCCCTCTCTGCCTGTCTTTTCAGCCTGATCCTCTTCATAGCATGCATTCACACTAACAGGCAAATAGAGCTCAGGGTATAATACACATGCAATTTGTAACATAAACATGAAACTCACATAGTCGAACACACACGCAGCCACATTCACACAAGGCTGCAAAGACACAAATTCAGACGCACAAACATGAATGGCTCATGACTGAAAGGGGGGCACATTTCAGCCACTCTGTCACCATCTTGTCAGGTGTTTATATGAGCAGACCCTGATAATGTAGCTGAGGGGAAAAGCAAAGGGAAGGTTGAGAACAAGAGAAACTCACCATTTGCCTGTGAAAGAGAATGTTTTACTGAAGAATGTGCCTGGTGAGAGAGTGGTTATGAAAACAGTGCTAAAAGCTGCAATTTGGCCTGCACCTCTCTATAGTCGTCTATTGTATCACTCTACAAAGTTGCATTTTCAGCCCTGTGACATTATGTACTGTTCCAGCCTTTTGAGACGTAAACATATACTGTCTGTCAGCTTGTTTAGAAACATAGCAGAAGCCTGCAAGTAAGGTAAAGCAATCTCTAAGTCATCCTCAACTATGGTGCAGTTGGTCAGAAATCACTAGAATTTCGTCACATCTGTTGGAGTGACATTTTTTTTTTTTTATCAGTTGTTAAGGATAAACCGTCAGTAGGGATCAGAGACATTGAGATGGCAGGACTTTATTTTCACTGTGTGGCTGCAAAAATCTGAACTGTTTGTGCTCCTCCAAGATGCTCAGACTGGAGAGGGAGAGAGAGCGTGTGTGTCTCCATTATGTAAATCACTACATTTAAAGGTGAAGACTTGTGTTAATGTTAGAGTCTGGGTTTTTAGGTTAAAATTAGGGTAAGGTCCTAGGAAATGAACGCAAGTCTGTAATGTCCCCACAAGTGATGGAAACGTGCGTGTGTGCACATGTGTGTGTGCGTGTGTGTGTGTTTGTGTGTGTGTGTGTGTGTGTGTGTGTGTGTGGGAGAAGGTATTAGGTCGGTATTAACAGGAAGGAAATGGAGAACCCTGAGATTTGGTTACGAGCAATTTGAGAACATTGAGAGCGGCTGCAAGGGAGAAAGAAAGAAGATAGGAGGGCAAAAACAAAGAGCATGGAGTGGGAGAGCATGATGGTAGGCAGGCTGACTCTGATGCAAGGGGGTATGAATAAAAGCTGGAGAAAAAAGGAGGAAAAAAGAAATGTGACAGAGACAGCTGAAGAAAGAGGAGCAAGAAAAAAATAAAGAGACTGCAGGAGAGCTTTAGCACACAAGTAAGCATGTGAGAAAGGAGAGAACGAACAAAAGAAAGACAAAAATGAATGGAGTAGAAAGTAGTAAGGAATAACAGATTGCAGAGTGTGTGGCCAGGAGCCAGATGAATGAGTCATAACTCAGCTTCATTAGCGAGTATGTGTCTTGACCTATCGACATCCACATCGCACCATGTAATCCCCGCACATCGATTCGCTGACCTCCTCAGCTGCAGGATTGTTACTGCTCCTCATTGTTTTTAGTATCTGAACTCCTATATATTCGTGAAGCTCTCCCGTGCCGCCTCTCAGCCACAGACCCCCTCTTTGCATTAATGTTGAACTTCCACAAATGAGAAGAAAGGTCAGGATTTGTTTATGCATCCGGCAGAGCTGTAGAGCTCATATATTCAGCAGAATAGCCAAATGTCGATTTGAAAACGCCCAAGGTTTAAAGTCAAATTGTACTATGTCAAACTGGAAGATATGTGTTTAACCCCCATCACAAAATATGATTATTACATTTTTTTTTTGATGAGTGGATACTGCAATTGCAAAAAAAAAAAAATTCAGTCACGACAAAGACTAGATGAAAGTGTTCATCATCATCATCATCATTATTACTGCAGAAATAGATATATTGCTAAATGAAAAAGCGATTTTAGTAGGTAGTAAGACGTCTAGTGTGATGGTCTAAAAACTAAACTGTATGTGCAAAAATCAACAAAAAAAGTTCACCTGTTCTTTAATTATCTTACTGTAACGTATAACTGAATTTTAATTAAAGCAGCCTTGATACATTTTTTGGCCTCTTGGAGCTGGTTCACAAGCTGTGAATCCAACACTGACATATTATCACCCGCTAAGGTTTTTATGATGAACATATATAGACACTTCCAGGAGACTTGGAGAATAACAAGTATTTATTTGAAGTCCTGTTTCTGGCCACACTACTAAATGTAAATCCAATACTAATCCAAGTTCTGAGGGAAATGTCTGGCTCTTTAGCTTTCCTGCAGGATAGGTATGGCGCACAGTGGGTTTATCAGGGCTTTTTCACTGAAAACAGTGTTGCTGGAAACAAGGTTCAGCAGTGCTCATGAGAGCACTGAGACGAGACAAAACAGTAAAGTTGCAAAACCCAAACAGTGAGTGCAAAGATGCTACAGACCTTCATCGAGCTGATGGGAACTGCTGAGTTGGGTGATAATCCTCTGTGGGTTTGTCACTACAATCAATGTGTCACTTTGACATTACACATTGATCCATTGTTAATATACAAATATCGACTAGTACAGCTTTAATCTACACATACATTGATCTGACGTCATGCTTGAAATCATTTTTGGTAAATGAATAGTTCAACATGGATATACAGTATATTGCTATTTCAAATGGCCAGATATTCCATTTTAGAAGACACTACCCAATTACATTTGAGGGATCACTGTCAAAGTGTCAGCACTCTATCTGTCGTGAGTAAAAGTAAATAAAGAGCTGGAAATGAACTGTCACCTCGTATTCACAACACAGTCTTGTTGTCTTATGACAAAACAGAGAGTGTTGCAGAAACAATGAAATATTAGGTGCACAATGACTTCCAGTGGAGGATCTTCATGAGGCAGAACAGCCAATAATGTAAACAAAAATTTACTGTTGACAGAAAAGTATTTTTACAGTTATTCTCCACATTCCTATCTTGTAGTTTATGACATAACAAATGTATTATTGAAAATGAGACTTTCCTGAGGTCACGAGCAGCAATTACAGAATGATGACACATTGCATTTCCCTTGTTTCTCTTCAGTCAGTTGCTTTAAAGGCCAAGTGAAATTACATTTAGTCATCCCTTTTTTCTAGACAAAGATAATGTCAGCATGTTTTTTAAATGTTTTATTAATGTGGGCTGTTCAAACGATGTTTAATGTGCTGTAACTGAGCAATTAGCAATATAGCACTATTCCCAGGTGAAATAAGCTAAGGTACAGAACAGCATGTGTGTTCATGTTAGAATGTTAGCTAAGGAGACTTTAGCATGAAGCTAATGTGGGTTGTTGTTCAGAGTATGTGCCTCTTGTCTTGTGTAGCGGGCTGTTGTTTACATAGATGGATATTAGAAAGGTATTTGCTCAAATTTAGGCAAAAATGAAACCAAAGAAATATTTAAAATTTCACAATTTTTCTCAAAAGAGAGTACTGGACAAGTATTCATAGGGGCAGAAACTCTAGCTGACAAAAAATACAATGTCATTACAGTTGGACTGAAAAAAAAAAGTGGAATGAGACCATAAGCACACCATGTAAGACCAGAGCCTTAGGGTTTGAAATGAGTAAAGATGTGGCTCATTGCCTCATACCAAATTTGACACCGCTGCGTTAATTATGAATAGTCTGATTTCAAATGATGACAGTTATTTTCAGGAAACAGGGAAGGAAACGTCCTTTTGAAAAGCTTTTGTTGCCTGTAGAGAAGACGTATCACAGCTGTCTTCACAGACGTCCTTACCCCCAGAGCATTATTTATGCTGTAGTTTGTTACAAGCAAGGAACTCACAGATTCAACCCGGCTGTATTGTACTTGTCTCCAACTGAGTGGGAGAATTGCTCTGCTTCTGAATCAATGACCAATTCAATTTCATGCACCATGCTGACATTTAACCAACAGAGCCAGAAAGGTTAATGGAATTCCATATGTACGCACAGACGGTCTGTACAGTGGCTGATTGTATCACAATGCTACTTAGCAGAAAAGCCAAGCTAAAGGGAGAAAATCCTCCCCCAGCTAAGCCCTATATCAGCACATTCTCACACAAGACCCACTGGATGGGTGTGTATTAGATTAGCTTCTCTGTCTGTCTGTCTGTCTGTCTGTCTGTCTGTCTGTCTGTCTGTCTGTCTGTCTGTCTGTCTGTCTGTCTGTCTGTCTGCCACCTACCTTCTCACCTACTGCTGTGTCTGGTTTTCAAGTCTCTGTCATTTCTCTTCTGAATCTGTCTCTTTCTTGATCTTGCTTCATTTTTCTCTCACTTTTCCCTCATCTTCTGTCTCTTTGTGTTCTGCCTATCCGTCTTCCTCGCTGCTTTTCTGTTTGTCTGTCTCCTTGCATATCTGCCTGTCCTTGGATTCAATCGGTCTGTCTTCCACCTCCCTGCCTCTCCTATCATGTCATGTCTGCGCAGCAGCACAAGAAAACATAACACCCACCCAATCGTGTTCTAATCATTCAACCACCGTCCTCCTCTGTCTTTTTTTTCTCTCCTCTCCAGCTAAAATATGGACTGTCAATAAAGCAACAGACTCATGAGAATATCTTTGATCTCCTGGTTACACCTGATGCAATTTCAGCTCCAGCTCATGAGGATGACTGGAATCAGCATAGCAAGATGGAAGCAGTGTTTGCTGCCAACTTTGTTGAGCCCCAGTAGGCCGAGTGATGAGAACAGGGTAGACACTGGGTCGTGGCTACTGTAATGCAGCCAGACAGCTTATACAAAAACACAATTACTCCAACACAACGCCCTGTTGCTCTGATCCACTGACTGGCTGAAGAATGGAGTGGACACAGCCAACAGAGTGTGAAGAGGGGGATACATACAACCACAAGGGGTTGTATATTACATATTGAGGGATTTAGAGTGGGCATTTAGCAATACTTGAATGCAGTCATGACCTACTAAAGATGGATTATGGGTAATACAGTGTGCTTCATAGGTTACACATCATGCAACACAGGATGGAAAAGGCCAATGAATAAGGCTACATGTAAAAACTGGATAGACAACATGCAACAAAGGATTCATCTGCAACTTGGTTTCACAAGTTACAACCAGAGATTTACTGCTTGGGAAAAAAAAAAAAAACACATATCGGAGCTGAATGAGGGCTGAAAAAAAAAATTCTTTAACTTAATGCTGTTTGTTCTGTGTGATAATACGTCATTCATAAGTGATGGGAAGTAACTAAGTACATTTGTCAAGTACTGAATTTGGGTACAATTTTGATGTACTTTTTTAGTTGATTATGTGTATTTTATGATACTTAGGCTACATTTTAGAGGGAAATGTGTACTTTTTGCTCCAGTACATCTATCTGACGGCTTTAGTTCCAGATTACTTTTCAGATTGAAGTTTTACACTGAAAACCTACAATGGGCTTCAAAAATGACATACTGCTTAGGGTTAAACTATCCAATAGAAACATATATAAAGTATGTTAGACACAATTTCTTCCAGCTTGACCAGCTACAGTATTAAAATGCTGCTTACATGTAACAAATGAATGATAATAAGCAGATGATACAGTAAATGATATGGTAGCATAGCATAGCAATGCTAGCGGTCGTTCTGCTGCTTAATGAGTACTTTTATTTTGTTGCCACATAGCATAAAGAGAAAGAACGTCCGTATGTGGAGGAACATGGGATGGATGGGTCAAACAAGCACAGTCTTACTTAAATATTTAAACTTTGAACATAACCTACTTATGTGGAGATCTGCAGTCTCCCCTCCCTTTTCCCTCTGTGCTCCGGTGTTTCCCCTTTCTGGTGTCTCCTGTCTGTCTCTCCCTCTGTCTGTCTGTCTGTGTTGCTGCAGGGCGTGGCAGGTTGGAACCGGCCTCCTGAGCACACCTGTGTTCAATCATCAATCAGGACTCACTCGCTCAGTATATAAGCACCCGGGTTACAACCAGTATTTGTCGTATTGTCTGTCTCGACCTGACCTGAAGCTCGTGCTCAATACTCTGTCAGTATTTTTGTCTTGCCTGCCTTTTTGTTTTCCTAATTGGTTTGTTTTTCCCTGTTGTGCTCAGGTGCCCAGCCCACACCTGTTCTGCCCATGCCCTGCAGGTCTGCTCTCACAGAAGAACTTGGTTCAGCCAGCCTGCTTTCATTGAGGACTTGGACCCATCTGTCTACTTTCACAAGGAGACTGCATCTGTCAACCCTCCAGCTCAGCACAAGACACTCTGCCTCACCTGAACTCAGTCACTGCTTATTATTCATTAAAGTGTTTAGACAGTTTTCCCGCCTTCTGCCTCATTTGTCTGAGTCTGGTACTTTGGGTCCTCTAAACTCAGTTAAAACTTAGCTTAAGTTAAGTCAGGTACATCAACTGTGACGTACTTGATCATTTCCTAAACCTAAACAAGAAGTTTTGTTGTTTAAATGTAAGTGGCAAGTGTAGTTGCTAACAGTAGCTTTAGCAAGGCTAACATGGGTTACAAGGTCAGTGTGGGACTTTTCAGCTCAACATACAACATGCCATAGTATCATAATAATCCTTGTACAAGAAAGTATGCAAGTTATACCTATTCATCCTCCCACGTGTTTGAACCCAATAATCTGAAATTGCTGTTACATGTTGGTTGTTGTCAATGTTAAGAGAGCCTTAAATCTACTATGAAGACTGTAGATATTTCTGCTGAACCATAGAATTACACAGAATTTAATCGCATAATTACTAAAAAAAGTTTCAGATTCCTTCTCTGTGGAGCCTACGCTCACTGACTATGTCATGCCCACACATATGACCTTTCTGTTTCTCTCCTGCGCTCATGCTCTTTCCCTTGCTCTCTCTGTCTTTCTCTTTCTTTAAAGATTTGGTAGAATTGTGTTAAAATGCCATTATCATTAAATTAAGTTTTCATCCCCTTTTGAGACTTTTTGGTAAGAGTGTTGGAGACCCAGTCCAGCGGACCTAGGTTGACCCTGTCAAGTTGACTGCTAACATATATATACATAAATCCACTTCACTAAATCTTTTGAAAAGGCTGCTGATCAATGTGGGCACTCTGCTTCACAAGTTTATTACATAGCTTCATAAGGGCAGTGGCCTTTGAGTGTCTGATTAGCATAACAAATGTCTGTGAAGAATCATCTTGACAGTGGCACGTAGAGGACATATGGAACAACTGTTCTCCACCAGATATTTTATAGAACATAACTACACATAACTACTGCTGGCATGCTGTGAAAGCGTGTAAAACACTGCAAACACTTCCATCAGAAGTTACAGCCATGCCCTCTGTGTCAAACAGGATGACTGTACAATCACGAGTGTTTTTTTTTTCATTCCAGCAAATCCAACAGTTGTCCATCCAGCGGATTGCATCGTGTGATTTTCAGGAGAGCCATTCTCCAAGTCAAACTTCATATCTAATCAATAATTTAATCTTAAAAACTGAATATTTTGCAGCCAGTGTTTTAATCAAGTAGCTCATTAAAAAGTAATAATATTAAGATGGTTCAGATTTCATAGACTCAGTGTGCCCGATACATATCTAATGACCATGTAAGTATTGAATCAGACTCAGTATCAGCATAAAACCAATACTAAAGGTCTCAGATCAGGGCCAACAAAAACTTGATGGGGACATCTTTAGCGCTAATTAGCAAACATTAGAATGTTAATACACTACAATGAGATGGTGAATACCTGCTGAACATCATCATTATATATGCTGGCATTGCCATTGAGTGCATTAGCATCACGAAGACCAAGATCATTTAGCTAAAAGCCCTGCTGTGCCCAAATACAGCCTTGCAGAGTCGCCGTCATGGCTGGAGACTGCTGTAGTGCTGTTTTTACATCCAGCTTCCAAATGTGGACATTTGTTTTATCCCTGCTTTTTTATAGTTTCTGCACATTCTGCAGCTTTAAAAAACGGTGTGGGCGTAAATGTCGGATATTAGATTTGTTGAAGGTGACCATAGGAAGGTAGGCACACATCCAACTTGTAGATTAAAGCAGATAGGCGTGGTATGTTGGATGGGAAGTCATTAGTAGATCAGTCAGGTGATGAGGGGTTTTATTACCTGCACATATCTCAAACACACATTGTCACTATACTGTATTATGCCACTAAATTTATTCTTCTCCTTTCTACTAATCATACCACCACTGCTTTGTTCATGCCTTCCTTATGCAACAGAAACGATAATACTGTACCTGTTTTGTCTAAATATATCACATGGTCACTGTGATGAGATAAGAGCTACTACAGCAGGTCTTCTGTCCAACAACAGCCTGTGGTTTTCTTCTGTGTTAAATGCCACTATGAATCATACTTTCTACACTTTTGTCCACTTTGAACAAAATGAGAAACTTAAAAAAAATCAGCTGTTACTGATGTATTCCCATAAATTGAATCAGCAGTTACTGTTTCAATCTACAGTATAATATTGTGAATATTCACTGATATTTTACATGATATTGACAAAGGCCTGTGATACTATAGACTGGTGACCTCCCTGTATATGTTTTACAATAGCAAAAAGTTGGAACCTGGACTGCAGAAATACACAACACTCAGTTGAATTTAACTATTCTGCACACTGACTTCTCTGAGTGTATTTTGTGTCAAAACAATGCATTCATTAAGATAGCATTTTTTGGTTGGTCCTTGTAGAACAGCTGTTGGGTTAAGTGTGTGAAGGACTCTAAATACTTGCTGTAAAACACCAAACAGAGAGACAACTGTACAGACACACACAGCTTGAACAACCAAGGAAGTTTCGGAGACACGGTGTACAAGGACACGCAGACCTCACATAAACTCCCTCTCCGGTCACTGACTCAACCTAGTGGAAACTACAAAGCAGCTGAAACAAAAACCTGGTTGTTCAAGAAGAAAGGATGAGGAGAGGGTGCAGCTAGGCAAGAACACAGAGATGGGGGAGGACGGGGATTGGAGGGCCTTTCTCTTTTAGGGGAGCTTTTCTGTTTATACTATATTCCATCTGTATCACGTTACAGCTTGGTGCCTGTGTCGGTCGAGAGAGGCTTAACTAAAAAGTCAAAGAGAGGGAGAGAGAGGGAGAGGGAGAGGCCCAGCAGGGAATACCAGGTCACAAAAGATTTACTTCACCCCTGTCCAGAAACCAGTTTTTCAAGCAAGAACAATACATCTAGTAGAAAAAGAAATGGAGCGAGATAGGCAGGGCCAGGTGGGGGGAGAAAAGGGAGAGAGAGGTGGAGGATTGATGACACAGTAAGGAGAAATATAGAGAAGAGAAAAAAAGGTAAGGAGTCCCAGAGTTCAGTCTCGGGGGGGGGGGGATCTCGCGGCTGGCGTTGGCTTCAAAGCGTTTCGAAATTGAAAAAGCGAATTGAGAGCAGGATGGGATGAGATGGAAAGGCGAGAGGGAGCGAAAGAGGGAAGCCAAGAAGAGAGAGAGAGAGAAGAAAGAGAGACAAAGGAGGGGGGACAAAGGTGAGGTTCCCCAAGGATGAGTTCTGCATTTGAATTTGAAATTGGAAACAGAGTGGCAGGTCACTGCTCAGTATTGCAGCTAATGCTACTATCTCTCTATGAGAATGTTCTCTTTCTCTCTCTCTCTCTCTCTCTCTCTCTCTCTCTCCTCCTCCTCCTCCTCCTCCCACCCTCCTCCCCCTCTGTGTTCTAAGCAGTGCAGATGGTGCAGTGTTCGCCCGCAGATATTAAGAAACCCAGGAGACCAAGCGGGTGCGAATGTACTCTATTCTCCACTATCTTTACAGTCATTCAGCAGCGCACTCATATTCACCAGAGAGCCATGCACGCAGTCCGCAAGTATCACTCAAACTGCTTGGGGGACGAATCCCATGATCTCCACTGTTTTACACACATAATGAACATATGCTGGTGTGCAAGTATTTAAGCACAAATACACTACACAAGAGTACTCCTACGTTCTCTTACACACAAGCATGCACAAAGGCACTGGAGGCTCGTGCCTCTGCTGGTAACATGCAATTATGTGGCTATGATGTCATTGATTTTCTGCATTGGTTGGAAGCTGCGCGATGCCGAGCGATTAGAGAGCGCTGGAAAGTGCCTTGCTGTGTGGAATACTAATATGCTCATTTGTGAGCAGTGGCTAAAAGGGAAATGTTTTTCCATGCAACCCCCTCCCCTGCTAATGTTTACCTCCACAGAGTTGAGACTGAAGGGAAATCTGACAGACAGACTGACTGACTGACTGACTGAGTGGCAGGCTGACTCAGCCCTGACGGACATGTCGGATCCAGGCTGTCTAACAGGCCGATAGACCGGCCCTGGGGCCCAGAGTGGACAGAGAGGAAGAGGAGGAAGGGAAAATAAACAAGAGGGGGAAGAAATGGAATGATAAGGCTGTCTGTGGTGAAAAGCAGTGATGGGTTTCATTCCAAATAAGATGTCCACCATTTGGAAAAAAGTGACAGCTACTCTCACAAAATGATTGATAGTGGAAAAGGAAAGCAAATAATTAGATTTTCTGAAGGGTAGCAGGTAAATAAACGTCCTAAAGTGTAAGACTTTACTTGAGTGTATGATCAGTCCATCATGATCACAGCCTGGCATAAATGGAAGAAGTGGAGTATTTGATAAGGCACCGATAGAATAAATGATACAGCAACACAATAAAAGTAATTTCATTAAGTTTGTTTATACTGCCAGAAATCTGTGGTCTAAACAGCTGAACAAATTGCTTATAGTTGAACACAGAACTCAACTATAAAGCATGCACTGTAATTCTTTGCATTTGGATATGGTTGCATGGTTGTTTGAAAATGTAACCCACAATTAGAAAAGTCAGTATATGAAATTTCAGGTCATGGAGGCAATGCAGAAATGTAAAAGTTGGCAGACGTCAGATTCAGATTAAAAAAGTCAGATGAAAGAAAAAATCCTGACTATTAGTCCCCATTATGGGTCAAGCTCCAGACATGCTGGATCCTACACTTCCCATAGTGCAACTTGATTGCATTTAATGGCCACTATGGCTCAACGTTGTTTTTTCATGTTAGGAAAATGGATCATAAAAGAGTTTACATTAGAGTTACATAATCATTACGCAAATATTTATATATATATACTGTTGCCCATAAAGTTGGAATAATTTTGTTTTCAGACACAATCCTCTGTTTGTTTCTATTTAAATGCATCAGTCATCACTTTTGACCAGGTACAATGATTATATTATATTATGTAATGTAATCATTATGTACATTAGGAAGATATACTATTTATCTGTCAAGAATAAATAATATTGTCACAGTCATTTTGTGGAAAGAGGTAAAAAATATTTTATTCCAACTTTATGGGCAACACTGTATATATACATAAATATATATAATATTTTTTCTGTTTTCCTGCATGTCACAAACACTAAGAAGGACTCTGTATTACCAAAAGTTGAGCCACTGGGTCCAGGCTGCTGGCTGTAGTTTCATATTTACTGTGCAGACATGAAAGTGATATCACTCTAACTCTTGGCAAAAAGTAAATACAGAAATTTGTAAAAAGATGGCTTATTGAAATTGCTTGTTTTGTCTGACCAACTGTCAAAAACCTAAAGATAAGAGATAAAAAATACTGCTGAACAATCTTCTGTCAAAGACTGAACAGTACACCCAGCTGAGAGGACGGAAACATATAAAACCAATGGAGTGTCCCTTTAATGGCCAAATCTGCATAATTTACTCTCACAATTTCCACCAGGCAAAAAACAGCACTGAAAACACACTAAATGAATTGCAATGAATGGAGACAGTTGACCAAAAGAGTAAGAGGAGAGTGAGGCCTCAGATGGCAGGAAAAGGAAAGGACTACTAAGGAAGAGGTGATGAACAGTCAGGAAATAATTGAGTGAAACAGATGAACCCAGAGGTAAAGAGAGAACAGTCATGCGTTTGATGGAGAAAGGATGTTGGGAAGGTGAAGCAGACATAAGGCAAGGGAGACAGACAATGATGCTGGTGTACGTGAGGAGAGAGCGAGGTGATGAAGACCAAACGGCTGTCTCCAGCTGAAGGAATAAAAGTCCGATTTCTTTCCCTTTTTTAAATAGATTTTAGGAGAAGCCTGGAAAAAGACAGAATAGTAGATAGAATGAGATAGACTGAAAAGCTCAAAGGACAGAAACCAAATGCCCTGCTCTGTTGCCCTGGCGTCAACTCCACCAAAACCTCTTGTGTTTCAGCCATTATGCAATGAGGTGGAAGGACGCAAAGAGAGAAGCATAGAAGATCGAGATGGAAAGACAGCGGGAGAGACAAAGAGGAAGCAGTGACTCCAGTGAGAAGGGCTAATAGAGACAGTGAGCGGTGTTAAGAGAGACAGGTTAAGAGAGAACAGAGGGAGGTTAAGTGAGGGAGTTGGAGAGAGGAAGGCAGAGTGTAAGGCAGTTTAAGAGACAGTGAGAAAGAGAGATGGAGAGAAGTTAAGCATGAAGTCTTGCTCTCCCTATTACAGAGGAGCTCTTTGTGGCTGGAAAGGAGCGTCCTTTCACACTGCACCCAAGGATTCCGAGGCATCTAGTTTCCTCAAATTCAGCATGAGAGCAATTGCTGGTGCACGTGAGTGTGACCAACTCATTTTTAGAGCACAGGGAGACTAGCACAATCCAGGCACAGCAATGTGGAGAGGACGCTGAATACATTATTAAGAAAAGGGATTCAGCACATGGAGTGAGAGCAGGCTTCAATAATGTCCAATCACATCATCTCCTGTCATCTCCTGTAAAGGCAGAGGAAAGTTTAATGGCTTATCTGAGGAGAAAACTAAAGTCATCAAATTGTTAATATAGAGAACTCACCTCTGTGTAGTGTTCTGGTTTCCAATGGGCCTTAAATTCATAAATGTAAAAATCAAACTGAATTTCCTAGAACTTATTACATCCTTCAATAGACAATATCAATATTCATTTTGAATGCATTTGCTTTATTGTCAGTTCAATAATTCATCCTCATCAGGTGGATGATGCCTGCCCTCCCTCTTCTATACAACAGATCAAAGAGGTCACGATGTGCCTTCAAACTGAGGTTCACTTTAAATAGAATACTTAAAGAATACGATGGAGTCTGGTTTCCCTTCACTGATTATGTGGAGAATCTGTCTTTTTCTCATAAATGTCATTCTGACCTCTCTCTCTATATAAATACAAGGAGTGGCAAATGGGATAACAGCAACATAGATTTAGATTTTGCTGTTGTAGCTGTTTGTATTGTTATATTTAGGGTCCAATTATTTCCTTTTTCTATGTATTTATGTATTTTTCTGTCCTCATGTAACCTGCAAATCATACTCCTTAGCCTGAACACTGTAGCATTCCACTCTACTGTCTTGTTAGATATACGCCTTGAAACCAACATACACACATCTTTTGTATTATATTTCAGTTAGTTCACGTGAACTTTGGTTGGCCTGTTCACGTCAGAGATAACTGGCAAATGAGAGATCGCATGTAAGTCCAACCTCTGTAAGGGGCAAGTCCCAGCCCAAAAAAATAAAATGTGTATACATCTGGAAGTCTCTGCTCGCTCTGACTGAGGTCCTGTGAGAACTCTGTCACTTCAAGCCCAGCGCTGCCTTGCTTTACCTGTAACCTGAATAAACTTTACATCTGTGAACTAAAGATTTCTCCTGTCTTGTTCTAGGGCTACCAACAAAAGAATCTGGGCTAACAGTATTGTTGACGCTATTTTGTGCAAATGAGGTAATGAGTAAATAAATCTGAAAAAATCCCGACAAAAATTTAATAAAGAACCAGTTGCTATTACCTGATCGATGTTCCATGGTTGAAACTATGGAATCAGATTTGTGTCAAAATAATCAAACAAAACTTCTTCAATATCAAACAAAAATAAAAATTTGAGAGAGAATAAAACTCACTGAAGCAAAAAAAATGTCATCTCAAAAGTAAAACTAAACCTCTCACGTGGGCGGGCTTTTTCAGGGGTGCGTTGCCATTGGCTAGTGAGTTTTTGAGTGACAGCTTAGTGCCCGGAAGTAACGATAGCACTAAACTAGCTTCATCTGCATGTAAATATCTTTATCTTGCAAGCTAAAGCAAGTATGTGAGTTCAAGAAATGTATATTGTATAAAATGGTTCGATTTTATGAAATAAATAATGGCTATGCACGTTATTATTGACGTTACCTGTGCAGGGCTCTCAAGTTTTGAACTGAGTTCAGAGTGAGATTTTGGCGGCAGTGAGGGTTGGGGTGGGGACGGGGGTCTGATCTGATAAATGACACATAAATTGGTACAAATAAAAACATTTATTTAATTCAGCATTTCTTAGTGCAAGTGTGTGTGTGTGTGTGTGTGTGTGTGTGTGTGTGTGTGTGCCCTGTGTCTGTAACCCCCGCTCTTCCCCGTTTTGTTCGTGGCCGACACATCACCAATTCCTCTTCCTGTTCCACTGTTCGGGTGTTATCCTGGTCATTTCTCTGCGTGAGAAATACAAGATATGGCGTGTGAGCATGTGAATGGGATGAAATGTGTGTGTCTCACGCCCAATGGGTGAGACTTGAGAGCTTTGCCAGTGAAGTCTCTCCGGGGTTGGCGGCGCTGCCCTGCATGTTTGCGTCTGGGGCATGCGCATGCGCAGTTGGAGGAATCACGTATCGATTACTTTCCCCTGCGACTTGACTGTGACCTCAGTGACGTCATTTCAGCACTTTTCGACTCGTACCCGTAAACTTGTATTCGTATTCACAGTGAAGACTTGGTAGTCGTACAAAAATGAGTTGTATTGATAAGACTTTGCACTCACAGCTTTTAGACTCACACTCATAGAAAAACAATTGTAACCCGAACCCAATTTCACAGACTCACGTATGTGACATTTTGTGTAAAACAACTTTTATGACATACAAATTGTTAACTTTACAAATACGAAAATTAAAATATGGACACATCTTTTTGACAGCTATCTTACACCATAAAGAACAAGTTCAAGTTGTGCGTGCCCAGTGCTGCCATCCAGGGTGTCTGTGTTGTTTTTCACACGTGCTGAACTGAGCAACTTCCGGGCACTGAGCTGTCACTCAAAGACTCACTAGCCAATGGCGACGCACCCCTGAAAAAGCCTGCCCACGTGAGAGGTTTGTGATCGCAAACAAAAACTCAGGGAGCGCAAATGAGAGCTGGCAGCGTGACTGCAAAGCTGACGGTGAGAGCAAAAGTCTGAGCAGTGAGAAAGAAACAGAGGATATGACAAAAAGCAAAAGACCAATAGTTTACTCAATTGCACAAATAATTTGTTTGCAAGTTACAAGTTTTAGTTTTGAGATGACATTTTTTTTTGCTTCGGTGAGTTTTATTCTCTCTCAAATTTTTATTTTTGTTTGATATTGAAGAAGTTTTGTTTGATTATTTTGACACAAATCTGATTCCATATGAAACGGCTTCATTCATGGTGAAGACTATGAGATGCATCTGAAAGCTCCAAAAAAAAAAACCCCAGGAAATTGACCCTGACATAGGACTTTGTCACGAAGCAAACTTGATAAGCATCATTTTCAGGAGCAGAATGATGAATCTCATAGTTAAAGGCCAATTCTGTTGACATGAATAATTGCCTTTTAAATTTTAGTCTTTAAATTCATAACATCATTAAATAGATAGTGATCAGTTGCTCATATACAGGCATATCTACACGTGCACACTGCTGCATGTACTATGGCCAAAGCAATATTCTGGTCATTAACATGATAAGAGAAATCCCTTTAATAATCCCTTTGAGATGACAGTAAGTATTATTTGATTATTCAGAGGTAGATTAATGGTGTTTGGGGACTTGGCTAAAGTCAGTATGTCTTGCCATATTTAAAGCTGCTCAGAGTGCATCACGGGGATGCCTGATATACTTCACATCATTTCACTGCAGAAATATCAAGATGAATACAAATACATGCAGGGCATTCTTTAAAGCAGCTCAAACATGTGTCAAGTGCAACAAAAAAAAAAAAAGAAAAAGAAAAAAAAGCTATTGCACCCAGTAGGTGATTTGACGGGGGATGCTATCCCCCTTGTTAGCAAAATGACCAACATGCACCCCCCTTGTCACCCCCCCCCCCCATCCCCAGTAGCAGAGAGAGTGCAGGGTCAGAGGGTTTGTTTATTTGAATATGTTGCTGTACTCTGGCTGACACATTGATCCTTTGTCTGACTGAGGTTTGTGCAAGTTAGAAACTATGACCCCGACCACGGCTCTGAAATATGAGTAGTCTAACTGTATTGTGTATTGATGAATCCATGATGCTGTCTGTGGTGCTGAAATAGCAGACAGATTTGTAATTGTGCCTTTTCATCTCAGTCAGTTTCTGGGATCTAAAGTATTCTCTAACGTGTATATACTATAAATACTCTATATATACTGCTATACTGTAGCCTATAATACAGAGCCACCTTCATCATCAAAGTGACAATTTTTAAGGGAAGAGCAAGAAGATCATAGAGACACACTGCTGCCTGTAATATTCTAGAAATATTTCTATAATCTTTCTATGAACATGGGTTACAGTTATGTAAATTTGTGTTTGTTGGTAGTGTGGGGGCAGGGGGACACTCCCATTGGGCCATCGTCCCCTGTTAAAAATGAACAAATCGCCAACTGCTTATGCCCAACACCAACGACAAAGCAGCTGTGTTAGCACAACCAGTGGCACAGATTTAGAGGCATAATCTAAGTGACCATCACTGTGGGTGTGCATACATGAACAGAGTGGCAAACCAGGCCCAACCCCCACCCCTGAAAATTCACAACTAATCCAATTCCAAGCTATTAAATGAAAACACAGGATTATTCCACTCAAGGTGTACTGCACCAAGCCCCTGCAATCATAGCCAAACAACCTTAGTCAGGTATCTAGAAATGCTGACACAGTACAGACGGCACACACAGACAGCTATAGACACTATCATCAGCACATACACACACATTAGGAAATTAGCCAATCAAAAAACAAACAAAGCACTTTGAAACACATGCACACACTCATTTGGTACACGTACAGACACACACATTTGTTCATTCAGCACTTTAAAGCAAACCATTAGTCGCTCAATCAGGCAGACCCCACAAGGGAGAGAGAGCTAATTAACGGCTGTATCGAAACACCAAGCCTCGCACTTTATCAAGGTTTCGGGAAACACGATGGGCCCCCACAAATGCCATATTGTTCTTGCTCTCTCTGTCCCTGTCTGTCTCTGTCTATCCCATTCATATTCACAAAAAATAAATAAATAAATCTTAATGAATACATCCCAGCTGTTACAAATTATTGTTGGATGTTCATAAGTTCAAAATGGCTAATTAAAGTTATCCTGTGTTTTTGGATCTGCAGGACTGGGAACAGAGATGCAATGAAGTGGGATTAACAAATAAGTGGGCTAACAAAGGTGACGTGTTGGCATTTAGGTGAAAATTATGTTACTGCACTCAGAATCCGAATATCACGCCAGCTCATTAACAATTATTTGTCTCGCACAAATGAAATATTCACTTACTGTCAATTGTGGAATAATACTAAAACAAACTAAAATACACTGAAAACTTGGCTTCAAAGTTTTTCCATGTTCAGGACAAAATAACAATGTTAAAAAGACATGTTGAGGTATTTTTTTGTTGAGAGTTTAACACACTGATGTCACCATTTTTCAGAAATACAGAAATCTCTACTAAACCTGAATAAAAAAAAAAATAGAGTGAATATTGGACTTACATTCATCAAGTGGACAGAAAGACAACTCCAAAGAGAGGATCATGTTGCTTTGTGTCTGCTGTAGCTAACAAGTTGGCCTTAACAGCTTGATGAGCCTTTTACATCAGGCCTATATTCCTGAGAGTCTCTTTCATTGTTCAAAATGGATTAATGCTGCCTTAAGTTTGAAAGGAGGGCTTGCTTTGTAACAAGAATACCAATCTGGACTTATTTAATAGTTCATATGTCTTTGATTAAGCACATATGCAACTGTGCATCCATAAATTATTATTAGTAGAGAGCTAAAGCCCTACCTCACTACAACAAATATGACTCCCATATGCCAGTACAATAGTACATCTAGATACTTATTCAGCATAGAACATGGACAGAAAATCCCAGACAGACCAATTAAAAATCCCTGTAAGAGAAGCTGCACTGTGTTACGTAGAGAGGACTGGACTCCGGCTCTCAACAGTTGCTATTTGAAAGCTCACAATATTAATCATTTGTCAATTAATGTTACAATATAATAGAATAGATGTAGATAGATGTGCACTGTAGTGTGTTAAGATAAGCAAGCATATGTAAATGGAGCCATCTGTGCAGCCTCTGGTAGCTGCTGGAAAATATGACTTGTTCTTCATCCTTGTCGTTATTATGAGGATGTCTTAACCCCGTCATGGATTCAATCACCTGGCAGAGAGCTCGTCTAGAATGGGTTCCTAGCTCAAAAGCTTATTTCCCACGGCAGAAAAAACTGTTTACCTATGTGCACATATATATTGTGCACTAAAATATTTTCTGTAACAACAACCAAAATATACTTTTCTGTAAAGTATGTTCTTTGAAATGAGATGAATGACATCCTGTCTTACAGACTCCATATACCAAATACATGATATACACAGATATTAAATTTGTAATATCTGGTATATGGCATATAAGAATTAATGCATTTTTAATGGCTTGGAGAATTTTCAGCAATAAATCACTCACAACTCACAAATATGTTGTCTCTAATGAGATGAACAGCAATTATTATTCAAAGTCTCTGGTTGGTCTTTGAATGCAGCCCAAAATTGTATCCCAACTGTACAGATTATACAGAATGAGAATAGCTTGTAACAGACGCAGCCATTAAAGTAATTCTCTGACTAAAGAATAAGGTGAAGATTAATATGCTTATTTTCAGGCTGCACGATTCTGTATTTTCCATCCATACCCATCACTTTGCCATCTCTATCAAACCTGCATGTAGCTATGACTAACGTGCAGCTGCTACAAAGACCTACAACTCTATATGGCTCTGTTCATGCTTATTAATCATGAAATTGCTGATCCTATAGAGCATCAGCACCTGCACATGAGTCATCTTAAGTTCGTTGTTTGTGCTAACATGGAAAACAGATTTTATGACTTAAACTTTGTTGTTTAGTCAGTGCATATTTTACAATGTAGGTACTGGGTCAGAAAAAATGAGCTTCTAATTAGAGCGCAGTGGTTACTTGCAGAGGCCAACAGAATCTTTTTTTGGAGAGAGAAGTTTGTCAGCAGGAGTCCTTCTTGCTGTCAGTGTATTTGCTGCTGTTCTAAAAAAAAACGAACAGCAGAGGCCCCTTTGACTGAAAGGCCCATTGTCCTGCGTTGACATCATGCTTGTGACCGAGTATGAGATGATTGTGAGTGGCCAAGCATTGTCTATATACAGTAAAGTTGTAGCTGTATACCTATCCGAGAAGCCCAGTGTGTATACTAAACAGAGCCTGCATGCTCATAAATCTCTGGGTGCTTGTAATTATGTACTCTGTGCTGGAAAGAACATTTCCCTCTTGGGATATTGAACATTTTACACCCATCAATTGAGATTTGTGCAGTTTACCACACGACAACTCCTTGTCATGTTGCTTTCACCATAATCGCTGTGCAGTATTGTCTGTATGCACATCCATCTTATATTGCAACGCTGCAGATCACATCTATTTTCGTTTTTATCAGACACCAGACAAAAAATGTTTGTAGGTAAATTTGAGGCCTTGCAAACAACCACTAAGATTAATGCTTTTGCCTTTAACAGTGAAATTTCTCACCAAAAGAGTTTCTTTCCACTGGAATTGCAGTGATCAGAGGATCCAGGCGAGGAGGTGAATTTAATCTACATAAATGATCTGTGTGCAGTTCACCTTTGGTGAATTTTGACCCACGAATTTGCGCCGTGGACAATGATGACCTTTGAGGGAAAGGAGAGTGAAAAATGTATCGCCTGTGTAATCGAGTCAATGACACAAAGTGTGTGAACGTATTGGTATGTAAGTGACTGAGCTAAGCTAACAGCATTACTTTTTCTTGAAGTACTGATTCAAGGAAGAATTGGTGTCCAACGATGAAGAAAATGCTAGGGGTTAGTCAAAAGAACAGCGCAGGGAAAATAAAAGCTCCAGGAGCTATTGTGTCTGACTAGTGCTAGCTCATTTGAACTGGCCAGCGAGTTGGCATTTAGCTTGCCAGCTATGGCAACAGTTAGCCCTGTGAGTAATCACTATGTGACCAAACTTTCAACCTCACCTGTTCAGCATGGACAAACGAATGCCATTTGTGGTGTTACTGTTGCTGATATGCTCCAGTCTGTAATCAGTGAGGACAGTTTTGACGACCTACAACTGGACATACTGAATGCAGCACTCTTCCATGGGCAAACCTCTGAAAAAGGACCTGAATTGAGCACTTGGCATCAGTATACTGCTGTGCGTTTAATGCTTTTATCAGAATATACTACTCCTGCAGCTACTAAAATGCGAGAAGCTGAGCCACCTGCTGCCTTTCGTGATTCAGAGTCTTGCGGAAACAAGTCAGAGCTACTTAGCCTAACCTAGAATGGTTCCCCAGGGAAATACAGATCACTTGGAAAGTGGCCACTAGTGGTAGACTGTGCCCATAAATGACAAACAGTGGAAAAGATCAAGTAGCATTCTTTCCGTAAGTTGTTTAACTTAACCTGAGTGAGCATGTATGTGCAGAAAGAGCATACATCAAGTACATAGTTCAGAAAATGTTACACTAATGGACATACTGATACTAACTGATTATAAGGTTTATACAATTCACTATAAATTAAATTACTTTTCTCTCCCACTGTCATCTTACTGAAAGACATGTATTGTCTGGATGAACATTTGCTCTGATTATTTGTGGAAAAAGACACTCCAACAGCCACTGACTGAATTTAAATTATCAAATTGACTTGACCCACATTTCCCACCTTTTCTACCCAATGGACTCCTTAATTATATGTGACAGAACAGACAAGATCTGCCTGTGTGCTTCAGAGTTCATTTGGCTGCCATTATCAGTAACATCAGTAGAATCCACTGAGCCAGGTCCAGAGGCAGCCATGCATGCTGCTCATGATGATGCCTCCCAGATGCTTCACAGGTGAGGCAATGTGTTCTGCTGTTCCTGTCTTTCTTTGTACTTGGTTCTGATCTTGCTGCTGATGACAGGCCTGAATCCTGCAGTGGATCGTTGCACTTCTCCAGTGCTAATCCTCTTCCAATGATGAATTAGGACTCCTTCACTGTTGGAATTTTTCTTTCATCAATTGCTGCCATCTTCCTTGAATTCCTGATCATTGCTGATGACACTTGCAGCAGCTCTTTCATTCTCGTGACATTTAATATGATTGATATTTTAAAACGTCTGCTTGACTAAGTCTCCAACTGAAATTGAAACATAATCTGCAAAATTACTTGCTTTCCCATCAAAGACAGCTCAATTGTTGTCATCTTAGTTTATACCGTTTCAATCAAGAAGCTAACTACTAAACCAAGCCAAGTCATTCACAGCTTGTCTGTGCATAATGACTAAAATAGGAAACTGAGTTGCTAAGACCACCTCTATCCAGCTGGTCCCAATATTTATTATCACCTGACACTATTGAAGTGAACACAATACTGTTCCATTGTGGTTGTATATATATTGTCTATAACAACATTTAAATTTGAAGTACATGTCATGTTTTTATATAGAAAGGCTTTTTCTAATTAAAAAAAAAAAACAATTAAAAAGCATATCTAGGGTTGGTTTCTATGTATGTATAGGTGGGTGCTGGTATAATGAGCTAAAGGTCCATATGTCAATGGATTTCCTGACCCGTGCACAATACCCCCCACCTCCACCCCCGCTGACGTCCCAGTCCTTCTCATTTACCAAAACATGACAGAAGGACGCTTCGAACTGGGAGGAAGCTCATAATGAATACTTTGGATTATCCTTGATGAGGGTAATTTGTCACTGACAGACTTCTGTGGGACGACAGAAAGTCTGAGACAGACAGTCTGTTGGGATGGGGCAGGATGAGAGGTAGAAGGAAAGGCATGAAGAGGAGGAGGAGAGAGGAAGTGAGGTAATGGAGTGGGGAAACATAGCCCTGATCCAGGACAATCGTTCAACACTTCCTCGTTGACTTCCCCTCAGCGCTTGTCCTTTGGGGAATCCCCGCTGTCACGTGTCATTCCATTTCTCAGCAAAACTCAAGCAAACCTCATGACATCGACCGTTTGAAGTCACCTGTTAACACTAATGCATCAGTGTGTAGGTAGCATTTTACTGCTGCAGCTGGTAAAGGCAGAGCTAGTTTTACTAGTAGCTAGTTAGTTGAGTCCAGCAGTCCAACCTTGGTGTCTGGCCTCTCCAGTTATGTGTCACAAAATAAATCAGAGGGATCATGAGAGCCCCAACTAGCCAGAAGCCAAAAAAGGTTGGAAAAGTTGGTTTAATCTGTATCTCCTGCATTTACAATCTAAACAAGATTTTTATATGTACAATCCTAATCTGAAGAGTTACTTATAGCTATATCTGTCAGATGAATGCAGTGATTTACAAGTGTAAAACAGCAAATGGAAATGGAATAGAAATACTCAGGTAAAGTACAGCACTTACTTACTTTCCACCGCTGATAAAATTATCCTGTAAATTGCAGGTAGCAACAACTGAAACAACTGAAAGCTTTATTTTTCTTTTGTAATTGTGTTCTGCCTTTTCTGTCAGCATACTTTGTTTCACTTGTGTTTACAGTATATGTATATATAGTAGGTAAAAACTACAAAGTGCTGAACTACAAAGAGCTTCGCTATCTGAAAGCATGAGAAAAAAAACAGTATTTTCAGTATTTCAAAATGGTCCTTTTTTCTGTGCTTTAATAATTTATTTCACCTTCCACTACTTCATGATAAAACAGCCCTGTAGTAAATATCACTGTTTGTGACTGACAGATTCATTCAGCAATAATTAGATGACTTCTGTAAACAGCTGGCTATTGCATTATTAAAATGGTGATTATTGGACCTGTACATATACTATTGCAGAAGCATTAACAAACACTAAGGCAGTATCACACAGAGCGCAAAAGCACACTATATAGTACATATTTTGGGGGGTAGATTTCAAAAAGGCTAAAAGTAAAACTTGCATTAATTTAAGAAAAGGAAGAGATTCTGACTCAGTCCTGCCACATTGTGTAGGACAGGCCTTGCCTGTGCTGTTCACAGAATAGAGGTCATAGTTCAACATCCTTTTGACTCACCATTACAGCAGTAAAATGAGCTTACAGACATTCTGAACAGCAAACTCATCTTCATCTGGCGTGTCTCATTCTCTCTCTGTCACTGAACTGTGATGTTAAGTGCTCCTCAAAAACTTCCAGCTCTCCCTCAGACAGGCTGGCTAATTGGGCTGCCGTTAAAACCAGGCCATTGCTACTGCTGAAGCAGTCGAGCGAGAAAACGAGGAGCGGCAAGAGAAACATGAAAAGACTGAGAGAGAGAGAGAGAGAGAGAGAGAGAGAGACCGAGAGAGGGTCATCCACTAATAAACAGGCGACGCACAAAGCAGCAAGTACATCTTGAGAGGGAAAGCTTGCATGAGAGCCACTAAATATGAGAATTAAAGAGAGGGTCATTCAGTGCAAGACAGAGAGAGAGAATCATACAAAGTGTGGGAATGTGAGACAAAGAGAGAAGTGGCAGAGGAGAAAATCTTCATGACATAAAACAGAAAGCTTGATCAATGGATCCTTCAGTCACCTCGTTAATAAAGACCAGCGCTTTTATTAGACGCGGAGCCTTGCAATATTTATACCATGAATATTTCAGAGTCCCCGGCAGGAACCCAGACGCAGAGCGCAGCCTTTTTGCAATGAAGACAGAGTCGCAGCTTTCCCTTCCACCCACAAGGCCGGAGGAAAAGAGTTAAGGTCCTTCATCATACTTTCTTATTTCAGTGTAGAGCATGAAAAAGTTAAAAAGTTGAAGAATTTCTTCTGAGTGTAAGTATTCTGAGCTGTCACCATTGCTAATGTTGGGGAAATGCTACACGGGGAAGCAGATTAACGGGGTCAGTGAAGAGGAAATAAAAGGGCTCCATGTAAAATAAGTTTAAAATACGTTTAAAATCAGCTACATGGGATGTACAGCAGATTAAAGATTCAGCATGCATACATTCATTTCCAACCCAAAAAAAAGACCTGATCTGAATAGACCTGAGGATAATTAGACCTGATCCAAAATGCAGCTGACCGAGTTGGCCCTAATGGAGACACTGTTACTGGCACTGATGGTAGCACGATGCACCACTGATTAACTCCAGAGTTCACAGTCTGAAATTCAGACTTGTGCCATGTACGAAGTGTCACTGAAATGTTTCCAGGTCTGTTCTTGTCAGGCAACCGTAATGACTTTTGAGGGGGAGAAACTCGGGGGCTTAGTGAGATATGATGTAAAATTGCCAACACATTTACATGATAAAGTGCATGTTTGAAAGGGCTTCACACACTCAACTTGAACCTCTGTGTCCCATTGCAGCTGCTCATAGAGTTAAGGAGACATCCAAGCTTCATATCAATATCTCCTGTGCTGGCAGAATGTGAGGATGCTGATAATTGCTCCTCACCCTCATCCTACCCAGCTCCAACCTGGAGGCCACCATCATGTCCCCCAGCAAGCCTTGCAGGCCATCCAGCTGATCTCATAGGTGTTGGTCTGCCATTGTCTGCTGGTATGAGGCTTGTTCAGCCTTCATCTACTTTGTGTCCCCGTCCAGTTTCAGTTCATGCCTACAGTTGCTAACCTCAGAGCCTTCCTTGTTCCTTGTGAAGGTTTTCTCTTTGACTGAGCAGATCTGACTGCCTGATGTCGCAGGTCACAAACCTGCTTAGATTCAGTCTGTAGTTTAAGGATCCTTATTGATATTCTACTTTTTATATTTGCGCTTTCTCTGCTTTGTGCTACGACGGCAACACAACAAATTCCCTGGGGTAAATAAAGTTCAAACTTATTGTCCCTCTGTGCAAATGCAGATGTGGCCTGCGATGTCATCCACTAAGTTACAAGCAGGTGGCAGACACAACACCCACATTCCCTCCTCATTTCCGGTGACTTTAATCATGCCTCTCTGTACTCCACTCTGCCCACATTCGCTCAATATGTTACATTATACACCAGAGACAATAAAATATTGGATTTATTTCTTGCCAACACTAAGGAGGCATATAACTCATCACTTCTTCCTCCCCTGGGAAGATCTGATCACAACCTGGAGCACCTCCTGCATGTATACAATTCTCTCATACACAGGCAGCCAACTGTCGCTTGTGCTGTGAAAAGACTGTCCAACGAGGCTGATGAGGCTTTGAGGGACTGTTTTGATAGAACTGTGTGGGAAGTATTTTGTGATGCTCATGGGGGAAACACTGACAGTCTCACACACTGTATATGTGTGTAACAGGCTATATCAGCTTCTGTATGGAGAATGTTGTACCTACCAGGACTGTGTGGTGTTTTTCCTACAACAAACCCTGAATTACTCATGACATCAAGGCTCTCTTCAAGTCAAAAAGAAGAAGAATATGCAGAGGGAGCTCAGGAGGAGAATCAGGAAGAGAAAAAACAGCTACAGGAAGAAGGTGGAGGATCAGTTGGAGGAGAACAACATCAGTGGATTCTGAGGGGCCTTAAAACCACATCTGAATACAAGGAACACAACTCTCAGCCTGTGGGGGGTCACAAGTGGGTGAATGAATCATTGCATCCCAAACTGTCCAACACAGTGAGGAAAGAACTTAGAGGGTCAGTGTAAGAAAGGCTAGGGAGAGTGTCACAACTGTGGAAATCATCCTGTGTGGTACCAGCTGCAGTCCTTTGGTGTGATCCTTTGAAATCTATAAATAAAATGTATATAATGAAGAGATAACAAGATGCCATAAACACAGCAATAACAACTACAAAAAAGAACCAGCTGGTCATATGCTTTGTTAAGTGGGAGATGATCATTGCATTCAAATATAGTTTAGATGCTGTAGTTTTTTGCCAGTTAAAAATACTAAAATACCTAAAATTAGCCAGGTTGTTTTTGGTTTATTGCATTACTTTCATAACTTGGTTTGGATGAGGTAGAGTCAAGGATAATACTGAGATATTTAACATTAAGACTAAGACTAACTTTATTAATCACAACAACACAACATCATAGTCAGATGCAGAGTGTGTCTTTGTCAAAAACATGCAAACAGTCTTCACATTAAGAAACAAGCCATTTGCTTACATTTATTATTGTTTCAAGTTGCTTTTTCTTTGTTTTTTGCATGGACATAGATTATGGTATCATTTGCATACATCTGAACTTTAGTTCCTGTGCAGATTGATGGTAAATCATTTATGTATCAGCTGAACAACAGAAATCACGGAATGGACCCTTGGGACCCATTTTGTTGTTCAGGAAGAAGTTAGAGTTACACTATCCACTCTCAACTTTGCTAATACTATAATTGGTGGTTGACAGCACCAAATGCCTTCACTCACGGTGTGTGAAGGAGACATACCGCAGGTCCTTTTTTCTGCTGCTGTCAGACTTTACAGCCAACACTGCCAACACACACACCATAACTGAAAAATTTACTCTTGCAATATCAGTTAATACAAAACTGGGTGATGTCAATATTACCTATGTGCAATTCATTAAATGCTGATGTAAACCCTGTTTTCGAGCAGGTCTTAAATGATCAACGAAGCCAGTTGTGCTGCACACCTCCTTACCCAGACTGAGGCTCTGACTATCACTCTGATTCTACCCATCCTAAAGAGGCTTCTGGACAGGAGGTAAAGGACCCCATCATGTTCTCCAACGTGCCTCGTAGATCCTCAAGTTGATCCGTCCAAGCTCATGGAAGCCTTTGCTTTCTGAAACCACACTTTCTGAAGTGGCTTTATTTACGGATAGAGGTGCAATGCTTGTGGGATATTTGGCCAAATGAACATGAGAACATGTGGTTCCCCCTCAGAATTTGTGACATTGACTTAGAGGCAGTTAGTGAAATGAATAGAAAACATTGTGAGTCATGTTGTGTCATTCGTTGTTGATTTGTTACAATTTTTCATGTCACAATGTTTCATATGAAAAAACTTAATGTCATAGTAATTCATTATCGTTTTAACAGAGGGCGAGACAAGTTGTTGAAAATGCTTTTGGCATTTCACAGTAACTGCAAGGTGGAGCCTTTGGAAAGGCCACAGAGTGTTATATTGATATGGCTCAAGGCATAACAGTGGCATGTGCAGCTTTGTATAGCTACCTTTTGTGGGATTGACTTAGTCCAATCATACAGGGCCAAAAACATACACAGCAACGTGATGGATCACTCACAGCTGATTGAGTAATGCGATTTGGCACTGAGGTGTGGAACAGCCTGAGGGACTGTTTTCAGACTGATGCAGGGATGGTGGCCTTTCAAGACATCATCCTAGTGAGAGACACTACGGTGATACAGCAGAGTGCTATGGTTTTCTGCTCAGGGAAATTTTGTTTCTGTACAGGTTTTTCATATGGTATTTCTACCTAGTACACCTAGTCACCACGTGGAGTCCAGTTTTGCCCTTAAAGAACTTCTTAGAGTTAGGAAAATCCTTTTATGCAGTCTGTTTGAGAGTATGTTAAATACATTGTGTATCAGTTTGTTGCAGCTCTTGCTGCTGCATTATGATGTTTACATAGAGTGAGAGTAGACTCAAAGTAAAGACTCAGTTTTTTTGCGGTTACACAGTTCCATTAAATGTAAGCGTTCTAGAGGTATTGTAGGTATTTTATACATGTTTCACTAAAATTCAGCCTGAAAGGTTTGGTATCTTTGGAAACCTCAACAAGAATGTAAAAGAATGTTTTGTCTGTTCAAACAAAGCTTGGCTGAGTTGGTGCTGACTTGAAAAGCTAGGTTATGAATTAATGCAAGAACTTCACCATTAAGAGCCTGAAGACCTTTTCTAATAAGAAATGTCCATCCATAAGAAAGCCACAATGCGTTTTAATCATCATCCATCTGAAGTAACACAGGGTACATTTTTTTCCAAAGTTTCTGTATATGGCTTTCACATATCTCCTCACTCCTCTGAACAAGAGCGTTTCTCCACTGTTTTCAGCCACGCTCTCCATTATATTGCAGGTTTCCACATTTAAAACATTAACAGCATCTGTCATACCAGCTATTCTGTTAAGCATGTTTGTCAGTGTAAAATGCATGTGGGTAACTCCAGACAAGCTCACTGATGCCTCTTTGACGCTGGGCCAAAAATCCACTAACACAACTAACATGTGGCTTTTGTCTTTAGTGGGAAAGGGTACAATCAGCATTCATTCCTGGGTCAAATGACTCTTCAGTCATCATGGGAATTTATTGGCTCCAGCTCCTATCAGCTGACATCGAAACATGACATCTAGGTGGTCATGCTAGTTTTTGCCCCTTTTCCGGTGCAATGAGAATACCTGTTGAAGTTCCAGATGCTGGAGCATAAATATTACCTGATATCAGACAGAACTGTTCATCTCATCATCATCATCATCAGCTCATAAAAGATATAAAACCATGCTCTTCTGTGAACCAACCACCATAATGTCACTGGCCTCCATACTACTTTTCTACTTACAAAGGCAAACTCAGTGATAGCAGGTGTTTGTCTGAGTTGACCTTCGTGGTGGACATTACCAAGTATCAATACGCTATTCCATCTTGTAGCCACATCCATCTTCAACTTATGGACTGGTAGCTCCAGAAGTTTATGCTTCTGTTGGAGGGCATGAGTAGCAGTGGTGCTGCGGTGAAAAAAATCCCATGATTCTCCAAATCCTCCTGAGTAGCCATGATACAGGCAGCAGCTTTAGAGATCTCTGTGTGGCAAGGTTGATGATGTGTGCAAAACACTAGTACCATGTTGGTGGTTGCAAGCCCCTATTCCAGTGTGACAGTCTGAAAGATCTCATTCATGCACGGTCCTGTGTGACTGTCATGCATTATTCTAGTTTGCAAAAAACAAGACTCCAGCTGCCAGTCATCAGTGATTTAGTGAACGGTAAATGTGACATATGATTGAGTTGCTCTTGATGTTGATGCATCACATGTTAATGCCACTCTTCTTGCTTTCTTCAAGGCCTCCATGACCAATTCATGCATTGAAAGTCTTCATTATCGGCGATGCTGTAGGGACACATACCTTTTGAAATGAAATACACAATGGACTGAGTGTGCGTTGGTTTGCCGGATGGCTTGCAACTACTTGGGACTGCTTTTCCAAATCTATCTCTGGATGATGGCGTATCAGATGAGTCCTCAAGTTTGTAGTGTTTCCAAAATACTTGACCTTCGCTTTGCAAAGTTTATCTATTGCATTAGTCTTGTCAAGCTCATTCTTGCATTCAAGATTTTCAAATAAAATTTAAAATTTTAAAATAAAAGTATGTCGAAATGATTTCTTTCATTGCCAACAGGGCAGGTTGTATTTGTTTTTCTCGAAAGTACTCCATTGCTCCCGGTCTGTCCATAACACACTTCACTTCCTTATTGCTCATGCCAAGGAGGCTGGCTTGAGCGGAAACAAGTACAGCGCCATCTATGAGATTTAGCAAATTAACACATGGCAGGAAAACACTGCAAAACAGACAGAATTGCGTTTCTTCTGTGAATCGATTTTTTTTTGCATACCCCTAAACCATGGATTCATCAAAACACAGCACAGTTTGGCTACTCATATTTCAGAGCCATGGTAGCAGTCATACATTCTATCTTGCACAAATCTCACTCAGATAAAGGATCAATGAATCAGCCAGACTACATCAACATATTCAGCTAAACAACCCCCCTGCACTCTCTCCGCCAGTAGGGGATGGAGAGGGGGGATGGCAGGATAACAAGGGAGATACATTTTGGTTATTTTGCAACCCCCCTATTCCCCCCTCAAATTGCTGACTGCTATGGGAAAAAAACTTTTCATTTGACTTATCGTAAATGTATTAGAGTGCTCTTGAGACAGCAGAACAAGACATGCATTTAATTTCTGTCTAGAGAACACACAAATAACTATCTATGCTAACTTTCAGCAATCCAACATGTAGCAATGTCTATTTGGAACTGAGGTTTCTACTTAAATCCTTAACCTTCATGTGTGTCTACTGCGCATTGCGATCATTGTAAACTATTACCAACTTCATCAAATCATTCTCACACTTTCTTCACTCCTCTTTTGTTTGGCCCCTTTTCTACATGAAATTCCTAGAAATGCTGGCTTGTTATCTATTAGAATTATATATAACTCATTTATGTAATGGCTCTATGTATGACATAACCATTGCAGATAAAACTGCAATGTCTCATGCAAAAAGGAGGAGAAAAACACTTATTGACTTAGGAATTATGATGCCTTAATCTGAATGAATTTGGAGTTTAAATGACACCAACAACAACTAAAATAAACAAACTTAATGGAAAATGAATTAAATCAGTTCACCATATTATCGCCATTATGGCATGTCAATTTACTCAGAGGTTTTGTGGATTTTATGATTATTATTGGCATATTTCACAACTACTTCTGATGTTCAGTTGTTGCCAGGAAACTTCTCTCACTCATACAGCTGCCTCAGAGTCTTAATGCAGGTCTCTGTCCACCATAACTCTCTATTACAACTGACTAGTGGTGGAAAGTAACTCAGTATATATATTCAAGTACTGTACTTAAATACAAGTTTGAAACATTTGTACTTTACATGAGTAATTCCATTTTCCTTCATTAAATTAAATATTTACTCATCTACATTTTACATCTTCGGTTTATTTTGATGCTAATACTTTTCTATTTTTACTTTAGCAAAGTCTTGGATTCTTAGTTGTAATGCGTTATTTCTATACTGTAGTTTTGCTACTTTTACTTAAGACCTGAGTACTTCTTGCATGGGAAGTTTAGGGGCACTGATTAATCTTATGATCAAATCTTATTAGCATCATGAAGAAATTATTTATTAACAGAAATGTTAAATATCAAACCCTAATGTGGCGTAATTGTAGAAAGTCAGCTTTGATAATTAGATTTAGATAAATATTTATCACTTTTCACAGAGTGATTCAACATAAGAAGAATCTGACAATACCCTAACTCCAGTGCTGGAAGTGTTATGTGAATGTTACTAAGTCTGACCTTGTGAGATTGCTGTTCCAACTTTTACAGAGTGACTTGAGGGATTATTTAAAAATGAGGCTGGCGTGTCAAATTGCCATCATATTTACACAGTGAGGTGCATGTCTGAAAAGGGCTTTTGTCTTAAACTTCTGAAGATCTTAAGAGTAAATCAGCATACTTCTAATCCTGTTCAGGGTCATAGGAAATGCTTCAAGATGTAATTGTATTGCATTAAGTCTAATTTATCCATTTTCAGACATCGGAATTGTGTATGGGTGAGAAGTCTCAAAGCTGGCACTTACTTTCTAATGGAATGGACTCACTGAGGTCAAACTACTTCCATTGCCTCTCCAATCAGCAGATTTACATATCATTGAGTATTTAAGAGACATTATTGCTGCCTTCATCCCTCAAAAAACTGAGGTTTTACTTGTTAAAGAAAGTTGATGATATATAGCAATCTCATCTAAGGAGCTACTTGTGTTTTCTGTATTTTTTCGGTATGTTTTTAGTCACCTTTGCTGAAAAATTATACACCATTACCTCATATCTCCACCTACATTTTCTCTCCCGAAAGTAGGAAATGCCTTAAAGATAATCTTATGAAAAATAGACTGAGACAAAGTTTCTTATCTCACTCTTTATGCAGAGTAACCAAAAGCTTTTTGAGGCGGTAAATGAACTGTGATGAGGGTGAGTGCGCTCATGGGTCCCACGGACAATCTCTGGCCGCTCCTTCACCTCCTCCTCATCAGTATTCACCTCCTCTGCCCTCCACTCTCTCTTTCACTCCTCTCATTCTCTATGGACCGAGGAACGACCTGCAAGGCTGACCGCTTCGCTTAGAGCGGAGACCTCAGAGGACCAACTGCTGTTTAAGGCCCAAATAGACAGACGTAACAGTCTCTTCAGCTTAGTTCCTCCTTTATCTCCTTCCCTCCCAATTTCTCTTCATTAATCTAGTCTTTCACTTTTCCCTGTATCCCCCCTCCTTGGCCTTTTTCTCATTCACCTCTTTCACTACCTTCATGTCTCCCTGTGGACCATTTCAGGCCTGTTTAGGTATGCATCATCAAGTGCACATTTAGAGATGTCAGAGAATTGATTGTTCCTCCCTCGCCTTCATCTCCACCTTCTACTCTTTGGCTTGTACTCACATCTCTCGCTCTCCTCTGCAAAAGGCAGACTCCCCCAATTTTTTTTCATTCATTGCTCTCATTTCCCAGAATCCCCTGGGGCGTGACAGTCACTGCTGACATCTGTGACACCCTACACAGTCGACATTCCTTGAGAAATGAGCTGGCGTGTGTGTGGCCTGTGCTTACGATATGTGTCTATGTATATGAGTGTGTACTATTTTCAGTTCATGTTTATGTCAGAGAGCTAATTTGAAGGATGCACGCATCTGTGTGCATGTCTGTGAGTCAGTGTGTTTAAGTGTGTGTGCATGATTGGACATCCTTGCTTCTGTGTACAAAATTACGTATTCCTTGTCTGTGCATCTGTTTATGACGTGTGTATTCAGACATACAGAGTTGTGCATGTGTCAGTTCTATATCTGTGTTGCTCCAAGACACATAGGCTATGTTGTGGATAGGTACAGTGTATGTATGTGTGTGTTGTCTTTAGCTGGATCCTTTTCCAATTCTCTTTAAGCTTTTAGGAAAATAGTAAAACGCAGTGATGTGCACTAAATCGGAGCAATGTGCCTTTGTAGAGGACAGGCAAAGTGTTAGCTCTGTGTCATCTGCTGTTCGAACAGGTTAAAAGAGGGCCAAGTTGACAGTCTGAGCTAAGGCATTAGCAGTAGATCATTAGAGCGTAAGATCCAAACCTTCAAGTGATTGTGCACTCACTTCCAAAATGCCGATGTCCATTTTTATTTCATCACGTTGGAGCACAGTGCACTTCCTTGTAATTCTCAATTTACTGGGTGGAATAAATTTCCATTATCTCCAACCGTCAGCCCCTGACTCATTTAATTGCAGTGCACAGGAGATGAAGGCAGAATTAGCTACAAGAGGCAAAAAGGGACAGCAATACAAATTGGGCATTCTAGTCAATAGCTGCCATGTACAGTACTTTCTGCTGTGTGACTCTGAATCCAAGCTTGTTTGTAATCACCATGCTGATCATGGTCATTGAAAAAAGTATAGCAACACAGAGTTTTGGTTTTGAGCATCATTTCTGTTGGTTATGGCTTTCATTTGAAGTCAAATCAATGTATATAGCTCAGAATCTGCCTCAAGGGACCTTACAATCTGTACAGCACAGGACACCATCTGTCTTTAGACCCTTGATGAGGGAAAAACAGGAAGAAAAATGGAAGAAACCTTAAAGAGAGCAACAGGAAAGGGACAGACATGCAATAAATGTTCTGTGTACAGAATAGATCTGCAAACAAATCACAATATGTACACGTTTTGATGACAAAAATACAGATATATGGATTGTAAAATATAAGTGAAGTGAAAAGTGATCCAGCAAGACTTTGAGCAGCTTTGGGACAGCTACCATGGGCAGCTGGAAGGAGGACAGGAGGACACACAAACACAGAATAGGCAACAAAGCATTCACACAGACAAACACACAGAGGGAGAGAGAGACATGAGAGCATGCAGACTAGGGACAGACGGAGAGAAGAGGTTGGATCTCCTGGGGGACGATGGTCCAGATCCAAACGTCTGCACGAGGCACCGACAGCCAGGACAGAGAGAGAGGTCCCAGGGCAGCCGATGATCCAGTAGAGAGAAGAAGGAGGAGAAAACTAGACAGAGAGAGACGGAGAAGACTCAGAGAGGAAGACACAGACACACACANACACACACACACACACACACACACACACACACACACACACACACACAGCTTGGTGGCTTGTGGGAAACAGAAACAAAAACAACAGATGGTTAGAGAAATGCAGTGGTTATCAGAAATTTACAGCTTGTTTGTTGATTTCTCGTCTGCAGGACAAACATAGACCACAAGTCCACAAGTACTAAAGTTAATAGATTCTTTGAGAGAGCAACCCACCATAAGGATAGCAGTAACAGGGACGGGGCCCGAGGTATCACAGGATGAGCACTAATTGAAAGTTAGGGTGAAAAGATTTTGTCTGTCTGATATCAACAGAGAGATTATTCCAAAAGAAAAGGGTGAGATGGGGAAAGGTCCTGCAGACAGCTGACTTCTTTTAAATCTGGGAGAATGACAGGAGCCTTCTGATGGTTCTGATGAGATGCTTTGCATTGTGGGTAATGCAGGTACCTGTCCTTGACAAAGAAGAATGCATAGAATAAACTCTCCATTGAGAGTCTGATATCGTTATAGTGCAACACTAAATCTGAGTACTTAAACACACATTCTTTGTTTTTGTTGATCTGCCTGCTGACTACGATTCCTGCCTGCTCCTCTTTCTCTTTTCTAGGTCAAGTATGTTGGATTTAGGAGATCTATTGGCCGAAATGGAATATAATAATTAGAATAATCTTGTCATGGTAATCACCTGACAATAATACTTGTTGTGTTTTTGTTACCTTAGCATGAGCTCTTTGCATTTAGCAGGTCCTCTTCCACAGAGTCTATCATGTTGCACCGCCATATTTCTACAGTAGCCCAGAATGGACAAACCAAACACTGGTTCTAGAGAGTGCTTTTCATGTTTTGTGCATTTTTTTGGGGTGTGGGAGAGTGAAGTGAGGAGCATTCTGTTGGTTGCAATCTGCAACCTCACTGCTAGATGTCACTACAGCCTACACAGTGGTTCTTTAAGTCCTCACATCACCCCTCGTCTTTGCACCATGCCCCTTCTTTTTCACTTCCAAATGCATTTGTCGACGCAGGTCAAATCACCTGATTGCTTGTGTTTCTTGCTCCATCCGAATTTTTGTTCTCACATATCAAAAATAACCTTGGCAAGTATGTTATTATTACAGGTTGGAATGACAGCCCAAACTATATACAACAATACACTTGTTGTTATCGTAGCCTCTTCCAAACTGCCACAGTTACCCATTTTACCTTGAAAAGCAATAATTTGTCTGCAGGGCTCATATGATTTTTTAACAGTTGTTGGGCAGGTCAAGGGAAATCTCAAGTCAGAATAAATGATTACACCATGTGAAGTTGGCTTTTTGGAAGCAATATTTTCACAGAACACCAGGGACGGGGAAACAGAGAAGTGAGAGTACAGGCTCAAAGGGAAAAAGTGAAACCTAACATGCAATTCAGCCCAAGTAAGCATCAGCTTGACTCCCGGCTGATGGCAATTTTTCAGAAACAAGTTCAGAGTGTGTCCAGTTAAATGGAAGTGATGCACCAAGAAAGAAGATGATGGGAAATACTATATGAGGAGATCCCCCATTCATACCTCTGCAATATATGCTCTGTTTTCCAGCATCTTGCTGCTGAAGCCACAATAACTTTCCCAGCATTTAACAATGAATGCAAAGTTTTTGCCCTGCAAAGGGCATACTTTTTTTTTCTTTTTTTTTTTTTTTTGTAAATTTGTAAACCTAATGAGAGAGGCACATTCCTTGTTAATGTTACACTCATTAACAATTATCCAGTTTCACTTCATTTTACTTATGTATTTATTTACTGTACAAATAACACAATTAATGTAGAGCATTTAAACATTTTCCATATTTTTTTGTGTAATAGGTTCCATTAAACTTGAATGAAGTGAAATGAATCAAGTGTCAAAATATTCATACATCATTGTTAGGTAACCTTTTACTTAGCTTTCCCTTGTAACTTCATTAAAGGTGCAGCAGGAAACACATCCCATCACAAGAATACAAGTATAAACCAAATATGTATTTGTGGATTATAATGTTGTTGATGGGCACCAGTGAGCTAACATCCTCACTCTGTTTTAGAACCACCAAACTCCATTGGATTATGATTGAAATTGCTCCACAAAATTCTACTTCAATACATTTAGCCCAATGTGTTTCAGCATACAAAAAAGCTATTTATCACCAAAAACAGTTCAGTTCTGCAGCATTCAACTTAATTATTGCCAATCTGTATTTTCATCCTTGAGTGATGAGTGCAAAAAAAGGGTGCTTAGAAAATCAGTCTGTGAAAGTGTGGCTGTATCACAGACAGGTAGATGTAAAGAGTGTATACAAACTGTCTTTGCTGTTTCTCACAGAGAATACTAAATAGGGCTTATTTGTGTTGGTGAGAAATTCTGTGTCTTTTGGCAATGACTGTCAGAGAGGAAAGTGTGATGAACACACACCTCCTCTAGAAGGCAGGCTGCCATGTGTGACTGTGTGCCTCCTGCCCATTTAGCTGGACTTATCACAAACAACACTTACTCACAAACACATACACACACAAACCAATGTGCGAACACACGCACTGTATCTCTTCTGCTCAAAATCCAAACACAAAACATTCAAAATGTACAAACCCAACAAGAAACTATTGATGCATTCCGACAGAATAAAAATAAAGAATTCAGTCTGAAATTACATACGCCAAATATACATTTACCAATAGGTGCAAAAACACAAAACATGAAAATTTTAAATAGAGCTAATGTCATGTACAAATCACTCTATTCCACCATTGTTCACCTTTTTTATAGAACATGTCCTCCTTGGCCCCACTGACCTATGGGATACCTCAGAGGGGTGTGCTAATGGGTTAGCGAGGTATGTTGAGACTACAGCCAGACTTTTCAATGCCTTTTACAAATGCTTTCCTGATGATATTCCGTATGAGCGGTACAGATTCTCAGCTGAGGGAATTTTATCTATGCAAACTTGCTGAGCCATTTGTTACTGAACGTCACTGAACGAAGTGTAATTACAGCCGTGCAAAATGCATGCGTTGCATTGTGGATTTTTGCCACGGGAACCTACATGCATCCAGTTAGTGATGCAGAAAACCATTCTTCCCCTGTTTGCTTCAGGTAATATTAACACTCTGAATTGTACACAACACTGAGTGGTGAAATAAAATCATCAACTCAAGAATTACACAACAACCAGCATTTCTCTCTTGCTTTATTTACAGTAATATTTTTTTTGATATTCTTCTGAGCTTTTGAGCGAGCTAATGCAAAGAAAACCTGGCTTTGTCAACCTGCTTCATTGTATACCCACAAGGGCCTCTTTAAGTCTATTGCATTTAATTTATACTGTACACCATATGCTAACCCAGTTGTCGCATCACGTTCCCTTCTTTCAAAGTGATGATCCTCAGATTTGCATGACAGTCAAAGCTAAAGATTAAGAAAATCTCTTCACACAGCTAAATGTAATGAGGTGCCATGAAACCAAGATTCAACAGTTCCCACAACAACAAACAACCTCATCACACCTATAAACTTTTATTATGCTATCAGAGACTGAAGGGAAGTCAGCCAAGAAACAATTACACCTGCAGACAGACCTGTACTAATTGGGTAATCTTAGGTACATATCAACCAAACTGCAACAGTCAGGTTTGCTAACCACTTAATTACCAGTCACCAAGTGTTAAATACACATTTTAAACACTACAGCAGTGTCATCTAACAAACTGGAATATTTGAATATTAACACCAGAATGGATCACGACGTCAGCGCTCAAAGTTCACTGATTATATATATAAAAATATTTACTTTAACAAGGGTTTTTCATTAAATTTCAAAAGACAGGGCACTTAGAAAACCCTATACAATGACCTTTTAGAGTATAATACTGGCCAAAACACGAGGTGGCTCGCAACAGCTGTTTGTACTATACAACGCAGCCATCTGGCACAGCACAGAAAAATTGAGTCCGTTCCAAGTTGTGACACTTATTCCACATGACATGTTAATGAGGAAATGCTCAGATATCAAATGACCATTTTCTTCAGTCAGTATGATTTCTCTGATTGAATTTGTGTTTGGTTTCACACTGTTATTTCACTCTGTGCATCGCCTTCTGAAATATCATGCATGATGTTGAACACAAATATATCTGATACATTGAAATATAACAAGGGACTGAGTGTACTACCTAATTTGATCCCTAAAACTCATTTTCCCTTGGGTCCTCGACAAGATAACTGTATTGCTCCTCATTGGTTAATTTGGTGCATAATGTCATCTCTTGTGCTGAACTCTCTCTGAGGTGATGCTTTGTCAATGAGACACATCCTGCAGTAACAATTTGCAGTGAAAGATTCCACAAAACCAAAAGTTTATTTCAGACCTAAGCTGTCACCTGTTACTTGGTGCCATGCCATTGATCCGACCGCTATTATTCCAATTCCAAGCATTATTGTCTCCCTCAACCGTATTCTCCAAAGACCTGCTCCTACTTTGCCTCTGATGTTTTTTGCATCTTGGGAAAGAAGAAAGAATTGAGATGCATATTCATCACAGATGAATTAAGATGTGGTGGTAAATGTAGAATATAAACATCCAAGCTGCTGAATGCCTTGTTTTGACCTTAGTGGATTTGTCATCATACTTATAAATTTCAATTTGCAAGGCAAATTTTTGATTTTGAGTAGAGTGGATGATGTTTTTAGTATTTTCTATGGCAGAAATCCTGATAGAACAGCAGGTTTATATATTTTTTTATATTCATTAATGTATGAGAGAGAAAGTCATGCATGCATTTGTCATGAGCAGGCTGGACTACTGCAAGTCTCTGTTTATGGGTGTTCCCAACAAAACAATCCATAGACTACAACTCATCCTGAACTCAGCTGAACGAGTGCTAACCAGGACAAAAAAGTCCAGTCCTCTGAAACCTTCACTGGCTCCCTGTTGTTTTCAGAATACAGTCTAAAATTGTCCTCTTCATTTACAATGCACTTGCTGGTCTGGCTCCACAGTACATTTCAGACATGCTGTCAGTTTACAATCCCAGCAGAGCTCCCTGGTCACAAGGTGGAAAACTCCTCCATGTGCCTATAAAGACATTTTCAAAGTGTGCAGAGATGACATCCAGCATTTATGCACCTAGGGAAAGGAACAGTTTCCCTGCTGTTCTCTCTTGACTGTGTTCGTATAAAACCAAACTAAAGATGTATCTTGTCAGTCCAGCCTTTTCTGAAGTGAACACACTCTATGTGAATAGAATGTGTGTTTGTTTGCCTGTGTTTCTGTGAATGTATGCATAGATGCTTCCATTAACAAGCACTCTTTTTTGGCCGTTCAATTTTGTCTTTTCCGTTAAGCGCGCTGAAATGCTTTGTATGAGATGGCACCGCACAAATAAAATTTGAATTGAATTCTTGAGGAGAAACTTTTAACAGGGTTATATACTGTAAATGAAAGTGTCATTCTCTGGTCCGTGCTCATATCCTCCAGATATTTAGTTTCTCTTTGAATCATATCTCACTCCTAAATGAATTTCCACTGGTTCAACAACGCCCCATTTCTCTCAAAAATACTTTGTCCATTTAGTGTGCGTTTAAATCACTGAACAGATTGAAAGTATTGCTTAGGACTTCTTCCGTTGCACTTGGGATTATCAAGAAGCACTGCACGTAACACTTGTTCTTTAAGATTTGCAAGAACCTCATTGACATACTCAATGCTTTCAATAACAGATAATATAACACTGTTGGCAACACTACTGGCCTGTCACTTTGCTTTAATCAAAGCATCAATCAGTCGAAGTTTTGTGAGTGATGTGATGTTTGGTTTTTAATATCATTGCTTTTGCCCATGTTAACAGTGCCTTGACAACTATTTAATGCTTTCTTAAACTTACATAACATTTAAACTGCAATGAACACCCTTCATGAGCACAAAGAACAACATCACAGGTGCGTCATGTGATGGTCTACGCATGTGGTCCTGGCAGCAGGCCTGGAGCAAAGTCATTTTTTGGCTAAGGCCACTTTGGCCTTTGGTGAATATAAATTCAAAATGCAGGACACCAAGGCCAAAAGCAGTGGTGCAATAACAAACGTTAATAATTACATTGTATGAAGACAAAACAGAACACAATCAATGAGGAGTCAGTGTATTGAAAAACAGCACTGAGATAATTAAAATTGGAATCTGAATGTTTGACTGATCCCAAGCTGCTGTCTAACTGATTTTTAAAATATGAACAATTCATTATATTAATTGTTATTGTGACATTAAAAAATATACATACAGCATTTGAATGTAATTGACGCTCCTTGCGGGGAAAATATTATTCCAAAAAATACATTACTGGCACAAGATAAAAGGTGTCATTTGTCCATTCAAACTTTCCCAAGTTTGACACCAGGCTCTGTTAGGAGAATACCATTGGAAGATGAACCGTTTCAAAAATGACATTACGTTACGTCTCACTACAGTAGGCGAGGGTTTTTTAGATCAGGTACACATCGAATTAAACACCAACTCAAAATTTAAAAAATATTCCTTGAAAAGTTTGGAAAAACTTGATTAAATGTGTAGATGATTGTCTAATGTACAAAATTATACATGGCTTGACTTAAGAACAACTGCGTAGCAGTCAACATGAGGTGCAGTAAGAGGGGGTTGTGTTATCCCACTGAGGAAAAAGTGCTTTTAATCAGTGTGTGTTTTCTGCTAAAGCTGCACTAGAATGGAACTGCATGCTAGTGACGAGTAGAGAACTGGGCACATGCAGTTGGGGCTCATTTAAAGAAATGGTTAATGAGCACTCAGCTCTGTCAGCACTAAAAACCCACAGCACTTTATTGTGCTCGCTCTGTCTGTGCTATCTGCTGTCACCTGTCATTATTTCGCTATCACAGTCTGTCCTCATGGACCTGCACGCATGTCTTTTATTGTGGCTCTGCTTTCATTGTGCCAGAGTGATTTATGTGTTTTTTACTGTATGTGCTTTTTAAGTCTTCTTCGGTTAGTGTCTAATAATGTAGCACAATAATTAGCCCATGTTTCTAATGACATTAAAATCCCCCATGTCATTGCTTTGTATGTTTGATGGTATCACTGTTCTGCATGCTTATAAATGCTCTCACTAACTCTGATATTCTGTTTGTTGAATGACTTTGGAACATCTGTCCAGGGACTACACATGAAAACAGCATCTTGGCTAAATCTGGTGCATTCACTGCAGTGTTTATTAATGTGCACTGCTGTGCACACCCTGTTAGATGAACCAACGCATAAATAAGTAATTTGATATCATTTTAATTCTCATTTTAATAAAAGACAAATGTTGCATTTTAATAGCCTGACTAACAATTTATAAACTTAAATGTTCTCTGATGGACCCAAATATACTTTTTGGAGTTGGGGGTGTAGGTATGCAGATGTTCTCTTTCTGTCTGGCAGGTCTTAGAACTAATATCTGCAAATAGTATTCACCACCAGTGTTGGAGCAGAATACAATATCCTTCAATTTAAAATATGCATCCAATTACAAGCTCATGTAAAATAAATGGGCATTGTCTCAACATCAGAATAGAGGGTTTGAATGTCTTTGAAGGAGCCCTGAATGCAAGTATTCATGAATTTTCTATTGTATGTCTCCTGCCAAATCATTCCTATTCAAGTACATTTCAGACAATTCATTGTACTGCACAATCCCAACAGAACTCCTTCACAGCTGGAACATATTCCTGATGGACTAATTGATTGGTAAAAGTGACATTATGGAAACTTAATGGGATGAAAACCATGTTGATTGCTACACATCAAGACATACATTACATTTATTAAAACATTTGGAGAAGGTCACAAATTTTAAACATCATAACAAGTTCAAGTGAATGAATTCACTAACTAACAATACATTTAGTGGAATGAACAGATTAACTTTACTAAAAAGACAACGCTTTTGAAGCAAGAACCCGGGACACAGCTGTGACAGCTGAGCCACTGCTTGTAGGAAAATGACTGCTTGACTGAAACAGCTGTTTTCATAAAGAATTTAAGTTCACTTTAGCCCATAGTGCCTTAAAAGTAACGTGAGTGAGCACAACACAGATTTTGACTCTAGTGAATTTGCTGTGCGTGCAGGCAGCCAGGACTGTCTGACACTTTTATATCAGCCAATCTGACAAGTCCTGCAGCACCCCAGTAGAAGCGTTGGTATTCCTCAGCGTGCTGGTAGCAGATCTGTATGTGCAGTCGAGGACAGCGAGTAGCGTCGACCTGGCGTCCCCAGCATGTGAGTCAAGCACACAGGTTTGCAGTAGCACCAGGGCTTTTACAGCTACCACAGACCACCATTGAGAGGAAAGCGTCCCCTCGTCATAACTCACACTGCTTAAAGAAAACTGCATTTGGCCACAGTACTTGAGTAATTTTGACCCGGTGTTCAAGGTTGAAACATTCTCACCTCTAACACAGTGAGCTTAGTAATATTAAAACCTGAGTAGACAGGAGGAGATAAGAAGATTCCTGAAAGCAGCGAGGACCAGTGGAGCCCCATTGTGTGAAAGGAGCGTAGAATCTACGAGTTGGACTGCGAGCTTCACAGCTTTACAACATTTCAAGGAAGCCAAGCTTTTATGACATCAAAGAGGAGATCTACTAGAAGTTCTAGTTAAAACTGTTTTATTAAAAGTTACAGTTTATAACAGTTTTTACCTTGTCAGCTTGTTATATGGGAATTCAGAGTCAGGGAACCAAGAGCAGGAAGAGATAGGCAGCATATTTATTGGAAGGCCACTGAAAGAAATGTCAAATATATATGCAGATCAGGCCAGGAGGAAGGCTCGTCAAGCAGCGTCTGACACTTCACGCCCACTTCACTCTGAATTTGAATGATTCCTTCGGGCAGGTGTTATTGAGCTCCGACCCACCAAGAACTTGTTTAGAAGGTGTTTTTTTTTTTCCATCTGTCTTGAACTCTTGATTGATTTCGGATCTTTGACTCACTGTGCTTACATGTGTTACTGATTAAGCCTGCTGGCGTTTGAGTCTACTTCACTTTTGTGTTTTGCATTTTTGTTTATGTCAATAATTATGTCAAGTGTGTCTTTCTACATTCGAGCTGTAGATTGCAGTTGTGTAATAAATGCACCAATGACTTTTTGTCCTGCTGACTCTCCTGTTGGTCTCTAGTTCAGGGACAGCATTCCTGAGATGACTTATAACCTGTGTTTTAGCTTCTCTGCTGTGGTTGTCCCTTAAATTCAGAATACCTTTTAACACTCCTTTAATCACCTACAAGTTCTTAATATGACGTGGCACTTCCTTCTATCTTTGACTTGTCAACTCCTCAACTCCATGACTGTGCGGTTTAGATCTGTCAGCCATCCCTAATTTCAAACTAAAAGCTCCAGTTATCTTGCAGCTCAGCCCGTAGGGTCTTAAAACGTATCTGTTTGCACTGCATTTTCCAAGTTAAACATGATTATTTGTACTTTTTATGACTTTGAAGATGTGTATTTCCTCCTGTCATTGCAGTTATTTTCCCTGTCCTTTTCATGTGGTATTCTAATTGCCTTTTATATTGCTCTGTCATGATTGATCTGTTCGGCTGTTTTTGTAGGCCCTTTTGTGTCTTTTACTTTGTTGTCTAATGCACTTTTCTCACGTCTTTTTCATGTCCTCTCTGCTTCAGGCAGTCTGTCAGCCATACAGTGAAGAAAATACAGAGTACAGTAGTCAATACACTCAAATCTGTTTATTGTATATTTCAAGTTTGGAAACGAGATAGCAGTGTTTTTGGATTGACACTGCCGATGCCTGAATTTCTGATCTTTTACACAGCAAAAGTTTCCTCTTGAAATTTCATTTTGTGAGACTAGAAGAGCTTCAGACAACATTTAGGCAGCCTTGGGACATGAAAGCTCCACAAAAAACCCAGCCAAATGCATATTTATGATAAGAATGATATGAACAATGTGAGCACAATCTTGCATTGTGGAATCACTTCAGTGCTTCCCATACACAACCAGTGCGCTACTGATGAATTATGAAGGCAGTCGCCAGACTGGAAATCTCTGTTAGTGCTGAAAAATCCACCTAAAGTTACAGCGGCATAGTTTATATTGTTTTTGTATTTGTCTTCAGCTTCTATTTTAACAATAAAATATCATATAGAAGAAGTGCCATTTACAAGCTTGCTTGAAAACATGCATACATGCTATAAAGTAGTTATTTTATGGCCAAAATCCTGGATTGCTTTTGGCAGAAATTGTACAGACAAGCTTTATCAGATGCCTTTTTCCCACTTGCACGTGTCAACAGATATACATTCATTTTAATCTATGCAGCTCAGCCTGCGCCGACTCAGTACACTCTCAAATTGTCTCACAGGTGTAACAGCAGCCTAGAGAATTTATTTGTGCTTCAAGTCTATTTTTTTTTCGACAATACACGTGTCATGCATGAGCATGATGCTGGAAAAAGGCACTGAATTAACATACATTTTACAACCCAGATCGAGCACAGTATACCGCTACCATAGAAACGTGTGTGTGTGTGTGTGTGTGTGTGTGTGTGTGTGTGTGTGTGTGTGGGGAACATGACCCGCTTCCTCTCTAGATATAAAGAGCTCATTCTAATGTAACAAAAATACAACAATTCTTATAACTATTACCATAACTATGAATATTATATCAAATTTCTGCCATATTCTGACAATATGTCCCTCTAAATCTTACACACTGACCCTTTAATAAGGACATCAGATGAATTGGATGGGTCAGTCCTGATATTTTTAGGGTGCCATTGACACTGCATAACTTACGGTGTCGTGCAAAACAGTGAAATAACACATTCAGGCGTTATGGATTGTTCAGGCTTCTGCCTTATATTAAGATTAGATGAAAAGTCGGATGATCACTGAAGTCAGTAGGATAGACCGTCTGTGAACCATGGAAACCAAACTGTGTGCCATCCATTGAGATGCTGTATTTCACAAGATAAGTGAAAACTTTGACCTGCTGGTGTCACTAGAGGAAAAACCAGGTGATCACCAAATTATAGTTCACCCTGGTGGTACCATGAATGTCTGTACAAAATGTCATGGCAATCCACCCAATAGGTTTTGAGATATTTCAGTGATGGATGGGCGGACAGACTGATGTTGCAGTCCCTAGAGACCTGCTGCTAGCGTGACTGAAAATTGGATTTCAAGACCTAATAATAATAGAAATGTGAGTCTTATGACATTTCATTACATTGTTTACACACACACACACACACACACACACACACACACACACACACATCTTTTTTTCTTGAAACAGTTTTAAAACAGCATCAAAATGAGACTTCTTTCAATCCAACGTTTCTTTCAGAAAATCATTATTTTCAAGGCTCAGTCCCATGTCTCCCTCCCTTTGTCTCTCAGCTATTTGCTCCTCATCTCTTCTTTTCTCATCCCTCACTTAATCAGGTCGACACTGGAATTAATTGATTATTTGTCCAAACAAACATACAGACCAATTAATCTGTACTGGGCCAGGAAAGGTGCTCCACAGCTCTATTACAAGCCCAGGAACCTCTAGAGAGGAGCACAGAGACCTCGCAGAAATATAATAATGGCTGAAGATAATACCAGCAGGTCCCTGAGAGAGACGTGTTGTTTGTTCTGCTGTTATTAGCCCCAAAAATAAGATGAAGGTGTTTTTTTGTCCCCATGAAGAGAAAAAGAAGGTGATCGTGACAGAGAGGGTGTAAAGAGGCAGGAGAGAAATTTAAAGGTGTTAAAAAAGTGATGGAATAATCTTGCTCTTGGTCCTCTTCATCCTCATCTTCCCACTCACAGCTGCCGCCACTGCAGGCACAGAACATGTTATGCCGAGAGGTGACATTTCAAATTTCATCTTGACTGATGCGACAGCAGCAGAGCACAGTTAACTTTATGAACATTAAGACAACTCTGGAAAGGTCTCAAACTACATTATTACAGACGCTGGGTTTATTTCAGGCCTGCTTTATGTGTTTCTCCGCTCTCTCCTTCCTGGTCACCACCATTTCTCATTTTCTACTTCACCATTATTCTACTAACTATTCCTTTAAACTTCCTTGTCTTCGCTCTCCTCTTTGTCATCATCAATCTACCATGCCCTGGTGTCCCCTGGTCTGTTATTCCCTCACCTTATCATCTTCTCTTCCTCCATTACAGTACTTCATCCTCCTCATCTCTATCATCACCTCCACTCCTGCCATCACAGAAATCACCACTCTCCTCTCATTCCTACATTACCATTCCTATAACATTTTCTCTTCGTCCTCCTCATCTCTCCAACTCCCATCACCGCCATCGACCCGTGGCTGCGTTCCTTGTCTTCATCATCCTCATCATCACCTCGATCATCCCCCCCACAGTCCCTGAGGCATAGTATTTGTATGTGTTGGATGTACTGTACTCTATAAAAGCTGTATGCTAATGCAGCAGAAGGCTGCCGAGCATTATGGCGAGTGGACCAATTTCAGGAGTGCTTGGCCACATTTTATTACAGCTCATAAGCCCAAGGTCAGCGGCGTAAGATGAAGAGGCAAGAGCGTCCTGTGCAGCACTTGAATCATTTATCACCCAGCTCAGTCTGCTCTGCCTCTCCTTCCTGTTTCCTTTCTCTCATGTTTAAGCGCAGCTCACATGCTGATCCCCACCTAAACGGTAATTTATGTCTCTCTCTTTTCATCCTGTCGTACCCTCTCCCTGGCCTCTCACCACATCTGTCTTTATCTTTGTATCTTTCTCGCATGTCTCTGTCTACAGTTATAATTTCCCCCCATTTTCACCTCAGTTTAGTGTATTTTTACCCATCTTCTTCCACTCTGTGCAACCTCCTGTATTTTTTTCCATTCATTGTTGACTTTATTGGCATCATTTTCTTTTAGCAGAAAATATATTGCCAAACTATTGTACAAAATGTCAAGTGAGTTGAAATGATGCTTTGCTAAGTTTGAAAAAACATGCTATATATAGCCAGTACATATTTTGTGTTTAGACCACTGTTGCTAAAAATTACAAACACATATATGTCATATACAGCTAATTAGCATAACACCAGATGGATTTTAATTTATTCTTTTAATCAACAAGGAAATGGTCATGGTTGAAAGTATCAGCAAGTGAAATCCTGCAGTATCAATGATTACTAAAATGGTTTTCATGGTTAGGCAAAGATTGTGATTTTAGCTAAATAGAAGAGAAGAATTCTACACTGCATGTTTGATGTTTTCAATGTGTTTGTTAAAGAAACTTCTTTTTTGGCCACTTGGGCGCTGCTGAAAAAAAGCTGTAAATGTATCTTGGACACATCATAAACATGATACAGCAACCATCCTTGTAAACGGTTGCTTATTTACACATCCAGCAGATCAGATCCAGCAGAACATGTGCATTAATTTGGAGTCATAGCCTGCTCTGTCCACTTGATGACTCTAAGTCAATATGCACCCCAATTAGCTTTATTCTGGTCCCCAGTGACTATTGAAAACACATCTCTTTAGCTGCTAAATGCGCCACTATTTTCACCGCCGAGTTGCCAACATTGTCTGTCTGCTGTTTGGTGCAGTGCAGGTGCGCAGTGAGTTTATCAGAGCTCAAACAGCTTCTAGAAACAGGTTGATGAGAGCCATGAGACAACTAAAACAAAAAGCCCCGAAAATGCTAAAATGCTGTATGAAGAGATTCACATTGTTAATATGAAATTACTGAATAGTGCAGCTTCAACCACTTTTCTAACTTTAATCTACAATGCAGGATGCAAGCACTGTCTCGAATGTCAATCTTCGGTGTGCTGGTGGTTTAGAAATGCACTTTGTAGAAGACATGGATGCAAGAGGACCCATAAATTGCTGATAATGTTATTATTTGTGGCTAAGAATCAGACCATATACACTGAGTATAAAATATAAATAATTTAATATTATTCCATAAAGAAATTTCAAAATAACACAGATTGTTCCAATAATAGAAAGGATATTCTGGTCAGAGAGTGTTGTTTCTTTTCCCCTTTCTTTACCCATTACAGTCTCTCCTTTCACACTTCAGCCTCTCCCTCCCTCCTACACCCTTTCTTTTTCTGTAATAAATATATGTAGGGCACACAAACATCTCTCATCTTTTTCGCTCAGTTTGTTTCTCTTCCCTCCCTAATTTACTCCCATTCTTCTTGTCTCTTTCTCTCTCTGTCTCTTTGTCTCTGCAGGAGGTAGTGTGATGCAGCTCCTCTGCAGCCACATCTCAGGATGAAGCAGCACACACTGTGGTTCTACATCAGGGTGAGGGGTGTGTAAGGTAAGGGGGGATGTGAGAGGTTTTTTTTTTTTTTCAAAATCAGAGGGTCCGCGTTTCCTCAGGAGTAGGAATGGACAGGATGATTGTGTCTCTTCACATGTGCATAGGCTACATACTGCATAAAGGGATTGTGTGCATGCATGTGTGTTGAACAAGCCATGTGTGTATGTGTCTGTGTGCATTAGTAAGTGAGAAAAATCCTTTCAGGTGCCTGCTCTGGTGTAAAGAATATGTGCTGCATGTGTGTGTGTGTGCGTGTGTGCGTGCATGTCATTTCATTGGTCTACCAATTTTGAAAAGTGACACCGAGAAAGCTTGACACTGAATGTGCAACAGAAAGGGTGAGAGGAACAGAAAAATATATATGAGAAAGAGAGGGTGAGAGAAGGCGAGAGAGAGTGCTGACACGTTTGTTGGCCAGGTGCCATGTCTTTTTTCACGAGGTCGTTTGGAAGCTCATCTGCTAAATGGGCACTTCGATTCTTCAGCTCCAGCCGTCTCGTAATTATTATTATTGTCACGACTAAAGCTCAGGCATAATAGCTTGTAGCCTCTGCTGCTAAATGACTTAACACAGGTGAGAACATTTCCTGGTACGACCCCCACCCCAACCCCCACCCCCACCCCCAGCCTCTTCACCTCCATTTTGGTGCTCTTCTCAGACATAGTAAGCTAAATCTGAAAATGCTGTTTGTGCGTACAAATGTCCACAGTAATGTTATTTGGGAGTTGCACAAAGATCTTGCTCCATACTGAAATGCCTAAAAATTAGAAAAAGCCTATATCTCGTTTCGGTCGGCAACATCAAAATTGTGCACCATAGTCAGAATCTGGGCAGTAGTGGAACAGATACTTAAGTCACACTGGATTTTGTTTCCCGTTCAGGAACAGAATGAGACTTATTCGCTTCCAGTTTGAATGAACCACACTTATTTTCAAACAGATTCAATCTATTTGAACTCTGACACAAAATTCTGAATAACAATTGTTGATAAGAAAAACTTATGGAATTCTGTTGTTTGCCTGCTAGCCATGCTAACACAGTTTATGCCTGTAACCCTGCTCACATTACTTATTGTCCTGCCTGCTGCTTGTCTTAGCACCTGAGAACATTTTACTCCTCTGAGTCTCAGCTGGTTAAACCTTTGTTCTGTTACCTTCTGCTCTCTGTGATTACCTTAATATTTTCTTCTCCTCTGCATCTTCATTGTCATCATTTGCCATTTTTTCCACTCAGCCACTCCTTTATATTTCCTTGTCCTTTCCCTCCTCTTAGTAATGATCAGTCCACTATGACCTGCCCTTGTGTCAGTCTCTCACCTTATCATCTCCTCTTCCTCCATCTCAATTTCATTGTTCTCATTTATTGTGTGTTTTTCAATGTCATTGCCAGAAAATCGAAATAGCATAAAGTAGTAGTCTGATCTGAGCTCTGTTTTCTACATTTGCACTAAAACAGATTTTGGATTTACCCACTCTGGAGACAATCTTTTTAAGTTTTTGGGTCAGAAAAATCCAGGCCAGTGGCCATTCAGACCAAAAACTGCTCAGTGTTAAGAAAAAAATCAAAGGGATGCATTGGCGAGGACTGAGTTGATAAAATACGATTCAGAAAGTTCAGGAAGTAAAAGATCCATGAGATTAAAGGAAGGATTTCAAAATCCTCTCAGTTATGTGAAATGGTTTTATCTTTTGACAGGTGACAGGTGAATTGCAGAAACATGACATCGATGTTACAAAGTAACTGACCAAGAACGTGCCTTTGATTAGCCAGTGCAGGGCTTCGTCAGACACTGAATTGTGATGCTGCACAGTTTGAGCCAGGTTGAACTGGTTTGCAAACAACCTTGCATTTTTCTTGCCACTCCCATCTACGTCAACAGCGGCCTCAATAAAATGAATGAGGAACAAGTGTTTTTTCTCTCAGGTCTGAACGCAGCCTGAGTGTGGACAGAGGACCAAAGGAGAGAGGAAAGATGTACAGTAAAATTGTCTTGTCTTGTGCATGTATGCACTCATAGTCCCTCACTAAGAGCCAATCAAGCGTGGCCTGGCCAGACATGTCAAGAACCAATGTATATCTGAAATGAAGGATTCTGTCGAAAGAGAGTTCCCGCCCCCGCAGCAAGACTGGAGAGCCATGTTGTTCTGACCAGGCCTCACACCACAGCAGGTGTATACTCATTATCTCTAACTCTGTACGCAGTCGCACAATCTGACACACTGCGCCACGTAACCATACACACACCACCTTTTCACAAACACACACAAATCCACTTCAAACACATACAGCCTTACTAATGTACCTCTCAGATCTAGACTCCCTCTCCCCTGTGTCACCACCCCTGGCGATGCCCAGTCTTGTTATCTCTCCATGTTCCTCACCCTGTCTTCTCCCTCCTACACCTCCCCTGTTTCCAGCACCCCTTTAGAGACTGGATCTCTCGTTTGATGGCGCAGCGTGGGACCAACCGCACCGGAGCACCGGGGCTCATACCGATGAAGCCAGCCTATCTAGGCCACAGTAAGCACACACTCTCATCAAGTGCTCTCTAATTAGAATTCACTGATACTGTAGGTTTGCAGGCGAGGGGAGAGAGGAGCTCGAAGGAAAGCCTTCTATAGATAGAATGAGAAGAATGTCTAATTAAGGTCTCATTCTTCTCTTCTTCTCTGATTGCATTGCATCCTCCTCTCTCCCTCGTTCTCTCCAATTATGAAACCCATGCTGGCCCTCCCTTGGTCCACGTGGGCTCAGGGGTTTTATCTTGCCAGCACTGGGGTGTGAGGAGACTGACAACAACACTGGTGGAAGATCGGCAGGGCCAAATGCGTGGGCAGGTGAGAGGAGCCTCTGTGTTTATGTGTGAGAATGTGAGTGTTCGTGAAAGAATCAGCGAGAGGAAGTAAATGAGAGCGTGTATTGTCATTGTCCTTTAGGAGTCTCAGGTTGCGTTCAACTCATAATAAGTGTGCATGTGCAAAAAATAGTATTATCCTAAATCAGCTACTGCAACTATGGCAACCAGCTAGCATAACTCGCAATATGATCTTGTACAGGCTAACGTCATCAAGACATCATCTTCTCATAGTTGTAAACCAGCTGACAAAAATACAACACAAGTGGAAACCAGTTAACATGCCCACCCACCTCACACAACTAGCAACCAGAAAACACCACAAAAATAACTTTTGCTACAAGCCACCACTTTGTAACAGTTACAACTCCGAAAAACATCACCTAAAACATTTGCTGCAATAATCAACCAACACAATTAATCTGCATAAAGTCAGCAGAAACACGTCAGCAACAGCCTGCTTCAGTGGACCACTGTTACATATCCGTGCTGATATGTGCTGTGTTCACTGTTGCCCGATTTGAATGACAGCCTTGTGTGCAATGTCTTTTATGACAGAGTTATGGCAAAATAATCATTTGAATGGGAAAGGAACAGGTTCAACCTAGTTGTAATAAAAAAGAACTGGCTTTTTAATAACAATCAGTTAACAGCCATGCATATCAAGCTGAGCTTACTGAACTTACTGCCGTCTGTCTCAATTCAATTAAGGAGAGGAGAGGAGGGGCTGATTTATTGGAGTATATCATATTTATTTTGTCGGTGGAACTGCCCAAATAGTATATAAAATGGCCAAAAGATCACAACCCACCCAAAACAATTTTTACCCACCCAATTAAATAAGAACTTTTTAGGGCTGTGGTTTTATTTCGAGCTACGGCTCATTAGTTTTCTTATTTTGTCCCAGAGGTTCAACTTAAGCTTCCATATCTGGCAAAGAAAAAGTTCAGAAAATGTACTCCTCATATTCTTTATCTGTTTTAATGTTACTCCCCTCCCTGTAGATCCACTGGGTTGTGGCAGGATCCTGAACAACCCCCCCACCCAGCTATGCTATGTTGGTGTGTGTTGGTGCCATTCTGTGAATGGCTGCAGGTCCCCAGGTCCCCAGATTGACCAGCCAATACCATGAGAGAAAGGACCTAAACCTGAAGCCTGCAGAGCCTGAGAGACAAAACAGCACAGTAGCATTTTTTGACATTTATGCATTCACCTTTGGAGGGGTGTAGCAGCCTCTCCTGAACCAGCTAATTTCATTTGTAAATCAGCACCACAGACAAACAAATCAAATTCTGCACATGCAATAAAGTAAGTGATGCACTCCATGTTTTCAATCACTTTGACATTTAGTCTGTCACTGTGTCATTTGCCTGCAATTGATAATAATGGCTACCACTTTTATCAATTCAAGAGCACTCTCCTTGTTAGTGCCCTGTCATATAATTCCAGATGAATTGTTCCACCCACTGATGAACATCCAAATTGTTGTCAGGTGACTGGGAAGAGGTGGACAGTCTGTCAATAAGCAGGCCAGTCTGATTGATATGTGCCATCTCAGATTAATGTCAAATAGTAAGAAAGAAATTTTCTGGATCAATTAACTATGTGAACTCTAACCAACATCAGCTGTAATTGCATTCATTTTTACATGTCTTCGGTAGATTCTGAATTTATTTGAAGGTTACTGAGTTGCATTCATCTCTCACTCCTTTACTTCTACTATGTTCAAGTGGCAACTGTCTACTTCTTCACAGCTTTTAGTCAAGTAAGCCTAAAATGACTACTGTTTAATTCTCACTCAGGAGCCAATCACTAATGAGCATGCTTGTTATTAGCCAATTAGCCGCACCTGTGACATCTTGCATCCAACTCCTCACACTAATGCCAGCACTCAGCAAGCGCCAGCACTGAGACTCCATCTAGAGTGAATATGTTTTTCTAATGACTCAATATCATATTTATTCCCGAAATAAAGATTGAGTCTACAGTAAATATTTTTATCCTTACGGCATGATATCCACAGGTAATTTAAAGCAATGCATGGTGGCCAGATGCATTAACTCTAACTGTGAGGTGGCAGAAGAAACCCAGGAGCCACTGTACTACCCAGCACTATACTTCATTCCATTATTTTCCATAAATCTGTCTGATAGAGGTGTATCTCTAAGAATGGCAACGTCTGTTGGTCAGTCGGTGCACCACTTTCATCTTGACTGAAATATCTGAAGACTTTTGGAATGGATAACCATGAAATTACATGAATTACAGCCTTTCATATTATTTTCCTTTAACATCACCATGAGATTGACATTTATGGTTTTGACTGAAATGATAACTATCAGATGGATGAAATTTGGTTCTCATATTCACATGGATGAATTGTAATAACTTTGGTCATACTCTGACTTTTCATATAGCACCACCATCACTTTGAATTTGACCAATACTTTGCTTTATGACCACACTAACTACACCCATAGCCTCTGCTTATGTCGAAGCCTTCCTCTCCAGTTTACACTAATGCTACCACAACTTACATGAGTAAATGCAACAGCCAAAAGCAGCTGTCTCCACAAAAGGACAAAAAGAATAACACCTCTATCTAGTCCTCGCAAACATCCACTGGCTATCTGCCTTTAGAACTGAGTTTAAGATCCCTCTCCTGCTGTAAAAAGCTCTAAATGCCCTGACTCCACAGAGTATATCAGACATGCTGTCAGTTTTCAAACGGAGCAGATCTCTCAGGTCTCAAGGCACCTACTGTACCAATTCCATATCCCTGGGGCTCACTCTAATCTGGTCAGACTGTATTGAGAACTTATGCACCTAAAATCATGAAACAGCTGCTAATTCAAGACTTCTTAGAGTTCTCATAAAGCTGTTTATTTCTGTCTTAATTAGTGTTCCTATGTATCTTTTTTCATACTCTGTTGTTTTTACTCCTTGCACTCTAGATCCTGTTTTTAATTTTTCAGTCTCTTGTATAGCTATTTTTATGTCAATGCAAAGCACTGCAGAACTGGTCTTGTTTACTAACTAACTACGAACTAACTACTGAAGTGTGACCTTGCATTTAGTACAAAAATAGAATTGAATCACATTGTGCATCAACGTCCTGCAGCTGTTTCTTCCAATCACTTTTCATGCTCACACTGTAGCGTACCGTTCACCTCACAGGCTAAAGTTGATTAGAATAAATGTGAGCAAAACAGACTGCAACATGCACAGGCAACTACTATGACTAAATTTGGAGGTGATTTAACAACTGGCTTGATCAGACATGCAAACATCCATCTCCAACCAGTATTCAACAGGTACCACACTGACTGGCAACCGTAGTCCTAACGCTAAAACAAAACATCTTCAGAAAAGGCTCCTGCAGTGTAGCTGAAACTGGATGAACGTTGCATAATGTCAGAAAACATTGGTGTTGATTTCAAAAAGGCATTTTTTAAAATATATTGACCACATATTTGACATTTAAATGCCTGAAAAAATGTAAAAATTCTGGCATACTTGACTGCCCCAATACCACATAAGTCTGCTGCCAAAGAATCCTCAATAAAACAGCAACAATTTACTTCATAATACTGAAACATTTGGGGGCGGCTGTAGCACAGGAGGTAGAGTGGTCATCTGCCAATCAGGAGGTCGGTGGTTTGATCCCCGGCCTCAGCAGTCCACATGCCGAAGTATCCTTTGTCAAGATACTGAATCTCAAAACTGCCCCTGATGCTGTGCCATCGTTGTGTGAATTCATATGTATATCGCTTTGGATACAAGCATCTGCCAAATGATTGTAATTTGTGGTTGATATATGTGGTTTTTAGTTAAAAAAAACTCAGTTACTGGATGGATTGCCATGAAATTTGCTGCAAGCACTCATGTTCCCCTCAGGATGATTTATAGTACCGTTGATCCTCCAAACTTGTCATGTAGTGTATTGTTAGGTCAAAGTATTCATTTGTCCAGTACTCAGGTTTTTGACCAAATCCTAGCAAATCTAATGGGATTCTCATCCCCCTCAGGTGTACTTTGTATTATGCATTAATTAGCATGTGTTAGCATGTTAACACAATACACTAAGATGATGAACATATTAAGCAGTATATCTGCTAAACATCAGCATGTTGTCATTATGAGCATGTGAGCTTGCTGACTTTAACATTTAGCTCAAAGCACTGAGATGCCTAAGTACAGCCTCACAGAGCCGCTAACGTGGCTGTGACTCGGTGTTGTTTCTATTTTAGAGTATTTGTGAATATGGATGACTCTTCACATTCAATGCCACAATTGCTGGGATTGAACGCGAATCCAAATTTGTGGATTAGTAGTCTCTAGCTTCTACACCAAATGAGCTTCATGTTGTGCTAACAGTTATGATTATCAAGAAAACATGGCTCTGTGAGCATAAATACACCCTTGGTGCCCATCTGCATCTAAAAAGTCAGTCTTCAATCCACATCCTTATGACTGAGATCCAACTTTCTTTTTGTGGTTTAGGGAAAGGCTTGTTCATGTTCACAAATTTAGAGCTGAACTAAGATCATAGAAATAACATTTATATGAATTCTTTTTAAGGGTGGCTTTGTGCTATGAATTCAGCTGCTGTTATCTGTGTAAGGAGCTTTATTTCTTTAGTAATCATTCTATTAATACGTGATTACACTGTATCCCCTGGAGTTTTCATTGTAAAAAGGCTGATAGTCTTTTAATTAGACCTAAAGGGGATTGGAGCAGTGCTTTTACATATTCCACTAGTGCAATGAATTATACAACACTGCTGTATGGACTCAAACGCCTCATATTATGTAACCACGTGCCAATTATTCAGGTCTTTATCTGAGCTGTGAATTCACAGCCTTGGCTTTCTCACATAATATCAGGGGCAAAACAACAAGAGTGTAGATTTGGCCACAGTGAGAATACAGAAGTGCCCTCCACTTGACAGGCTCATCACACTCCAGTACGATATAATCGATAGCACTGAGCCCGGGTCCCTGTAAACCAGCAGGTCATCTACAGCAGAAGGTTTTTCATCATGAATTTTGTCCCCGTTTAGTTTGTTTACATCCATAACTGTCTTCTTTTTGCTGCTACCGCTGATGCTATCCTGACAGGCTTTGGCACAGACGATACTGGAGCGATGCTGTTGTCCTGGTAACAAACCCTAATGACAAGATTTGATATGATCCTCAGATTTAGAGCAGCACTGCAGACTACTGCTGGACATTGTGAGACAGTAGGTAGACAAGGGCTGGTTTTATTCTTGTGTGTCTGTATGTGTGTCTGCTGTGCTGTGTAACGTAATGTACAAAAATACAGAAATGGCCCACTGAGTACTGTGCTGCTGGCGTTTGGGTTACTTGAGTCTACCTTTAAGGTTCTGGTTAAGTTTGAACTTAAGGTTATTTTCATGTCATAAGGCTAGTTCCAGAAATTGATTGACTTATTTGTTTTTCTCCATTTTATCTTAGAATTAGATTTTCATAGACAAAGGATGTAATTTAGCAGCCCTGTGACAACAAATGATGCTCTGAACAGATCGCAACAATAAGAAAAGAAAGAAAATAACACATTTAAAAAAAAAAAAAAAAGAAATGCAACTAGAGGGGAAAAAATAATAAATAATAACAGTAATAAAGAGGTTGTCACAATGTGTTGTCATACATTACACCTTCTCATAAATGACTGTTGGAACAGATATATTGTAATCAGTTTTACAATGTGCTTCAAGGGTGCAGTCTAAGCTTTTATTAGACAGCACCAGGAGAGAGCGATGTGACAAAGGTCCCCAGTTAGATGTTGCTGCTCATGGTCAGTACCTTAAGAGGTGTCCCCATCCAGGCAAAAATCACTGTGTTATCCAACTAGCAATGCTCAACATAGTTGATAAATGGCTGCCAGGTCTTATAAATTTAGTCAGTAGATCCCACCAGAGTAATTCTAACTTTCTCTAACAGTAAAAAAATAATTAGATTCCTTATCCGGTGGGTATAGGTGGATGATGTTTCATCCTTCCACTTCAGAGAGATTTGTCTTCTGGCAATCGGAGACACAAAGGCAAGAGCATTTAATTTATACTGTGGTAAATTAGTGTCTTCAGCTACTAGTCTAAATATTGCTGTCAGTGGAAATGGGTTAAAAAGGATCCCAAACACCTTTTCGAGAGTTTTTGTCAAGTACTCAAAGAGTAGAGGGCATGTCCAAAAAGTGAGGATCACAGACCCTGTTTGATTTTTGTACCTGGCACATAGGGGTCTCACATTAGAATAGAACTTTGGAACAGTGAAGTCGATGAAGAACTTTAAATCGTAGAAGTCTGTGAAACACAGGGAGGTGAGGAGTGGACTGTTAAAAATCACATTACATGTATCCTCATCCAGTTTGAGCTGCAAGTCTTCTCCCCATTGACCTTTAATAATAGATCATGAGGAGCCATTGAGAAATTAAAAATATCTTACATATCTGATTGGCTTCACCATTTCATATGGGTTATAGTAGGAATGACATCCGGTGTAATATATTTCATGGATGAGGGAACTGGACTTGTTTGAGCAATGTTTCTGAGTTCATTGTTGGCAGGGTTGTATTTCGCTTCCAAACCAGATCATTAAATTTCAACGTTCAATGCTAGAACTCAGTTGAACATTTGGCAATAGGTGAAGACTGTATGTACAAAGTTCTTCCGAAGTGCCTTGACACCCCTGAAGCACTTTCAAAAAGAAAAAAAGTTTTCTCAGGAAAGCAAAGACCTGAAGTCAGCCATCCAATCCAAACCAGGGTCGCTTGCATCACTTATGGGGTCAGCAGAGTCATCATCATGTGACAGGAAGCCACAGTGAAGTCATTACCGGCGGTGATGGAACAATGAGGGCACAGTTGGCCTGAAAGCACAGTGTCTGAAATAGCACACATCCTGTCAGCCCCCCCGACTCCTCTCCCCATATCTCTCTAAACTCTCCACCCCTTTCCTTGCCCCAGCCATTACTCTGCACCACGATCAGGACCACAACCACAGTTTTTTTTTTTTTTTGTTTACTCACCCCTCCAGACTATCTGAACTAACGGCTGCAAGAAAATAACAGGTTGCAAGGCAGCAACCAACTGGAGACAATCTCAGCCTCAGAGTGTTTGTCTCTGCAAAGCGGCAGGACGAGTCGAAGGGTGAAAGAGAAGGGTCAGTGCTGCAATCACTGAGGCTGCCTCTGACATTGGGGAGGCAGCCAAACACCACACTTCCCTCTTTCCTTTATTCAACCTTTGCCTCCTTCACTCAGTCTGGTATGAAATATAATGAGGCACATAGAAAACAACACAAATTTAAATGCAAAATGAAAGATTAGCTCAAGTCTGCTTTTCTCCAATGCTTCTTTTTAGCGGGCTCTGCCTAGTTAGGAATGCAGCGTGCAAACATGGGCCGTAAACAAGGTCTGGTAGAACTGCTAGGGAGTGAGACAGTAAGCGACCTTAATGACGACCCAAACAGTGGAAGGTGTGGACCGGCCTGGTCTCAACAGGGCTTTCTTTTCTGCCAACAAGGCCCCAGGAGTCAATACGACCCTGCAGAGGCAGACGGTGCTCGTTCCTCATCTTCGCTCCTTAATTTATGCAGCATCTTGCAGTGCCGCTGAGCTTGAATAGCAGCCATGACAAGAATTAGAATTTCAGAGTTGGGGGGGGGGGGGGAGTTTTCATAATTTGAAATAATGGTGTTCTTGGTTGTGCGTGAGTGCGCGCCAGGCTTGGCATGTGCACAGAGGGCTCTGCTCCAATAAATACAGACTGAGGACTTCAATTTGTGGTGCCGTGACATGTGTCTATTCCCTGGTCTTGTCACTGAGATGGGACTTCATTTCTCTGGGTGGTTGGGAGGGGGGAGCGAAGCTGACGTGTCTCACCTCAGCTCTCAGAGGCTTTAACCGACACCACGGAGAAATAAGGGCAAGTTGTACATTTCAACTTTTGCTCTCTGCTCACTCCCTTCCATCTTGTGGTGAGATCTGCTCAGTGTGGCCCTGTTTCATCCTCCTCCTCCTCCTCCTCCTCCTCCTCTCACTTTCTGCCTTCTTATCTTATTTCTCCCTCTCCTCAGGAAGCAATTTGAAGCAAAAGATGCTTGGTTAAGGGCTACGATGGCTCAGTCTGCTTTGATATGCTGCTCTGCCTTATGAGCTGTCAAGACATGCGGACAGGAATGGGACGGGATGGGAGGAGGGGAAAAGCGGGGAGGTAAGGAGGCAAGAGGGAAGGAGCTCAGCCGTGATTTGGGAAAGGGATATGGAGGAGAGAGAAAAAGCTGAGCTAAGTGGCATCCTTCCAAGCGAGTCGGCGTTGAGATACACTAATTAAGGAAGCCATAATTAGAGTTAGGCCTGACACACAGAAAAAGGCTCCCATCCCTCTTTTCCTCCACCCCTCCATCCCCCACATCCACTTTGGGTGAATTTGCACTCATCCATGTCTACTTGCCACACTGATGCAGTCATGGGCTTTTTATAATTTCAGAAAAAAAACCCTAGTTTTATTTGACTTGAGGTACAATGTAATGAAGGGAAGAAAATCACACCTTAACTAGGCCAGAGAATATTCTTCCAAGCCAACAAGCCTTCCCCAGTTTCCCATTACTCATCTACGTTCTCTGCGTTGAGATTGTTTTCATGTAAAGAATCACCACAATTTCATACTTGACTAATGATAGTGAAGATAACTCCAGCAGCTACAGTGCCTGAGGAGGACAAAGCTAAGGTGAATAATGTTATTCCACTGTCACTTCTGCTTGGATGTAATCATCAATCACATTGCCTCATAAACATTGTGTGTTCACACAAAAGATGTGATGCGTTTGTCCTGAATTAGATTGTGCCTCTCCGTCATTTATCAAGTCTCTTTCTTATATAAAAGGCCACTGTACATAGCGACACACAACAGAAGGGGCTCGGAGCTCGGCGCAGTCAGAATGTCCTGCAGCTATGTCCTTCCTTGAATTACATTTCTGGAGATGGGGGAAGGGAAACATGGCATTGAGTTTCAAAGGGCTAACGTGTGTTTAAATGAATTCCCAGCTCCTCTCATCTTGAGGGGAGGGTGAGCATCAAAGCATGGTGGCATTGACAGTGAGATTATGTTGATGTGCGTTTGTGTTTTTCTGTGTGTGTGTGTGATAGCCTCAGTGCACATGACTGTGTGGCTGCTTGGGGGCAGATCTCTCGATAGTGCTTGAAATGAGCAGGGGTGGGGGCCAGACAAGTGGAAGGGGGGGAGTCTTGGAATCTGACTGGTCACCCTTGCCTCCCACCCCCACCCCCCCTCCTCCACACATACATTACACACACCTAAGTCAGACAGTGAAAGGTAATTTGTTTGTTAGTATCATGGATGAATTACTGGACAGGCTTTTTGGAGACACAAAATGACCACAGAGAGACACAAAGCTACCACAAAACGACTACAGAGAGATGCAAAATGACCACAAAAATACACAAAATGTTTCATAATTTGCTCATGGCTGTAGACTAGTAATAGCAGCTATTTACTGATATTAATTCATTAGAATATTTAATGTTGTCATTTATTATACAGAATAAACAATGCAATTATTATTTAAATATAGTTTTTATTGCACAGAACCAAAATTTGAGTATTTTTTCTTGTTTTACAAATCTGTCCCTCTTCTTTAAATCCCCCCTCCCCATTTGAAAGTTTATAAACTGCCCCTGGAAATAAAAGGCGCAGCACACTCTCACAGACCAAGAAACTGATCAAATGAACAGGGGGCACGTTGTTATTTCGCATTACAAATTCACCAGCGTACTGTGCATAAAGATGCATAATCTGGTGTATAATTTAAATGCAAAGTACAAACACTCATCCCCTCCCTCTCTCCATCTCATATACAGCCAACAGAGCACCATGGATAACAAGAGTCATTGGTGTGCATGTGCTGCTGCAATAAGACAGAGGGCAGCTTTGTTGTCGGCTCGGCCAGTTGCTCCACCTCCTCCTTGTATCGGCACATCTTCTTCTCTAACTGCTTGGGGCATGGGGCAGGAGGAAGGAGAGAGCTGACTGTGTGTCACTGCGTCTGGTCCCCCTGTGCCTCATATCCCGCATGCTCCAGGATTGTGTGTGCTCATGTACTAGGAGTCATATGAATGGTTACATATATATGTCACAGTCCTGGACACTTACTTTGATTAGTTGTTCAAATCCAAACCTTCAAGCTCAACACACAGAGAGAGGAAAAACAACGCAGCTGCTCACTGAATTGAGTGTAAGCAGAGAATAATGAGAGTTGGCAGGGTGAGAGCTGTTTGTTAGTGTGTGTGTGTGTGTGTGTGTGTGTGTGTGTGTGTGTGTGTGTGTGTGTGTGTGTGTGTGTGTGTGTCTATGTGTGGAGGGGAGGGGGACTGGAGCAGACCAAGAGATTACTATCAGCCAAGCAGTTTAGGTAGCTGCTTCCTGAGTGCTGATGTGGCCCCTGTGATTCAATTGGCCGGTCTGTTGAGTGACTGCAAGGCTACCGGCTCTCTGGTTGGTCAGCTGGGCTGTGCTGCAGCACAGCAACGCCATCCTGTGGCAAGCAAGTGAAGTGCAGCAGGAAGATGAAAGGCTGCTGAGCCAGCAGCAGCTACGGATGCAGCCTGAGGAACTGAAGCAGGGGTACAAAGACACAGGAATTGTTTCATTGCCACAACTCTGTGCTACAGACTTTTCCTTTTAACATTTATTTGTCATAGACAGCTTCCCTGAGGACCACCCTGCTCAACATTTACTCAACAGGTTAAGGTCTTGGGAAAGTGTGGTGTTGAAATCAACCTTCGCCACTATGAGAGTAAAGTGCATGTCAGTGTCAAGAAGGGGAAAAATCAAACTTTGACAATCATTTCAAGACGCTGAACATGAAATATGACAGTGATATGAGCAGTTCTTATCATTACCAACATAAAATCATTATAGGTTCTGTCAAAAAATTGTGTGGTAACACTGTGTTGCACAAAATAATCTCCAACTTCATGTATCTCATCTAATATTTATATGTCACTTGATATAAAATGTGCCCTAAAATTGGAAAAGTGGAAATAGTTGGGGCCGAGCCACCTTTCTTGCAATGAGTTCAAGATGTACCGCTTCCTCAGTGCTCCTGACATTAGTATTCTCAGAGGGGTGTTCACTGAGAGCCAATTCCCAAAGCCCTGGGCCCCCCTGCTGAGACGATGTTACCAGCACTTACAGTAGATGGCGACAGGCGTCTGAGGCAGGGGCGATAAGACCTTCTCAGCAGGGTGGTCTCTTGAGAAATGCAGTCAGAACCTGTCACGCCTTCTGCTCTGAGAAGGAAAAGAGGTCTTCTTTTGATCCCACACTCACAGATGAAAAATATTTCTTCTGAATCCTAACGTGGTCAGAACCATGACCAGCCCAAAAAAACATTTCTATCTAAGACATGCAGTGAATTACCAGGTAATTCCTCAAAGACACTTGACAGACACCACTGCCTGTCAAAGATTACACCTGTGAAGGTCTAATAATAGCAGTGGAAAGATGCAGAGGTTTTTCTTCCTGCTCCTGTGGGACCTGACAGAAATGTTACAGGTGGAAGATAGTTTTACCCTAATGTGGGCGTGAGCGAGTGAATAGAGAATTCATAATAGTGGAGTATTCCATTCAGGATGCAGCCTTTTGTCCAGCTGTGCCAGAAATTTAGTGTTTTGCTACATAGCTGCAGTTGAGAGATCAACAGTGGGCCTTTGCATAAAGACGAGTAGAGGGGTTTTATTTGTTGGGTTCTTTTGGTTCCATCTTATTTTGATTAGTGCAGCAAGGGAAAGAAATTAAGACAAATGGATATAATTAAACTTGTAGAGTTTAATTGTTACATACGTGGCTTTAAAGCTGCTCCTGCATACCTGCTCAGCACCAACATTGTACACGGATAGATTTAGCAACTAGTTGGTGAACATAGTAAAACATTTAGTTAGCAGGTGAAGAACCAGAAATTTTTCTAATGATCCAACAAGAGTGGAATATTGGACTTGGCGGCCAGAAACACAACTCCAAATGAAGGCTAATATCGATCCATGTTTGCTTGATTTGTGAGTAAGTGACTGTTTGCTTTGAGTTAGATGCAGCATTAGGTGATATTACATCAGTGTTGTGGTAACAGCTTGTTGTGCTGCCCCAATTAGGCCGAAAAAATGTTAATGCAGATATAAGGCCTGATCAAACCAAGCTGTGATACAAAGGAAATATCTTCTCCCTGTACAGTGCTTTGTAGATACAGTAGTATGGCAGAAGTGGCCAACACTTCGTTCCATTTGCTGAAGCCAGTTTTATAAAATCCAATTGTATCGACCATCCAAACTCAGTGGAGATTTTCTGTACTGTCTAAATTGGCCCATCAAGTCTGAATCATCACATCATCTATGGCAGTTCTTATCTGAGAGGCCATTGAGTGTTTCTGAATGCATCTCGGAAGAAAAGTTGTGGTGCAAGTGAACAACATTCTATTCCCCCGTGGAAAGACAGCAAAGAAAACCTGCACGCACATTAATTTGGTTTTAATTATTCAGGTATGCTTTCCTTTGAACTGCTAGAAATGTGTTTTTGTCATAAATGTTTAATGGTTTGTTTTAAATTAACCCTCTGATCTACACACGGTGAGGGTTGATTTGTAAAACTTTTACATCTCACTTTGAGTGCAATGATTTCAAAAGGTTTTCACTTTTAAATCAAACAACTTAAGAAGTGCATTGGTTTGCACAGTTTCTCTTATTTTCTGAAGTCCACAGTGTGCAGCAGTCAAGAGAAGTTGCAGGTGGAGGCAGGATTTGCTAAATATTTCCACCCAAACTCTAGGTTACAATCAAACTGCAGCACTCCATCAGGACCTCCTCTTGTCACCACCCTTCTGATTGTAGTGTTGACACACCAGTTGACACCGAGTTCATTGTTACTTTGGGTATTTGACAGTCACACAGGCTGCTCATTGCTCATTGTTCCTCCCACAGTGTCATTTGTCTCCCATAACACTATATTATGCTAATTCTTCCCTGCATGGATACTGCAGTGCCAGACATCAGTGCTGTCATTCTTCAGACTGACAGCTCCAGAACATGTGCTCGATGGGTTGTCATCTCCTGCAGAAACACTGGTTCTTTTCAGGCACGCTGTTCTGTTTATGCGTCACTCTGAGATTTAAACATGACACACGCATGCACGCACACACACACACACGCACACACACACACACACACCTCCCACGGAAACTGAGAAAGATTGAGATTACATAAAACAAGCAGAAGAAGAAATGGAAACTCAGAGTTCCTCGCTCAAATTGCAAACACTCTTTTAATATCTCCTATATTCATTGTTTAAAGGAGCCATGTGTAAGTTCCAGTGTTTGTTTAAATTCAGCTTCACATTGTGTGTTTGTGTAAGGTCCAACAATACATTGCATACTCCAAAAAGTTCTACAAAGACTTTTTTTATTCTTTTTTTTGAGATTTGCATTAAGCCTACCTCTCACCCAGTGCATGTTGGGATAGACTCTGACTTTCACATAAGAAGCAAATAAGATTAACCATGCAACATTAAAATTACAATCTGATGACACTGAAAAAAGCACATTCAATGGTTAGGAGGATCAACTAATTAACAATTATCTAGAAGCACATCAGCCTATTGTACTAAAAAAATAAGTCATCTGATTGGATGGTTTCTGACTGATATGACAGGGAAGGAACATGTTTCTCAAAATCACTAATGAAAGAACACATAACATGATAACGTCAGAGAAGCAATCTTGTTTTGACCAGTCACATAAAAAAAGATGTATGTCATCTGTAGGTCTTGCCATAACCATGTAGTGGACGTCACACTGAGTCCATCATGTCAGGAACCTTTTCTTTGTGTTGGTCATTTCTGCATTTCTGCCAACAACTGGACTGATGTTTCACAGCAGACCAGGCAAGCTGGGGTGGGGGACCTTTTTCCTATTAATATCCTTAACATCCTTTCGGGGCCATACTACATTATTGAACACATATTTAACACTAACCTCTGCAGTGGCTGAAACTGCTTCTCTTTAGTGAGGTGTTTGTTGTCAGATGGTCGTGATGATGATGATGATGATGATGATGATGATGATGATGATGATGATGGTGATGATGATGATGATGATGATGATGATGATGATGATGATGATGATGATGATGATGATGATGATGATGGTGATGATGATGCTAGTTGCAGTTGGTTTGCCATGCTTGGGTCAGTCAGTCTTGAGCAGAACTTAGTCTTTGCAAGAGTCAGTTTTGAAAAGAGCTGGTCTCAGTAGCAGCTTGTTGCTTTGCAGTTCAATGGTTTCATGTTGCAGGCTGTCAGGAACATCAGCTGATTTCATTTACTGCTCATGTCCTGAAACCTCTCACCAAGTGCCTGAAGGAGCTGAAGGAGCTTGAGGTTCACCCCTAAGAGCTACTTGGTGATGTTGTATTGTGTGTGTGTGTGTGTGTGTGTGTGTGTGTGTGTGTGTGTGTGTGTGTGTGTGTATCTCTGTGTGTGTGTATATGTATGTATGTATGTATGTATGTATGTATGTATGTATGTACACACACACACACACACACACACATACACACATACATACATACATACATACATACATATATATATATACACACACACACACATACATACATACGTGTGTGTGTGTAAACGTATGTATATATGTATGTATGTATGTGTGTATGTAGGTGTGTGTGTGTGTGTGTGTGTGTGTGTGTGTGTGTGTGTGTGTGTGTGTAAATGTATGTATGTATGTATGTATGTATGTATGTAGGTGTGTGTGTGTGTAAATGTATGTATATATGTATATATGTATATGAACTGTCCAAGTGGATCAGTTATCAGCATGTGGCACCTGATAACCCCAGGAGAGCAGCAAGAGATAGAGGTAAAGCACAGTGGAGAATGGTGCATAGGCAATTCCAACAGTGAAGGCTAACCAGGTGTCATCATGGATGTGGAAGGACACAGCATGAAAGTTAAGTGTTTGCACTGTGATGGCACAAACAATTTCTCCTGGCCAGGTTCCCAGGAGGACATCAGTTGGTACCAAGATGGGCAGATACTTTGCCAAATACCAGAAGCACCAACTCTGAACAGGCACTGTGTACAGATTGAGCCATCTGTTTGTAAGTATGTGGAAGAGCAATTACGGTGATGTGGAGAAGTGATTCTGCACCCAAACTGAAATTGAAAACCACAAAAGTTTTTTTTTTTTTTTTTTTTAATCAGCCGTTCAGGTTTTTAAAGTGACTAATCCTAAAAGGTAAATGGTCTGAAGATGGTGTTAAAACAGTAATCCCATATTGCTACAACCTGTGCTGTCTGACAGAAACTTAATGTATTTTGACCATAAAATTACGCATTTTACAGCTTTCCTGAACTCATTAATGGTTTCATGTACATTACAATATACTTTATTTAGAGGATATTTTCCTAGGCTTAGTGATGTTGTATTTAACAAATGTCATTCTACATTGAAGATACAGTGTACAACTGCATACACATACTAATGTACATATATTCAAGTGCATATCAAGATCCAACCTCTCTCACACCCAGGATCATGGTGCTGAATTTGCTTAAATGGGTTCAGAAAGGTGCAGTCATTTTCTCTCTTTCTGACCTCAATTTCTTCAGGTTAATGATGAATACATATCAGGTGAGATTAATCATCAAACGAACAATTAATATGTGGGTATGTTTCACATTTGAACTAATGTAAATTGGGGGAAAAAATCTGTATTTTTTATGACTAGTAAATAATGATTTATTTCTTAAACAAACAAACATTTCCTTGATGGTGACATGTCACAAAAATGAGCATGTGAGTGCTGTATTTACAGCTTGGAAGCTGCTACGGATGGCATTTTCAACAATTCCCACCTGAAGAGAAAGCAAGTCCTCACAGTGATCATTGCCTAGCCTTGAGCTTTTATCAGCCTCCTCATGGCTCTAGCCAATGTGCCCAATTCCCCCCGACCCAAAAATCTGTCACCACCAGCTGGAGTCATTACCCCAGCACCTCCCTGGGTAGGCAAGGGCCACTCCTCCCTCATATCCTCATCAGCCAGCAGGGACAGATGTTCATTACAAGCCCATTTCCTCCCTCCAATATTCTATCTATTAGCAATGGGGTGCACTCAGTAGAGTACATAGCTGCCTATTGTGTCTTTGACTTTTGCATTGCTTCATATAGTAACAAGTGAATGGGATGAATATGTTTAGTGGTCACCTGCTGGCAGATCCTGGGTCAGAGAAATATGCTAAATTGCTAAACTGTGAGCTGATGGCTGACTGTGAAATGATGAGGCTCATTAGCAGCTGATGGCCATGGATACTCCGTCCAGTTAATTGATGATCAGGAGTGTATTTGGGGTTGGGTCTAGTTTAATACTAACAGAGCCTGGAGGCTGCATGCAAATCACCTAAATGACTCATCTAGTACAAATCTCTCTGGAAATGAAGAAAACTTAAAGAGAATTGAACATGAAATGTTAAATTGAAAGGGAAGTTTGTTGAACATGTTGATCTTGTGTTCATGTCATATTACAATAAAAATGATTGGAGTCACACTAATAGAGTCAGCTAAACTCTAGGGCTTGTCGATATGACAGAACATTTAATTACGCTAATTTCTTTTCAGCCAATATTAATATATATTCCTCATGTGGAATTCCCTGAAGCAGTAGATTCAAAACCTGAAAAATGACCCAAGATTTGCATGAGCTGCAAGATAAATCATTAGAAAATAAACAAAAATGAAGTGTGCTGTGTGAAATCTTTTCAGCCAGGGAGCTTGTGTTTTGGGTCAGTTATGTCATGATATAAACAAACAGCATGCCAGATGTGTCTATTAATGAGCAGGGAAAGCCCGCAGTTATGATACTGTGGGTAGTAATGACACTTTGTACAGGATGGGTCTAATTGCTGGTGTACTATTACTTCTTCCTACATCTTCAAAGTGAGTTGAATGCATGTAGTTATAAATATGATATATGTTTTTTACAGTACATATATACATAACAAGGCAGGGCCTCAGTGTTTGAATGAAAGAATAGAGGAACAGGAAGTCACTGAGGCTTGATACTCTAAAAGAGGGCACAAGTGTTCAGGCAGTCCTGCTCAAATCACTCAGCAAGAGGATCCAGTGCACCAAAAAAGGGGATGCTTGAGTTTGGATGGGGCAGGGCTCCTCTCCACCCCAGAGAGAAGGCCCTTGTTCCTGGGCAGCCGATGAGAGCTGACCTGCTGACAGAGGGCCCTCCAATGGAGGAAGATGCTATTGTGTGTGGGAGCTCTACACCACAGAGGAGTCACTTCCTCTGACTAATGTTTCATTTGGAGCTCCCTGCACTGCCTGGCACTGCTCTGTCTGTACACAATATATCAGATAATGCAGCAGGGCTCATCACATGCATGTGTTGTAGGATGTTCATTTTGTATGCACCCATGTGGCCCTCTTTCTTCTTTCTTTCTTCTTTCTTTTCTTTCTTTATGAGAATATGAGTGCATCTCTGCACATGCGTCTCTTGTTTGTTTTCCGTGCTGCCCACTGTGTGTTTTTTATCTTCACGAGTGGGTGTTACAGCTCCACAGGGAGCTTTCGCTCTATGAGTAGTGATTCCACTTATCTTCCCAGATAAACGCTATGAGACTCTACTCTTGAAGTGGGTATATTAAAACTGTCAATAGTGTTGTGCAATGGAATGTTTTGTGTCTGCATATATATGAGCTTGAATTCCCTCAAGGCAACATGTAGTGAGCATGCAGTTACCAAGGAGGAGGCACTGCAGTACATTCTCCTCAGACTCTGAAAGAAAATATCCATAGTAACAATTTATGTAATCTTGTATTGAGTCAAAATGGATAATGAATCGGCTATACAACTGAAAGATTTTAACATTGAAAGCTTAAAGGAATAGTTTAAATTCAATAGTTGAGTCATTAATTTTCTTGCTGAAAGTTAGATGAGAACCTCATTATCACTCTCTCTGTAGTAAATATAAAGTTATCACCAGCAGCTGGTTATCTCAGCTTTGCATGTTAATTACTAAGCAACAGAGGTGCTAGTAGGCACATTTTGTTAGCTTTGGACGGAGCCATGCTAATTGTGCCCCCATTTTTCTGGTCTTTGAGTGAAGCTAAGCTACCTGGCATCTGGCTTTAACTTCATAGTTGCTGTCCAGACTTCAGAGAGGTACCAATCTTCTCATCCACCTCTCAGCAATGAATAAATACATTTCCCAAAATGTCAAACTGTTATGTGAAAAGCCCTCCAGAGAGTAGGATGGATGGCTGGTTTTAAGGATGATCACTATCTAGATGAAAGTAAGGTAGCTAAACCTGTGTACATTATAGAAGGTTTGAAAAAGAACCATACATTTTCTGGCATCAGCTGCCCTCACACAGTTGGTGAGGGTAGAATAAACAAAATCTAGCTTGGTTATGTTCCTATTTTTTTTTTTTTTCCCCCTTTCTTGATTATGTGCTGCTATTTGAAACACTGCCACGATCTGCAGAATAATTCCATAGCATACTTACTATATCAAGCTGCAATGAGCCAATAGATGCTATTTTGAAATACAAGATTTTTAGCCAACATCACTGATAATTTCTTGCTTCAGTCTTTTAAACTGTTTCATCTGTATGAAAGCAGATTCTCAGACATTAGTCCAGGGATGGCTTGTTAAGTATATTTTCCATACAGTATATGTGCAAACCTGGCAACCCAATACTGAGTCAACAGCCGGCAATGGTTTATTGGTGGTAATTGCTGATTCTTTGGCATTTTATCGTCCCATCTGTTGCTGACGATTGGAGCATGTGGTGTAGTAGTATCTAAGCATGCACGGACACGCGCACACACACACACACACACACACACACACACACACACACACACACACAAACACATAAGATTATATGCATGCAAGCATTACCCACAAACACGAGTGCACACACATACAGCTTGCATTCACCTAAATGCACAAACCCAGACAGGTGGACAAACACAAATACGTGCACACATCTGTCATCTGAGCAAACACATGCCAGCACACACACCACAGATAACAACCTGCACCTGATCCCTTTACTCCACATTTTATAGTAATTCACATATAATTGAACGCTTATACCCACATAGAAACTGCACGAGCAAACACAGCACACACATACACACTTCACAGATTCTGCTACATGGGTACACGCCTATAATATTCTATTACAGATCACATGGACCCACACATGCAAAAAACCTGCTTGATCCCTCCTCTGGAAAGAACATAAACAAAACACAGACTATACATATATACATGCTTGCATATATAAATGCAGACACATTCACGCAGACACTAACACACACCCACACTGGTGCAGTAAAAGCCTGTTTTATGACTATGACAAATGGATTTTGGATATTGTATCCTTTCAGGTGGGAGCAGAAATGGAGTGTTGTAGGGCACGGGGAAGGACACACACACGCACGCACGCACACACACACACACACACACACACACACAGAGAGATACACATACTGTACATATAAACTAACATGTATAGATATATCAACACTGAACCATACAAGTATTATAGCTGCATGCATGCATGTAGAAATGTATAAATACACACGCAGGGACCCTGTCTCTCTGCCTGGGGAAGCCCAGTCTTTGTTATGATTAATAGGGGTTGTGTGACTCCCACTTGTTACCTCATACTATCTCTGTGCTGAAGCAGAAAAAATAAGCAAGTAGTCAGCTTACATGACACTGACAAGAAAAACTCCTTGGCCCACCAGCCAGCCTACATACAGTATGAGCATGATAGTTTTAGCATGCAATGTTCTGAGTACAGGAAGCCCTGGAGCCAGAAATAATGACTAATTTGCAATGAGGTTTCAACAGTTTGCTTGTACTGCAATGGCCCAGATTGCTACTGTTGCAACTATCTTGTAATGCAATATTGAGATTTTTTTCAAAATGTCCAACATGCCACTTTTTACCTCTGTAATAATGGCCTCCAGCAATATCACACTATGAATAAAGTCAACTGCCAACTTTCTTTAGCTGAATGTAGAAAGTGGACAATCACTCACGTCACTTCTGCCACTGTCGAACCACTCTGGAGGCCAGTGACACAGTCAGTCGGGATGTACCCAAATCCAAATATGTTATTCAGGAAAGCAGAAATAACACAATGGAAAAAGATATTTCTTCTCAAAGTTGCTCTTCATTATTAGGGGAAAAAAATCAGCTGAGCTGTCTATGTATCGTCTTCAAATCAATTCATATCATTGCAGATGGCCACAAGATAAAAATGCCTGTTCTTAACTGTACCTGTCTTTCCCTCGCTGCAGTCTCACCTGACTGGGCAAACTCAAGTTCCCATTTTCCAGACTGTGAGAGACTCCAGACTAATCACCCAAAAAAAAAGAAAGAAAAGAAAACATCCTGTGTCATTCCAAATTCATGCCATGAAAAAGGCAGGCAGGACGAAAAAGCAATAAGACGGCTCATTTTACAATTAATATCTATTTCTTAAGTATTGATTAAAAGAAACTCATAAAGAAAACATATATATAATAGATTTTTGGCACTGTTCTGTCTCATTAACCGATGTTTCATATTATAAACACACTAGAAAGACAGGACAGGATTAAAGAAATTGGTTCAAATCCACATTGCACAGCTGCTTAGGCTATTAGTGTTAACAAATCTGGCTTCATTGAAGGGACATGAAACTGAGAGTTCAGGGGTTTAGCAGAAAAAAAAGAATAATACAGGGTCTAATTTTTGATTGATTGAACACATTCTAAGAGATCTGTGGGGAATGGGCAGTGGCGCAACTCTCTACAAGCATCCAATCACTGAATCACACCCAGTCAAAGCAGAAAGCATGGCGGCACTCATGTTTTTCTCTGAGATTTCCAAACCAAACTGTCAAAGGAACCTAGTGAACCTCCCACTGACCATGAGGTGAGATCATAAACTTGTAGTCAAAAGCACAAGCGTTTCCAATTGCTGTGACATACACTTTAACAGTCACAGTTGCTTATAAGGGCCGAGAGAATATTTTCTTATTGGTACTTCTTGGTTGTCTGCCCCAGCTGTGTGATTCCATGGTTCCATTTTGGTATTTTTATTGGGTGTGGGGAAGGCATATTTTCACTTAGGTCCAGGTGTTTGGCAGCTCCCCCTCGGCTGTCAGTCCATGCTTTCCCAAGAAGATGACAGACCTACTGAACTGTTTACTTAACTCCACTCCATTAACTGGAGCCAATTGACAACCTTTGGAGTTTTTGGGAGAAGATGGGAGGAGAAGGTGAGGTCAGGAGAGTATATGCATGCATTCAAATATTAGTGACTTAAATCTTTAGTTCTGCGAAAGACTGTCAGTCTAGATGTTCACACTGTAAAGGTCTTGTCGCTTGTCTTGTCAGCATTTCAAATAGTGAAATTACATGACACGATGAATTTAGTCTGCAATGGAGAGTAAATCCACTCAGTTTTTTTGCATTTAGGTGACATGCTGTTTACCAATAGCAAACCATCTTGGCGGTCATGAACTTAAATGGATGAAACTATTGTAGCTTAGTGGCTGTGTTGAACCAATTTTTATATGACCCTACTTTATCAAAGTATAAACTGCATTACATAAGAAGAATGCCTTACAGGGTTATCAGACGATGGTACAAATACTGGGGTCATCAAATGTCAGACAGGACATGGAACACATACAGTCAGACGTACGTGTAGGATTTTGTGAAACTCAGACAAACTTTTTGGGTGTGCTCACATTCATTTTTACATCCAAACAAAGTGGTTTGGATTGTAATGGAATTCACTACATCAGATTGATCTATGAGAGCAGGGGTGGCCAACTATGTGCAGTGGAGAACAGTCTGCAGGTTTTCATTCCAATCTAAGACTCCATCCACTGATTAGCACTCCTTCAAGAAGAGATGAAGAACTCATCAGTGAAATCGTCTGCTAAGGTGATTGATTGGAGTGAAAACTGCAGACTATTGCCTCTCTTATGGCGTATAGTTGGCCACCCTTGCATTAGAAGGTGGAGGAAACTTGTAAGCCTTTGTTTGGTTTTAAAGAAAAGGACTATATTGGGGTTAATTCTAATTGATTGATTGATTGCTTGATTGATTGACTGTTTGATCAATAATACTTTATTGAATTTCTGTAATGAAATTGGTGGTGATACTGGAAAGGGGAGTGTTGAGGGGTTAAAGAGGACAAATACCTCAGTTGGACAATGTTGTTGTAAAGATAAGAGCAGTACACTCCATCAGTGCTAACCAGACCGATCACGTGATTGACTGGCCTGTCAGGGACCAGCGAGGGATACTATGTGTGCGCATGTGTGTGAGAGGTGTGGTGACATGGCCTAATGAGTGCACACTGCACCCTGACATGAGTCTTTGTCCTTCCTACTGATGGATGGATTCATGGCCTGAGTTTTAGAGTGGACACACATGCATACACATTCACACACACAGTGCTCTTGATCTTATCTTGCAGTCACTCATATAAGTGCCACTGACCGCGGGTTATGAAGGCTTGAAACCTGATCATCTGTGGGCAGTTAAGAGGTCCTGCTCTGTGATCAGGGAGAAACAGACAGTGAGGAATTTCTTTCATTTAGTCACCCAAGAAAAGTCAGTGTGTTCCAGTGACACTGCACATTAATAAACTCCATACATTTTGAGCTTGGAACTGCAGTAAAACCACCACCCCTGCATTTGCAGGTAAGGTGGCTTGCTCAAGGGCATTAAGCCAATAGCTGCTGATAGAGTGGACACTGCTACTCTTTCACCTTCCCAATATCTTACCGACCAATATGGAGATTCAAACTGTTCACTATTCATACTTCATTGCTGTGTATTACCTCCAGGAAATGACCATAGTCTGCACCCTCATTTGATAAAACTTCACCAACTGACTGAGATGCCCACTTAGACAAATCCAAACTCCTGCAGTGACCTCCAAAGGGTTTAGCTGGCAGTGGTAGTGGTGCAGCACCGGAGTCAACTCGTTCTCTGCCTCCAGTCACTGTCAGTCCTCTGTCAGCTGCCATCCATCACGGTCCAGCTATTTGGGTTCACCTGCAGCCGACTGGGCCAAGACAAGAGGGCTTGTCAGTCTGTCAGTCACTGAGTAATGACACCAGGCCTGGGTGACCTCCAACACCCACTAACAAAGCACTAGCTGCCTGCAGTAGAGTAAAGTAAAATAGACTGGACTAGATTAGAAGTGAAAGGCATGGACATGCAATTATTCAGTCAAATGAAGGTTCAACACATGTAGCAGAGGGAAAAATTTGCTCCTTGCAGTAGAGAAATGTCAAACAGTGACATGCAAAAGTTTGGAAGTTTTTATATTTGAGTGCAGTGGTGCGGGGGAGCTGACCAGGCATGCTGAATAAAAAATGCATGCCAGGTCATTACTCTAATCCCACCTGAGAAAGAGATAGGGAGGAAGCAAAGGTACATAAAAAAAAAAAATCATCATTAGGCTTTACTTTGATCAATAAACTTTGTTTAATTAAATAGTGGCTCCATCTGAAACGGGGCCATATACCCCCAACCCCTTCCTTTGTGCTTGGCATTAAGCTTGAGAACTTAACCCACCCTAACCCCCATATAAGGTCTGATGTCGGCATCCACAGACAGGCTCATCCTGCATGGAAAAATGATCAGCCATGGAGCTGCACACCACTGGCCTCGTAAATAAGACAGAGGCAACGGTTGACAGGGTGTCCTGACATGAGGTATCTGAATGTCCAGTTTCCTCAATCCAACCACAGGGCTGTAAATCAGATGCCTGCAGGTCTGGAGACGGTAGGCCTGAAGGGTAAAGAAAGCAGAACAGAGGTCCGGGAGGTCCTTTTCTGTTCTTTAGCTTCCATATCCCCAGGGAAGGATTTACTGAATGTGCATGCTCTTTGTCTGCCACCCAACGTCAGATTAGTACAGGTACGCTCATATACACCAGAGGGCTGCGGGGTAAAACCATGGTCCTCTGCTCTCTGCAACTGAGCAGCACCACAGGCAAAGCTGGCGGTGATGGAGAGGGCAGCCAGTGCTTATCTGCAGGCTACAGAAAATGACAAACAGTTCTGCCAGGAGCTAGCCAAAGGAATTCTGGTTCCCTGCTCAGCACACACATGCAGATAAAGTAGAAAATCTAATAGTTTCTGAAGACTGTCTGCCCCCTCTGCCTTGCTTGGCTACCATCTTTCCCTGGATTTATCTCTCCCCTGGTTATCATCAATAGCCACACACTGAGAGTTTATATTGTTCCACTTCAGGTGCACTGAATTTAATCCAAATGACAAGTCCACTATAAGTTACACAGCAGGATTTGACAGTTTGAAGGCCAGCACAGATATCTTTGGATTGAAGTTGTGAATGACTGATACTGTGAGCTGTCCAGTGCTCAAATCTGTCCATTTTAAGGCCAACAAATATGGGTCCTTAACACTGAAGTGTGGAAAAGGGAACAATTAACTAAGATTATTAATTAAAAGCTTAAGAAACATCTTTAAACACAACACTATTATTTCTATTTTGGGGCAGGTAGTGTACAGCTTTTATAACTTTTTCACTGAGAACTGCTGAAAAAGATGCTAATGAGAGCGGAGAGACTGAAACTAAAACACAAAAGCTGCAGCCTGTAAAACCAAAGAAATACACTGAAAGATGCTACAGTGTTCTGTAGAGCTGAAGGAAATTATCTGCGGGTTGAGTGTTATGCATGACCACTTTCACATACAAGTATCCATGTGATCCATTGAAATCAACAATAATATATAGTATTTATGCATACTTGTTTGAAAGCTGATCTAGTATTTGAATTATACAAGTGATCATTTGTTCATTCTGTGCACAGCCAGTGCTGAATTATCAGTTACATAATGTAGCTGTAATTAAACAAACTCACACAGAGCTAATAAATATATTAATATATTCATGGCTTACATTGTCTTAGATGGAACTCTACACCTTTGACATCATGTAGTACACGTCCACACCTCTGTCTCCACCCATCCGTCCACTGCTAACCTGCAGCTTTGACTCTGATCATCCAACACACAAACCTCATCTGCAGTTCAGCTGTCTCTGTTTTGAGTAATGTTTGCTGTAACTGTCCTCATCAACACCTTTGAGCCATAAAAAATGTCTTGTCAGCATGTCACATGAATCATCAAGGCATCTTGGCAGGCTAACATTTGCTAACATTATATAGCACACTGCAGATTTGTTTGGACACAGTCAATTAATAAAACACGAGAAAAATAAACTTGCCAACATTTTGGCTCACACTCACTGTGTCCTCAGAATCAATGGATGTGTGCAGGCTGAGTTTGGCTCTATATTCAGATCCTTTCGTAACACATGAAGGCTCACCATTTCTCCTTTTGCAACTTTGCTACCAAAAACAGAACACCTCTCTGCCATTGTCCTGAAAATTGTGAAATTTAGCTTGCACTGATATGTAGCCTCACCTGGCTTCTCCTCTGACTTGTTCCTCTGTAGCCCCACCACACAAGTTAACGGTATGTTCATGTCTGACTACTTGTTTGTGAGACTGTTCAGTTCCTGTTATGATTTGCTTTTTGTGAGTGTGTTTTCTTGTTGTTCTGTGCATGTTTTCCTCTCTCTTCTTCTCCTGTGTCTGCAGGGGAGGTGTGGCCTGGCGGTGCTGCGGGCAGACAGCGTACCTGAGGCTGATTCCTCTGATTTTCACCTGCACTTGAGCAGCGTGGCGCCTTCGCCTCGCTGCCAGATTGTCTAAGCTTCTTGCCTGACTTTCCAGCCATTCTTGTCCTTGTTGTCATAGCGTCCATAGTAACCCAAGCTCGTTTCTTAGTCGCCTTGTGCAGATTTTGTTTGTTTCTTGGTGTGTGTGTTTTTTTCTCGCGTAGTTCCCTCAGTTTGTTCCTATCTTAGTTAGTCTATCTTTAGAGTTTGTCTGTTTTCCTACCCGCTTGACACAGTGTAGCAGTTTAGTTTAGGGCTGAGTTTGTGTTTGATTCATTCATCTGGTGTTTTGGTTGTATTTTGGAATTATCTATTTTGATTGTAATAAACTGTTTGTGTTTTGGAACAGCTCCTTTTCTTCACGTGCTGTTTTTTCTGCCACTTTTGGGTCAACAAAAAAAACCTATTACTTAAGACTCACTAGTCTTAACAGTTCCAAAGCAGATATTGTCAGCCATGGTGCTGACTGCTTATTTCGCTCATGATATGTCCTGCAGCATATAAAAACACCATATGGACATGTTATAAACTTTTGATTTTCTTTGGAGGGGGCCTCTAATGGACCCTTATCCAATTTAAGGGCCACAATATGTCTCAATCTAACCTCACTTACCATGGCAGAAAAGCAGGCATTTAAAGAAAAAAAGACCTGTAAGTTCACAGATCCATACCAACCCTAATGTCTATAAGTGGATTCCTCTGGTGAAGAATGTCAGCAAAAGAAATAAAATGAAATGAAAACTGAACTCTGTGCAACAGCTGCATTGTCATACATCTTATTTTACTACTGAGCTTTTAGTCTTGGGCCATTAGCAAAGCATCTGGTATGGTGTATCCCGATGATAGCCCAAGCCTGAGAGCTCAGCATGCATTAAATCAAGATATATTACAGTGCAGGTTCTGCATGGTGTTTATACGTTAAATTTCAGGTATTTATTAATCAACAATGTCTCAGTCAAACAATAGTGAGGAGTAACAGAATCAATGCCTTAGTGCCACATTCTGCTGAATCCCTTGCATGTTTGCCTTTTCTGGAGATGTCTTTTCACTTAGTTTCTGCAAGTTTCGCTTTTTGCATCTGCACCTTAGACAAATTAGTTCTACAGAAATTGGCTGCTTACTTTAGCATTTCACCTATATTACATCATACATCATTCAGCAGTGCAAGATGGTTCGTTGTGAATTTAAAGTTTGTGGATCAAGATGAGAAGAATTTGAAAATCTTTGGCCAGTCTTCAGCTGCATCTATACTGTAGGCCAAAGCTGAGTTGACCCCGAGGAAGCAAAAGCAACATGATTCCAAAATTTACTGGCTCGGGGTTAACAAGGTCTAGTTGTTAGGCAAACAGCCTGTCCCAGGGATGCAGTAAATAAGCGTAAGTGCTACGATGCGAGGACACAGTCTGTGCATGTACAGTATGTTTGCATCTGGCCAGTAAATGTTTTTCTACATCTGGGTGGGTGTGCACGTGTGGGCTTTTGGGTAACAGTGCCGCAGCCTGCCTAAGATTGATGTGGAGGATGATCAAAAGTGAAGAATGAGTTTATTTTTCTTTCTGCATATCACTTCAAGACTGTACAGTTCTACCTCCAGGCAGACCTACAGCCTGCTTTTGTGCATGTTTACAGAACATCCAATCCATTCATCTCTATGTCATTTTTCAACTTGATGATACGGTATAAAATGTTGAAAGGGTACAACAGTCATCTGGGGGGACATGAATGACGGTTAGATTGATTGATAGCAAAACCAAGCTTGTCTTCAAATGCAACTCTCAAGGGCTTAGTGTCTGATCAACTGTATATCTTTGCAGTTTGATGAGAATGAAATTCACAACGTTAATTGAAAAACTTCATTGTTGGCTCAAACATGTAGACAGCTTTAGCCCAGACATATTGGCATCACCATTGTAAAACTCATCTGGATCGAAACATCATTTTAACCCACAGCGCTGAAGACCCTCTGAGCCACATGGGTGCTATTTGTGTGCAGTTTTGATGATGACTACTGTGAAGATCTTGTTTATTGCTCCACTCACCACTCACTACTCTTGTCCTTGTGCTGATGCAGCAATCAGAAAACCACTCTGGGAGAGGAGTGGCATTGTCAAACAAGAGAAAAGCAGACGCAGAAAGACACACTCTCACCTAAATATCCAGCTTAGACTATTATCTGATACGAATCTGCGTGGCCGGATTCGATTGCAGTGCCCTCACAATGTCTCTGACTTAATCACAGCGTCCACCAGCGTCCCTCACACAGATTATCCCCTCCTATCGTGGAATCAATTTGCCTTTCACCAAATCAAGCCTCAAGTGGATGGAGGGAATGGTTTTTGATGCAGGTAACAGGAATTCAATAGTATTTCAGTGAAAAAATCATATCCTGAATGTGCAGAAAAAAAGGATAAAAAGAGACCAAAACATGAGTGCATGCCAGCCGGTTGACTTTGATTTGACTTTGTAGTAGACATTGCTCTCAATGTCGATCTGTTGGTCCATCAGTCATTTTGATCCAGATCAAATACCTTAACAGTTGAATGGATTGCCATGAAATTTTGTACAGACATCCATGTTTCCCAAAGTATGAATCCCACTGACTTTTGTGATCCCCTGACTTAAGCCACCAGCAGGGTGACATTTTCAGCTTTTAGTGAAGTATCTGTCTAATTCTTGCACTGCTGTCCTAAGTAGAACCTTACGAAGCCACTGTCGTGCCTGAAGACTACTGTAGTCTTGTTTATCCTTAGAAAGGGAAACAATATCTGAAAGTCATTGGAATCCATATCTCTCCCTCTTTGGGTACTTACAGTACATCCAATAATGAATCTCTGTGACACTCCCTGTGGCTTTTTATTTCAATTCATGAAGTCAATCATTGTCTTGTTAAATGATGAATAATGTTATATACCTTTGTACCTATTTTACCAGTGAATGTCCTGCAATGAGACACAAAGGTCTCTAAATCGTGACCCACTATTCATCCCAGTGACCTCTAGTTGACCCGTTGGTGACCACAACCAGGTAATTAACATTTTCATGAGTCACTGGTGTCACAAGCCACACGAACCCCACACCCCACCACCACCACCACCACCACCCTGGCCCATCACCTGGCTTACTCATGCGTGGGACACTTGGGGTCAACTGCCAGTCCAATAAATCTGACCAGAAATAGGAGACCTGCTCACCCCTGTTTACTTTAAAGAGCCCTCTCTGACTTTCAGTCTCTCTCTCTCCCTCCAATAGATTCATAGCCCCAGGCGTGACGGTTGATAGCTGCCTGACTGAACAATGAGCACCTGTGTGTGAGTGTGTATGCGTGCATGTGCCTAACCAAGCAGGAAGAATGACCTTGCCACCCCTGATGCCTCCAGTGACTGTTCGAGAATTCACTGACAGGCGTTCTGCTGCTGGAGAATCCATATGGGTCTGTTCTGGTTTAGAGAGAAACCACCAGGCTCTGTTCCACTCGCATAAACATGTATCCATGTATTAGTGTGTGCAGACAGCAAAAACAAATAAAGTGCTGGTTTAAATTCCCTTAAGGTGCACTGAAGATCCAAACCAGTTCCAGAGGTTATCACAGTGCTTTTGGACACATCATTATTAACAATCAGAGGTAAACCATGAAAAGTTGTAAAAAAAAATGTAACAAAAAGCCAAGACTGAAACCTGGATTTCAGGGACTTTGTTCTGCAGATTTAAATTTTTATGCTAAGATGCATTTTGATGTCAAGCATAATAAGGTCAGGTGGGGTACAGAGACAGCCTAAAGCTATTCACTGCCACAGCAAATTAGCCAAAAAATGGAAAAAATAAGAAAGAATTAAAAAAGAAAGGAAAAGAAAAAAATCAAACACTGTATGGACAGATTCTTACTGGGACATTAGCAACAAAAATAGACTCTGTTGCACCAAATCCATCTAATTAGTCGATGAAGAACGTAGCACCTCATCAAAAATGAATTGCAGTGATTTATTCACTTACTCACCGTAGCCTATGGCAGTGTCACTGAACTATGTTTCATTTTGACATTAAAGTTTTTGCAAAGAAGACAACTTTTTCATCATTGCTTACAAAAATTCAGACATCACAGAACCTTTTTCCAGAGACTCCTCTCATCCACCATTGGTAGATAATATATAATAATATAATATAAATGATATGATTAATAATGACTGAATTCCGTTTAGCTGCTCCAGTTTCAGGCTCGTTATATTGTGCAAACCAAAATGGCTGTTGTAAAAAGTCTTGTTATAGTGACTTTTATTGGCTCCACTCCAAGAAATTGGAGTGGAGACCAATTTGCAATGGTATCACAAGGTTAAAGTTAGGCATGAATCGGTTCTCAATGTCCTAACAAAGATTACCTCACATACTGTGTGTGTGTGTGTGTGTGGTATGACAACAGAGTAGAGGAAGAAAAAACAGAGGCCAAAGTCAAGCAAGTAAACATTAATTGCCAGTGGGATCAAGATTGTAGAATATGCTGTACTCTTAAGTTGCTTTATTACCAGCTGCAGTGGCGCACCTGATACTGTTTTCACCTTGTGAGTCTATGTGTGTGTGTGTGTGTGTGTGTGTGTGTGTGTGTGTGTGTGTGTTTGCATGACATTGTCACTACAAAAAAATGACTGCACTGGCCCGAATATAAGACAAGCCTCATTATGTCAGGGTCTTTCAGCAGCCAGAATGATTTTCCATAGCTGTTAGCGTTTTGACAAGTGATCAGTCCATTTCTGCTGTAAAGATTTCAGGACACGTTCACTTTTGATTTTTTTTTTTTACAAGGAATTTATGTTCTCCATGGCAGCGAAACACATTTCCTGTGCCTTAGGCATCTCCCATATGTTAAGCTGTACTACCAGAAAATCTTTCAGGGCAGACTAACTCTTAAAGACACATTATAGAAACAATTCCAAATAACCCATACAACAGCATTTGCCATACCAGCTGGTGATATGTAATTGTGTAGTCCTGGAATATAATACAGCCAGAACAGATCCTCACTTGACTGACTGACACAAATGACAAAAACTTTTAATAATGCAGTTGCGACTTTACACAAGGACACTCTTTTGTGTTAGACATTATTTAAACAAAATTAAGAAAGGTGATGAAAGATCTTCAGCACAGTTGTGACCCAGTAGATTAATAGCCTGTAATCAAGTCTGTTTTCCATAAATTTGCACTTGGGGGGACTTTGACAGATGCTGTTCCATGGTACTGAGTGATTACCAGCCGTGACAGCGTGGACTGGTATTGTTTTCACCTTGTGAGTTTGTGTGTGTGTGTGTGTGTGTGTGTGTGTGTGTGTGTGTGTGTGTGTGTGTGTGTGTGTGTGTGTGTGTCATCATTGCAAAATGTGGTCATGCAGATACCTATTGTAGTGAGAACTGCTGCAGATGTGGTTTTGAGTACTTTGCCAGGTATCTGTCTGTGGGCCGACTTTGTTAAAGTGATAGCCTCACATCCATGCAAGCTGCAGGCTCCAAACTCCATAGGTGTGCAGTTGAGATCAGAATGAAGGCTGAGTTTGAGGGTATTGAATAAATGTGGCACAGTTTAGCTGTTTTTCCAAAGTCACTTCTCTCATGCCATGTGTTCCATTGAGTCATACACATCGACTTGGCGTCTTGGTTGTTGTGATCCCATCGCAAGATGATCTCAAGTTTTATTTTTGGTGTGTTTCATTGTTTTTTTATTTATGCGTACTGTACTACACCACATTAAATCCAGATGAATCAGATGAAACCATTCATCAGCTGATTATGTCATATTATTTGCAGGAATATCTGATAGGTTGCCTTATTCATTCATCCCTGTCTCTCGCTCCAGTCTCGTTTTATCTAAGTGGAGCTAACCCTCCTGACTCCTCTCTAATATCAGGCCCTCCGCTGTGATAAACGAGGCCATATTTCACTACCATATCAGGGGCCCCACTCCACAGCCTGGGATGCCTGATGCTTTCAACTCCAACACACCTGTGTGTCCCATAACATCACACGCCATTTCCCCTGTCCTCTGACAAACCAGGACACCCCCCCGCTTCACACACACACACACACACACACACACACACACACACACACACACACACACACACACACACACTTCCCTGAGACAAATGGTGGGGTGTTGTTGCTGATGAAGGATGGATCTTGTCTCATCAAAACAGTAAGGATACGTTGCTTTTTCATTAGTCTGCTTTGTGTGTTTTCAACAGTGTTTCAGATGTTGTTACAGATAAAATTCAGTGGAAATCAAGTGAATCCGTCTTATTGGTTTTCGATTTATAAAAACTGGAGGATGCACACTTGGTTTGACATGGTTTCATGTCATGATGACTTCTCTGTAAACATTTTCTGATTTTAAGAATAATAATAAGTTCTAGGGGTAAATACTGTTACTGTAGACCTGTCAGACCCTGACCCAGTGAGGGGTCCAGAGATGACCTGGCTTCACAAATCCAAAACAGTTAGCAGCCATATACAAGACAACTGAAGGCTGTCTGCTATCATTTTCTTGACAAAAAAAATCCTAACAACATGATGCAGTTTTTAATCTAAAGTCATCATTTGTGCATGAAATAACTCCCCCACTTGACTGCTCCGTAGAGGTCACAACCTTGTTTAAATTCTGTGGTGCTGCAAGTGCACAGTCTGCACCATCACCACCTGAAAACAGCAACATGATGTTCTGACTTCATTTACACTTTTACTCTGTGTCTAATGCATATTTTAACAGCTTTAATTCACAGCCCAGTGAATTAAACCACTCTTGATTTATACATGAAAGATGGTCAGCCAGAATTGAGGACATTTTGACATTTAAAGATGAAAAGGAAGAATTTCCTTCACATACGCAGACACGCACACAGTTTCACTGTCTTTGAGGCTTTTTCCTTGGGTTAAATGCAACTTCAGAAAAGCCGGAGTGTGCAGGCCTCCCAGTCTCCAGTTCAGCCCACATCATTCTCCATGCATCATTACCGCTGCAGAAACCTTGAGCCAATAAACAGTTCAATGGCACTGCTCTTATTTAAAGGCAAGAGGGGAAGTGGAAAAATACACACACACATACAGAAATGATCAGACTGGCTGTCTAGCTGACACAGACCTGCACGTTAAAAAACGATAACACAGTTCAACATTCTGCATCCAATACATGCACAAGCCTGCGCGCACACTCTGTACACAACACACTCTCATACACACTCTTCATTCAATTCCAAATGGACTGAATTTATATCTGAGAGCTGTAATTAATAGTTGGAGTATACACTCAACACTATTAAAGTCACCCTTCAGGACTTTTCACTGTAGACGAACTTTCAAATAATTAAAACCTGTAATCAGATACATGCACAAGTCGCCGTTGTGTGTCTAAAGATAGATGTGTGCTTCTTATTTTCCGTCTTCCCAAGACAATATTCGGCCTGCAAAGGAAAGGAAACGAAGGATAAATAAGAGAAGACATTGGCAGCGCCAGAATAATTATACGCCACTCTATCCAATCTACATAAATAAACGCTCACTAGGCGGGGGGGAGAGGGGGGAGAGAGAATGCTTACAGTTATGGTTAAATTCATTTTTCAGGCCACGACCCACCGCGTTTTGAAGCGTGTTTATGGCTGCAAGCATGTTTTACATTGTAGATGAAATATTTGGTTTAGTTTGGCCGGGCCAAGGCCAGTGACTCACAGTGCAGGATTGATGCAGAGTGTGTATCCCAATGTGACATTAACCATTCATCTCTGACGTATAGCACAGCAACACCAGGACCCCAACAAGCTTTCCTCAAAGCATTATTGGATGATCTATTTTCATGTGCCTTGAGGACATGTTCTGACCTGCCATGTGATAATTGTTCTAAAAGATGTCTGGCTGTCAGGGTTTCATGCAAGTGATGTTGATCTTGCATCATCCAGGTTTGAACAAGATCAAGTACTATTGTGCAGAATATTACAAGAACATCACTCACAGTGCAAAATATCCACGTTTCCAAACATTCATGTAGCAGGATAGTATTGTCATAGTGGTTCCAATAGCAATTAGTCATGGGAGCGTAATAATTCTCAATTTCTCAAAAAAATAAATGAGCATCAAGTGGCTCAGTGGTTCCTTCTTTAAGCTTGATTTGTAGATTGACGGTAAGGGGATGCAGCGTAGCTGCGGAGCCAATACTTGTAACTACTCTTTGTACTAGAGTTGGAATTATGGGGGATCTTGGGGGATGCTTAGCTTCCCTAAAAGAAATCATGATCTAATTTTAATGCTGCAATAAGTGTTAGCCTTTAAGAAAAAAAAATTAAACCAACATCCTGTCATCACTTTTAACACTGAGCTGCACCACAGGCAAGGCCTATGGCAACTCTGGAAAAACCATGTAACAACTGCAAGAACTGTGAAGCTTGGACTGCCTGGGTTCCCCGGTGCAGATAGAAATTGTTGAGAGTGAAGACAGCATTAACATTAACAACCATCTTCTGCACAGTGAATGAAAAAATGTTAACTGAGTGTGAAAAAGACGCGGCAGCTAGTCAGTAGGGTGACAAAGGTAAAATAGAAGTTACTTGGATGTAACTGCACTTTGTTTAAGTATATATGTAGGGTGCCATTGCTCTAAAAGTAAATAAAGAGTTACTCCAGGAAATATCATTAAATAACCTGAAGGCATGATCGTGTATGATACATCAGTGTAGTGGTGCAATGTTGCTATCAACAGGTGAAATCCAATGATGAACTATAAATCAGAAACTGCAGTTATAACCTCTTGTTAACCTCTTGTTGCAAAAAAAAACATTCCCTGTGGGTGTTTGTGATTGTCTACATCAGCTCTGTTAAAAACTGGCATATACAACTTTGAAAAGAGTGTTATGTGTCTAAATAGGATGAAACAGTGTAACAGCACAGCAACACTAACTTTAAAGAGACAATCCACATGTTCTTTTTTTGAAGTTTTTGCATGCATTGTTTAAGACTTCACTCCACTTTGTGCATGAAAAATGTGCTTTTCAACTCAAAAATAAACATATGGGGAACTAAAAATAGTTTAACTCTGGGTCTTTCCACCGACAAACTGTGTAAAATTAATTGATTTTACAGTAACTATGCCTCAAACAAATTTTTTGATATCCATTACATCAGATAATGGGAACACAAATACAACACTAATTTCTCTCTAAGCCAAGCTGCTCTGCTAAATAAACCACAGACATCCAGAAAGTGAAGGTGCAAAGTCAGGGCTCCACACTGCATTGTCCTCCCTGCTAGCGCCACATGTCCAGTTTATCTGATAGGAAGCTATGAGTCACAGTCCTTGTTCACGGCTGCTATCTGTTTGCCTGATCGAGACACTTGTTGCCCTTAGCTGTTTACACTTATTCTGCAAAGGCCACTGCTCCAGCACCAAGGTTGTGTGGGGATGCTGGACTCCCCCAGGCTTTAACAGAGCCTTGATCAGATAACGCACCAGCACATCTAAACAACCGCACACACACACACACAGGCCAGCAGCCACACAGATATGTGTGCATGTTCAGTCTCGAATATGTACATGCAGTATATTTAGACAGTATAATATGCACATTGATCCATAATGTGCAGACTGTGTGCTTCGACAAATGCACACAGAATCAGACACAAGCTAGCAGGGGTCCAGATCAGCACCAGCATGCATCGATGGATTTGTAAAGCAGGACTAGTTTGGCTCGATGGTTCATTGGCTGCCGTGCTCCATCAGCCCCTCCATCAGTCTGTCCATCTGTCTGCTCGTCTGTCTGTCAGTGCTGAGATGAAATGCTCTGGCTTCCTGTCCTGAGCTCGGCTGATAAACTGAACAGGCTTCACTTCAGTGCAGAGCAACAATATTTTGGTAATACAGCTGTTCCACAGCATAATTCAGGCTTACGCTTAATGCATAACCATTTTTAACGTGTTTGTGTTGGAAATTGTGTGTGCATTGCTGCACAGCAGCTTGATTCAGACATATGAGGATGAAATTGATTAGATCTTTCATGTAAATGCAACAAGAATACAAACCGGAATACAGAGTTACTTTTCATTACAACAGTTTTACAGGGGAATAGTCAGACTGGGACAAAACATCATTGGATTTGATTTACACATGCTATCATTATCATATATTAAAAGGAATATTTCTAATACAATAATCTGTTGTTTCCAAACAGAAGAGTGCTTTTCAAGATACACATTACATGACAATCTATAATTAAACTCTTAATTAAGACTTATTATATTAGAATTATGTGATAGTATCACATAATCATTAATACAAAGTCATAATAATGAGAAAAAACAGTTAATAATGCTAATAAAGAAAAAGCTTAGGTTGTTTTTGGGGGTGGGGGGGTTCTGTGTGTGATGGGCTTACAGGAAAGTAGGACAAAACAAACATTTCTACGAGACAATTTTGTTTTTCAGACTTTGCTCTCCTTTTTGCTGCGAATAGTTACAGATAATCCGATGTATTCATATTTCAGACAGCTCTAACTAGGTAAAACAGATGTTTAATTATTATAAAAATACTGATGTTACCATGCCTGGCCAGAAGGGGGTGTAAGAGCCCCATGTGTCTGTCTCTCCCCTGACCTCTCATTCATCTGTGAGAGCTTATCACTCTGCTACCTCTATAGTTTATGTGGAACCCTGAGCCATGACTATATAAGTAAGTATATCAGTGGTGAAGGAAGCAGGTAGACTGCAGATGCCCTGTCGGTGAACCTCCACTTTTGATTGACACAAGCAGCCTGTCCCACTCGTTTGGATTCCAGGCGGCTGTTCACTCAACTTTAAATTGCTGCCTTACTCATTACTGCAGCAAACAGACAGATATTTGTTAATGAACCCACATGCTCCGGTAACCCTAGCTTCCTTGGAGGCGCTGGGAGAGCACCTACTTCTTCTGAGCAGTCTCTTCTTAGGCCAAGTGGGGGTTGTGGTGGAGAGGTGCTAGGGCAAAGGTCAAGGGCGGGGTCACAGGGTTTTAAGATGCTAGGGTCCACCAGGCAGAGGTTATCACAGCCTAAGTGGTTAAAAGCAAAGAAATACAACAATACTGAGTGTTACTTTAGCATGCAGTTTGTCTCGGTTCCAAAGCAGAGGGATAATACACATTTTGGAGTGTGTGCAAGTATACAAACTATATGTATGTGCTTCATTGATTTTCTCTGTTTCATTGTTGATATTTTCTCTGGGGTTTTTAAGTCACTTTAAAATATATTACTCTGACAGCAGATGTTTCCTTCCATTCAAATGAAGCAGAATTAAAATGAATTGAAAGACAGCTCGACCCAAGCTGCACTAATGCCATTCACACTAAGCTCATTTTTATCATTGCTCTAATACATCTGTTGTTGGTTTTCATGGGGACATATTTATGTGGTCTGAAGTAAAGAAGAAGAAGGATTAATTTGTGACACTGCATCATGGTAGAAGATTAAGCAAAGTGGTGATACCATCCTAAAGTATGTGCTGCGCTGCACATCACAAACAAACTGCAGCTGTAGAGCTGGCTTATGTAAAGTGATCCTCAAAGACGAGTGCCTTTGATTCCAGTCTTTGAACTGAAGCGAGAATGTTGTCTAATAATAAGCCACGCTGTTATGTGATTACATCCATCTCAATCAGTAGGTGCCAGGTGAATATTTGTGGTGAATGAATGTAATGGGATTACAATACTGGAATGAAAGTAATCACACTGATTTGATGAATGTGACCACAGTGAATGTGATGACATGCGGGCAGCAAGGCTTTAGTGGTTGTAAGACCTGTCAAATTCAGGAAATTACACAAATGATTGTTTCAAACCATCAACTTAACGTGACTAAAATCGGTGGTCAGTGATAGAAATCTGTGAGCCACCCCCACTTCTCTCTCTCTCTCTCACACACACACACACACACACACACACACACACACACACGCACACACACACACAAACACAGACACACACAGACACACAACAAAAGACAACACCTGCAAGCATATTGTTAGATTTGCAACAGCCCTGGGTCTCGGGAATTGGATGAACTGACATTAAATTTTATGTCCCACTCCGAATGAATTTCATCTAGCATGATCATCAAGTGAAAATTTTTATTTGTTCAATATATTACACCCACTGCTCTGCAGCTGGTTAAAACAACTCACAACTCTGCTTCCGCCATCATCAACATTGGCATAAAAGGCTAGAAACTCAAAAGTCAGAGATCCTCAAAATGCTCCCCGCCCCTCATTTTGGTGCTGTGAAGCTCAGTCGCTGACACCAACTCCACACCTGGCTTAAGGGTTAGTGCAGGAACAAAGATAAGCTGTTTTTTATAGTTCGTGCTTCCTCTGGGTCATTTGTTTAGCTGCTTTCAGGACATGCCACATCACTGTTATGCCGATGATACACACATCTTTTCCTCTACTAAACCCACCAAAGAATGGACACCTCTGAACTTTCTCCACCTAAAGCCTGACAAAGCAGAAATGTATTTAATTGGTCCTGATAACTTTTCCCCTGCAGTTGATCAGTTTATTGGTCCATTTCACTCTAATAACACATGCTCTGCTAAGAATCTTGCTATCATGTTTGATCAGTTTATGACTTTTGACATGTTACGAAATCTTTTCAGTCCTATTTTCCTCAGCCAAAAAGTATCTCAAAAATTAGATGTAGGTCATGTTATATAGATGGTGAACTGCTGGTTCACACTGATTTTCTCCCGCCTTGATGAGTGCTGTGGACCGTTCACAGTTAGTTCAGAAAGCATCTGCCAGGCTATTAACTAGAACTAGCTGATGCACATTAGCCCTGCTTTTGCTTCCCTTGATGTGTGTTTGTGCTCAGCTCAGCCTTTGACTGGACACACAACTCCAGTTGGTCCTCTTTCCTCTTGTCTCTGTACATTTATGAAGCAGATTCACAAAGCCCAAGAATACAAATGAATTTCTCACTGAAGTAGAAACATCTAAAATTATCTTCATGTTCTGTCTGAACACACAGACTCTTTCCAATGGAAATCAAGCTTTTAACTTTGTTAACGTGTCCATATGGTGTTTTTTATATGCTACAACACACATCATGAGCGAATTAAGCAGCCATGTCGATGCAGACAGCAAATGTTACTCTAAACAGTTTGTCAGATAGTGAAGCTGCTAAATTAGATTGCAGCTATTCATTGTGATAATTCTGACAGAAAACATTCAATTATTTTGGGGTCGTTCTTCTTCAGAATCAGTTTTCTGTTCAACCATGAGTGCCTAATTACTCCTACCACTTGCCGCAACTTGTGCAACATACAGGTTAGTGTGTTTGATGAGCAGGTACGCTTGTGTTGCAGGTGAGCGGCAGAGGGGTGGGTGGAAATTAGGTAGGTCCACACACCCTTAATGAAGGCAAAGGGGTAGAGTAACATCTGAGCCATTTTAAAGCATGAGGGGATTTTTCATGGAAAAAATTCAAAATATGTTGCTTTGATGAACAGAGATGAGTTTTTAGGGGTTTAATCAATGCCTAGAGAGGAACTTCAAGTATGTTCCAATCCTGACTACAACAAAGATAGATGATGTAGAAGCAGCACAAAGTGTTGTTTGGTCAAAGTAATAAATCACAACACTCAACAACAGCTTTCTCATACTCAGTGAAAGTACATTTTGGTGTTTTTAATGCTGATTCATTGCTGCAATACAACTTTCTGATGAGCACCAAAGAACAACTAAACCACACTGGAGTTGGTGTGGAATCACCAGCGCAATAAAAGCTTTTTCAATTTTCTTTTTCATTTATCTTTAAATCAATACAGAACACATGTCTCCACAAACAGAAACCCAATAGAGGCATTCTTTATCTTGTTTCCTTTGAACTCCAGTATTCAGTGTTAAACAGTGTCAACAAAACATCTGTGTTTGGAAGCACACAGGGGAATAGTTTATTTCAGATCCAATGTACTACATAATGAAAGTAACCTTTCCAGCAGTGGCTGGCACACAGCTTGGGTGAAGTGTGCAGGAAAGGGCTTTGGTCAAGGATAAGGCCAGACATAAAAGGCTACTGTGTTGGTGCTGAGAGACACATCAAACCCTTGTGCCACCAGCAGGCTAGCTATCAAACAATGTTTCTTTTTGTTTTTTCTGTCAAAATGTCCTGCAGTTTCCTTCAGCTTTTCCTGGCCGCAGAAATCGTGCTCACACTGACACTGTGTCCCAAACACACACAAGGTTTGGCACATTTAATCTTTTGATCACTGGACCAAATAAATTCATGTTCACTGCTAGACCGCAGGGTGAAAAATAATAGGAAATGGCTTGGAGGCACAGGGGCCACAGCTCACTGCATGCAGATATAGTGTGTCTGTTTGCTGTGCGTGTTTTTGTGTGTGTTTGTATGTGTGTGCTACTCAGTGCATTTGTATGTGTGTTCTTTGTGTTTTGCTGTTTATGTGATCCAGTACAGGATGCCTCACAGAGCTTGAAGGCAGATTCATTTCAGAGCACTTCCTAAATTACCACAGCGTTTGCATAAAGCCCAACAAAGACGCTCAGCCATGAAAAATGAATATGGGCCAGCAGCACTTCGGTGCTATCGCTGTGTAACGGCTCATAAACAACACTGATCACCCACACCAGCAAAACTGTTGTTTGAGGCTGATGAGAGCAGATTTATGCTGCTTCAGGCTACATATACAAGCAGGTATGGAGGCTTCTTTGAAAAGGGAATTCATTAAGGAACACAGAGAAAGAATATAATACAACACAATATGTAATATGCCATAGTCGAATATGACAGGACAATGGACACTTAAATGATTCTTGTTCCATATAGCACCTCCAGATTATCAGCAGTTGTCATACTTCATAAGAAGTCAGCATATTGCCATTTACCATTATAGAATACACGCACATTCATGACTTCAAATGTACTTTCAGTTTCAGAATCTCTATCATGAAATGCTGTTTCGTAGCCCAGTCAGAGCAGACAAGGCACCACCCAAGGCCTGAGGATAATGGAGGGTCAGTTAGTCCACCACTTGTGTCCTGAAATATCTTGACAACTTTTGGATAAATTACTGGCATCTTTGCACAGAAATTAAGGGTTGTTAGAGAATGAAGGCTACTGACTTTTGGCTTCTCAACATCTGTTAAGACTCCCATCAGCCTGAGATATAGTTTGTGTTTAGTGCTAATTAGCACATGTAAACATGCTAACCTAATCTAAGATGGTGAAGATGGTAAGCTTTACACCTGATGGTGACATGTTCATCAGTGCGACTACTGTCCAACAACAACCATCCAACCGCAATTGAAAACTGCCATTAAATTTAGCAGGCCTACAGACCGTCATGGCCCTCAGAGGGTGAATCTATTATCCCCTAACTGTCACCACCACAGGTCAAAGGTTTACTTATCCAATGAAATATCTCCACGTCTACAGGATGGACTGGTTCATATTTTGGTAAAAACATTCATGTTTTCCAGAGCATGAATCCTACTGACTTCTATGCTCCTTTGACATTTGACTCAAGTTTGACTCAAATGGAAAGCACTTTTTGCATGCTAACATGCTATACTGAGGAAAATGATAACAATTATACTTAACATCAGCATGTTGACATTGTCCTTGTGATCATGTTAGCACTCTTGCATTTAGCTCAAAGCATCACTATGACTCAGTAGAGCCTCAAGCCTCAGAGTCATTAGCATGGCTTTAATACTTGGGCTTTGTCAGATGCCTGCAAAAACAATAGCACTAATTATCCCTAACTAATTCTAATTTGCAAATGTTAGCATGCTAACACGCTATAGTGATTATAAACACGTTACAAATTATCTTTTAAACTTCAGCCCATTGGCATGCTAACATTAGCATTTAGCTCAAAGTTCCTGGGTGCAGCTGTAGACTGACCATCATACTCTCAACAACCCTGTTGTTCATAATAAAGCTACTATACTACTATAACCATGGTAACAAAACAAGGGATGTTTTATCAAATCTACTAACATTTAATGTATTAAACATGTTTATTCACATGGGATATGATCAAACATGAAAAAAGGTATTGTAATGTGAATAATGTAAAATAATGCAACCAAAAGCATTGTAATGCACTGACATTTAGATTAAGACTGATAGGAATTGAATCTGCTATTCATTCGAACAAAGTTCTGCAAAGTCTGATTGGTAAATCAATCTAAATGGACTGATCTGTTACTCTCCATCCTCGGCTCTCTGAGTCTAACTCTCTTGGTAGAGCTGATTTGTTTTGTGCATTAGCAGAAGTTGCTGTGGCCTGACATGAGAGAAGTTGGCTACTTTTTCTTTAGTACAGAGGGAAGGTGAGCTGGAGCTCTGAGGAGCGAGGCTCATCCATCCAGGTGGCTGCTGACAGGGCCAGATAAGCATCTCACCCAGGGCAAAAATAACACAGCGTCCCATTGAGACCTGATAATTACACGGGCCCACTGCCACACCAGGCCTGATGTATGGCCCCAGATAGCCATCTCACACCCACTAAGCTGCTGCATACACACACACACTGAAACACTTCCACTTAACACGTGGGTTGGATGAGTGCACACACATACCCAGTGAGATGGCATATCACTTCTATTATAGATCTGGAAAATGCATCTGCAGCCAACTTTAGCTGTAACAGAACAGAGAGGTATGAGGTTTCACTTTACTGAGAACATTAGCACGAGTGGTGAAAAATAAAGTTTCAAACTGTTAAAGTGGCCGCAGGTACACAACACTCTTTCAACACAGACTTTCACAAGATAAGAAATATCACTGACACCTAGCGTGAAAGAGAGATGTTGGCATAGTATCTTTTCTTGTCACCAAACATGCTACTTGCTGATGCTCTACACTTAACAATCTGTTCAGAGCCTTGTCTCAACAAATCCCCCCAGTCAAATGTTAGCAAAGCAAGCCTTATTTACCATAGAGATGAGGCATTAATCAAAGTCCCCATTATTGAACCTACTGCCTTGACGTAGAAAAACTAAGACACAAATTGTTAGACCTTAAAAAATGTTTAAACCATTGAAAAATAAATTTGCCTACAACTAATTAACATATTAATGTTAATGTTAATATTTTTTGGCCACTTGGGGGCAGCAGAAACAAGCCCTTAGCACAACACCGACAATTTTATTACTAAATGAACATGTTGGATTTGTCAGCACACAGTTGCTCATCCAACAGAACAACGTTAACATCAGCAAATTGTTTCTTTCCACCTGAATTCAATATTCAACCGCCTTTTACCTTTGGTCTGGTCGCCACCAACTGAGTGCTGATGACAGCAGGGAGAGTGAAACAAAACAGAAGAAGTTGTTAGAAACAAATTTAAAGACAGTGCATTGTTCCGTAAAGCTGAAGGAGAATGCAGAGTCAGTGGTAATTCTCTATGGGTTTGTCACTGTGGGTGTCAACTTTCAAATACACATGGTGATATGATCCTTTGATTATGGATTGATTATAGCACCTTTAAGCTAACCCAGAAGAATTACACTAAATATGTTGTGGCTTTTTTTTCTCATGTTGTTGTCTTCAAGAATCTACACAATGATCTTCACCACAAAACAATCTAACTTGATTAACTTCCAGGAAGCAATAACTGCAGGTGTTGGCCGCTTTTGAAAAGCTAATGTCAGCTGACCTGAGGGAGCGAAGTGATTGGCAGCCTTCACAGGATTACATTAATACCAGTGCAAGTGTATTAAGAGTTGCCTCCCAGGAGTGTGAAGTACAAGGCCGGGCTATTGTGCAAGCTTGCAGGTGATCCATTCTTTTCTAAAGTTGCCATCCTTCATCTGATGAGCTGACGTGCTGACAGTGACAGCTAATATAGACCATTGTGTGTCCCACGGGACCAGCACCATCTGATATGGCCACCTGGGGGCAAGTTCGCAGAGAGGGGAAGAGTTCACAGCATGTCTGGCATTGTGTCGTCATCCCCTGGGCACAAGCACCTATGATTTATGGTAGGGTACTGTACTGTTGCCATGTAACTGGTCACCTCCTGATATTAGCTACATTCAGGACAGTGAAGCAGAGACTGCAGTGATAGAACAAAAATCAATACATTCCAGCGACACTAACACATCTTTGAAGAATGCACCTGAAATGACATCCATAGCTCAGACTGAATCATTTCACTGTCAGTGTATCGTAGATCTTTGTTATCTGTGTTATCTTACCATCTATTTGCAACAGGACTGTATACAAATACAAAATACAACGACAACAAAGTACTGAGCACAGTTCAATACTGAAACACACTCATCATAGCAACATGCTTAAATTAAATATACAGTATGTTATACTGTTATCACATCAAACTGACAACTTGTGCTAAAGCCATACAGAATATAAACTCATAAGGCCAGGCACTGTGGAGGACAGTCATGTGTAGCCTGGGGTCGACTGCATCAGGCTGAGGCAACATGTGCAGCCATAGAAGCGAGCCATCAGAGCCTCCTAGCCACAGAAAAAGGCCCCATTAATCTCAGCCACCTTGACAACACCATTGTAACCTCATAAATAGTCTGGGCCCATATCTGATACTCCACAGTGACGGGTGGGGAGATGGAACAGAGATGTACAATACTGGGGTTGTATGCAGGTGATATCAATCTATACAACTATGCAAGCGCACACACAGAGAAAGTAATATCCCCCAGCTTTGTTACACAACAAACCTCTTGCCACTTGCCACCCAGTGCTGATCACAAAGAAGACAGGATGAGATTACTGTAGTTGAACCTGAGCCTACAGGTTTGGTTTCTAAGCACATGTTCTTTAGTATACAACACATTCCTTCAGGAAATAGGAAACAATAGTTGTGCCTGTCGATAATATGTTCAGAAAAACACATCAAACATAGACAAATACATTGACAAACAGCCAGTATGCAGAATCAGCTGAGGTGAATTAGCAGAAGTGGAATTTGATTGAACCTTTTTTTTTTTTTTTTTTTTTCAGTACTACATTTTGATAATGAGTCTTCATCAATGAGTCATCTGGAGACCACAAATGATGTTTTTATACACTCATAATATAGATTGTATATCATCAAATTTACTGTCATTTTAATGTGGACAAATGTGACAAACAGGGCAGATTTTTTATCTTATAAGGAGGTCACCTGACCTCTTCATTTATACCTGTCATGATCATATTTGAATGTTATAGTCAAATAGTTCCGAAATGATGAGCTAAATGATACTTGGTCTCCTTCCTGAAGACAGTCACCGTTGCTACTGTTGCTTTTTTCCCGCTGTTATCATCTTGCAGTTTAACTGACTGTAACAGCCTTTCTTCCTTTAAAAGTCCCTCTCCTGCTGTGTCCTCCCCATCCTCTCAGCATCCCATTCCTGGCCAATACAGCTCAGCACATGGCTGCCAGCAGGGGAGGAGATCTACACCACTGACCCGTGAACCTGTCAAACCAACCAAACAACCAACCCCTCCCCCCAGAACCTTTGCCCCCTGCACTTACCTTTATAGCAAATATGGGCTACTGGTGTCAGCCCACCGCTCCTGTTTACACCATTTCTAACTTTTAGCCTAACCTTCAGGTTAATCTTTACACTGTGAGGCAACAGAATTCATGAGATTGAGTTACACATTTCTGGCCAGACCACAGTCATTTTGGACCAATCAGTGTCCTCTGAGGAACTACTGGCACCTACAGGCATGGCATCGATGTGACAATAGTGAGAGAACCACCTGTTTATTTGAAAACAACAGCGGCAGCTCCTAAAAAGGTAAACATAGATGCTGCTACATCATCAGTTATATCAGAAGTGGAGAGCAATTCTTGACTGAAAGAAGAGCAAAGAACAGCTCTCCATGGAAAAGCTCTTCCTCTGACTGGCTTCAACAAGGGTTTCACTCTCCAGCAACATTATGTGGTTCATTGATCTGATTGATTGAAGTTAGCCCATGATAGATGGTAACAGACAGATGGTTCATCCAATCACCTGCCAAGTATTTTTTGAAAGTGCCTGCCCTTTTCCAAATAGCTTCTGAGGATGACTTCCCAGATGGTTCTGTGTAACAAACCATCTGGCATGTCAGGTAAGGCTAATCTTATTCTTGCCTAAACCTGACCTGTTCTCCCAGAGTATGAAATTAAATGTTAACTAAGGTTACAAAAACAAATGTTGGTCTAATACTACAAACTGTGATGAGCTCCAATAAGACTCTTGCCGCTTATTATTCTACAAGAGGTCAGTGAAACCTGCTTTAAACCTGTCTCATCCTGCCTGAAGAACATTAGACAAAACATGTCTGGCTGCCATTGGAGATTAGTGTCCTTTGCGCTAAATCCTGTTATAATGTCACAATCCCAACCCTGTCATGCATTCAGGTGAGAATATGTAGTTTTGCAAAAATAAGGTAAACCATGTATGACTGCTAACTTATGTGGCGAATGTTAGCTAACAATGTTAGCTACATCACAAATATATAACTATAGCATTTAACATTATCCTGTCATTGTCACTTGCAGCCAAAATTTCAAGTTAGTTTATTTAGCACATTTCATACCACAGGCATAGACTCAATGTGCTTCAAAATAAAAAGAAAAAATATTGATCAAAGTTCATTCATGACAAATTTGTAAAACTTGCTCTGAGGAATTTTTCTGATTTGAAAACTGATCTGAAGGTATTAAATGTTGTCATACAGCTTCAATCCGATATGCCATGTTTGTTGAGCCTCATTGTCAGAGGAAACTTTTAATTAATTACACTTTTTTGATTCTGTCATGTTTCCTATCAGTTATGATAATATTGCACTCACCAAAGTAATTGCTTAGTTCTGCAGACATGGCGGCAGCACCACAATAGAGTCTGCATGACATGAAACACAAGCAGTCAGACGTTTAGACAAGTTAAAGGGAGGTAAAATCAAAAATGAGTGCACCTGCAATGCAGGCAATAATTACTCATTGCAGTTGTGTACAAAGCTGTGGTCAAAGATGAATCAGGACGTTGGCCTGAAAACTGTGGGATGTTTCAACAAACAGTTTGGGTACCTATTTTACAATCTGCTTCAGTTCTCAGACCTCCAATCTGAATGCCAATAAACATGGTGAGTATTATCATTATCACTGATGGATGAAACCACTGAAAGAAGACAAAAGTTGTAATAAACCTTTCATTTTTCCCAGTTCATTTGCAAAAGCCTAACTTTTTCTAAAATAATTCTAATTCTTTAATCAGCTGTATCTTTGGTTCCAGTCAAGAGCCAGAATGCACTGACCTATAACTAGCTACAACTGAGGCAGAATTCGCTTCCCAGAAACCTCCCTCCCTCTTTCATTTGATCTTTATTAAATGTCTGTTGAAAGCAGATGCAGTTCACTCAGGGTTTTTAATGGCGGAAGCCAGAGCGCCATGCAGAGAAGGATCAGCTCTGATGGAGGACTGTGCTATTCGGAGACTGGGTCATGACGAGTCTCTGGCCCCCGACAGCCCCCATCACTCACCCCACCCCTGCTCCCAGCCCAGGAGCAGAGTGTCAGGAGCCGTTGATGAACTTGTTTTCCAGACAGCCGTGCTACCTTGGCCTGCAGTTTAGAGTGAGGGAATGCACCCAGTGGGACCTGAAACCGAACCACCTGCTGCACTCGCCCACTCCACTCCCTGACTCCCAGCCTTCTCCGTTTACCAAACACCAGTTTCTACGAACACTCAGCCACCGCTATTTGCCATTTGGCATGGTAGGGCAGTGTTTAACAGGGGTGGTGGGGGCTGATGTATTTGTGTTTGTGTATTGTATGTGAGCGTTTGTGTGTGCATGTGCGACTGTCCATCTGTCCATCTGGAGCAGGGGTTATGCATGTATAAATGTGTGTATGAGCGTGTTATGAGGGGAGAAGAGACAAGCAGCTGAGGCCTAATAAGCTATAATGAGGTCTAATAGTGGAAAAGCCATCTAGAAGCCATGACCTTGGCATTATGACTGATGCCCACAACCATAACACATCTAAAAACAGCCTGGGAAACAAGCTAAAACACGCTAACGTCGCACATGGTGGTAAGTTATTGTCCATATTTCATGGGAGGTGTTGAATTACCTCGGAGTTAGCAGTGATTACAGATTTTGCAGTAAATCTGCAAAATGCACTTTGGAGGTTCACTTTGATGAGAATACCATTTCCATTAGAGCATTTATGAGAAAAGCAAAGACACTTAAGCATGTTCATCATGTTAATAATGACAGAGGAGAAGGTGTCACGGTAACATCCGGACTGCCATTTGGTGAGTGTTTCTATCCAAAGCTCTAACTGCATATATATTTAGTGTGGGTGGCCACTGTGGGAAATGAGCCCTCAGTATAGCTACTGTCATTGTTGGCTCCAATTTCCTATCACATTACAGAACACATTAAAAGACTTTGTTAGGCATTTAGAGTGCATGTTTCCAGAGCACATGCTGTTAAACTAAGAGCATTTGTCTTTATCATCATCAATAAAACAGCAAGAAAATTAATGATTGACCTTAGAAACAGTAGTTTAACAAAACAATCTTAAGTTCCACTCATTGGCGAGATACAGAACTTTCAATTGTATCTCACGGTATTTTTGATGGAGTTTCCTCACTTGTCATAGAGATGTAGCTGTTCTGATTTCATCCATACTACTTGCAGGACTTCTCATTCATGTTGGTTCGAAGTTCCATGGATATAATAGTTTAAAAAAACAGTTGAAGGTCCTTTTGCTAGCTTTTGCTGGAGCTTTCAGCTGTAGCCCTAGCCTATGGCTAGGCTGGCCAGGCACTGTCAGTGATGTCTGCACATGGCAGCTGGTATGGTTAAGGTCAGGAAAAGATCATGGTTATGGTAAATAACTCGCGGTTATATAACCATGATGACAAAGATCTCCTAGTCTCTACAAAGCCATACCCAAACCACATTTCCCTAACCTTAACTATGCAATTATTTGAACCCAAAACACAATCTTTCCCTCAACCTAACCAAGTAGATTTGTGCTTAGCTCGTAGTCACATCATAAAAGTGATTTACTTTTCAGCAGTGATTTGTAATAGTTTTCGGAGCAGAGACAAATGGTGTCATCCTGCTGATGGGGCGCTCTCGTTCTACGTCTCTGCATATTTTGGATGTTAAATTGCAAATAAACATGGTCAAAGGACTGTTAAGATTCAGGATCCAAACCATAGGAGAAAATAATTATTACAGACATTAAAAATGCAAATTGCAGGTCTGAGAGGAGCCTGCTGCAGGAAAGTCAGACATGCAACACACCCATTCACCCCATCAACCCCTACCTGCTTACATTGGACCACAACTAAATTTGCCAAGTGCAAATACATTAAATATGGATAGGCTGTGTATGCATATGGCACAGCTGACAGCTCTGAAAAAAGCTAACTGTAGACATTGAGTTGATATTATTTTTGTCAAACTGCAGTAACAACGACATAAAGACATGTAAAACAATTGTCTAACATGCCAGAATAAACATGATGTAGTTTGTAGTTAGACAACAGCTCTCTGGATGGATTGTATTGTCATCAATATACTATAATAGTATGTGTCAGGTTACTTTAAATGCAGCTGTAAGTTGTAAGATTCTTTTGTAGTTTTTCTTATTTCTCATTCTGTCTTCTTATTTCTCTTCCCTTGGTAAGACAGCTCACCATCTCACAGGTTCCTCTCAGTCCAGTGGCCGGTCAGCAATGTGGCAAGAGTTGAGGTAAAACACTGCCCATATGGACGGCAGCTGATTTTCCTGGAACAACACATGCACTCATGTACACACTCAGCCTTGTTCACAGTGCTGTCCGCACATTGCTGAGGCTGAGAAGGTAATGCCTTTTATGGTGCAGCTAACACAAACAATTCACAGGCCATAAGTCCTTGTCTCAACGGTTTTTGTTTGACCATAAATTACACACTAGAGCACCCATGGGATCTTATTAATTTTACTAGAAATGTCTGTGTGCAGAAAGGTTGCATTTTACTATAATACACATCACAAATACACACTACAAATTCTAATTTATATTACTCAAACTGAATTATACACACTTACTGTGTAGCTAATTCTCCATATGTGGCCTAAACATGGATATGTAGTTTTGCATTAAAATCATCCATTTTAAAGCACTCCAAAAAAAACCCATAGGATCCAACCATATTCTCTATCAACGACTGCCATCCAACAACTCATCAAACTCTATGCATGTGTCTTCGTACTTGCAAGAGTGTGCTTGTGTGTATCATGTATAATGAGGCAGTCTCAGTGTGCTGTGGGCAGCTGGCGGGTGAAGAGAAGCTCTGTCAGTGTGGACTGAACGCTGCTGGAAGAATAACAGAAGAGTTGCTGGTTTAGCAGCACACTGGGACTTATTAAGACTGGGAAGGTGTGTCATTCACTGCAGTGGACACTTAATAGCCCACATCAAACTCTTCTAGACACACTTGCATAAACATGGGATGTGTGTATGTGACTATATCTCCCTGCTGCTTCATAGCTCTGTCAGGGCCATTCAACCCTCAGACACTGACTTTATTTCAATCAGTGCTGGACAGGTATGCAGAGTGCTGGGAGCTCTCTGCTTCAGGCCAGATAGGCTCTTCCACTAAATTAAGTTTGACTGGCAGGTGGTTGCGTTCGGTTCTCTCCTGACTGTTCAAACGGAGGAAGCTAGTAGGTACATCATCTTTAGCATCAAAGGTCTCTTTCCAGCAGATCAGTCAGTCAGACCAATGGAAGGAATGTAGCTTCAGGTTAGAGATATCTTCACTTCCTCCACCTGTTAAAACACCTCCAGTGGTGGAGGAAGTCCAGAGGTGGGAGAAGTGAGACTCAAAGTGTGACAAAGTGTGACTCAAAGATAGCAAAGTCAAATCATCAGCAGGTCTGCTTAGGTCAACTAGCAAGATACGCTCAAGCAAGGCCCTTAAATAAATTGTTCTAAACCAAAATAACAGCCATTCTCAGACAGCTTTCCCAAAATAATGGACAGTTAGATTAAATCTATTCTCACTTCCTTCACACTTTCTTCACGTTCTGCTGCACTTTGCTAGAGCCAAATCTTGTAATCTTGTATTCTTGTATCAGTGGATAAACTCCCCTGTGAAAAAAGAGGAGTAAATTCCAGTTTTCCTGGTGAGAAAGAGCAGATTTGTTTGCATGATGTTTTTCTTGAAGTTAATCTATCTATATCTATAGAAGATCATCTGAGAGGATATGCAGGTGTTAGACCACACACTTAATTGACATAATTGATGGTTTATCTGTGCTCAATTCTCAAGTGCAATTCAACATATGGCATTGGAAGATTTTCATAAGATGGCAGCAGTCTTTTTATAATCTGTACATAATGTGCATATACATTGTTGATTTTTTATGTATTTATTTTTTATCCTGTATCCTTTTTTTAATCTTGATCTTCTATAACCACTGCTTTTGTATCTTTTAATACTTTGCTGGCTCCAACAACTTAATTTTCCCAGTGTGGGATCAATTAAATCTTATCTTATCTTATCTTATCTTATCTTATCTTATCTTATCTTATCTTATCTTATCTTATCTTATCTTGAGCTACCATAATCCTCAGAATGAAGCATCCTTAACTACTGGTCACAAGCTTTGTTTTGTTTTTATTGCTGACCGAAATGATAGACTCGTCTTACACTCCATATAAAATGACGTATAGCCCCCTGCTTTCTCAGAATGTTAACTTTAAGGGGAAATCTCAGAGGGCCCTTAAACATTTCTGCCTGGGTGTGCAAGACTGTGCGTTCAGCTCATAACAAAAGATGCCTTAGGCTTAATGTTTTGGAAAAAGGGAGGAAAAATGTTTATGGAGCTGACCCTTGGTGCCTTGAGATGAAGGCCACTGATAATTAATACTCCTATCCAACAGTCCTTTTTATTCTCTGGCAATATCTATGGACACCCCAGCTCTGGCCCCAGTCTCAGCCTGGTCCTGTTGTACACTCAGAATCTGGGGATGACAGGGGCCTCAGTGGTGCATGATTGGCCCCCACAGGGCTGCTGATTAATAGCCATGGGAACAGAAAGCGCAGGAGCGAGGCCTCGTGGGGCCACCTTGTGGTCCTGCACCACACTCCTTGAAGGGTAGACAGCAGTACCTGTGGAACCGGTTACATATAGCACTCAGCTGCCTCTCTGGGTCTGCTGGTTTAAGCGACAGACAGTGATTGAGATCCATATGACTGCGTTCCTTCTCCTATGGATGCAGTCTGTTTGATCTGCAGGCTTTGATCTTAAAGAGATTCTTCAGTGTCGTCCCTCAGACGCAGCAAAGAAAAACCAGAGATGCTTGAGGTCCTCAGATCTGATTGTGAACCCTAAAATAACCTCCAAGCTCAGTGAACATATCCCCTTACAGCGAGATAGCACAATGACTGAAAACAGTGACTGGCACTTCATAACACTGTCTACTTTTTCTGTCAGGCTGTCACACACTCCTGAGATTAAACTGTTTTGTAATGTGGTCCATCAACAGAGAAAAGCTATTTTTGCTATTTCAGTTATTCATTTTTTTTTTTTTTTTCTTTAACGTCTGTGATGTTCGGGAAGGTAATCTACCTGATGTCTGCATGATGTATGACATGTCTGTTTGATCAGTGGGGAGTAGGTGTTACTCATGAACACAGCTGCCTCTGATGAGTGGAAAGTGACAAATCACAGAAGGTTGTTTTCTATTAAATCATTACAAAATATTTCTTTCAAAATTCTCGATTCAAACTGAATAAAAGTGCATGTGGCAATGTTCACGGTGAAGAGTGTTTATAAAACATTGAAGTATCTGACAAAAGAGATACTTGGGGAGTCTTTTAAGCACACAGTGATCCATAGCATGCTGTCCTGACATTGGGCCTATTATGTCAATGTGCTATATTACTTTGATTGTGAACCGATATCCTTAAACATCCCCTCCAGACATGTAACAATAATCAAAACACATTTTTGAGAAGAAGAGGACTTAAACAGACGTGCCCCACTGAAACGAAGTGAGCCTAACTGTCATATATATGTGCATTAGCAGGCTTTCGTCATGACAAACAGTAGTGTGGACAGAATCCTGAAATTTGTTCCTCTCATTTGCCACAGAGTGGTGTTTTTGCAGAGATCATTGTCAGTATGAACCTCACAGTATCAGCTTTTTCCACAGATTTCTAAAGGTACTGTTTCCTGTCATAGAGAATATTGTTACTCATGCTATCTTTCCAGCTTTATCACATGGCCATGACTGCTGCTGGAAACATAAAATCTATCATTTTCTAAGGATATTTTCCAGGACTGGCCAACCAAATGCTGGGTGGTCATAAGCACAACACTATGGAAAAACATGCCACACAGTGGTAGTCAGTATGTGTCATGGTACACTTGTGCAGTGGAAAAACCATATCTGAGGAATCCAGGATCAGGCCATGGGAGGCTGGCATCTGTCTGATCCTATGGCCATTTGCAACAATACGCTCCAATAGGATCTCTGTAATAATATTAGTGGGAACTTTTTTAAAGGGCCCAGACAGCCCCAAAATAATATGCTGTACAAAATAATACAAAACCTCCAAACCATGTCCACACCAATCCCTGTGTCTCTACACCAAGAATTACAAACCAAAAGCTGACGAGGAGGAGAAGGTTTTCAGAAGAAAAAAAAAAAAAAAAAAAAAAAAAAAAAAAAAACAGAAACTGCATTATGGTCACTTCAGTAGATGTGGAAATGAGACATTGGTCAAATTATACAATTACTCTGTTTTTTAAATGAGTCATTGTGCCATTTCACAAGGGTTTTTTTTGCAAAGCTGACAATAATAGCATCTAAGTTCAAACTTTTCTCTATATTTTACTGAAAAATAATGAAATGGATGTATGGTCTTCTAGTATGTAACTCTTAAATTGGGCTATTATGCACTGATCCTGAGGCAGCCAGTCTATAAGATACAAGGGAGTGGCAGGTCCAGAGAAAGAAGATGTCCCTGCTCCACCCCCCCAAATTACTTGTTTGTCCTCACCTCTGCTGTCCCTGGTATCAAGACTCCACTGATATTCTGACCATCAATCGGACCTTCACTGCCTCTCCATCTAAATGACTTCCTCAGGTCAAGGGTCAATGTCCCATCACTCACTGAAGCTTGGCTGATTAGTTAGTTAGGTCAAGGTCCCAGAATGGGTATTTGCTTAAAAGGTGGCTTTAGATTTCCTGCTTTTCAGTGTATTTAATTATGTGACTTCATGTTCTGTTACCTGTATCAGCATTATGATAACATCTCTGTGTTCTTTCCAGCTCCTAAAAAAGCAGCTGAAGTTGATGCAGAGTATTCTTGTGCTTATTGTTAAAGATCAGAATGTTTTATTTTAACCAAGCAAAGAAAATGACCAACACTTCATCTATTTTTACACCATTTTCCATATGACTTTGTAAATTTTTCAATGCATTGCTATATCTGTCCGTGTCTTCGAAAGCTTTCTCACAATTTCAGTTCATGGTTTTATTTCCCAAATATGACTCAGCATCTGTTTTCTGTGGTGTGTACTTCTCTTTGGCTGCCTTGATTCCATTTTTCTCACATGAATAACGTTTCACATGAACTGCAGCCTGCTGTTAGATTGTGGCCGTGTTCATGCACAATCTGAAAGGCTCTCGATGACACATTTGTGTCAGGAAGGACCTTTGGTCATTGAATGCTGCTCAGAAACACAAAAGCAACGCATAAGGCAATATTTACATCACCAGCAAATTAAACGCTGTAACAATGTAGCCCCGCAATACAGCGTGTGTCAACAAAGCGACACTGCAAGTCCAAATCCCAAGTTAATTTGCCCCCATAGACAGTGGGGTGGGAAGAAAGAACTCGCGATTGTGTTTTGTTTTTGCCTCCAGCTTCACAAACAGTGGCACTAACAAAGTATCCTTTCTGTGCCGTTTCCTTCCACTCTGATTGGACTAATTGGGACCTGTTGACAGCGAATCCCATCCGTGCAGGAACTGGCCAATCACATCCCGGCATCTGTCATCCCTGGCACACAAGGCTTCCACTCCCGTCACAAAGGCCTTTGTCTCGGTGACCTCAGTGACCTTTAGCATTTTTTAATATGGAAAGCCTGATTAAGTCTCCCAAAACAGGACGTGAAACATTTTGGTGAGCAGAATTTCATGTAAAGTACAACAGTTGATATAAACAGCTAACAGCTCCCAATGACCGTAAAAAATGAAGAAGTTGAGAAAACCCATAATTTAAGGCAACAAACTTGAATACAGGTTTAAGTTCGAGAATTTAACTTATTTCTTAGGATTTGCCTTCGAGTTCGCCCAGTGTAAAGTTGTCACTTCTGTTAACTCACGCCTAGTTGAACTAACCTATACCTTTACACTGTCACAGGTTAAAATTTCATTCCTGAAATTTTCTGTTAGAATAACTGATATCTGTACATTGCACCTAAATGCGACTTTTAGATTTTATTTACACTCTTTTCCACTAAGTTGATCTGTTTCTAATAACTGTGTCACTCTTGGTTCTTGGTGACTTTGCAGCTGGTGACCACAGACAGACTAGGATCCAGTATCACTTGGAACCTGCTTCTTAAATGACTTGTATAGAAAGAGTTTGGGGACTAGTTGAAGTGGACATCTATCTTCACGACCTTCACACTATGTGACTCATCCAAGACATGTATAAAAAGAGACATAACAAGCCTCCATCATGAACCTTCATCTTTACATGAGCAGAAGAGGGCTTATTGGTTTTTGAACCTGTTACAATGCATGTTGGAAAGTATATGCTAATGAGCAAAAAATGTTTCTAAATAAGTCGAACAGCTTAAGTTGAAAAGTGACTGGACATTTAATCAACTCGTCATTTTAAGTTACATGACTGAACTATATTGTAGGTTGTGAATGTGATAACTGCACAATTTAAGTTGACCTAACTTAGACCTGAAAAACTTATCTAAACATTGAGTCAATGATTAAAAAATGTTAAAATGTTATTTTAACAGAATTGATTATCTGATTTTACTGCGTAGAGGAGTCTTCCACAACTTAAGATTCTACAGAGGACAAACTGAATTCTTGCAAAATTTTGACGTAATTCGTGTGAATATCATCATCATTTGTGCAGCTGTAAGCTAGATAGAAATAGGTGCACTGATCTTGTGTGTGTGGAGTGACAAGTCATGAAGTTTCAGGATATGTGAGAATTTTGAGCTTGTGCAGATTCCTCTTCACATGAATTCATGCCACCCTGGGCACATTTGCATCTCTCTGAACACAAAGTTATCAGCACAAACTCACTTTTGTTGAAGTAAGAGACTAATTTGATTTGTTGGCACAACTTCAAATTTATCTTTAAGCACTAATGATGTGTATTTCTTAGTCCTAACCACGTGTCATCCTTATTTATGCCAAATGAAAATAAACAGGCATTTTGACAGAATTTATTCGAATAAGCCCACACATTTGATCATTGAAGAAAACACAAACGCTTGACCTATGAAAGTAGAAAGCTTTTGTACCTTTGGGACTAAACTGAGTTGGGGTCAGGTGAATCACACTTCAAAGGAAACAGATACATCCTCACTACATGGTCATTTTTCTTTCCTTTTCTTTGAACAACAACACCTTTGCTCCAGCAGCTAGTCTGAGACAAACGACCAGGGGAAGAGTGGAACTGGAGCAACTGAGGAAGCCACTGAGCTCCATCCAGAGTCTGTGAGAGCAACTTATCTGTCAGCACCATTATGAGCCTCTCATATCTTGGCCTGCACCTGTCCTTGACAGTCCAGGATTCTGGTGAGCCCCCCTCTCCAGACTCCCGCCTCCCTCTCTCTTCAGGAGCTGAGGAGAGGCCTGGGGATCCCCATTCATGGAGGATAATTGACAGGGCAGCAGCAAGAAGAAAAAGGCAGCTGTGATGAGAGAGAGAAAGAAGGGAGTGTGTACCCATGTCCCCTTTGTGCTTTTAACTACCTCCCCTCTTGTCTTCCACAGCCATGTCCACACAATAGAGTCTTAACAGGAGCTGTCAGCAGACAACACTAGTGTGACCACTGTGGGCACCGGGGTTAGCTGGGATCACATTAGCTCTGTGTTTGTACGGCACTGAAAGCCAGCTAGCTACAGTTAATGTAAGTTTTGTAGTGTTTTCTAAAGGAGCCCGCGGCAGCTTTTAGCCTCGTGTTTACCCACGTTGAACTCCAAAGAGGCAAAAGCGCCACGTCACTGAAGATACGGGGAGGCTTTAAAATGCTTGAAATAGAAGCTAGGTAAGGTGCCTGGCAGGGGCCTCCACTTTGCACCTGAGGTTTGATCAATATAGTCAAGTGATGACATGTCAATTTGCAGTGGCAAAAAAGAGATGGCGAGGCCGTGAATGGTGGCGCTGAGAGATGGCGGCAGGTGAATTGTTCTGACAGCGGATACAGTGTATCAACGTGCTGCTGTTAAGTGTGTTTATCTTCCCGCCACCACTCAGTCAGTATTTTCTTACGTTTGGAGCTCTATTTGACCAATGCTTGTGAAACCAATACTCTTTGCCATCCCCATTGTGCTTTTGCTTTTGTGATAATGCAGTGTTTATGAGTTATTACACTGTACACACAGCCACGAGCCAGCTGCAGCCATTATTTGATGTTTGATACATGTAATTAAGCCACAAAGGCACTTAAGAGCTTTAAGCTGTGGATACAAAAGAGGTGGGGTGGTGTGATCAGATAAGGTTGAATCAGCTCATGATTTTGATTGTTACTTAACAATGATTGGGCAGATGTCTTAGCAGAAAAGGATTAGGAAGGCACACATGCAAACATGGAAGAAAATGTCCCCTGTAAGAGACCAACGTTGCTAAAATGTCTGGAGCTGTGGGTTTGAAATTTTGCCTCATATTTCTTTAAACAGCAAAGAGTCTGAAGCAGTTAAAACAAAGGGATATGTGTCTGTGGTGCATGTCAAAAAATAAAATGATTTTACATGCTGTAGCTTATGTAACAGCTGACACAGTTATTTATACACTGTAGTGCAAGTGTGCAAAGTCAATGTTTTATAGCTCCCTGACCATTAGATGGCAGTAATGCACAGCAGAGCCTTCAGGTCTCCTGAGAGGACAGCGGTTATGTTCTGCTTTCTTGGAGAGACAGAAAATGTTTGGCTGATCATTTGTGTGTTTGAGTTTAAAGCAGTGAGTCAGCACAGCTCCGTTTGGGTCCAGTTTAGAATCAAAAGGTATTAAAATCAAATCCCCTGCCTGCCTGTACACAGACAGTCTGGGCATGTGCATTTTCTGCAATTTGAAATTTTTTTCAGCGCAATTAGCCAAAATCACATAAACATAAGACCTTCGCCACGTGTGCTTAGATGCCAACCACATATTCAAACAATTTAGAGTCACTGTCTCTTACTGGGAAGTTCAGAATTAAACTGCAAAAAAGGATGAAAAAAGCTCAGACAGACTGTTAACATAACATCTTACCTGTTGTACCTAATGAGAGCACATTTCCTCACTTGATCTTTACCTGTGATATCCAGACAAAGAGTCAAACGGAGGAAAGCGGAGCACTTTTCTCGCTTTGTCGCAGAGTTTACTGTAAGCGTAGGATCAGATCTCAAATTCCAAAGGGACAAGCCACCAATAAACAAACAAGCAAGTCAACAGAAACACGTTTGACAGAGAGAATAACTCACTGTGGTAGCTGACTGCAGTGGCCTTATTGTGGTCTGGCTTTTATCTGTAAGGCAACACAGAGACAGCATCAGAGAGCCTTTGGTCTGCAGTGCATACAGCGGATCAAACCAGCCTTATCTGCAGGCATTACTTGCCAGTGTTTGTCTTACCTTAACTTCCCGTAGTTCACTTTACAGTGAGCTTAGTCCACTTTATCACTGCAAAGGAGTTAGCCATATGCCACTATGTATTCAAGATTAACATTATTTGTGTATTCGCAAAAGTTCTCAGTTTGACTCACTTGCACATCAATTGCCAGCACATGCACATAGCTCCATAGCCATTTCCTCACAGTGTTCCACGTCTGACTCTGGCCTTTCACGTCTTGCATGGTACAATTAAATGCCAATGGTCTCAATGGAAAAATAAAGAGGGCAGTTAGTATATATGTATAGTATGTATACTGCAAGCACTGACTACATCATTAAAGTATTTTTTTCATTGTATCAAAGCTGCTTTAATCAATATTTAAATATTGACAATGGATGAAATGACTATATAATGTGAAAAGAAATGATAAACTCACAGAAAATAATCATCCAATTCTGTAGTTCCATTGAGCTCTGAGGGACATTTTAGTGTCTTTCAGCTCATCGTCCAGCTACCCAGGCCACAAATTTACTGTTTTGGTTCAGATCTCCTCAGTATTGTTCCCAGATGCAGCCGGTACCTGTCCAACACCAAGCAGCAGACAAAGAAAGTAGGCAACTTACATTTGTGAAGTGGATGACTCAAAACGATTACTAATGTAGCTCTGTGTTTGCTGCATGTGTAGACAGGCAACTGTTTGCTAACTGGCTCACCATATCAACTTTATTGGGTGATGATGTGTTAGCGTTATGCTTTCAGTTTATTCTGTTACCCCAAGTGGTCCAAAGATCTTATTTTTGCAATAGAAATTCAATTTAATTGATCAAGTGGGCGTAATGCAAAAAATGCTGCTTGTGTACGGCAGTTCTGACTGGCTTTAATAGTCCTCTGTACTAAAATGTGGTGCAATAAATCCCCTGATCCTGAGATACAGCTACAGGATACAGGAGATGTTCTTCTTGTGTTTCTGAGTAACCGCTTAAGGTGTGTTTGCTGCCCCCAGCAGCACATTTAACAACCAGCGGTTGTTAAACATGTTAATTCACGAGGAAATCTGGCACCTGTACTATTAAAATGCCTGAATCCCATTAAAATGCACCACTACCCACAAGTGCCGCTCAATCAACTAGGAGTACTGAATGATCCATGAAATTTACGTAAATGACAAATCAGTGCAGAACACAGAATCCAAATGAAATATAAAGTAATAAATAAGTTTGAAATTGATTTAAAATGAAAGCGATGCATTGACTGACACTGACATGAAAATATGAAAATATATTATATACCTGTACCTGTACCTATACCTTGTACTGTCGATTCAGCGCACTTCAAATTGAAATCATAAAAAAATCATGTCAGACTAAATTCTATTCCGCCAATAAAATGTAGGTACAATAAATTTATATGTCAGCCTTATTCCCTTCAGGGCAAACTGCTGCCTCAACCTGCCTTGCTGTTTAAGACTTTCCAGCTTTTAGATTCAGAACATGCTATTTGGGGGCGGTGTGTCTCCAAACTTCGTTATATTACAGTACCATGAATGCGTGCATTTTCAGTCACAAAGGACCCTTTGGGAATCAACTTGTGAATTTGGCTCTGTCATTGCACATTACATTTTTTTAATTATGCTGGTTTTCCATCAGAAAGAACGTGTTCATGCTATGTTTGCAGGTAGAAGAAATTGGAGTAATGTCTGTTCACAAGCACAATATGAGGTACCAGGGCTTACTGAGATAATATTATGATTGGCCAAGTTAAAGCTTCGGCTTTTAGAGGAGCCCACTATTAAATGAGCCTTGCATCAGATCAAGGAGGTCTGAAGGGCTGTAACAGGATCCTTCCGTTCAGTTGAGCTTCACTACATGACTCATACACACTTTAGACAAGAGTTCAGTATAGGTGTGTGTTGAGGGGAAAAGGTAGGTCTAAGTTTCAGTCAGATTCATTTTATGTTCAGTTCAGTAATCCTAAAGAACAAGAGACACCAGATAATTGAACATAATGTTTATTTCTCACCTTATTCACTGCAGTCCGTCAGGGAACCAGTGACAGACAGACAGGCAGATGGTCGGAGGGGGAGATGTGAGATGAGCCGCAGTGACTGACATCCATCCAGCCCTGTTTGAGCCACATGTCACAGTCATTCCCTCTCAGCCAGGCAGAAAAGCACCACTCTTGTCTCTGCAGGCTGTGAGCGGCCAAACGCTGCACTTTTCCTCCTCATGAACAGGCCTCTGAACCCCAACCCTTTGGCCATGTGCAAGAGAGGTATTAGGGCCCGTGTCAAAACAGCTTACAGCCAAACAGCATGCTTTAAAAGGCTCGGGCCTATTCATGGAGTCATTCAAAGTGACAGCACCCTGAGTCTCGTGCTCTCTGACAACCCTGTGCACTGAAGTGAGGAGAACTGGTGCTTGGCTAATGTTGGGAACATGGCGTAGCTCTTTGTTAACGTTGGCAGCTGAGGCAAGGTTCTTGAAAACAGGAGTTTTCCTTTAGGAGAAAAGCTCAGCACATGCGGCTGGCAGCATTCACATACATGGAGAAAGCCAGGTATCAACCGTGCTTTGGTTGAGGTCTCATTCTGCTTAAACTGTTTACTTGAACACGGCTGAGTTGAGTCTCTGTGTTGTCTTGGAGAAACCAGTCACTTGCCACATCCTCAAGTGAGCAACAGTGGGTTAATTCTAACAGAGGAAAGAACTAATCATCGTGGTCATGTGTGCAGGCTTGCTGTTTGCCACCATGTCGTTTGTTGATATCAAACTGTATGCAAAACCCTTTGAGACAGAGCAGACAAAACCTGACAGAGCAAGATGTTTCCACGCCACTGTAACGCTTTTAACATCAGAGTAGACCTTAATCACAGTTCTCATAAACAGAGCATGTGCCTAACCCGGTTAACCAAGTTATGATGTGCACATACAGAACACTGGCTCAACTTCAAGCTACCAAGTGAAGAAAAGTTTTTGCATGTATTTATAGACACTGCTGGCAGCTCTCTCTTCCAAGGAGGTATTTCTATAGGTGCTGCATGTGCACTTCTATATTATAGGATTACATCCAACAAGTTTATCATGTTCCTCAGGGGAGAGCGGGGCAGTCTGTGGGTTTAGAGGGCTGACTGTGATCATTAGAGAACCATCAGATGAACCATCAGAGGTAGAGATATATAAACTTTTATGCACTAGTAGGTATTATTTGAAAGTGATATCTCACAGCCCAAGGAAAGAGGCAAGGAGAAGAGGCAAAGAAATATTTCTTCATCCACATTCTTCTTTTCTATTCATGAATATTCCCACCTTCGTTTCTTCCATTTGTCAGTATCCTGTGTCTCTGACCCTTGACCTGTTTGTCTGCTTGTAATGCTGCTAAACAAGGTGTTGAAGCTTCTTTGACGAGTCACTCTGGTCACTGTGAATGAATGAAATGAGGCAACAAAGGTACCTGACAAGTAAGTTTCAGTGTGACATTACTGCTATGTACGGCAGAAAGGATCCAATATCAATCGCTGCTGAGCCAGAGACAGATTGTCCTGGCAAGCTAAATAAACAGTAGTTTAATCTGTCTTCTTCCTGCGAGCTGACAAAGTTAGTCATGGATGAAACTGAGGCTTTTGACAGGTAGGCTTTCAAGATGAAACACTGATAGCGAGAACTTTAGAGGGAAACTCTGACATGCAAGGTTTCAGTCAGACACATGATGACTCTCAGGGTGCAGAGCTTCAGGTGGTCATTTTGAATTCATAATTCTAATATTTTTTGACTTGCTTTATTTTGAAAGACCCAGTTTCAAAGCTATATTGACGGACTATAAATCAGTCTTCCATAATAAGTCCAGAACTCAGGTGGGTCCGTGCCACAAACATGTCTATATTCATAGCAGGAAATGTTGGTCAGATAATATCTATGTAAGACTATTGACATTATCGCAGAGTATGAGCTGCAGCAGGTGTCAGGGGAGCTGCGCAGGGCCGCCCAGGCGAGCAGCAGGCCTGTCTTATCAGACAAGGCTTCATGTTGTCAGCACAGCGAGTGTTGAGTGTGCTGCATAACACTGACATCATCCAGACGCCCACCAACTCCAAGACAGGAGGAACCTCTAGTTGTCTCCTGTATGCCATGCTGCCTGAGTGATTAGGCTTTACACTTTCTAAAAAAAAAAACAAATCCCAAAGCTCTCAGGAATGTTAACAATGTTTTGTATCCCCTAGATTCATTTTTAATGACACAGTCCACAATAACCATTATTTATTAATAAATCATTAGATTAAAGCATAACAAATCTAAGGCTGAAATGATGGATTCTGTTCACCCAAAATTCCATCAGTTGTCTAAAGCTGTGAAAAAGTAAAACTTGAATGAGACACCTGGACAGTGGCACTAGCTCTGGTTTCTGAGTATAATATTTCAACCCGGTATCACAGTCCTCTGTGTCAGTGACACATTTTCCTTGCTTTTGCTTTGAAAAGAACAGGTTCTCATTCCACAGTCAAGTGAGCAATCAGAAATGGTCAGACTTTCAAAATAAAGCTTGCTGAGAAACATTTTAGGTGACAGCTGCAGTTTGGTTTGGTTAAAGCACTTCCTTAGGTTTAGGAAAGGAACACCGCTCGTGTTAAAAGAGCTCTCCTGAGTGAATGTCCAGATGGACTTTGTCGCCCTTTGTACTAAGTTTGTCCTTCGCTTCCATCATTATCGCCCCCTGCTGGTACTGCGCCTTCAAACACACATACTTTTCAAGCCTAATTGAGGCAAAACAGGATACTGATACGCTATCCTTTTGTGGATCAGCACATCGAGTCCACACTTGGCACTGTGCCCTGATTCCGCACAAAAATAAACGTATGTATCTCACATGGGAAGACTGAAATAAAAAAACGAATCTGAGGTCAAAATAAATATCAAACTCATCAAAAATCTATATTCCCCTCTCTTGAGTAAAAAGTACAATAACCTCCACCTTTTCTGATATGAATGTACATTAATGTATGAATATTAATCGGTAGGTCGTAACATATTCAAGCGCTGTGGATTAGTGGCTGTAATTAATCTTCATGATAAATTTCCAGAGTTGCATATTAGCTTCCACTGCTCACTGGGGTTTACTCTCCATTTTATTCACTTTTTTATGTTTACTTTTTCATCCCTGTTTTTAGTCTATTCTTTGTCTTTTCTATGTGAAGCACTCACTTGGTGCATGTGATTTCTTTGTCGGGTGGATTTCAAACCCGATTCGTATAATTATCTGGCAGTGTTGAGTAACACACCAACAAGCAGCAAAGATTTGGTTCGTTTTCAGTGTTGTTTTACAAGACACTGTCATTTGGAGGCCTCGCGGAAGGAAACAGCATGTTACAAGCTAAATTCCAATGCTGAGGATGAGTTACCAGGCGGACTCGCTGCATGGTACAGTACAACATGTGTGCTTCCCATCTGGTATGCATGCTCACTGTAATCAGCATAGGAGTGTACACTGTGTTTCGAGGACTCAACCTCTTATTTGGACAGTTATCTGAGGAAGTGGGTTTCAGCTGCACATCTGAAGGATCCTCTGCCCACTCCCTGCCTCAAGTGTTGCTACCTGTTTCAAACCAGATGGCCTTAAGTTAGAACAGCAGCAAAGGCACGTTGAGTGTGAGCTCTGTGCAGTATCTGATACTGTTCAGCCATGGGTGGGGTGGGGTGGGGTTGACATGATGGCAGCCCAGAGAAACCAGTATAGAGCATTTGTGCCAGTATCAGTTTCCTGATTTCATTTGATATTAGCTACAAAACTCATGCAAATACCAAAAGCAACAGTGAGCTAATGCTGAAAGTACTGTGTTTGTCATCAAAGCTTGATGCAGTTACTTAAACAGAACTTATTTGAAGCATCAGTGAGCTACACTGTTGCTCTGACTGACCTGTTCCTTCATTGCAGTGAACATGGACTCTGTGGTTTATTTTGATTCAGTCCTACATACACTATGGTGGCGTAGTAAATACTCAGTTAAACCAATTATGATGGCAATTATAGAAGGCATTTCGTACGAAAATGTTTAAAACATGATCACAATCATTACGGATTTTTTATGACTTGAGACCATGATTACATGGTATGGAGAGCAAACAGCATACACTATACAGTAATGGCACTTGGCTGGAATGAAGTACAACATAAATCCGAAACAGTCGAGACAGCCCCTAATTTACATACGATAAAGTTATCTTAAACATACGGTAGATGACTGGTTTAAATAGTAGTTTGACAAGTAGCGTTCTCCTATTTTTAATTATGTTTGCATTAACCCATTCAAACAAACATTTGTCTTTACAAAGGTTAAATACTTTCTGATTCCTATCCAAACCTTAGCTCTCAGTGACCCTGAGTATTCTGCTTTCGCTAACTTCCAAGTTGCAAAGAGCCGTCCTGTAATTTCTGTTTTCATACATGAGCTTTCTAATTCTAATTCTACTGAAAATGCTTATAGGCTTTGGAACTACAGTATGATGGTGGAGAGCATGTAGAAGTCTGTAGCTCACAATGTTTGGTGGACTATCTATTCACATTTGAAAAGGCTTAGGGGAAATGTTTTCATTACTCTAATTATTCTTAACTGGTATTTTTCATCTCCAGGTATAAATGATCCTTAATATCTATACGTCACATTCTTCATCGTTGGGTTTATGCAGTGTTGATGAAACAGGGAGGAAGTATAATCACTGTAGCTGTTGATGATTCTTTATATTAAAGAAATATCTTTAATATAAAGAATCATTTGTATTAGAAGAAATGATAAAGGCTTGTCCTCTTGTAAGCTGTGGTGAAAGCTGCGTCACCTGCCTGTATGAGCCAATAGCTCAACTTGAAAGACTTTGATTAAAACACTACATGTTTCATTGGACAGTTTTAGAGACCTATGAACATTTAAATGTTATTAAATGAAATTAAAAAAAAAAAGATTCAACAGAACATGCCATCAGCTTCTTCAGGACTAAAAGGACTGGGACCATCCCTCCCTGCTGCACGTGTTGTAAATCAGTCTTGTTGAGAAGCTATGATGGAAAATGCAATCTCTTAATATCCAATGAAGTGTAAGCGAGGGGAATTTGGGGTTGATGGGAGTTGGAGGACAATGCTCCCTGTGGCACAGGATTACAGGGAATGAACTGTCAAAGCCATCAGGATTAACTTCAGCCTTGTCTGCTGTCTGTCTGTGTGTCATCAAACTGGCAGATTTGACAAACTGACTGACAGATTTATGCAGGTCTGCGGGCCACATACACACACACACACACACACACACACACACACACACACACACACACACACACACATACACACACACACACACACACACACACACATAAGCATATAAAACACTGAGCAGAATGAAAGTTGTTGCTAAAGTGCTACTGCTGTCTCTTCTTTCTGTCTTTACTTTTCTGTTAACCTCTCACCCCCTCCAGTGGAAAGTAACTAAATACATTTACTCAAGTACTGTAATTAAGTACAGGTTTGAGGTACTTGTACTTAACTTGAGTATTTCTGTTTTATCCATGTTCATGTTTCTACTCCAATTATCAAATGTTTCAAAATAGAGAAAAGTCCCAAAAAATGAGTAAAGATTTTGTGTAGCAGAACTTTGATTTTTCTTTTTTGTGGCCCATCAATCATCATCATCACATGACACCTCAGATTCATCATGGGACCCCAAGGAAGGGCCCAACCACCAGGTTGGGAACCAATGGAATAACAAACCTAGCTGTATATAAAGTAGTTGAAATTAGCTCCACTAACGCTTTCTTTTGATACTTGAAGTACACTCAGCTGATTGTTTCATGTAGGATTTTGAATATGTGACTTTTACTTGTAATGGAGTATTTTTACAAATGTGATTTTCACACTCTTCAGATCTGAGTTTACTGACCCCTTCACATGTTGTCTCTCATTTTTGACTTTCATTCTAACTTTCTGTCTTAAGCCTGTCGGCCTATAAGCCGCCTCACAGACATGTGATAAGACAATGTAATGAGCTCATCTTTAGATTACATGCTGTGTAAATGACTTGAATGAATCCCAAAACTAACAAGAGACCCCTAAACCTTTGCCCAGTCTAAAGGCCCCTGTGATTTGTGAGGGTCGGGCCCCTAGAGACAGTCTAAGTCTATAGCATCCAGTGTCATTGTTCACCAGCCCTGACGAATCAGGACAGGTGGAGACATTTTTTGGTCTTTGTCCCCCCCCGACCCCCCCGCCCCGACACCATTCTGAAACCAGATCGGGGAAGTCGAGTCATGCACCACCATTCTTCACAACTCAATACTACCATTGCTTGAAGCCCTGTTGCCCAGCAACCAAATGTTTTGCCACTGCGCTTTTATTTTGGCCTTTTTCTTTCTGCCCCACACCCCCACCCTCCACACACACTCATTCATACACACTCAAGTATCTGAGGAATTGCATCACTGAAATGCATTCAAGATCTCCCATGGATCATCATAAGGCTCATAATAGCTCCCATTTTCTCTTGTTTTTTTCTTCCCTCCATCTGCAGGGGAGATTATCATGGACTCCGCTCCATTCACTTTCTGTCTGTCTTTCAGTCCTCTGCTCCTTTCTTCATCTTCTTTTTTCTCCTGCTTTCCTCCCTCTTGATCTGCAACCCAGCCATTGATCACCAGGCGTGCCCGACCAGCCACACTTGTTGATCGACAGGTCTGAGAGCTGCGGCTGTGCAGCCGGAGGGAGGGATCAGAGCCACTTGGTAATAAACTCAGAAGCTGCGCGATAAAAGAGCAATTCCTCAATCTGCATCTCAGCAAGTCTGAAATGAGTTGAAAGGAGACATGATGAGATGAGAGGAGATGAGCTCGCTGAAATAGCCTCCCAGCCTATAAATAGTCTGAGCTTGCCTCTCAGACAGCGCTTCAAACGCAGCAGGCCTGCGCTAATGATAAAGACAAATATGGGCTAGACCGAGGCATTACTGATTCTATCCATCACGCCTTGGGAGAAGCCACGATGGGAGGGCGTGTTGATAGCTCGCTTTGCCTTCTGCAACGAAATCAAAAGAGCCGAAGGATCCTGAAATTCAATTCCAAAGAGCAAACCACAAGCTGTGTTCCACTCGTGACAACAGCTCCTGTTTACTCAGCGGCAAACACAGGTGGAGAGCTCTGAGGAGAACACGGCTCCCTTTTCTTCTCCAGTCTTTTTTTTTTCCTCTTTCAATGGACTGGACACAAGATGAATGCCACACACTGATGCTCGCACACACACACAACCAGCCACTATAGGTGAAAATACTCACAGCTATTCATCACTGAGGTCATTTTTTTAACTGCGGAGAGATCTCAAATGAATGAAGACAGGTGGATGATGATATGTCTTTCAGTGACGCTCGCTTTTAACCAGCCCAAACAATATGGATGGAGAGGGTAAAAAAATAAGAGAAAAAATGACTGAATGGAGATGTATGTGAGTGTGTATGAGCCAAACAAATGT
>JBBMOE010000004.1:14407562-14434016 GCA_037975065.1 Chaetodon trifasciatus
GGAACGTGAAAATATTGGTTGGTGAAGCGCTCTCTCTCTCTCTCTCTCTCTCTCTCTCTCTCTCTCTCTCTCTCTCTCTCTCCTGGATAATTGCTGTTTTGTCTTGACTGCATATGCTGTTATTTATTTGCACAGGAACTGAGACAGTTTCCCTCAGGGCAAGAGATGTTTTTTGGCTGGGAGTCTTCCTGGTGTAAGAGAAACAATGGTATTATTTCTAGCAGACTTGACAAAAAAAAAAAAAAAAAAATCATAAATAGCTTATAAAAATCAAAATGTCACCAAAATATTAAAAGTTGTGCCATCAGATTAATTTACACCATACAAGGTCATTTAACTAGTAGTAGCTGCAGGGGGAGGACTGCGTGAAATGCCCCTCAAAGTCCATGGCTACTTTCTGAATTGAGGCACAAAGCGGTGCCTGCAGACGTCAGCCACAGCAGCAGCATGAGCTTGAAGCACTTCATGTGGTTGGAGAGGTCACATCTAACTTTCCCTCCACTCAATCCCCATTAAATTAAAGGCCTGAAAGGGGGAAGGAGAGGAGACACGAGGAGGCAGAGAGAGGAGTGAGAGCACAGGAGGAAAAAGGAAGAGGGTGGAAACAGGTCTGTCATAAATTAGAGCAACCTGACAAGCATTTTGAATAGATGTTGATATGACAGCCTTGAACAATGATATAAACCTGTGTCGCAACAAAAGGAAAGATGAGATATGTGTAGCCTGTTACAGCTGTCACCTTGATTGTTGTGTTACCTGATATATTTTATGACAGGAGGAAAAGCCACTTTCCAAACTTGTGTCAAGACCTACACTCACTACACTGCAGTATGTGCTTGCTGAGAAATGATCCACATTACCCAGCATGCATCAGTGTGCTCCCATGTATCACCTCTGTCTCTGCGGTCCAGATGTCAGCCTTAGCTCCAGCAAAGTGAGTGTACTATTGGGTCGTGTCTATAAGGCAATGGGTGTCTCTGACATGCAAGACGGGAACTTGCGACAGGCACCTCCACAGACGAATGGCAGGGAGAGTGAGGATGAACAGGACCGCAGATGAAAGGGTCGGTGCGGCTCGACCCACATTTCCATGTCCTCCTATCAGTCTGCCTGTAATTCAGCTGTGAATGAAACAGTGTGTGTTTGTTGAAGTGTGTATACAATTGCAGTGTATTTCTATAAGCGGCATCTGTGGGATATTTTGGAAATATTTTACATGCGTCTGTACATGAATGTGAGTAAATGGCATCACTTTCTGTAGACTAAAGATTGATTGGTTTAAATGTGAGGCTCTTGGCCATACAGTATACTGTCCCAAAACCTTATTCCAGTCAGGCAGCTTCAGTTGGTTGGATCAGGGTACTCCCATCCAATCTGTCAGACATCATCAGGGTAAATACAGACTTACTTGAGAAAAACGGGCACCCCTTTATCTCCCTCAGTGGGCCAAGGCTAATGTATTAAAGATGAACGTAGTGCCCAAGTACAGTAACATTTTGTAGTCACTACCTGTGACAGTCCCAGTGAACTATTTCCACAGGTTTAATCAGCTGTGTGACCTTTTTCTTTGAAATGGTAAATGAGACTGCGCTTTAAAAAACTTAAAAAGGGGGATCAGGGAGGCTTAGGATTACCGCACCTACTTCTGTACCGCTGTTCCTCTTGCCCACAGCAGTTGGCACAGTGGTGTGGGCACCCTGTGGTTCAGTGAAGAAGCACACTCTTGCTCTGCTCTTCCCTAGGTTGCATATCTTTCTGCCTCTCTACTCACAGGAGCCCAGTCTCATCCCATACTGTCACGCCTTAAGGGAGTTTGGAAGAAGGCAGCATAGAGCCTCAATTTTGACCACTTCCTGAACATGACCTCTAGAATATAGTACAGTCCCTGCCTTGGTAAAGCCTCCTTCTATTGGAAAGAATGGGGGCATAAGGGTATTGCAGTTGACCTTGGTCACATAAAGCAAAATCCTTCAAGGAGTCATAGGTCCAATTTAAGCTGCTCATACAACAATACTGGAACTATAGCACTATCAGATCCTGATGGGAAATATATTTTTGGAAATACATTAAAAGAAAAAGAATGGGTCAACATTCTACATAATTCAAAGTGCATGTCATGTGATGTTTGTATTAGGTTACTGGTGATTGGGCAGCACTTGAGAAGCTTAGTAGGCACATGCAGTGTGGACGATTGGGAGGAGGAGGGGGTTCACTTGGAGGAGTCAGCATTAGTATCAGGATGGCCTTGCCACCTGGCTGGTGGCGCCCCGAGCCATACTAAATTATTGAACATATATTTCACACTAACCTCTGTAATGGCTAGAACTGTGTCTCTTTAATGATCATCTTTGATGATGAACTGAGTATTTGAACAGAGCTGCTCTCTAGCAGGTCGTTGCTTTACAGCTCAACAATTTCATGTTGCAGGCCATCAGACTCATCAGCTGGTTCCACATTAAACAGCAAATATGTTCAGATCCTTTTGTTTCCTGTTCATGTTCTGACACCTCTCACCAAACGCCTGAAGGAGTTTTCACTGTCAGCAGCATATTCAGATGTCACAGCAGCTTTTGTTATTGCAGAGTAGGAACATGCACAGTGTTTCCTCTTTGCAGTTGCCACAGTTTTAATTTCACTTCAAATTATTTCACATTTGAAAGCAGAGAGCTGAGAAGCTGCTGGAGCTTGAGGTTCGGCTCTCAGAGGTTCTTGGTCATGTCCACCATGAAGGCCAAATCATAGACACTTGCTATCACTGAGTTTCCACATCAGGTTTTCCTTCATCTCTCTGAATGATTCCAGACAAACTGACACTTTGGAACAGTTTTACTTTGTCTGGTGCTAGCAGCTCCACAACAGCAACAAAGCACTCCTTCACAAATTCTCTTTCTGAATGAGGTTTAATCTTCTTTGCTGTTCACCACAAAACTTGCCTGTTTTTTGGGCATCCAGACTCTGCCGAAGAGACTGTTAACTTTACCAAAACACATTTGTTCTTGCAGCTCACCCAATTTAGCATGTTTGAAGTTGTAATGGTGCTAAAGATTAGCCTCTTTCATTGCTGTGAGAGGGGAGGACCTGTCCACCCTGAAATACACAGTTTCTTCTATCTATAGAAGTAGAAGACTGTTTGTCCAACAATGGAGTCAGCTCACAGACTAGCATAATCTGCTTGCTAGGGGGGCGTCAAATGAACAGGTAGGACATCTGTTCTGCTCTGCTGTGCAGGATAAAATAGCTTTATTAGAAACAGGAAAGATTTCTGCACTTCATTAATGACCCTGAAAGAATAACCCACTTATGTGTTAATGTATTAATGGCTTATTGATGTTAAATGCTACATGTAGCACCTTTAAACTGAAGTACCGTACAGTAATAAATGCACTGAGTACAGAGAAACCTGATCTATGTTGAAATATCTACGCAACATTTCAGAGGTTGAATCTCGTATGATTACCAAACAATACATAAATCACATAAGGTTAAAACTGGGCAATATTCATTAATAGCAAACCACTGAGCTGGGCTTGTTTAGGTTTCCTGCATGATTTATCATAATAACGGCCACTAAGGTTTCAATTGAATAATCAGTTACGTGATTTTGTCACGCCTCTGCTGACACTTAGGTCTCAGTGGAACAATTTTTCAGTCGGGTGATTCATTTCATGGAACAGACAAATTAGTACCTCCTGTGAAGAGGGTCCTGAATTTGTAAAGTACATTGAAAAAGACTGCGCTTTATTTCGCAATTAATCTGATGTTGACGAATGCATCAGTCTGACCATTTGTTATCCAGTGAGGGAGAGAAAGAATGGGAGAGGTTCCACTGTAAATATGGATTGTTGGTCTTATTTTTCATGATGCTAGTTAAGTTAGTGCGCAGAGTCTGAAAGAGACCACCTGTGCCAGAGGTTTGTATTCATAGAATAGACTTCCAATTCTGCATACAACTGGTGTTTCAAATCTCATAACTCTCACATGTACTATGCCAAGATATCAAAGTGGTAATAACTCATCGGTAAAAAGTGAGAACTTCCACATGGCCTTAGGGCTCCAAGTAGAGTAGTTCATGCATATGTACCAGTAATCTGAACTTTGATACCTATCGTAGAAACATTGATATGATATATAATGAAATGTACTAAAATGAACATATCCATGGTTTGCCGAAAAATACAATGCCAACATTTTATTCCGCTGACTGGGCTGTAATGAAGTCAGAGGAACCATATCTGAGGGTCTTTCATGACTGCAATTTATTTCCATCGCACCTAAGACTGTAGTATAAAAAAACATGTCCTTTTTTTCCCCTCAGCCACGTAGTGAGAATGATAGTTCATCAAGCAGACAAGTGAAAACACAGAAAAGTGTGTGTTTCCTCACAATGCCTGAAGCTTTTAGTTTGACCTTCTCCCCTCTCCATCTCCCTCTCACCTTCTCCCTCTCTCTCTCTCCCCACCCTGGGGCACCAATGGGTGGGCCTTTAGGAGAAGCGAGCAAGGGGGCCCCTGGCATCACCCATACCTCAGCTTGAAAAAAGAAACAAAAACCTCAAAGGATGATAGCTAGCCTTGACGTCGTTGAGACAGCACTTGGGTGAGGAGAAATGAGGTAAATATCAATGGCGGTGGTCTCACATAGCCCATTACTCAATGTCTGCATGCTCGCTGTCTGAGCATCAGCACAGAGCAGCCCCAGGGTTTGCACCACCACCACCACTGTCCTCCCGGAGACTTGCACCCAGGCAAAAATAAAGCAACCTGAGCTGGGCATAAATCATTAGGAACATTTGTTACCTCGGGTAATTGTGCTTCATTCATCTTCAGGGCTTTTTCCATTTGTCAACTCCCAGAGGCTGCTGGGTGTCAGCTGTGCAGGTCCATGCTGTATGTTAGCCTGACTGTACCTAAGCTGATCTACAGCATGCAGTGATACATTATACAGCACAGTTATACTACACTAGGCCACTATTCAGACCTTTTTGCAAAACATCTGTGATGCACTTTGTGGTCTATGTATTGGTTCGTCCGTGAGAATGAACACAGGATTAGCCCAGGAGCACACAGGCTGGACACCACCACACATATACAAGTGGTATGTAAAATATTTATAATGCAAAACACATATTGGTCAAACTGTAATGGAGAGCTTAAAAACTTTAGAAAATTACCTCCTAGGCTGCACACACACACGCACGGTAATGACAGCAAATCCTAGCGAGCCAAAGGAGAAATAGGATTAGGGAAAACTGCAATATAAAGTGTATCTGTACACTTATGGCAATGCGCTGTTTATAGCTTTCGCAATTTGATTCATTGTACAAATCTAAAAATATTTGTACTTTTTTCTTGTACTCACCTCTGCTTAGTTGCATCTTTGGTCTGGTCTGTTTCTTGTGCTGCTGTAAAACTTTTCCTTCACAGGAATCAAGTTACACTCATCTCATTTCATCTTATTTGATGTGAAACACAGTCACTGTTTTGTCTCTATGCAACCATGTAAACAATCTGCATTTATAATCTTTTCAAGCATGCTAGTGATTCTGTGGATTAATGCTAACATCAGCATGCTTGCATGCTCAGAATGACAGTGCTAACATGCTGATGTTTAGCAGTTAAAAACTGATAACACAAAGGAAATAGGATGAAGTTGAGATATGAAGGTTGACATTACAGAAGAAACTGAGGCAGAAGCATGAAATGAAAAACTTCTCTTCCACACTTCCACACATTTCAGAGCTGAATACAGCACATACTGCACATGCCTGTTGCTCTGCAGCCTCATATCATGCTGGCAAGAAAATAAGTTCAATCAATTTGTGGTTAACAAATAAACACACCCTGAAACACAGCTCGGGAAGGCAGAGAAAAAGCTGTGGGTGTGTTTTAATGTGTATTGTGATCTGCTCTTTAGGAAGGCATCTATTATCACCAATTGTAACCTCCCTGCCTTGAAACCTGTCTTCAGCTGTTAGCACCCTGCCACCTCCATTCAGCGTAGTGACACACACATCTTTAACACACTGTCATCTGTAACACACACACACAAACACACACACACACACACACACACACACACACACACACACACACACACANACACACACACACACACACACACACACACACACACACACACACACACACACACACACAGACTGATTTACGTATGCACCTACAGCACCAACAGCACTCTACTTAACAAAAGGTAAACTTAGATCTGATGATGTTTCTTGGGACTTTTTTGTCTTGAAACTCCACAGCATCTGTTTTTAGAAGAAAAGCAGCACAGCAGGAGAATGTGATGCCATATAAACAAAAGGAAAGAGGGAAGAGAGGAACAGAGAGAGGAGGAAGCAGAATAAAACATAAAAGAAAAAGCAAAAATGTCTTCTCCACCATGAATGATGCCGTCCTTCTTGGACAGTCTTTGTGGCCTAAAACTGTTTAATTGCAATTGAATGACAACAATTCAAACGTGGGCAGGGATTCTTTCTGAGGTCTGAAACCAGGCTACATCCTTAAAGGGATACTACAATCAGTTAGTGCTGCACTTCATTAATTCGGGGGAGTCATTAGACACAGATGAACAAATAGGCCTGCAAACTCAAATTTGTTTGTTGTCACTTCTTAGACATGTGTCCCTTCTTACCTTCCTCTTCCTTGACCACTACTATCCTGACTTTTAATCCCTAGTAAGGGTCAATCTCCAAAAAGGCTTTTTTTTCCCATAATGCAGCTCAATGACATATTTTTGTTCGACCCAACTTGCCTGGTAAATGCCCACATCTTTCAGGTTCTTTCAGAATAATAGGAGTAAGGATGTGCATGAGAGAAGAGAAGTAACTAGAGGCAAGGGGAGCGGCAGAGTGTTGTCGGCTCTTCTAAGGATCAGACCCATGAGTGGCTGGGTGGCTGCTGCTGACAGGTGAGGATGTCTTTTATCAACAGGTGTTAGGAAGCCAGTGAAGATATGAGGACAGATAACATACGCAGGCAGCACAATCCACCCAGGAAAAGAGAGAGAGAGAGAGAGAGAGAGAGTGAGAGAGAGAAAGAGAGAGAGAGAAAAACCACAGTCAAGGTGTGCGAGTAAACCACAGCCACATTCTCAGCCTGCAAACACCCTTTCACCACCTCCAGTCTCACCTCCCACATGTCCCCCACACACACACTTATCTCCCCCAAATCTGAAGAAAGCGGATGCTCTGATGATCTACACATCGCCAGCTCCAGCATAATTAGCAGACGGCATGCAGACAGCCGTTGCCCTGGCTCACTATCACATTTGGTCCCAAAACAAACAAGCACCAATCTATAATAAACAGTGGCAATGCCTCCGAGCCAATTCAGCCTGTTACTTCTCACACACTCCCAAACGCTATGTGTGGAATTTGATTATTGGGTTACATCAGAATGACACAAAGCAACAGGCACGCAAAGAGGACAGATGCAACATATGCAAAATGCAAGCAGGTGAACGTTGCTGACATTGTTGAATTTTTAAAGATAACATGGAGCAGCTCTGTTTTAGTTTATCCTATTATCCCTTTTGGATTTTGCTGTCGGAAAAAGGGCAGACTGCACTCAGTCATTAAGTAAAGAAAGGACATTTATAATGTATGAGAGACATAAACAAAGCTACATCTGTGATGGAGATGATCCATGAAGGGTTTTTGTATAAAAACAAAAAGATGCACTCTTGAAAATTGCATGTAAAAAACACAAAACACAAACAAAATGCATGTCATGAACATATTTTATAACAAAGGACAGGATGGATGGGTCAGGACAGAGAACAAAGCTTCCTGTCTGCCCTGCCAGATGGGCACCTTCGCTGGTGTGAGACATTCAGGCTGGCTTAGGTCCAGACAGCAGGCGCGACCACAAAATCTGTCCCCAGGGAAACTGGGCTATCTCTTGGTGTACAGGTAGCGGGGGGGTGCCAGGGATCAGCATCCTGCTTCTAACCCTGGAAGAGGAAACTAATCCAGGGTCAAAGAGGGCCACAGTGTTGAGTGAAACTTCACATGGGGACGAGGTATTCAAAGTGTATTCTGCTCTCTCTAACTACACCATCTTCATTAAAAGTCTGCACCTGGGCCTGAGACTGATCCATGGGGAACCCCCTCATGGCCACTGCCAGTCAGGCCCCTAAATCTGTCCCCAGCCCCTTATTCATTCCCCACTTATCCATCCTTCCTTCCTAATTCTATCCTTTATGCTATTTTGGGTCAAGTTCAGAGCCATAATATTGAGCCAATAGGGACAGGAAAAGGATGAGATGGGATTTGGGAAATAACAGAAGGCCAAAGTTGTGTTTGTCACCTGCAAAATAAATAAAATAAAAGGTCAGAAAAATGATCTCTCCAGTCTCTGCCTGTTGCTCTCACAATTAATAATGGGATGTAATCAGAGACATTTTCAACAGTTCTCCGGGGTTTCAGGAGCCAGTTGTCATCCGGTGTTGAGAGGGCAGGACAGGCCCAGATCCAGCTAGGACCTGATGACAAGCCTAAGTTGGCGTTCATCTTACAGAAACAGAGACACAATTAAGTGGTCACATTTGGGATAGAACAACAAATTCTTAAGTCCTTTTCAGTGGTAGCTTTTTGTCAATCATGTCCATGATGTAAATGCTTATTGAGGCATTATTCAGACATGGCAGAACCATTACAGTAAGAGCAACAACTCTTTTAGACTGATCTGGCGCTGTTCCCTCACAGGCAGCATCAGTGAGGGATTCTGAAGCTTGTTTTTGCTGTTGAAATCTTAAAGGTGCCCAGTGGACAAACACAGTTTCTGTTTACTTTCAGTGTTTTTCACCAAAACATATGTGTATATCCTTAAGACCTAACAAATTTGTTGAACAATTTCCTTCAGTAGAAAACATTTGCATCTGATTTTTTTGAAAACTTTGAAACCTACATTGTTTACGTCCACATTTACTGGCTGGCAGTCATCTTCACTAGCTAGCATGAAACAATTGCCAGGAAGTGTGCTGCGTGTGCATGGGAACAAAACAAAACAAGGGCCCACGCATGAAAACATTGCTGTTGGTCAAAATACTCCACAGGGCGCCTTTAATTAAACTGAATTTTAATCCTAGCTACTCTCACGTCAATAACCTTGCTTTTATTAGATACAGAAATCTGCTACCTTGTTGGGATTCCTATGTGTCCACATGCTGTATATAAAGTTTTTTGGTGGATATTTGTCATTTCAAAAGTTGAAAATAAGCAGCTAATTTTTTTATACTGGTTTGAATTGTTTTGGAGGGGTTTTTTTGTTTGTGTGTTTTCTTACCCCATTTGCTCTAGCACCATGACAGAGGAGAGGAGAATCTCCTAAACAACTTAAAATCGGCTCATTCACAGTGCTTTGTAGTTTATTGAAGTGATTTTGCTTTTTTTTTGTACTTTTGAGACTATCAGAAAGTGATACATTTATAGAGTAACTGTCAGCCATTCATAGTGGATATACATGTACATATAAATGTTGGTAGTTTTACAGAAAGGCCGACGTACCAAGATAGCTGTCATGATGTAAAGGTGACTCGGGTGCTCAATCAGACACGGGACCAACACGTTACATTGCTGTTTACATAAAGAGATGCATGTCTGAAATAAATATTTGTTAAAATTGTGTTCGTGTGCTGGTACTCATTAGTAATTGCTGTAACATTAGAAGTGTTATCTAATACTGCCATTGCGCTCTTCGTCTGGATAAATGCTTCTCCCACATCTGAAATTAAAATGTGTCTGAGGTGTGGATATTTACTGTGAAGCCTATTACCTCAAAGCTATTTGTGCTAATAGGTGAATGTTATTTAGCCGTCATTCCAGTGGGTTAATCTGCAGGTCCATATGTCCTGCCAGAAGTGTGTTTACACCATGAACCATTCCCACTGAGAAACTCTCAGCAGCCAGCCAGGCCAGCAGTGGCGTCACGCAGCTGCATCAGCCGCGGCCCAGTCTGGATCTCTGTTATTGTTACTGGTAGCATTACCACGCTTAAGTGCAACAACATAATTTGTAACAATAAGAACAAATTAGCTCAATGCCATCTGTGCACAACATGTACTTATAGCTCTGTGTGTGGAGAGAGCGACACAAACCAAACACACACACACGAACAAGCCTGCACCCAAAGCACATGTGAGCACAACGTCTCCCTACAGTTTGTCTCCCAAACACAAGCAGGCTCAGATTTCAGGCCTTGTGGTCTCCTAAATATATATCGAAGTACACATCAGGCTGTGTGTCACTACTGTTTACAGGAAAGTGATTTATGGGGCTTTTTGGGGAGAAGAGAGAAGGGTGATATGGTTTGAAGGAGTTTCAGAGAGAAGCTGAGGGGAGGTCAAGCTACCGTGGCCATTAAATAATCACCAGAAAATTCATTAATGCCAATTATTTACCCAAGAGAGAAATCGAGAGAACGGACAGTATTTCATGTTGATTATTACACAGAAGAACCATTAGTGAATTAGTCTACAGTTTTTTGTCTTGTGGTTTGCTAGATGTGGAAAGTCAGCATAATGCTTGTGCAAATGCCAGGCATAACTGCATGGGAGTAGGATAAACATAGTTTGCATGTTGTCAAATAAAGCAACCATACCAGACTGTGGGAGATCCATGTGCCTCTGTGCTGTCTTCATATGACAGGCTCTTTGTGTTGGACTAGTCCAACTGGTATGGTTCCATTTTATTTAGACTAAATGCTTGTATCCATGCATGTGCGCATAGTAGGGTTGTATCCTTGCACACACAGCCATAGCACACTTCACAGGTCCCTAACTGCGTATTCTCAAAACACTGACATCTTGGGCTATTATGGAGGTATGGTGGCGTATTGTCAGTGGAGATAGAGAGCGAGATAAAACCTCTTGTACAGGAAAAGGAAAAGAACTCCACTCACAGCTTCACAGATGTAAGAGGATGTAGCTTTTCACACGTGGGGGTGACAAATTTGGACCTGAGCCTTTTGAAATGCATACTTTCAATACAAACAACAGAGCTAGGAGAGATGGGAAGGCTAGTATTTAATGATCTGTATGATGGAACTCTTTTTGGAACAGCTAAGAAGGCAACAAGACTGTTGACAATGTTTTTTGAATGGTTAAACAGAAAAATAAACTCAGCTACTGTAACCAAAACATTAGTTCTGTGCCTCTGATGCACTTGAAGTAAAACTGAAATTTGAACTCTACTCACTTTTTGTGTACTTAAATATAGTAATACTGCTATTGTGCACTTTTTTTTTGTGGAAACTGTGTCTAAGCTTCAGGCCTCTGGGTGGGCCTTTCCCATGGCAGTGGTTGACTGACTCTGAGAGATGGCGTTGCTTACAGACATGCTGTCAACCTCTGTGCTGCGCTACTGACTGGAGGACGTCTTACTGCATAGCCTGCGAATGCTGATGGAAGATGTGTAATTCCTCTTTTTCAACAAACCCACAGAGCATTGGACTGTTTATTTGATTTAACCATTAGCATTATCTTCACAGCATTTAACATTTGGTATGAGCCATTGTGCTGTTAACTTTGTATGTATTCTATTCAAAAAGATTAAGCTAGTTGGCTTAGCTTGCCAATGCTAGCTCTGAGTCTGGGTCACTGGCAGCTATCAAACACTTCAGTCCAGTCCAGTTGTGATGATGGCAAATGACCAGTCAAAACTCCCAACAACAGTAACATTAGCTCCCCGTTCATTACTCCATCATTCAACTCACAACACCAAGTAGCACGTAGTAGTAAAGTATTTCAGTAATCAGCTGTCAGTCTTCTACGGTATTAATACTGTGAGTTTGAAGTACATATACTGTTTATAGATTTTTGATCAAGAATTAATTTTAGTTTAAATTTTTACTTCTGCATCAAACTCCATCCTCTCTTCCAACCACATTATCATCCATGACTGTTGATTTTTACACATGTAGCAAACGTCAAGAACTTGTACATTTTCTCTCTTTCTGATGTTGAGCCTGCTCTGTAGTCACACTGTGTTAAAACTAGCACCATGTGCATATGTATATGTTATTAGGTAACATGTTGATATGTCATCAGTGCCATTAGCACAGATTTCACTCTATTTATTGTACTTGGCGATTAAAGCAATTTCGATTCTGATAATGACTTTGATGGGGGTCAAACTGTGAGCAGAACAATATAAGCCACATGTGCCTCGCTGCAGTTACAAACCACATGAAATGAAAGAAGGTGGGGGTGAGAGGAGGAGCGGAGCACCAATTCAATCCAGATATGTCCAGATTCAAACATTCAGCGGAAGGTGGCCTGAGCTCAAACACCAAACGACCACCCCAAAGTCACCCTGTGGTCTCAGCAAAGACAAATGACTCAGTGGCATCGCAGAAAAATGGATGTAATTATGGTGATATACAGAATAGCTCAATCATACACTGCCTGGTGTTTGAGCTTTAATTGTAAAGTTGCACACTGCCTACTTCCAAATATGCAAGGAATTTCAACAAAGACGGAAAAGAACTGGAGGGGGAAAAAATCGAATCAATCCATAGTGCCTTGTGTGCTTTGGCAGAGCAAGAATGGCGCTTTTTTTGTTTTTTTGGGAGACAGAGAAGGAGGTATAAGGGTGGGAGTGTGGTGTTTATTGGTTTCTGCCAAGCCAGTCAGAGAAGCAAACACAAGCAGAGTGAAACCTGATCGACTGGCACTGTGCCTGGACCAGCGGCGGCGCACTGCAGCGTCAGGGGAAAAACACTGACAAACATACATAAGCACAGGACCCAGGTCTCCAAATAATCACAAGATGAGCAGGCCAGATAAAAAAAAAAAAACCCCAAACACATCAGTGAATTTAGGGCAAAACCCAAAAATGTCTCAGCATGTTTTATGGAGCAGACAGAACAGAACAGGAGCAGCGGGGATGTTTGTGAAAGTCTGATCGAAGATGACTTTTAAGCGTCTTCTCGGATGCGGGGAAGTTTTCCGATTGAAGTTTACTAATTCCATCCCCTTGATCCCATCCCACTTTGCTCTTCTACCCCCCCCCCCCCCCCCAACACATGCGCACAGACACATGCACACACACACATTCTCTGGCCCAGCAGGAAAATCCCTCTGTGGCCAGGCATTTCTTTTTAACTTGATATGCTTGTGAATCACCCCCAGTGCTGCAGTGCTGCTCCACTAATGAACACAGGGCCCACAGACAGAGCTGTCCATGCCCTGCTACGCTCCCCGGTCGCATTGGAAAACAGGATCCAGCTGCCCAGCACCCTGTCATTATATAAAAAAAAACTCCCAGAACACCCTCCGCTTGCCCCTCGACCCTTCTCATCCTTTGACCACATCTCATGCTCACCCATCATGCCTCCTGCTGCTAACCTTGGTCTGGACTTAACCTCGGTAACCTGCCTTCATCTTCAGCCCTGCCCCAGCTGCAGTAATAACCTGCACCTCACATTATTAATTCTTGTTTTGATCACTTGTTTTTATCACCACCTTTCCAAAGTACCCCCTTGCATGTCCACATGCTCCTGAAATTCTTGCTGTGCAGTTGTTGTTAAGTTCTCTTGGCAGTGTATGAATCCATGCTTATCCTTATCCTGTTGCTCTTGATGAGCTCATTGCCTAAAATTCATTTTGTTTACATCTAGTGAAGAGCATATGACTTCTGCTCCAAGACTATCTCTGCTTTCGCGCGTACTACTGATTGTTGTCTTTATTTGTGTTTATGCAGTTATGACTACATACTAGTGAAAGCCATAAATCTCCAGCGACGGTCTTGGATCTGTATCTGTGCCAGACACCAATATAAATATGAACGTGATGTTGACAGTGTGTGGAGGAGATGGAGGAGGAGGGGTTGGCATGAAATCCCCATCTGATAAACTCATCAAAGTGGTGTGCTTTTGGAGTGTGAGTCTTGGCAGTGTGATGGCATGGGAAGCAACACATGGAGACACACACACACACACACACACACACACACACACATACACACACACACACGCCCAGCTGATACCAGCATCAGGGTAGGGTGAAGCCATACCTAATATGCTGAGTGAAAAGTAAACATGGCACTGTGGCATCAGGGCTTCCCGCTTACTGACAAACCATCTGACTCAAAACAAGCTGGGGGCCAGAAGCCTTCCAGGAGTCCAGGGCGGGGCTGCAAGGATGATGCTGGCTGGCCATAAAATATAAGTGTACACAGTCATCCACACACAACAGGAACAAGAGTCAACTAGATATAATTGCTCTGCTGTCGTCTGTCAATAGCAATTATGGCAGTACACCAAAAAGATTTACAGGGGGAAACTGGAGATTTTCAAATATAAAATTCCTCCACTGGGAAAGGTTGTAAGTTGGTGTTGGCTGTTATCACATTCACCTACCACTGAGGCAGTTAATGCCAATTATTAAATTGTTAATATGAAGTTGCATGCAACCTCACTGTGTCCTTAAATTCTATCTGTCAATGACTCAAGTCACTTTTAAGCATCCGACAAGCGATACAGAAGTATCTGCTGCTGTACCACCAGACTACAGAGCAGCTTCTCTCCTCAGGCTGTGAGACTCCTCAATTCATCCTGTTACTACAGTTTGCATTTCATTGCACAATTCTGTGTTGTAGAATGATAAATAAACCTTGATTCAGAGGACTTATTCATAATTATATATATTATCATATTTCAGTCGAATGACACATGTTTTGCTAACTTTTTTGTAATTCTATGATTGCTCCGTTCTATACTGGGATCACTGGTCTGTGTTTTTGCAGTGATATCATCTTGTCCCGTTTGTTGATGTGTCAAGAGCAAACACCTCGCTGCTCCGTGTTATTTTGACAATGAGCCTGTGTGTGTGGCTGACTGGCATTTAACAGACTCCCCTGCTGGCTGCTGTTGTAGACACAATAAAGGAACCATCAAACGTGGCACAGGGGGATCTGACTTCTTCTCCACCCACACACGGTGCAACTCTCCGCTTCAGTCTGTCTTGTGGTCTGAAAAGTTTCACAAATCATGTTAACAAATATCCCAGACTGAGCATCCTGTGGTTTTTCACTCCCGAGAACCAGGAGTGGTGCGCTTTTGTTGTGGCCATGGAAATTCAAGATGATTTCGGAGGATGCCAGGAGCATGTGAAAAATATTTGTAGCATTAAAGAAAGGCCAGTTGGTATTAATGGCGCAGTAGAGGCCACAGGAAGTTTGTGTTGAGTCAGTGTGTGTGTGTGTGTGTGTGTGTGAGTGAGGGAGCATGTTTGGTCTGGGTCAGTCAGACACACTTGTTTCCCAGTAGGATGGATCTGATGGGGGCCACAGGGCAAGGAGCAGACAGATTCATCAGAGTCGTCATCTCAGGGTGTCCGGTATCCCAGAGTGCAGCGCTGCAGCTGCCAGGCCTGCAGTGGCTGCTGTGATGGGCTCCAGGTGGACAGACAGGCAGCTTCACAGAGACAGGACCTTCAGTGTGTTCTGCTCTGAAACACTGCTGTACAATAGTGGAATCTAAACTTTATCCACTGCCCTCTCAAAGCTATTGCCGCTAAAAATGAACAATAACTTATTTGAGCAGCTCTTTCGTGCACACTATTTAGGCTGCACTGTAAAGGATATATTCTAGATGCCTTGTGCATCATTTATATACATTTTCCCAAAATTCAGCTTGCCACAAACTTTGTTGATTAGATTTAAAAATCAAGTGTTGTGCATTTGAGTCAGTGTTGGGCTGCAAATCACTGGTCAACTGGTGGGCTGCTATTTGTAGGGGTTGCTGTAATTAATTAGTATAATATAGAATTAGCAGTGGTAGGTTTTAATTGTCTATCACAGATTGTCCCAGAGTAAGATACTTATGTTTATTTCTGCTGCATGTTTTACAAGTGACTGAGTCATTAGATAGATAATATAATGTAGTATGCATAGGTCTTATCCATTGGTCCGTATGTATGATGCAAAAAAGGTGTTGTATCAAGGCTTAACTCGTGAAAGTAGAAAGAATTACCCAGGTATTACATAATCGGTTTATTCTAAAATATGAAGTATGTATGTGCTTAATCATAAAGATTATTAGCAGGGAAAATAACCAGGAGAAGCTGATGTTTTGAACACAGTGGACTCAAACCCCCAGTGGGATTGTAAATCCACCAGAGGAGCCTTGACTTGACCTCTGTGAAGCTGTGACAGGAAACACATTGGCCATTTCTAACCAGTTATATCCACTTTACTCCCTGCTGGTTTTATAACAAGAAATATGACCAAAATGTCTACCATGCCAAAATAATTCTGTGATGATCAAATTGAATTGGAAAATCTGTCAAACAGCTAACTGTTAAAACATCTGAGTGAGTCAGTTTAAATGGCTTCTTATAGACAACTTATGTTCTGGAAATATCCTGCATTCGTTTTTCACCCTCACAATGTTTCTCTATCAGCTGCAGTAAAATGCATCAATAAATACACAAGCTACATGTTAATTTACCTGCCATGTGACAATTTTTCTTAGATCCTTATCAGAGATTTGAAAAGTAACCTTCAGCAGGGCTTGTTCACAGTAGATTTCTGTCTCTCTTCTCCTTCAGTCCGGGATGCCTTGTTAAATCCGGAAATTTGTGACAAGTTTGATTTAGGGGTGTTTGGACTGAAACAGCAGAAGCTCCTCTTAGCAATCAATCAAATCAAACTGAAAGCAGTTATTTTTCTAACCTGACATGCATCGCAAAGGTATGAAGGCAAACCTATAAATATACCACTTCATTCACCTCAAAGACAACTTATACTTACTCATGGAGCGAGGCACAAACACGGCTGGCTTTCTTTCTCAGTTTCTCTTTGGTTATGCACAGAACAGTGGTACCAACTACAATCTGTGAATCTGTGAAAAGTGCAAGAAGACGGTGAGGTAGATCATCTGCAAATCAGTAAGAAATGCATCACAAATGTTGCACTGAAAATCTGTGCTTACTCATATTGAATGAATTCTTAGCGTGTTTTGTACAGGTACGTAGTCATTAATGTGCACAAAAATCCTGTCATTGATGTTCTTTACCCTTACTCTTACTTTGTGCTTGCACACAGTCACAAATATAGAGATGAGTTTGTGCATCCCCATATAACGTTTGCCATTATATTGCAAATATAGAAATTTATTTGATAAATTCCTTGTTTTTGCAAGTCACAAGCAAGTCTGACATTCATAGCTATTCAGTCCCCAGTCAAGACAGGTAGCCAAGTCCTTGGCCAAGACTCAGTCCTAAACTTTGTGTTTTGAGTCTTAAATAAGTCAACATAAGGCTAACTTAACTGCTAGCCACTCAGATAGCTGGACACTGACTGTTAGGTCCACAACTCTGGAATGTACTAGTCAAGCCACCTAAAATGTGAATTTGTACTGCAAAGCTACAAAAACTGATGCATTCCCAGTTGTATTTTTGCTTTATGCTGTAGTGCTACTGCTTAGTGTGACACCAACCAATGCAAGCTTTTACAGGCCAACTTCCACCAACATCAAGCCACTGAGAAAGATTAGAACAGTTGTGGAAGTGACTGAAGCTAAACCAGCAGTGCAGCAATTGACAGCTCCATCACTTTGAGACACAACAGGAGATCAGATCCTGGCTTAAAGCAACTACTGTGATATTTGCAGTGCACATTCTCCAGGATATCCTAAAGAGTGAAGACTGTTCCCTTTTTTTCCACTTTGTAGTTTTTATAACCTCAAAGCAAAAGCACCATATAGCAACAGGGTATGAAAACAGTGCTAGCATGGCATGGCACATGGCCAAGACCAGGCAGTGTGTAATGCTCTGTACAGGATGCTCAGCTTCCCACCCCTGCCTAAGCAGGTGCTGAGAGATGGTGCCGAGGCGTAAATGTGATCATTGTACTCTTAAGCTTGTCTGTGCTAATGGCAAGGCTTTGGAGATTGACAGCGAGTGAAATGTAGGAAGGTATTCAACCTTTTCTTCTGTTTGTGACACAAGAGGATGATGTGAAAAATTCAGTCTGATGGCATCCTTGTTTTTAATCCGTTGTAGTTTGGCTTTGGTGTATCCAATAGTCCATTCGAGAAACAAAGTACATAACAATGCAGAGTGCAAACTGTCAGTGCTGTGCTGACAAAGCCAAACATAACTGCAAGTTATGTATAGTTACTAGTAGTCAGTCAACAGCAAGTAAAGAAATACAACATAATAACAAATAGATAGGAGAAATATATAATGATTAGATGGTTTGTACCAGTGCAAGCCAATGCTAAAAGGGCAAGTATTTGCCTTCTTTTAAAACATCACACTTGTAGTCCCACCGCGACCTCACTGTAATAAGACCCACATCCACAAACCACATTGATCCAGATGGGACAGATGTGCTTCAAGAGGCGGATAGTAAAATTGTGGCTGACAATGAGATGAGAACAAGGCTTCTTCAAACAAATACTTAAAACCTTAAGATCTCAAAAGCTTTAAAAGCATTTGTGGTGTCAGGATAATCCAAATATTTTTCATGAAAACATCCCATTTTTATTTAGATGCACTCTCCCTTTGGGGATATTTTGAGTTAATGTGGGATGTGGGGATTGTTTTCATAGTTGCCTCATCACTCCCAAATTACAAATGAATAGAATATGATATTTAGAAATTCAGAGGAGGTTTTATGTCTTTGTTAGACATAGAAACACTCCCCTAGTTTTTACTGATGCCAAAATGAACTGATTCTGTCCAAGACTGCTGGTCATACTGGAGACAGTGCATGAATGAATACCACCAGATGCAAGAATCCATTTCTGGCTGTCAGGCACCACCTCTTATCAAGGGACTGTATGAAAGTTATTGTTATTATATGTTATTATTGTAAGTTATTGTATGAAAGTTATTGGGACCCACCGTAATGTTTTCTTGAGATACTCCACTTGACTTAGATAAAATCCACTGAGGAGATAAAGCATAAATATTCGTAACATGGTAAGACTACTGAACGCTTTCACCTTACCACCTTCAGAAAAAATAACATGAAAAGTGCAATCAAAAGGAAATTAGTGATACACTGACATAACATTTTGTGGCATTTGTCACTATGACAAATATTTTGAGATCCGTGCTCAGCCCCTTGGCAGCTGGGGTGCACTGAGGCTGGCAGTTTTACTCAGCAGAGGAAAACATGCACTGACATGTCATCATGATACAAACACAACTGCAGTGTTAATTCAATGGCAGCTTGTATTTCTTCTCTTAACAGGGTGGATTTGTAGATCAGCTTTTCTGACCTAAAGCAGTGTGTGAGAGCAAAGCCAGAAAAGGGGGGAAAGCATATGTGTGTGTGTGTGTGTGTGTGTGTGAGAGAGAGAGAGAGAGAGAGAGTGGGAGAATGAGAAAGAGAGAGAGAGAGAGAGAGAGAGAGTGGGAGAATGAGAGAGAGAGAGAGAGAGAGAGAGAGAGAACGTGGGATCCTGATCTCTCTGGGACTTACTCAATCCCAACTGTAATGTAAAACCTTTGGGACAATGAGGGGCTATACAGTGCTGAGCCCTAGCCGGGCCAGAAAGTCCACCAAACATGTTGTCAAACCATGAGGAATTTATTACTAATGTTGGTCAGCTGTAGCGACAGGGGCAGGAGCTTTTTTCCAGCACTGAAAAAGAGAAATCATTAATTATCTCCACCACCACCACTCTTGATCATTCCCTGAATTTCAGCTGAGTTTATCTGCAAAGCGTGCATTTCCATCCTGGCTGAGTCTCTTCAGCTAGCGTGTCCATTTATAAAGTTTGTGGCTTAACAGTGGGGTCATCCACTGACCTATCCATTGACAGCCAATGGTGTGAAAGATTGAAGGTAGAGAAGGCAGAACAAAGCAGACATGGCAGAACAAAGCAGACATGGCAGCAGCACATGTGCTGTCATCGAGACCTTGCCCTTCACATTGGCCTTCGGCCTCTTTCTCGATGGGAAACAGGGTCTGGTGCACCAAACCAACTGACACAGAAACAAGAAGTACAACTTCTGACCTGAAAACCGGAATAACTGCAACTCAAGCAAAAGTAAATTAGTACTTTCAAAAGGGTTCATTGAAGTAGCTGTTGTGTCTGAACTGCCACTGGCACTGCAGAGAACAATGGTCATGAAGAGGATGATGTGTACATTTGTGGGCGCTCAGACCTTCAACACCCTATGTTTAGAAAATGCAAGGGTCTGTTTTGGTCGAGGCAAATTGTTTCAGGTACCTGTGAGACGATGAAATACAAGTAAGTCCTGGATATCCTTTAGTTTGAAGGTGTTTAGATGCCGGTATATTGCAAAATCACTTACATTGTGAGGAAGAATTTAATAGCTCTGAAAAGATTTAACCATCCATATGCGTATCCCATTGTCTAAAGATGTCCAACCAGGATTTGTCCACAGCCAGACTGTTTTACATGAAAATGTCTTGTTTTTCATCACCCATCATGCTGGGAGCTTCATTTGTCATACCTGTCAGTCTTACAGCTGCTATCATTGCAACATTGCTTTTACACTTTGCAGGTCTGTCTCTGTTTTAGAATGGCTCAGATTGTCGAACACTGACTGTGATGTCACTGTTTAGATTCTCCCAATTGTGTGGGATTGCCCTTTAACTCCCATGTTACACTATCAATCAATGTGGCTGAGGTTTTTATTGGTTGCTGCTAAACCTGGCCAGACATGTTTAACTACATCCAAAGTTAATTCACATTCATGTCTGAGCAATTGTGTTTATTACCCCAACGTCAGTTTCCAGGTTATTGGAGGGCAGTTAAATTTAGTGTAAGAAGGGAGGGGAAGTGGAAACCAGCTGGGAGAGACATGATTCAATCCATCCTTTGTATAAACCTCAGATATCCTAAAGAATATGAGACCGTGCTGCTACCGGCAACAGCTTTTTCTCCCCTGTGAATATTATTGCACAGTAAATAAGCACCGACATAGAGTTTCATTTCAGAGAGTTGCCCAAAAACAATATTTTTTATTCCTAGCCAGTGGCCATGGCATGAATGCAATAATGTGTTTCAACTTATGCAGTTATGGATAACTCTAATATTCCTTAACAAGACTAGAAGTGTGAGGCTGTAATGCTCATTGTAAAGGGTTAGGGTCCAGAATTAGTTTAGTTAAGTTTGTCCCTTATATATGTTTTTAGAAACAGTGGTGAGCAAGTATCATCAGTGGCCATGGTTATCTGGAGGATCTTCAAAGCACAGTAGAAAATAGGGAAGTTGATAAAGGGCCTCAGTGACAGGCTCAAGGACAAACCTTGGTGTTTGCTGTGTGTTTGAAGTCACTTTGACTGAGCGTTGATTAGATCATCCTGCTGCAGAGATATTGCTAAATGTCTTATCAGGCATGCACAATATGTCAACTACCTCTGTATGTATTTACTAAGGTGACAAGAAGAATTGTTGTGAGTCTGACCGTTATCAGTCAAGCAGGCAGACAGGCATGCAGGTAAGCTGCTGGCTGCTTGCCAAAAGCTGTGAGTCACAGATCACAGACAGCAGATGGTGTGATAGCTCAGCTCCTTGTTAACTTTGGCAGAGAACCACCGAGCGCCTCACTGGAAACCATCCCACCCAACCCTGAGTTCCTCCTCAGCACCCAACACCATCAACAGTGTATCATAAAAACAGAGTCATAAATCACAAGAAATCTAAATGAAGTTTAACAGGAAACACAATGTTAAACAGTATGAGAGCAAAAGTTATTTTTGGATTGAAGATAGGGCATGAAGAAGACGGGAAGAAAGTGATGACAGGGAGGGAAGGTGATATTTTCTTAGCGAGTGTACATGGCTTGTGTGTTTATATCTTAATTTGTTATTGTTGTGCATTGCAATATAATCTCTATACAATCAAGAGAAGTTTGACAAATGAGTCTGGAGCACACTGCCAAGCTTACGGAGCGATTGCATAATTCTCACTACTGAGATTCATTAATAACCACATAATGGAAAAACAAGGAGCAGCAGCATGACACTCCACTGACAGAGAAATGTACAGCTTTTTCCTCATTTGACATCTTTGAGAGGTCTTGAGACAAGACAAATACTGTGCGTAAATAACCATTGTGCTGTGGGCCAGTACATTCCAGATGAGACGACAAATAGCCATTACCCGCCGGGTTATCAATCACAAAGGTACAGCACACTGTCACTGGTTCTTTTCATGCATTCTCAATGATGGTCATAACTTTGACCTGACAAAGCCAGTCAGCTTGAGCAACTTCCCCATTCTATCACAGCTGTCAGAGACATAGCATGGCTTTGTTCTGATTAATTACACCCTTTCTGGTAGGAGCTGTCAGTCATCCAAACAAGTGATATATACACACTATCTAGCAGCTGTGAATGAGCATGAATAAGGGCGGGTGTCGTGAGTCAGCTGCCAAATATTCAAATGAACATTATGAGACAGAGAGAGAGAGAGAGAGAGAGAGAGAGGGAGGGAGGGAGGGAGGGAGGGAGAGAAAGAGAGAGAGAGAGAGAGAGAGGGAGGGAGGGAGAGAGAGAGACAGAGAGATACAGACAGGCAGAAACAAAACAAGGAAACCATTTGGTTGCCCTCAGGCAAAACTATCCAGCCTTCACTGTCCAGGAAAGCAGAAGAAGTGCTACCAGTGTCAGAGGATCAGAGCTGCTGCCTTACAGTGACGAGTGAATGCAATTTCCCCTGAGAGAGATTGTATCATAATGATGTCAGTGTCTTTCTGTACACATAATATGTTTGAATAAACCTGCAGGGGACCTCATGGGAACTCAAGCATGCAGCAGAGTACAGTAATGTGTTTAAACTGGCAAAACACACATCGAACCACGAGTTTCCCTGAGAAACATTTCAAAGTTCATAAACTAAACATTCATCCACATACATTTGTGTTCTCTGCCTGTCTTGCAGATCATGTTGGATTGCTCCAAATTGGACACATTAGCACAATAAACAACTATTCTGTGTGTGTTAGCAGATAAAGTAGTAGCAATGCAGAACATAGAATGTGCATGAGTTTGAATGCCTGCTAGAGAGTGTATTTATGTCTTACTATTGTGTGCGCGAGTGTGCATGCGTGGGTGAAAGTATCTGCGTGCTTGCGGCCTTGGCATAACATGTACAGTGTCAGTATGCAGTGTAGGAATCCATGGTCTGCTTTGTTCTTCTTTCATAATTGTTTTTACATTTGAGAATGTCGCATTGAACAGTACATTGAAGTCAAATTACGTCTTGTGACTTGTGATTACTTGATCCAAACATGGCAACGCACTGTGGTTGCCATTTTTAGTTTATTACTAGTCTGGTTGCCATTTTTGGTTTATTAGGTCACTCATCTAGTTGCCATTTTTAAGTAGCAATTTCTAGACTGCACATATTTAAGGGAAAATGTTTTTGTATTGCAAGTAAACTTGTTTTTGGCTCTGTCAGGCTGTACTTAAGCCAAGAGCAACTTGGAATGCCGGCGTTAGCATGCTACGAGCTCACACTGACAATGCTAAAATGCTAATGTTTAGTAGGTAGAATGTATATCCTGTTGACCAACTGTGTGTTCTGTTAATGCACTGCTGCTACAGCATTTTGGAAGCTTTTGATCTCCATGCTCCTGACCTGTGAATTGTCTCTCTGTCCTAGCAAAGCCAGAGCCATACACCACCTGGATTTCCTGCCAAATTGAGCCAACTCTCTCTGCCTCGCCTCCCTGGTCAACCACTGTCTGCCATTCCTCCCAGCCAGCTCAGCTCAGCTCAGCTGGATTGCACATTTCATACTGACTGTCTGTTCAACAATAACCTGCCTCATCATTCTGCTTTTGGGTTCAGAGAAAACACCCCATTATGACAAACAGAAAGGGAATCTTAGGGCTGTATCATGCTCATGTGTAGGCCCAACTGTGTATGGGCCCAAATATGAAAATGGCCTATTCAATGGGACTAACAGTGTTGGGCCTTGACCTGCTCAATTTGACTATTTTTAACAGAGCTCCAGTTTTTGTTTGCCTGTTCAAACAGGATTCTTTGTTAAAGTAATTCTGATGTAAGTGATGGGAGACAAAATCCCCAGTCCTCATTCAGTGCAAAATTACATTCCAACTTTAAGCTGAAACTAATTGAGCCTTCAACAGTCTCAGACAAATCAAGTGAGTATCATCCAGACTTACAGCCTTTTTAGAATGGAATGATTACAGCAAGCAAAACCTGTTTCAGATTATTGTTTCAAGCCAGACATGAAAAAAATGTGAACCTGTCTTCTAACTATAATAAGTCCCAAACACTAAAACAATATTTTCAGGAGATGCATAAAGTGTGCCTCTGCCCTACTTACTGCAGTGTAACATAATCAGTGAATCAGAAACTCCACTACTCTATCATAATGCTGAGAAGCCCTGTGTGAATCCATAACACACCTTTCACATGAATCAGCAAGTTTTCACAGGGGGTAATTACACCCGTTTAGTGTATATATGTGCGTGCGTGCGTGCGTGCGTGCGTGCGTGCATGCGTGTGTGCGTGTGTGCATGTAGGTGTGTGTGTAGGTGTGTGTAGGTGTGTGTAGGTGTGTGTAGGTGTGTGTTTATATATGTACTCATGTTGTGGGGTCATAAATGTGTTTACACAGTCACATTGTGGGGAAGACTTGGGCTAAGGCTAGGGTAGGGTTGCGTTAAGGTTAGGGTAAGTCTCCAAGAAATGAATGTAAGTCATCAAAAGTGATGGACACGCAACTTGTGCATGTGTGTGTGTCTGCCTGTACAAAAGAAATGCACGTCTCACCATATACTATAAATGCAGGATGCAAAGCTTGATGTGTGTGGGTGTGAGTTTTGTATTTACAGCAGGTCACGCTCACCCTAATCCTCTTGTCAGTTACCCACAACATCCAAAACTACTCAAACGAGAACTTCCACTGTAACACACAAGCAGATTGAAGTACAATCCAGTGGTGGCTTGCACCAGGTGCAGCTGCACACAGGCTTAGTGTTTTACTCTCCACTGCACTTTCCACAACACCAGGATTCCTACAATAGCCATATTCTCATGCCAGCACACTAACCTTTTAATGTTTCATGGCTTGCAAGTCTACTAGAAGGGTTTCAATGAGGCAGCTGCTTAGGGAACGGCACATGAACACTTTGGACAAGGACAATGTGTCTCAGTTGGACATTACACACAAGCACAGTGGCCTCCGAATGCTTAATGTAGACCACCATGATTCAACCGCAGAGTTTCAGTGTTAAAACATGTCTGGGAGCAAACTGAGACATTTCAGTCTGTGTGTTCAGGTTGTCTACATGCTAACACTACAAAGCTCACAGTACAATCATGCCTCCTGATCCTTATCTGAGTACAGACCTGCTCTAAGAAGCTTTACTATGCTCCGCTCCACAAGCAAAAGCTTTCTAAAGATTGACTTCTTTGTGGAGGGGAAAAGCTCTGAAGCTCAAAGAAGCAGCACTGGCTGGTGTTTTATTACATTGTGTTTCTTCAATGGCCTAGCGCTTGAAAACAACTTTCCAGCTGAGCAATCCTAGCATTAACAAGTCGTTCATCTTTGATGAGCTCCATATGCAAAAAAACAGGAGGGGAAAAAAAAGAGCCTGTGATCAGAGAAATAAAATCATATGTATATTCTGTCACGCCTCACATCCTCTGGAGCAGTGCAAAATGTGGTGTGCCTGAAGGAAAACAAATAGCATGTCCCAGCACAAGGCTGTGTTTGTTTCTGCTGCTTTCATTGGAAACGCATAAGCAAATGTGAGCCCTGAAAACGAATGTGTAGCTAAAAGCTGCTTTTAGATGATTTATTTCTTTTATGGGGGATTGCAGGAATACTTTGTCTTATCTTCAGGAAGTCTTCCAGCCTGATGCAGGGACATGTCATGGATCCAGGATCTCTCTTGCTCACAAGCCGTGTTGTTCCCTGCAGCTATTTTCTCAACCTTGGGTGGTCACTTTACATGTTCTTATGCCTTCTACCCACTCCCATTGTTTCAAACATTGCAACACGGTGACGATGAGCGGCGGTTTTTATCTCAGTTTGACGGGCCCTGTTGTGTCTTTATCTCAACTAAGAACCCCCCTCTCCCACACACACACTGCCAGCATGGAAGACAAATACATTCATGTCATACTGTATCTGCAAGACAAAAAGCCTCCCATCACCAAACCCCGCCCAGATTTTCACAGTTGACAGTCAAGTTCTGGGTCAGTCAAGCTGGCAGGAGCTCACATCCGTCTTGCCTTTTGACACACGTCACAAATGAAAAACGAGACAAGCAAGATTTCCACAAAGGTCTCATCTTCAATTTCTGAATGAGCTTGAAGCCCCAGGTTCACCAGAGTACAGACACACAAGAAAAAGCCCTTTTTAACTGTTTAATTTGCTGTATTTTCAAGCAACTACACTGCATTCAGTATGTACTATGTAGTGTGTGTGTGTGTGTGTGTGTGTGTGTGTGTGTGTGTGTGTGTGTGTG
>JBBMOE010000004.1:14434023-14530804 GCA_037975065.1 Chaetodon trifasciatus
TGTGTGTGTGTGTGTGTGTGTGTGTGTGTGTGTGTGTGTGTGTGTGTGTGCCAAGCCAGTGTAGCAGAGCCCAGGTCACAACAGTTCTGCTCAGTTTAGCTCAGCGATGTTAAAAGGACACCAGCACCCTGTGGTGAAGTTTATGCTTTGATAGTGTATACTGTGTGCCAGTGAAAGGGGAACTGGGGATAGAGTCATCAGGATTGTGGGATGACCCTGGGTTCATGGCGTGCCCCCCTGCTGCTTGCCCCTTTCATCAAGCAGCCCAGTTGTTGGTTTAGTTCAGGCCCTTCTCAGCAGGCCTTGGCACAAGGGAGAGCCCGTGGCCAAAGAGGATTTGGTGAGAGGAGAAGGGAAGTCTGCTCACACTCAGCAGCAGCTTTTCGAGCATCAAGCACCACCTACTTCCAATCATGCATTACCCCCAAATCCCCCCTGTGCCTGCAAAACCAGCAGGGCCAGACCTAGCAGGGAAGAGGTCTAGTCTGAATATAACAGAGAGACAAAGAAACAAACTCTCAATAATGCACAATCACACATTCCCAAACACTTTAGCATGTGTCCAATAAAGTTAACAACATCAATCACATTTCCTTAGAGACGTCTTGGATGTTATTACAGCATTTATCTTTTAGTGGTGCTGTGGCACATCACAGGCTAGGAGATAATGACACGCTTTATTGAAATGGAGACAAATGCACCCTCTCCTCACCATGGGTGGTCTCGTCAGGAGCATTGCATGGAGAAGATCCCCACAGGCAATTAGCATGCAAGCCAGACTGAACATCTCTGGTTTATGCATTACACACAGCTGGGCTCAAGACATAACTCAAGTACAAGATATTACAGAGTACGTGCATGTTTCTAAGCAGGAGTAACAGCATGTGCTAATGAGTGCAGGCGCTGCATGCATCCAAGCCATAGTGGCCATGAACAGCAGCAAGTCTCAACTAGCAGAATCAAGGAGCCCTGTGGGCTCTCAACTGGGAGACAATACTAAACACAGGTAGAATAATTAAGATAACTATATGAAGACATACTTGTTGCACTTCATGGTCGTGTTCCTGGAAATTATTACTTCAATCAGTTTCACGTTTACTTGCCAGACGCAGACTGAAACAAGACTAGCAGTCTCCAGCCATGCCAGCAGCTCTGCAAGGCTGTATTTAGCAGTGATATGAGCTTAATTTTAACAGCATAATCATAATGACAATACTAACATTGCTATTGTTAAGCAGGTATAAGTTCTTAATATGCTTACTGTGTTAGTTTAGCATGTTAGCATGCTAACATCTACTAATTAGCACTATATATAAAGTAGAGCTAACACAGTATCAGAAAAATTAAATTTCATTTGATGGCTCCAGATGAAAAGTTGAGGGATCACCAAAGTTTTTACAACTCATCCTTCGTTAATGTCTTCACTAAATTTCACGACAATCCATCCAGCAGTTGTTGAGATATTTCTGTCTGGACCAAAGTGGTGAACCACAGTGTGGCTACACAGAATGCCCAGAAAGCTCTGAGATTACTCAAGGGATGTACTTGACTTGACAAAGCTCCTCCACAGCCACAGACGACATTATACATCTATTTTCACAAGCTGTGTAGTAGGCCCATAAACTCACAAAGGACATGTAAAATATGTTTAGTCGCCCTATAAACATGAGGTGTTATTTCAGACCAACATCAAGACGGTTCCCTTTTTTATTGCAAACTTTGACAACGAATCAGGGCAAGATCAGTGAATTCTGCAGATCTCCAGTGAGTCTGAAGAGCAATACCACCAACTGGTAGTAAAGAAAGTGGCTTCATGGATGGAAAAGCAAAGAAGTCTGCAATTCAAACTGTGTCCAAAGGTGTGCATTTTTAATATACCTTCTAACTAAGTTAACCCTTGCCAGAGGAAAGAAAAATCCATATTATGATCTCAAATTTACCAGGACAGATTTCTCCCATTTTCTTAGAACTTCTTAGAGGTCCGGCAAAGGTCCAGTGTATAGGATTCAGGAGAATCTATTGGTAGAAATGGAATAATATTAATAATCATCTTTTCATTAGTGTACAGTCACCTGAAAGTAAGAAATGCTGTGTTTTCGTTACCTTAGAATGAGCTCTTTCAGAGGGAGCAGGTCCTCTTCCACAGTCTACCATGTTGCACTGCCATGTGTCTACTGCAGCCCAGAGAGGACAAACCAAACAACAGTGCCTTTTACATTTACATGGGTTTCACAGCCACCATGAGTATTCCTACACACTTGGAATGAGAGGATGAGAGAAGATGCATTCAGTTTGTTGTGATCTGCAGCCTCAACACACTAAATCTTCCACACTGGTCCTTTAAGATCCAAAATAAGAAAGAAGGCCCCCCCTCTGGCCATTGTTTCATCACATGTATAGGCTCTTGTCTGCTCTTGAGATTAGACAAATAAGGCAGAATATCAGAAATTTGTCTCAGCGATCAAATTCAAGTGTTACCAGCTGCACAGTCTCCAAGATACAGCTTAAACAAATATAATCCTCAAAAAGAACTCCCTGTGGCATTAAACTTCACTTGAGACAGATGCATATACAGACAGAAAGAAAAACTCTAGATAAAACAGCAGTACAATATCAGAGAAAAATGATCTGTATAACTGCCTGTGAATGTAGAAATCCCAGGTAGCAGGTTTGTGTGTGTGGCCGTCCTGCTGGGAGATACCACATCATTCATCATCTCATTAAAGAGGCTTATAGGACAGAAGAAAAATGGATGGTTGGGCATACTTTGTAGACAGTCATCATCATTGGATGAAAATGGCAAGTGGGTGGGACATTCTGAGCATACACTCCACTTCATTGGTAGCCTGCAACGGCTGCTGGTGGAGGCAGCTGATCTCTGGGATTGTGCACGGTCAGGTGCAGCAGTCAGTCAAAGCCTTGGCTCCGCTCAGCAAGTTGGCAAGCCGCCTGAAACTCTCACCCAAAGCCACAAGAGATACCTGCAATTTGTCACCCCTATAAAATAACATTTTCCATCTAAATTGTCATTTCGAGGCAGAGTGTTCCTACAGAGGGACACTTAACACCGAATCTGTGTATCTTACAGAGCATTGTATTATCTAGTAACTCCCCTCACACCCACCCCCATCTCTCCAAACTCCTAGTCTGGTGTTTTTGTAGCAGTTGGCAGAGGCAGAGGAAGGTTTTAAAGAAGTAATCTTTCCTGGCTGCAAAGCTTTCATACTAGTCAGTGTAAAGACGGGCAGGAAAAGCCCAGAGGGCAGTGCATCAATTCTTTGTTTGACGACTGGCTTGGCAGATCGCCAGGACCTGATTTCTCACACCATGCATGCCACAGCACACCTCAGGCTTAGGAGCCAGAGACTCAGATGGAAAGATTGACGACTGAATTAAGTTCTTGAAATTTCACTCCATTTACAAATGTTACTAGCCTTTTTGTCAGTTGTGACAATAGAGATATCGTGTAATCTGACTAGGGTTCAATATTTCTATTTAATTAAGTTCTGTTGAGTGCATTCTTTGCACATTGTTTACTGTATGTTAAGTCTAAGTTCAAATTACTTTTTATGTCAGTTGGTTGCTGGCATAAAGAGGCACAGGCCTGAGAATATTGAGTTATGTTACCTCCGTACTGGCAGAACCTTTTGACTTTTTCAGGGAATACTGACAGGATGTGCCAGTACTGACTGGACAAAAAATAAGTGATGTTTCATCATCCTTCCAAATTATTTAGTTGTAGGCTACATTTATCTATAACTTATGAAATCATGGCATGTTTTACTTAACTTGCTGTCAATATTGTGGTAATTCTTCTTCTGTATTGTATTTGTGAATAAATCTACAAAAATCCACAAGCATGTATGTGTGTTGTACCTTGAAAATATGAAACGAATAATAAACAAAACAAGTATTTAAATTAATATGGAAACCACTTACTAAGACATACAAGTAGTTGCACTATCAACCAAACCGCAGGTAAGACTAGTATCTACAGGCTTATGAGCGCAGATCAATGTAGTGTCTGACTCTGACTCTCATTCGAATGAATAAGAGGGATGTGTTTGTTTCTCACAGAGCTTAAGCTGGTCTGAATGCAGCCTAAAGCTGTAATGCTTCCATTTTGGTTGTTGGTGGTTAGTTTGATGACATATAAAAGCAGAGTAGGCAGGAGACAGTGAGGGTTTTGTCACCGTCAGACTCTGACAGTGTTAGAGTGCAAGGCTGTGGCTATGTCCTGGAAGCACTACCTACCAGTGTAAACCCAGTACACATGGATCTCCCAAAAAAAAAGTCTCAGTAGAAAAAGATCAGTTTTTGCCAGCGCTACCTTTCATTGTATGCCATGACATACACTGGATCATGAATTATGCAAATCTATAACAAAATACAAAATAAGCACGAAGTATTTGAGCGTGCCAAGTGCAAAAAAAAAGGGTTAGACAAACACAAAAAGAGTGTAGGATCTGCTGCATCATGCACTGCAATGAATAAAGACACGAGTTTTTCCTGAGAAAGGAGGGCAGGAGGTCTGGTCAAACTGTGAGCAGCTCAAATCTGTATTAAGGAATGTTTTTCTCCTCTGCTGTCCTCAGCTTTGGTTTGCATGGGGCTTCAGTTGCTATTCTGTCACTGTGAATAAAGTTATATGTGTTGTCATGCATCTCCATGAATGCTACCTTACACATCTCTCTGCACAGAGCAGTGAGATTATTCAGTGGTGTTGAGTTATACATGACATACCTCAATCAATGGATGCGTTGGCTGTGTTATTGTATTTCCTGTTGTAAATGTGTCTTTGTATCTGGTGTCACTCCTCTCTCCTGCCGGATTTCCGTCTTGGTGTCAACTGAATAAAGCATATCAACATTTACACAACTAATTACCTGGTTTACACACGCCATTTGTCTATTTAACACACCACAAACCCTCTGCTGTCTATTGCATTGTGACAGGAGGCCAGCTTTTCAATGGAAAAGGCATATGTACTGTGTGACTTCAAAGGCCACCTTTTTAATGCTAGACAAACAGTCGTGTCATGCTCCAAACTGTCACACCAAAACACACACAGGGACCAGTCCATTCAAATATAGTCAGAAGAGTGTGGACGATGCTGACAATGCAGGAATTGTTGTTCCTGTGTACTGATTTGCCAAAAGACACCAAGGACAATGGTGTTAATATGAAACCAAAAGTCAGCCTTGACATATTTTAACTTACATCTATATATTTAATTATGTACCATAGAACCCTGATTCCAAAAAAGTGCCCTTTCATACCCAATCATGATACTATCACCTGTTACCAATCAACCTGTTTACCTGTGGAATGTTCCAAACAGGTGTTTTTGGAGCATTCCACAACTTTCCCAGTCTTTAGCTGCTCCTGTCCCGACTTGTTTGAAACATGTTGCTGCATCAAATTCAGAATAAACATATATTTACAAAAATCAATGAAGGTCAAACATTAAACATATTGTCTTTGAATGTTTTCAATTGAGTTTATGCAAATGATCATATTCTGTTTTATTCAAGCTTTACACAGCATCACTTTTTTCATAGTTTGTGGTCAAAATGATGTGGAAAAAACTTTTTGGTGGTTACAGTTTATTCATGGATATGAGGCCATTGGTGCTAAGTCAACAATCTTTTTAAATTTTCAAATGCATTATAATACATTAACTCTTGGTTCTACATGATTGTCCTGGTGGAATCTTTGCATTCATTTTCACTCTCTCTGTTTCTTACATGTAGTCATCTCTGCCCTGCTACTATCAGTCCATTATTACATGGTGACACATGATGCTAGTTATTGGTAGACTTTAGCATTTCTGCTCAGACTGATGGCATGAAACGAGAAAAGCCAAAATGCAGAATTTGCAGCCCTTTGGCCAAACTTCAGATGTTATCATACATTGCCTTGTTAACACAGCAGTGACAGCTGCAGGCACATGAATTAGTGACACAAAGTCTTTGGGAAAAGCCAGGCAGGGAATCTGTGATAGTTTCTCATCCCTTGACAATATTATCATGTGCCACGCATGTGTATGTAAGATTATGAAACATCGCATTGTCAAACAGAAGCATGTGTACTCAGCAAACCTCCCTTTGATGAAGACGGGTTAAGAAAATATGTATGTACACACAGAAATGGAGACACACAGATGTGCAGTATAGAGTAGATTGTGTACACAGGTGCAAGCAGAAGTGCTGCAGGTTGATTCTGGGGAATTAACTGAAAAGGCTTATGGCTGCTTTAAAAACAAATGACTAAAACTAAAAGTGCTGACTAAAACAAATTCTGACATTAGCACGGTACTCTTACCCTCAGCATGAAACAGCACTCAGTAAAAGTCATTTTAAACATAACCTGACCACATGGGTATTAGCTTCTATATATAATAGTGTGGGCTGATTTTGTCTCTGAATTATGCACAACTCGGTTTGGTTCAAGTCCAACTCAGAAATAAACCATTTCACCTTGGTAAACATGCATATTAAACATGCGATTCAATTTAGAAGGTGGTTCACATATACTTCAGTACAGTCCATACAGGAAACTTTAAATCCCTTCTTTACTCATCTTTATAGTATCAGCCTGAGATATTTCTGTGAGAGCTAATGGTACGGGCCCTCAAACGTGTGTGTTGGTTTAACCCCAGGAAGGTACATCATGACACTTGTGCAATGGAAATACTCAACAGCATGAGAAGAGCCAGATGATGATTGGCAGGGCCCTCTGCAGGGCAGATCAGCCGGCCCATTCGCTGACAGGCTCGCTGGCCAACTGGTTTGGGGTTTTCCTCGTCTGCAGCTGGAAAGGAGAGAGACATATGGGTGAGGAGACTGTACCAGGGTGAGTGAAGAAGAGGGAGATGGAGAGAGAGCACACATGGGTGAAGAGAGAGAGGAGAGAGGTGGAGAGAGCACAGTGCCAGCCATTTGCTCTGCTGTTGCTTTGGGATTCTTAATAAACACATCCACACACCCGCTGTGTCCCCCAATTTCATCTCCTCTTGCCAGCTGACCAAGTCAAGGCACGTAGTGGAGGGTTAAGTCAACCAAACACTGTTGGTGCACCTTTTTTATTTCTACAATATAGCTGACTCAGCTTTCTAAGGAAATCAAAGTCAACATTTCTGGAAAGAACCTTTTGACAAGGTCAGCCCAGCCAGTGTTGTGTTGTTTGAAGCTATTCAGAAAAACTAACTTTTCTACTTGAGATATGGTCAAAATTTGATTTTACAGTTGTTGTTGTTGGGTGAATGCTAAGTTAATGTTAAGACCTTGCAGACACTTACCTCCTTGCAGACATTGACAAGTAACATCTGTCATGCAAAACTAGATATTTCATTCACATTTGACTCTCAGACCAAATGCTACAGTACATTAAGAAGTAGAATTACCACCTTGCTCAAACTGCACTTTGCATCCAGGTATATATATAATACATATACATATAAAATTTGTACTGAAGACTTTGAAGGAGTTTGGTAGAAAGGTATTCATTGTACTTTTTGGTGAAATTAAAGGTCTCACTCTATTGACATGTATGAGTCCAGTGAATAATTTCCAGTGAGACACATGCTGCCTTCACTTAGAGACTATTTTTCCAGAGGAGTCCAGAGGACTGATAGAGAGCCTGATCACATGGTGCAACTTCACAAACATCTTCAGCCCGGCAGCACAGAAGATCTGTACAATCAGCGCATTAATCCAGGGGGGACACCCAAGATTAGTGTCACCAATTCAGCATCTGACCAAATGTGGAATATGATCACAATCTCTCCTTCTGTTCCTGCAGTATGGTGTTGAATAATGGCCAGAAAATTGTTTTGGAAAAACATTAGGCTGTCACAGTGAAGCTGACCTTCGACCTTTTAGATATAAAATGTCATCACTTCATTTATCCTGTGAGACATTTGTGTGAAATTTTGTCATAATTAGGGATGGAATCCTTGAGTTATGGCCAAAAACATATTTCGATGATGGTCCAACTCAGCTCCACCTCAGACATCCACATAGACTTCTTGCACTTAATGCCTTTCTCTACTTGCCCCTTCAGCCTTGACCTGGAAACACCCTGTCTGTAACACACACACACACCCACACACCCATACTCAGACATTGCAGCTGTCCAATCTCCCTCCGGGGTCAAAGGGAACATCCTAATGCTCATCCCACTTGAGACGGGCACCTGTTGGTCCTGTCTTAGCCTGGCCTTCATAAAGACAACAGAGAATTCAATAAAGCAGGCTTAGAGCCACGAGGCCTGATGGTGCCTCTGTTCACCACACTGCCGCTGCTTCCTTCTTCCTCCTCATGTTTAAGTAGTGAGGTGGATTTGAAGCAAACATGAAATGTCATTTGAAAGACTCTGGGGTTCTGGCTCTCTGGAACAACAGACAGTTTATATAAAAAGACGACTACGATGAAAACTATGACAGATGCATTGGTTGAACCATGGTGGCGTTTCAACCGAGAGTGAGGCTGAGTGCTGCTGCAGGGACTGTCCATGCAGGGACTTAAGCAGTGGAAAATGTTGTTGAGAACTTGGTGAGCAATTTGTCTTCCTGTATAAAATAACCAGAATCTGTCATTAGGGCTTGATTTTAAGATAAGATCATAAAAAGTAAATGTAAAACCATGAATTTAGAAGCCTGCTTGTTAATGTAGACTTTTTTTAGGTTGAATTTCTAAAGACAGGCAGGAAGTTGACATGTTGCCAACACGTGTCTCTAGCAGGTTCTATACCCGTATATGCAGAATATACTGTATACATAGCAGCCTTTGCAGTATTGTGCACATCTTGTAGTAGCGACAGCAATAGCCCCCAAAACCAACCTGCCAGCTTTCATTCTTTCAACCTGTTTTTGCCACATTGTGATGGCCCACTTCCTCACATCACTGTCTTATTTTTAGCTTAATTCGCATTCAGCTGTCCAAGAGTGTAATTAGAGGACAGATAGATCCTACTGTCAAGCTTACACATTGAGGCTGGAGGAAAATTGGTCTTATTGTGACTTGGACAATGTGTGAGTCACTGCTCTGATCCCCTCCTTCATTACAGCAAATCCCTGCCACAAAGACCAATGAAGAAGAGATTTACTGTAGTCTGGGAGGTCCGCCTAAAAAAGTCTAATGTGCCTGTGTTCATGTGTGTGTATTGTATCTCTGATGTAACTTGAAATGTTTCCAGGCTTTTTTTTCCCCCTCCTTCCGCTGTGTTTCTATATTGCCTCTTCTCACTGTCACTCACACTCAAACACCCCTCTGCTGACTTATAATTAACTGCAGTTGTTAATGGGCTCAAGAAGAATTTAGCTTGTAAGCTGATCCTACAATTAGGGCTTGTTGACTTTGCATAAATGTTGGGGGCTGCCCTCCCCAGGGGCGCAGGGCAAAAGAAGGGCGCCTTTGAGAGGCTGCCAGGCCTGGCCAGACCTCCTGAGATGTTGGAAGGGGAAGCAGAGTCAAAAACACACACAGAGGAGCCCCTTCCAGCAGTCTTCCCTCGAATCCTTTGGGGTCACACAGGACATCAGGTTAACCTCTGGAAACTTGGATGAGACCCCACAGACCAGCCATTCTCCAATGTGCATCCTCAAGAGGCCAACCATGCAGAATTATTTAAAAGAGGAAATGGGCTTGAAACAGCCTGGATACATTGTACAGGACTTTTATCAGAATGAAGAAATCCATGCATCAATGATCAGTGGGTGAAGCTTTATGTATTTACTGTTAGAAAACATTACATTGTGGGTTTAAACATGTAAACATTTTAAGACATTTAAAAATAGTAATAGTAATAATAATAATAATAATAATGCTCAGTATCCTGGAACTGGCAGGACTTCAAGTTAATCAAGTACGACTGGGTCAGTATGCTAATCTCAGTTTTCCCTCTGCATATCTTCACAAACAGTACAACAACAATAATAAACATCTTCCATTTTCTTCATCTTTTTTTCTTTCTGTACAACGTGATCGATGTCTGTTTCACTAGATTTTTAAGGATCCTCAAATTTTCTGCATCTGACTGGTGAAAATTCAGTATTTAGGAGTTTCATTTGTGAATATAGTTGACGATATTTAAAGTGGCATGCAAGTTTGGATATCATTGCTAAAATTTCTGTTACTATGAAAGTGAGTAAAAGATGACCTGATTTCCAAACAGCATTAAGTTGAAGAGGACACATTTCTTTGATATTTCAAGCGAGATTACTTTTTTTATTTCCATCTTTTACTCTTTAAAAAAAATAAAATGCAAAAGAGCCTGGAGCAAAAATTTTGGCAGCCTGCATGGTCAGTACTTAGTAGTGCCCTCTTTGGCAGCTTTTAGGGATTTGATGATGTTTAGGTCAGGGACTGTGAGGGCCATGGCAAAACCTTCAGCTTGAGCCTCTTGAGGTCATCCATTGTGGATTTTGAGGTGTGTTTAGTATCCTGCTGTGAAGCCATGATCTTTTCATCTTCAACTTTTTGTGACTGCATGTCTATCTGTCTCTCTCTCTGTCTGTCTCACACTCTCTCTCTTGCTCTCCCTCTCTCACCCAACCGGTCGAGGCAGATGGCCGCCCACCCAGAGCCTGGTTCTGCCTGAGGTTTCTGCCTGTTAAAAGGAAGTTTTTCCTCACCGCTGTCGCCAAGTGCTGAGGGAATTGTTGGGTCTCTGTAGATAAAAGAACTCAGCCTGTACCAGCTCTATATGTAAAGTGTCCTGAGACAACTTTTGTCGTGATTTGGCGCTATACAAATAAAATTGAATTGAATTGAATTGAATTGAATTGAATTGAATTGAATTGAACTGAATTGAATTGAATTAATTTATTTATACGTTTTTCATTGTGATGTTTGCTTCCAGAACCTTCTGGTACTGAATCCATTCTTCCCTCCACTAATGAAATCTTCTCCATGCCACTGGCTACAACACAAGACAAAAGCATGATCGATCCACCCCGGTGCTGAACGATTGATAAGTCCACAGGACTTGTTTCCAAAATGCATCGGGCTTGTTTTAATGTTCCTTTGCAAACATCTGATGCTGAATTTTGTGGTGAGGATGGAGGAAAGTTTTATTCCAATGACTCATCTATGCAGGTCATATTTGTATTGGTATCACTGCACAGTGGAACAGTGCACCATCACTCCAGTCTGCTGAATGTTCCTGAAGGTCCTCTGCAGTCAAGGGTGGGGGTGGGGGGATGGGGTTGATTTGCCTTTCTAGCAGTCCTAAAAGCTCCCTCAGAAAGTTTTCTTGGTCTTCCAATCCTCAACTTGAAAAAAGTTGTGAAAAAAAGTCACCTAGAGTCTTTTGTTTCTCCAGAAAGAGCTGTGTGAAGTCTGATAAAGTGCCTCTAGTGATGTCACTTGAGTCACCACCGGTTAGGACTGAATGCAACAAGTTTGAAAATGAAAAAAAATCTGGGGGTGTGGTGTTAAAGAGGAGCAAGCACCTGATCCTCATCTCTGCTTGAAAACATTGTTTGTTGATGCAGACATGGAAACCGCTGTAGGATCCTCACCCAGAGCTGTGGGTTTTCTTCAGAAACCACGCTCTGTAATTGCCTGTCCTTTTACTTCATGCTGCGAGTCATGACAAGTGCCAGAGCTCTTTCTCTTTTTCCCTGTTGCTTAACAGGAAAAATGATTCAGCAACACAGAGAGAACATGCTGTAAAATAAGAAACAACATGATGGATACATCTCCAGGGCATGTCATCACAGCTTCCGGCTACAGATTAGTCGCTTTGGCTGGGAGCACTGCCTGAAAGGGATATTTGCATATACGTCTACTATTGTGGTCATTTTGATTGAACTTTAAAGTGTAATTAAGTCATTTTTAAAAAATGAAATAACACAGCCTTTCTCTTACAAATGGCAAGTTGAAATCAAATGGAATAAAATTCACCCTTTCTCATTTCAATAAATGTAGGATTTTGCTGCTACAACCTTACTTGCTCTGAAATATGAACCATAAAAACAATGTGGAATTTGGGGGGTCAGTGTCCAGAGTTTGTGGGAGAAGAGGACAGGGAAGGAAGGGGGAGGAGAGTTGGGAGGGAGTTCAGCATCCTGATGGCCTGGTGAATGAATATGATGCTAATCTTAACCATAAAGGTACAAAAGTAGACACATAGATGCAGTGCTGGCTACTACATTAGCTGTGACTTATTACTGTTATCATCATTTCAAAACAATTTTATTTAATTCCTCTTTACTCTTGCAGACAGTGGAGTGATCTTTCTGTTTTTCATACCTCCAGTGAGGTCAACGGTCAGGGTCAGCCAGAAAGTAACAGCCCTGAGGCTGGTTGGACATCTGTGTTTTTATGCACTACCTGCAGACATATTATTGTGTCATGTCTATGTAACTTCAATTTCACTCGACTGTGATGTAATTACTAATCTTGTCTTGTTCCTCTTTCCTCTTTCTCTGTCCTTTTCACACTAGTCTCGTAAGAGAGCTGAAGATAACACTGGCCATTACTGTTGAGACTGATTTATGAGCTTGTCTTTATTTATAATAGAACCTGGAGTAGCATCTAAGAAATGATCCCCTCATAAATCAGTGTTTCACCAGTTTGTTTGCACAGTGTTTGATGGTTACAACTATGCAAGCAAGCACACACGAATGACAGGCCCACTTCATTTCAAATAGTCTGTAATTTATGGTGAGGTCTTGCTGCGCTGTCAGGTCAGAGTTCAGCGCTAAACAGCAGCAGAGACATGGATGTGTGAGTGCGGACATGTATTACTCATGTTATGGGAAAATAAATCTGTTTACGCAGTCACACTGAGGGGATCAATACATTTTAGGGTGAAATCAGGGGTTTGGGTTAGGGTAAGGTTATGCTTAGGGTAAGGTTAGGGAAAGTCTCCAGGAAATTAATCTAAGTCTATGTAATGTCCCCTGAAGTAATGGAAAAACAACTCTATTTGTGTGTTTGTGCGTGTTTGTCTATGAGCAATAGACATTGGCAGTGGATCAGTGCAAGGGCTGGGAATCCAACCCCAGCACACATACTCTGACAAATAAAGTCATATTCCTCCATTCTCCAGCACTACCCCAGCATACTGTAAATCAATACTCTCAGCCCACTGAGAAGCATATGAGAGGCTGCAATGGTGGCAATAAATCAATACAAATAAATTGTACAGATGCAACAAAAGAGTTTCTGGTGTGGCGAATACCTCGGAGTCTTGTGGTGTTAAATTCTTCACACGTTGAAGTCACACAGCAGCCAGTTTGTCAGGCTGGTTATGATCGTTAATCTGGTTGCCACTCTGTTTGTGTTTGCTTTGGTAGTGGTGTCAAGTGTGGACATGATGCACTGCCTTGTAATCACAGATTACACATTGTACAATAGTTTTTATCCAGACATGGTGTCTTGCAATGAACATATCATGAAAAAGTGTCCAAAATATTGCAAGTCTGAACAACTCCTTTATTTCCTCCTTTTTTAGCCTGTTTTGAGTTTTGGTCAGGTGATTTCCGTGATAAGCACACCTTGACAGCACAGTGAAATCACCTGCTATGGTGTTTGGGTGGAATGAAACCCTGCAGGTTGTCAGCTCTCCATTACACATGACTTTTCATCCCTGCAGAGCGATCATTAGACCCGATGAGTCCCAGTGGATGGCTGCAGAATCTTGACAGTACAACACAATGATTGAACGGCAGGCAACAGACATTACAGGTTGAAGGCTTCCTTTGGCTTCTTCTAAATATAAACCTGTCTGGATGCAGCCTAAAAATGAAAGCTGTATTAGACTTTATTATATTTTCCAGAGCTGCAGGGTGTGTGCTCCTCCCAACTGATTAGGCTTCTGTGTGCACTAGTCTGGGAGGCAAGCTGTTTTGAATGTGGGTGATAAAAATACTGTCTCGGAGGTGTTAATTCAATTTTGTGGTAACTTATGAGACTGTAGCTTAAAGGTACTATTTGGGTCTTAGTTTTGCCATAATTTCTATTTCTAATAATAACACTGCACTCACCAGAGTAATTGCTGAGATCTGGGAACACAGCAACGTTGCCACAACAAAGTCTGATGGGGCAAAAAACATGAGCAGTCTGTGCACAGATAACCACCTTAAGATCATTAGGTAAAAGCTGAACTGAGAAGCTGATCTGTGAACCGTGATGGGTGTTTACCATGGACAGTTTGGGTAATAGTTTACACCCATTAGACTTAATTTTTTCTCATTGCCATGCTCCCAGATTTCAGCAATTAACTTGATGAGTACAATGTTGCTATTAGGAGTGAAAGCCCAACCCTCCCTCCATGAAATTATATTCGTATATTTCTAAATTGTTTCAGCAATTACATTGTGGTAACAAACATAATCGCTGCCTGGATTACGTTCAGAGTGAATGAAGCATTCCATTTATCCACCGCACCACAGTCAGAGTCATAGTCTCAGTCGGGGGTGGGCGTACCAAAAGTAGGACTTTGACTCCAGATTTCGGTGTTCATGTCTTGAATGCCCTCTGTGGTTGGGTTTAAGTAACAGAAACACGACTTTTTTCTGTATTTAAGCAAGAACGCAATCCCCCCCTAACCTTAAAGAAGTGCTGTGACTGCCTAAACATGAAAATGTTGAATAATGTGGTCGTCACTGCAAGTGGATATTGTAATGCAGGATTGCATGTTTTAGCAGGACAAAAATTATTTACTCAATATCATTTTTTCACCTTGCCAGATATTGACAACATTTCCACTTAATGTTAATGAAAAAATGTAATCCAGACATTATTATGCTCTTTCAAATCATATACGCTGTATACACTACACGAGCCAGGATGTTTTCAACTGGAATTTCCCACTAAACTGAACTGAACTGAAATTAGAATATACTGTTGATAAGAAATTAGCACATACATCCTGGCTGTTGCTTTATCAGATCTGTGATTTGAGCACCCAAATATCCAAGGACGGCACGAGTTTTACAGCAGGGACCACCAAATTACTGGTAAGTGGTAACATTGTCATGCATAGTGAAAGTGAAACCATTTGACGGTATGCTCATACATTCTCATCGCTTTCCTCATATTCTGACTAAAAGCACACAGAGAAACCACTTAGGGGTGAATGCAAGGACATGTACATTTTACATTGAAAGCAGAGAGAGAGAGAGAGAGTTCATATGGTGGAGCTAAAGAGCAAGAGCTTTGGAGTATTGACAGAAGAGTCGATGTGATAAAAAATAACTTTCTTTGATCATGAAGCCTGATGTTACTCTTCACTTCTGTGGTTTATCAGTGAAGTGCATGAACCACACTGCAGACTGGAGTCTCTGTGTCGTTCTTGTGACTGCTCTTATGAGTTCAGACTCAAATGCAGACAGTCTGATGGGTGTTGAAACTTGCTCAGATTTATCTTAATCACCATTCATAAACTTTATTTTATCATTAACAACACTTATTGTTGTTATTGCCCCCAGGTTTTGGCCTTGCCCTAAAAATGATCTAACTCCAGGCCTGTGATGGTGTCACGGTTTTCCAGGCTTCCCTTGGTTTTAGTGGCTGATTCTCTGCTCTGAATGTGAGCCTCTTATGAGCTTCACTAATTGCCTCATATTTCTCTGAAAACATCAGGCCTATTTTAAAGCTAACACACACACAACACTTATCAGCAAGCAAAGTTAAAGGCCGTGTCCTGCTGATTCCAGTATTTGTTCACCCCTTTTATGACTTGGGAATGTTATACTTTACCATGTGTATAGAAGACAGATGAACAGTTAGTCCAGTCATTATATCATATCTCCCAGAGAGACACATGTTTACATGACAGCAAATCGAGCTCTAATGAAGTCATCGCCAGGAGAAATGCTGGGATAGGCCCGCAGCGAGCGTGTGTGTCCAATGCCAAGTGCTGCTGTACAGTGATGAACGACTGCAGCCGTATTTTGCTAATGATCATTTTGGAAAAGCAAATAGATGTATCCAGCATCAGTATTTCTTAATTACCGTCGTTTCCTGTGGAATTCTCTGTTGACGAAAACAGGGCGAAACAATCAATCAGGCAAGTGAGAGAAAGAGAGATTCTGGGAAGCAGGAAAGTAAACCTCAAAGGATGGATTTCATCATGCGCAATGGTTTTCACCTTTTTGAAAGTGTCTAAGCGTGTGTGCGCACATGTCTGAGAACAGTAAGGGGAGTGACACCCACATTAAAGAGAGGAAGTGTGTGTGGGGCAACCAAGAGAAAAACATAGTGACTTTCTCTGCCCTCTAAATCCCCTGCAGACTACATGCCAGTGGCTACATGCTGCTCAGAGTGGTTTATGCCCTGTCAGCTGTGCCAGACACACACACACACACACACACACACACACACACACAGTTAACCCCACAGCACAAAGGGCTTCAGCTGCTGCCAAGAAGAACATATGAACTCTGACAGGGAGTGTGTGCTTGAGGTTTGGGGATGGTGGCACGACATGTGTATACGTATATGAGTGATCTGTGTGTGACTGGAAGCAGTGGTGTTGCTGGAACTGTGACTGTGCATAAACTGAACGTACAGTGATTTGTTTGTATCTTCTAGTTCAATGCTGTTACAGAGTAGAAGGATTTATTTCAGCTGTCCAATGTGCCGGATGTAAAAGCCCCATTAATTTAATATTCTAATAAATACCATTAATTGACTCACAGCTGGAGCACAACAGTTGGACATGAAACAAAGCTCTTATAAACCACTGCATACTGCCTACCGCACACCAAATGGTAGACACACAAAGTTGGCAGCTAGCTGGTGAAGAAACTGTGCTACTTAGCAGCTAAAGAGAACATATTTTGTGTTGGTGGAGACTAAAACTGAGCTAAAAGCGAGGGTGAATATTGGACTTCCGTTCATTAGGTGGAGAAAAACACAGCTCCAAATGAATTCTAATGTTTCTCTGAGTCTGATCAGACTTTCCTATATTGACAGAAGTTACATCAATACCAAACATTTCTAAGGTAATAATATGTCAGTCTTGTGTTTGCAGCTTGTTGAACAGTTAATTTAAGGAGTGTTTTGCAATGAAACATACATTGAAGAGTTTCAATCAGTTCTCATTTAGATTCTGAATTTCTTAACTACGGTGCAGCTGTCATTCACACCTCTCTGGCTTCTTCTTCATAGCAGCCGTAGTTAAGGTTGTATTTAGAGATATCTGTCATGCCAAACTCAGAGAAAAAAACATGAAATGCTTAAACTGATGGCCATAACATAAACATAACTGCAGCAAAGTTTGGTTATCCGTGAGGCTGTTTCTATGTTGAGGAACATTTAGAGTATCATTAACAGGAAATTTGAAAATGAGAATTTACACTGAGGAAAAATACTTATGCAGCCAGCAGCTCCACTGACTTCAGAACATTATAGGCTTGAAGTGGTTTGAAGCAACAAAAGTTTATACTTTCAAATCCTCACTATGTTTTCAAACATGTGCTATCCAATCATAGTTCCTCCTTCTGCCACTCCGGTCCATACCCACCCACCACGCTCTCTGTTAACTAGACTCTCCAGTGTGAAAGGCCGGGATTAACCTTGGATTTGAAACAGGCCACAAGCCCATACACTCACCAATCCCTCTGTCGGACCCACCCTCATGAGCTCATCTCTCTCTGATGAATAGCCACGGTCACAGGTGAACACACACACAGATAGACAGGGACACACACGCAACAAATAAGAGCAAATGGGTGCTTATGTGCCTTTACACATGCAGACACACAGACACACACTCGCAAAGTCTCTCTCTCTTTTTGTGAGTGTCTTCAGTCAGATTTGTTGCTATTGTTGCTCTGTTGAAGACATTTCTTACGAGGAGGCAGTGATGTCAAACCAAAAGCAGCGCTGACAGCAAGCATGCCCTAACCTCACACACACACACACACACACACACACACACACACACATAGAGCCAGGCTCAGTATGAAAGCATTTTAGCTGCAGTGTCTTTATTAGAGCCATTCCTCTGAGAAATACGTGAGTCTGGCTCAGAGCAGAGATGCCTGATTTGTCCAAAAGCCTTTTGGGAGGAGAAAGCTTAGCAAGTCGCTGCTGCAAAACTGTGTGTAACACTGCGTTCAAACACACACTGATTCAATGTAGTAGGCAGTCTCTGCCCTCTCATGAAGCCGTGGCTTTGTGGGTATGTTGCACTGAGCATGTAATTTACATACTGTGCTCTGACTGGACAGTTTCTTTCTGACAGAGCCACCGTACCACACACAGGGAAGCTGTTCATCCCCTTTTGTTTTCCAAAAACAGAAGATTTTTGTTTTTTGTCATTTTTTCCTTTAAGTACTGAAGCTGTTTTAATGCAGCAATGATGCCTGAGTGCACAAGATTGATTGGTTCTGTATCTGTGCTGGAAGTGAGCCTCACTGCGCTGGTGGAGCGGAGTGGTAAACAAACGCTTCTATTTCTGTGGGAATCAAAATGAGCACGATTGGCTCAGGCTTTGTTCAAGCTCTCACTGCATCAGAGTACATTTGCATAAAATGAGCTTTTCTCAACTATCCCCTGTAGGGCCACTGGGCAGTGCTGTCCCAGCTTTTGCTTCTGTATGTGAGAACTGCCAAGTATCTGCTCTCATCTACATTCCATCTTCTCTCCAATAGTCAAAATTGAAACATGCTATGACGCCTGTGAGAAAATGTATACATGAATGTAATCTATAAAAGATAGCAGCTCTGTGCAGCACTTCTCTTAGAAATATTCCACACACTCGTTCCATTTCCAAAATGTTTTCATGAGTCAAATGTACGACTTACTGTTACATTTGGTACTTTTCAAACACATCTCATCCCATGAAATCAAGAGACACTGTAGTTAATACTGCTCACACAAGTGACAAATAGGTAAATATGGGTTGTTGTGTTGGCCAGTTACTGATCTCCAGACCAAAAATGGAAGAAAAAGACCTAAAAGCTTCTTCGATGGCACAAATCCACAGTTTGACCCACATTCTCACTGGGATTTAAAAAAAAAAAAATGCTTTGGGGGTTCATTATGGGAAATGTAGGAGCCACCAGCAATTTAGGATCTTGACTCTTACTGCTCCACATTCTTTGTGTAAATACTAAAATTTTCACATTTGACATGATCTTAAACCAAAGACACATATACTGTGTGTATCTGAAAGTGCACGCTTTTCGTTCATTTTTGTTCCTTTCTCCATCTCTCCCTCTCTAACACACACACGCACACAGACACACACACAGACACACACACACATAGTCTTGTAGTGTGATCTGCTGTGGAGATAGTGCTTATTAGTGTCCTATAAATCTTGTCTACCTCCCAGTGGGGCCCTGAGTCATAATTTACAGCAACACGTGCTGCTGTTGTTCAGGCTTCAGCCATTGTGAGTTTTTGAAGTTGATGGCCATTGATGGCAACTTTACCTTTATGAAAGAGATGATAAAGTCATCATGGGATTAACTTAATCCAGGTTTAATCCAGGTTTTCATTACATCAGAGGAAGATAACTTTACCTGGGTCAGATAAGGTTTTTAATAATAAAAGGATCATACTGGCCTCTTACTGTACACATGTCTAACCATGGTTGGTGTTTTCCAAGGGCAGCAGTGAATAGTGCACTGCAAGAGTAAAATTACTACAATCGACACATACCACCACCTCCATGGGAAGATGCAGAGAGGGGGGAAGAGCAAAAAAAGGAGGGGCAAGGGAGAGAGGAGTTACAAGAAGAGGAAATAGAAGGTGAAAAAAAGGAGGAGAGGCAGGTGGAGAGGACATAAATCTTGTCTCTTATGTTCACAGCAGGCCAGTCAAATTTGTAACATGACATTTATGTGGACTAGTATTGGTCATAACTCTAATAATGGCTCCAGAAAATACAGACTATTTGTAAACATTTGGCATTTGGAGGCAACCACTGACATTTGGAGTGAACTATTGTAAAGCGTGGGTGACAGTAAAGCAGCGCCCAAAGCCTGGGAATAAACCTGTAATCTGGGGTATCGGATTCAACATGCTGGTAAAACGCCATGCTGGCAGTCAATGGGGTCTTTGTGGAGGCTGTGGCTTACAGGCTCATTTGCATGCAGTGATAAACGTTGTTTACACTGGACATACAGCTCTGTGAAGTGGTAGGTAAACGCAGCAGGAATGATAGATTTACTGCCTCACATGGGAGCCAGACGGCTATGTAGTAAGCGCACACACCCACATAGCTGCACACATACACACACGCACACAGACCAATTCATGCAACAGGTATGCAAACATAAGCTACACAGAGACAGATGCGCAAACACACACACACACACACACACACACTCAGACGGATCATTTCATCCAACAGGGATGTAACATACACACACAGGTACACACACGCATGAAACCGTATCCATCCTGGTGATAAATATCCACTTTTTTCCACTATGGCTGACGTTCATATTTCCAGCCAATCTGTCAACATCACGCTCAAACAATGTTTATTTTCTCCATGTAGATTTGATAAACAGAGATATAAGCTAGAGCTCTTGTGGGTGAAGGGGGTGGAGGGGAGGTATAGGGCTGACCAGGTCCACTGCCTCATTCCAGGATGAGGAATCCCCTCTCTAAGCAGACAGGGCAGGCTGTAGAAGGGGGACCTGGGGCCATGCAGGGTCTCAGCCCTATTTAAGGAACTGAGGGTGATTTGTCATCTTCTGTAGGCAACAGACAGGAGGATGGCAGTGTGTCGTTGGAGAAAGGTGGAGGTGGAGTTGGTGGTCAGGGGCAGCAATTTAAAGCAGTAAACGGGTTTCGGGTCACTGACATCACACAGTGGGCCAGTCACTCGGCTCCATAACTGGACAAGGGAGAGGGATGGGGATGGAGTCAGACAGTGCACAGTGTGGCGGCGGGGAGGAGGGGCCTTCAGGTCAGTGAAAATGGCAGCTCACAAGTCTTTGAAATGAAGTTACTGCTGCTCAAAGTAAGACTGGGTATGTTTGTTTTACAGTGCCAGATAATGTCATTTGCACCATGGTGGGTGGAGGGCAGGCTGTGCACCACCCGATGAGGAGGAGTCGCATGGGAGCTCTTTGCCCAATCTATCTGTTTCTCAGCTGTCACTGCTGCTGTGGCGTAAAATGAACATGACAACCACAGAGCCCTCCAAACATCACCCCACCACAATCCATCTGACCCCCTTGTGTTAAGCGCGTCCCCCTGTTGGTGGGAGAAATAATATTGAGTTTCCTTGTTTCCCACCGAGATTCATGGTGGCAGAACCATGCAGGGTCAGACATTTTTCTCATGTTCTACCAGTCAGCTACTGCAGCGACGGGCCAATAAATCAGCTGGAGGTAAACACACAGACTGTGACTGAGTGAATAAGAACAACAGATGACAGCAGAATTCACCCTCTGTTAAGTGGATTGTGAAGCCTGACAGGTCAAAGTTCAAGTGAGGATGCAGTTTTAAGTTGGACAATGGTATCATAACTAGAGATTTAAATGGACAACTAGGGTTGGGTTCCACTATCTGGTTCTATTCTGTATATGGTTCCAGACTGGCAACTCCAAGCTCTGACAGTTACAAACCTCTTATTGAAGCATTTATTGCCCAACAAAGAAAAAAACTAGAGCTGGAATTACAAGCTTTTATGTAATAGAAAAAATATATTTCCAATTTAAAGGTCCAGTCCCCTCTTTCATGGGTTCACATCCGACCACAAATCTTCACCATTTAGTGTTGTGTGTGCATACACATAGATAGACAATCACTCAGATTAATTTTGTTTGTTTTTTTTGCTCAGTGTTTCACATTTCAATTTATGGCTTCCATGTTTATTGAGAGAATATCAGCAGATTTAGACCAATTAAGGATTGGCTGATGACAGGGATGGTGATGCTTATAAATGCAGGCCTAGAGATGAGTTAGCTCTAAGACCCAGCGATTTTTAGACGCACATGTGCAGATACACACAGATGCACATTCACGCACAAACACACTTGACTTGACTTGATTTAGCCGCGCCTGACAGAGGTGTGATTGCCGTCTCTGTCTCTGGGTGGGCTGATTTAAAGTGTCCCTGAGGTCTCGTTCCAGGTAGGGAGACAGACAGGGGCCTGGAACTCCCCCGCTTCCCTCACACCCACTCCTACTGTGGCTCCCAGTGAGCAGACCCTGCCCCTGCCCACCCCTCACCCCCCAGAAAAACACACACACACACACACACACACACACACACACACACACACACTTACTCAACCCAGATTCCTCCTCATCCACACAGAATCCATGCTTTCTCACACTGGCTCGAGCTGTCTGGTTTCTTTGGGTTGCGTGGATTTCTCACCCCCCCCCCCCACCACCACCACCACCCGTCTCATCCCCAACGAGCTGCCGCACATTCCAGCAGCACCCGGGCTTATTATTGGAGGAAATTTATAGGGCCATTTATTAAACTGGATCTGAATGACATCGTTTCTGGATGAGTGGAGTTAGGGCAAACTGCCGGGCCATGTGGTCCAGGGAAAACAGAGCCAGGGATAAATCAACTGACTCAGGGAGAGAGCGAGAGAGAGAGAGAGAGGGGGTGGTGGGTGGGAAGGTGGGAGACAGATACAGAGACAGGGAAAGAGAGTAAAAGTGAAAAGGAAAACCAGACTCGAGAGAAAAGAAAGTCACATAAGAAGACTAGATGATCAGTAGTACGGTTGTATAATGCTGACCTCTGAAAGGAGCAGTTAAGAGACCGCGGGGCAATTGCTGTTGGGCCCCAATCGACTCCCCCACATGTACTTGTTCAGGAATATGTACCATGCTAGCACAATATAAACACTTGTGTAGAGGCTAATCAAAATGTGGTCATAGAGACTATTCCTGTTGTCATGTGGTGTACTATATCAGTTAGAAAAAAAGGAGTAATCAAAAATGGAATTATATATATTTGATCTAATGTGTGCTCATTACACCGTTGTAGTTGCAGTCAGAAGCTGGGAGAATGATTCGAATCTGTGTCATGCCTTGATATTTCTTTTAACGTGCATCTGAAGAATGGCTTTCTGCTCACTTACACACAAACCACACAACTCTGCAACACTGAACATTCAGGAATGTTGAAATGTAAAGAGAGGAGGCGCATTACATAGCCAGGGGGTCTCACAGACTTATTAGAGTGTGTGTGTGTGTGTGTGTGTGTGTGTGTGTGTGTATGTGTGTCTGTCTGTCTGTCTGTCTGTCTGTCTGTCTGTCTGTTTGTCTGTCTGTCTGTGACTTACCTGTGCTCACAGGTGTCTTGGTGATAATCATATAATCTTAGAGCTGACAGGGATCAGACATGGAAGACACCATGAAAAAGAGCATGCTCTAAAATAACTGTTGTAATGTGACTCTTGGTCCTTGGTGTAAAAGTAAATAGCTTGAAAGGACAGTTGAGTTGGAAATGATGTATATGGTCTCCTCTCTCTCTATAGATGTAGAGAGACAGGAGGAGCAAATATGAACATATGAGCAAGAAACTAGAGTTCCTGGTAAGGAACACACACACAAACACAAACACAGAGTGCCACGTCTAAGCAAGCTACAACAAACATCTGTACTGTCACATTTCTTTTAGGTAAGAAACACAGGCTGTGTAAACATCCCAGTGATCAAATCCAGGTGAATAAAACAGAAGAGATGAAAAAAAGTGAGTAAAATCTGCTTTGCATTTGATGTGAACACATGTTTAGTGTATCAGTTGTCTTTTTCTTTCTTCTAAAGTAAGCAGAAACATAAAAAGAAACATAAGAACTTCTTTTCAAAAACAATGACAAATAATTGTCGTTATGGTCAACTGGTATTGATTTAATTTTCTTTTTATTTATTTTCGCAAAAATGGCCGACTAAGAGGCCAACTTCCACTTATAGGCCAACTTTCTGCCCCCCGATCACATCATACATGATTTGTCATTGCCAGATCATTCTGCTTTGTGAAACCTGTTTGAGTCTCACTGTAGCCTCCAAGGATTGATCGTTATCATTTGATAGCAGGTAACATGTGTGACTCTTGTTCAAATCACCATGTAATACAGCATTGTATATCTCAACACAAGCAATCAGAGAGACAGAGCTGGACGTGGCGGAATGAAGCCGCTAACGTGCTAACCCAGCAGACTAGCCTAGATTAAGCAGCGTAACAGGCTCTGATTGTCAAAATGTGTCACACCATTTTATCGTTTGCCAATATCCAATAAACCATTTGAGGATAAAGAACATGAGTAACTTCTTTTCTGTAGTTTAAGCTTTTAGCGTAGATAGCAAATTCCTGGAAAAGGATCTGAATACATGCAGACACAGGACATTTTTTGTGTGTGCATGTGTGCGCATGAATACAGGCTGGAGTCTCATATTCTCAAAAGTGAGGGATGACTAAAGCGCATATCAAGCACATTAAAAGAGCCGGACAGCATGCTGAGTTTCATCCATGGATGTAGAGTGTGTTTCATCACACGCCAACATGTGAACTGACCCCTCATTGTACGTGAAAACGAATGTGATCTGGTGCTACGAAGATACTCCCCCGTCATCCATATGATATTTTTCCACATTTAAATTGGGATGGATGATATGGAAGAGTCTTCAGAGGTAACCTGAGCCCTGTTTACTCAGCCAGCCCTAATGCAAACAATCCTACACACACATACACACACACACACACACACTAAGTGACTGACACTGACGGCTGTCACAAGCTGCTCGGGGGAAGGGGTGATGTGGGGGTGGAAGTAGAAGGTGGTGGGTGGAGAGATAATCCCCATCCGCAGTAATGACCTGCCTTCAAGGCGCGTGCACACGCACGCACGCACACACGCACCCACCCACGCACGCACACACACACACACACACACACACACACACACACACACACACACACAGATGCATAAATCTCTTCCCGGGTGCATAACACACAGACACTCCTGTACATCAGTAACTGTCCAGTAGTTTGAAATCAGAGAATGTGCCCATCACTCACAGTATGTAGCTTTGACGAAATTTAGAGAGTTATGTGCTCCACTTCAGCTGTTTCAATTCTACACCAACTGACCCGAAGGGGGAGCTACGTCACACTGTAGCTTGTGCGCCATTGGCTGTGTATTCACCAGATGTGATGGACTGATGCATCTCATTACTCTTAGGTCAAGAGAAGGGGGCTACAAAGTTTGTTTTCTTGTTTTGGATATGTTGACATTTCAACAGATTATCAGTCATCATCTGCTTTTCTACACAGCACAGCTGCATACACGCACACACACACACACACACACACACACACACACACACACACACACACACACACACACGCACACACACACACACGTGCGCATGCACACACACACTAATCAGAAAACATTAGCCTAACACAAAACATACTGAGTAACACTTTTCACAATTTCTTATAAAAAGAATCATTTGTGTGCACACAATCAAATACACAATTTCTACATTAGGACTACAATACACAGCTGCATTCATCATTCACACACACACAATACAGCTGTACATGGCAGGGCAGTGTGTTTGGGACAGTAAGTGGGAAAAAGTGGAGTGTGGCATTCTCACCATTGAAAGCAGCAGCAGCAGCAGCAGCAGCAGCAGCAGCAGCAGCAGCAGCAGCAGCAGCAGCAGCAGCAGCAGCAGGGATCCCTGCAGACTGTTTACTCTTATTTGGTGGAGCAAACGGCTCTCTGTCGCAGTATTAAGCCCATTCCCATTTGTTTCTGCTCGGCACAAACGGAGTACCTGAAATTGGAAAACAATGTATAATTGATTTTTGCCAATTGATAATGTCATAATTCAAATGTAAAAATAAATTAAAAAAAATACAACCTTAAATTGGAAATTATTCCTGTTAGGGCCTCCCCATCTTGCATAATGTTACCATGAACCTATCGCAACCATCAATTTTCATACTCATACTCAATGATAGTATATTGTGTTAGGTAAGTAAGACAGTAGTAAGACTAATGAATGAATTCTGTGGGCAAATATGGTCACTTCAGTTATAGATGAGGATAAAACGAAAATTGTATACTTAAGAAGCATCAAATAAAGCTTTCATTGCTGCCCTGTGAAAACCACATACAGTATGTTTTAACTATTAACATTTCAGGAGCTTTTTGACAGTGCAGTAAAATTGAATGAGTTTTGAAATTGCTTATTTAGTGTTGTATATAGAATATTCTCTACCAAATTTGCAGATGCATGGTTTTCAATGGCCGGGCAGTAGTGTGAGCCCCTCTGAAGTCCACCAGATGACCTAGGCCCTTCCACCAGGTGAGTCCAGCTGAAAGCATTCCTTCACTGGGAGGGGGGGTGTTGTAGAGCTAGAGAGGGGAGTGGATGGAAGAAGATGAGTTGCAGTGCAGTGTTAGAAGGAGGACCCACCACCCACAACGCTGCCACGCTCTCTGCTCCTCTGAAGCTCTCCTACCAGCTAATTTGCACCAGTAAACAAGCACCCAACAACTTCAAAGTGTCAACACCAATGGGGCCTGACGTGGGAATGGACCGGTGTTTAAGCATATGTGCAGGTATGTGTGTGTCGGCATTTATCTACCATTGTGTGTATTTGGTTTAATATGGGAACACCTGTCTGAGCATTTGAGAGTATTTGATCAGAACAATGCTGGTTTTCATTAGAAGGTTGTTATTTTCACTTCATAGTGGGTAGTTGTAGACTTCATGCCATTCTATATGCTGTTTCTGAGGATTTATAACCTTCTCAATGGTCATTTCTCTAATTTTTGTACATATTGTGGTACAAAAATGGTCTAAGTAAAAACATTATCTGGCTGCTGGTGGCTTCGGCCCAAACAGCATCCGTATCAGTTTTCAAAACACAAATCAGTAAAATCCCTGGTGTATATATCGGTACGCTAAAAAGAAATCCATCAGTGTGAATGTGTGTATACATGTTTCTTTAGATGGGCCACCACCCATGGAGACATGTCAGGTAAATATTTGGGCGGTGGGGGGGTGAAGTGTCCAGTGTCCAGAGAGGGCACATGCCATCTGAAGCTATCCATCCACTCCACACAGGCATCTGATATGGACGGAGACACCTGATCCTGCATTAGGCCACCTCTGAAGCTACGCACTATCACAGCTCACCCCAAACATCAACTTGAACCAAAGGGCCTCTAGCCAAATAGCTCTCTGTGTGTTTATGAGCATGTAGCTTACCTTGCATGTGTGTCCTCCTGCTTGTGCGTAAACGTCACACTAGCTAAAAATCACAGAAACTTCAAAGACTTCATGGATACTGGCAACACGATGTTGAGTATAATTGTCTTTTAGTTCAAGTAATTCCTGTATAGATGTGTATGCATGCAGGCGTGTGTGTGTGTGGATATATGCGTACAGCCTTGTGTGGTTGGATGTGTGTATGTATGCAGGCGTGCGTGCATGGTGGTTATTGGGGGAGTTGTTGTCATTTGTCACATGAAGAGACAGGTGATGACAGAGGCTTTTCTAGGTGTGTTTTCAGCAGCAAGAACGCAGGCTGAGGGTTAAACACAGAGGGTGTAATGCATGTAATATGTGCATGCTAACTCACTGCAGCAGACTAGATTCTAGAGGTACCAGCAATGCCTCACTCCCCATTAAGTAGCGGCTTCTACCCAGGTAGAGTCAGAGAGACATTTGTGTCAGTGGCTCATGACAGGAGTCGAAGTCTTACCTCTTCCTGTGCCGTTGGAGGTGTGCACGATATGTCTTAGTACCCAAATGCCCACCTCTCCCCCTGCCATGCCAGGTGCTCTTACACCAGCAAACCACACAGGGGAGCTACTGCTTTTTCCAAGGCCTTCAACAGAGACACACACACACACACACACACACACACACACACACACACACACACACACACACACACACATACACAGATGAACACACTTACTCAAACTGCCTCTCCAGCCAAACATTCTCTTCAGTCAACCTGCTGCAGGGTTCAGCGCAGATCAGCAGGCAAGCTGGAAGTGAGAACGGCTGTGATTTCTCTCTGCAGTCAGCAGAATAACATTCTATAAATAGTATGCAAGCTTCACATATACTGTGTTTTGCTTTTAATGCTGCCCCTTAATTCTAATAAGTGAACTTGTGACAAAATAGATGTCAAAACAACAACTGATTACTGCTGAGGACAACTATCTTGCAGCTACAGTTTACCATAATTAGCACATACAAGTGGGCTAAATACCATGTAAATCCTGGTATATCAAGATTTTTCCTGAAGCTAGAATAAATTTTGATTGTATTTTAACTTTATGTACATAGTTATTTTTAAATACCTATCTATAAGTTTGATATCATGTTGCTTTCACAGGCAGGTCTGTGACAAAGACAAAGATTTGACAGTTCAATAAGACTGAAAGGTTTTATTGATTAAGTGTGTAAAAAGTAAGCTTATCCATTTGGTGAATTTTAATTTCGTTTATGTAACTTTAGCTGTAGTTTTGCGTGTGTATATAGCTATTTAATACAAGTCTGAAATCATTGGCAGGTCAGCAAAAAGGATTTTATGTTTCAACAAAGTTTGAATTAAAGGAATTCTTTGCAAAGGAAGAAAAAAACACAAAGTGAATAATATTGATGTCCAACCCTCTTTCTCTTAGTCATATGTAAACACAACTCGGTATCCAGGACAATGATGTCAGATACGGTAAGAGACATCCAGCAAGCGAGGACATGTTCTAATAAATATCATTACATTCAAGCTGGCTGAAAATATGCCAGCCTGCGAGACACAACGTATTACTACAGTCAAGATTAATGAGCTGAGAAATCAGACCCAAACACGGGGGCCAATTTTTCTGCATCCACTTCACTCAGCATTTAGGCCCTCTCCGTTTAAGTCACATGGGAGGCTGCTATTTTTCAATGCTGGAGAGGACAATAGGGGCATGTGAAATACCTATATGAAAATATGGGTGAGGTAGTGTAATTTCAGTGTAAATAAAGGTATTTAAAACAGTGGCGGACACACTCACAGAACATTGAACCAGCCGCAAACACAGGCCAGTAAATACAAGTCAGGTGGTCGAAAGCATCTAAAGTGTACTTAGAGTTTTACTGTGAAACCATCTCTGATTAGGAATTATTTGAACTCATATCATGAGGATTATGAAAAGTAAAGTAAAACATCTATGCTCTTAGGTTTATTTTTTTAGGTTTTTTGCTAATTGTCATTTTTATGTTTCCATTTCTATTGTTAAGCCTATTTGAAAAAATGAAAAATAACATTATGCCTGCTTTGTCATTCAGATTTTTCTGTTGTTCCAGCTGCAAAAATAAATGTTATACAAATAATGAATCACTCCAGTTTTGTATGTTCTTAAGGATTTGCTCACTAAAACAAATTGCTGGCAAGTACTGTGGAAGATTTGTAATAATTTAATTGTCAAATTGTTCATGAACCACAAATGAATTATTTTACATGTTAGGATGCAACTTTTGTTTATTAAAGTATAACCTACATTTACCTTTTAAAACATGTCATTGATTATGAAGGACTTGGAATTTCTTAGATTATTATTTTTTTTTTATCATTTAAACAAAAAGTATCTAGAATTTAAACAAAAATTAGATTATATTTTCAAATGTCTACACATACTGCATGAAAAGCTAAAGCTTAAAAAAGTTTGATTAAATGTTCTGTACTTTATTAGATCAAGTTTTAGAAAATATGGTTTTTATGTCTTCAGTTTTTAAAAGTAACATAAGTAAACATTTTCAAGAATTCTTACTAAACTGGGTGTAAACAGTGTATTTGAATAAATGTTAAAAATGGTATGTGACTTTTTTTTATTGGATTTATGCATTTTGATAACGATGTAATCAAATAATACTTTAATTTACAACCATGAAAAAAATACTACTTCATGCAAAGCTTATCAGTCCTTCCAAAATGAATGGATTCCTTGAGCAAATTCTTTGACTGCTTCAGCACAATGAGCGAGGGAACTTTTTCATTATAAGGGGCCATGTAATCTCTGGACCCTTTGTTTTCCTTCAGCTCTCAAATGTTCCTCGCCACCTCGAGAGCTGGCTAATGGATGCAGATGGAGGAAGTGTTTGACATTATGGACACAGCAGTGCTTGTTTTAGAAGAGCTGGTCATGTGGTCTATCTTTGCAGGCCACACAGTACCCCCTTAATGTGACCCAGACCCCCAAGCCAACTCCAGGGGGTTTCAGGACCTGTCCGCTCTGGGGGAACTGAGTGTCAGTTTAGCCCCCCAGTGAACACAAGTCAACATGCCTTAATCCCCCCATCACCTAAAGTTACACTTTTGGGTCTGCAATTAGCCAGCCAGCCAAATCCCCCCCCACGCCCTACTGAGCTCACTCTTTCCCAACCCGGACATGGAGCTCTGAGCTGGGGCTGTGGCCAATGCACAGAGCTCCGTGCTGGGACCTGGAGCTGCTGCTTGTGCTGGCCGTTTCCGTGGCACAGCGCCGGCCCGGCCACACAGTCCCTCATCTTTCACTGTCACTGTGCTGGATAGAAAGAGATCAAAACAAACATGTGGTGGCAGGGAGTTCCTGACATGATGAATCACTGTAATCAGTATCAGACGGTCCAGCACTCATTCTGATTGGTGGAGGCTGCTTTTGACGGATTCTCCAAGTGACTGAGTGACAATTCGCACAAAACATGATCTGTGACCTGAAGCACATCGTAAGATGTGAGATACGGCTGATGCAAGCAAAACCACCACCGAGCGAAGTCTGCAGGTCATTCCGCACTGAGCTCCGCTGAATGTAAACATTTTCTATTGTGGGGAAATATTTGCAACATGGAAGCAGGGTTTTTGGTGGGCGCCGTGTCCATTATCAACTGGCCCAGAGTCATGCCAACAGGAATGATGGGGGTGGTTCCAGTCCTTGGTATCAGCTCCATTCTGCACATTGTTTACCTCCTGTGTGACTTCCTGCTTCTTCATCTTAGAAGAGGAGTGCAGGAAGGCCCAATAGTCCCCCCTCAAGCCAAATCTCCTGTACGCCCAAACAAAAAGCCGCATTGTAGCTCATTTTCCTGTCTCCTCTGCTGTGTATTTCCAGTCAGGGGTGTGGTATTGGCATTCCTCAAGGTCAAATCTCTGCATGTCTCTGATCCCCTAATTCCACTGTCTGGGGTTGGTGTGGGGCCTTCTCTCATGGACATGTTATCCTCTTCCTGCTGCTGGTAAGAGGCGATCCTGATCCTGCTGTCACAAAACAAATTACCACAGTAAAACTCCACTAAACACCTTCAGTGTTTCAAATTGGAGACCTACTGGAGGACTCATCATCTCACCGGCCCCTGAGGATTGAGCCTTTCTTCGGATGGTCCAAGGGGATGAAGCCAGCGGTCAAGCAAAAATGAGGAGGAGAAGGAAGAGAGGAAGAAACAGGATCAGCCTCTGAAAGGTGCATTTACAGGCTGGAGTGACTTTAAAGAAAATATTCACTCAGCTGAGTTTTTGGAAGAGAAGGAGCAGACTGTGCCCACCCCGCTGGCTTGGAAGTTACCTCCAGCAACACAGTTATTAAATTCAAGTTGTTAATGAGATATGCACGTGTGCAGTCAAACACACACAGAGTCATACACGTGCACAGTGGGCTTGTCTGTAATGGCCTTTGACTCGCGGGCTGTGGTTCAAGTTCACAAAAGTAGCAACTGATGAAGAGTGAGCAAGCAGAGTGACTGAGGAGGGACTGATGGAGTGAGCATTGCGGGGATGAGGGGATGGAAGAAGTTGGGGGGTTGAGGGACGTGAGGTGGCGGTGGGGAGGGGGTCTCAGCCATGAGCCCCCTGTGCCAGAAACAACAAGCAGGCCTTCTCATATTCAAATAAATACCAAGCCAGTGGGGAGCATGGAAGGGCTGCAGATAAGGAGGAGGCAAGGGGCGAGAGCCAGACTGGAGGATGGCTTCTCTGCTGCACTGAAGCCTTTTTAGGATCACGGGCCAGGCCGAGAAGAGCAAAGCAGGCAGTGACAGATTTATAATGAGTGTAGACTCTGCCCTTGCATTTAATACTGGGCTTAAGATGTATTAGAGAGACAAAGGCCACGGATCCTGCTTAGGAGAGAAGAAAGGCCTTAATTAATTTGGGGAGATCACGGAGGCCCCGAGCCCACATCATCGGTTCTTTGTGGCAGGAATGCCAGCTATTTACCAGCGCTCCAATAGCGCTGAGGGGAGAGGCAAGGTGATGACGACTGGGGCCGCCGCGCAACAGATAGGGAAAGGATACTTTTCAAAAGCTAAAAGCTTCCCAGTTTTAAAACAAAGAGGGGAGGGAAAGAGAAGAAGTGATTTTGAAAAGGGATCTGACTCCAAGCGACCCCCCCACCACACACCCACCCTTCCTATGTCCTACACAGACATTCCAAACTGTTTTTGCTCTCTCTCAGTCTCTCCATAAGAAATTCACTCATAAGCAAAGGAATATTCACAGTATGCATACACACCTGCGTACACTGCTAATTTTCTGTCCTGCTGAGATAAAGAAATACACTTTTAGGCATTTTCCTACAGGGCAGACTGTACCTTACAGTAATGTCCTGATAGTTGGATGATAACTGGTTGCTCTGCTCTCTCTCTTCCACAGTGTTGCTTCAGGTGTGGTGGGGCTCGGGGGAGCAGAGTGTCGAGGCCGGCCTGCATGGACGAGGCTGCCCACAGCCTGTTGAAGGGCACAGTTGGCAGCTGTCAGGCCTACACCCGTTAACTCAGAGAAGACATGTGGAGAGAGGACCTTCCTTCCCAAAATAAACAAACAGTGGTGGCACACATCTTCCCAGACAACTGCAAAGGGGGAGGAAGAAAGTGAAAATTGTGCTTTTCTTTCTTTGTCTCTTTTCATTTCTGCACGGCTGCTCAGACAAATAGACCAGGTAGTGAAGTCGTCAAACTTCAGAATCCGTAAAGACCCGGAGAAACTGGGTTGCAGCCACAAAACATAGTGGGTTATAATGTACACACCAACTGAAAGAAATATAAAGTCATATCAGGTGGAACATGTTCAAAAATGTGTTACAATATTTTAAAAACATGATTTTCCATTATGATTCTTTCCAAAACATGTTGACGTTTCCTCTGAGGTTTTTAAACAAATGATATTAAAAGGTTGTCAGCCTGTTTTCCCATGTTTTAACAATGTGTGTGGGAATATATGGTGGAATTTGCCTGAGACAGACACTAGGGAATCATCACCTTTGGTCAACCATTGTGTTCATTTCCATTGTGTTTTTATGCACATGTCCTTTTATGATAACCCCCAAAATACAAAGAGAGCAGGGCTGAACAGGAAATCCACATTTATATGCCAGCAAGGAAATGTGTGTTTGGACTTTTTTTTTCCTTTCAGAAATAGAGAAATTCCCTGGAATATCAACAATAAATTAAGTTATGGCTATCGACTAACAAATCCCAGTTATTAAAAAAAGAATTCCCACCATAGCTCCCCCTTAGGCCTGACCTATTGTAAAATCATATACAGAAATTATGGATGCACACTAGATTAGACTTGATTTTATGCAGTTTTAGTATCTTATTATATCATTCCTGCAATATTCCTTTAAGGACTGAGATTTGCTGTGATATGTGTGTGACTGCGACGCTTCTTCTGACTCTGTCCATAGGATTAGTGTAGTATTGTCGCCTTTACGCATGACTGAAGGGCCAGTGAAGGACCATGTGGTTCTGCAAACATCTGTAACACAATGTGAACACAAACTCGCGTCAGTACTTACATCTAGGCCTGCAAACGCTTGCGCTGGAATAAAGTCATTCTACATCAGCGTGACATCACATTTGCACATAATAAGCAGCTTCTGCACCGTACGAGCGACAATTTTTGAATGTATTCATGATGGCAAGCGACCAACGAACGCCACGGCAAAAGTCTAAATATCCAGCTAACCACTCACTGACAGATGGTAGAAATGAAATTACAAATAAGGAAAAACAAATAGCGATAGACATCGGACAAATATTCATCACTGTGGTAAAATGTTTGGACGTTTTCACTGAAAAACGCGCCGATGTGGACATTTCATTTCGGGAAAGGAGGTGGACATGTTTTTTAACCGGAGGGCTGAATGAAGGCATTCACAAATTTAGCCAACAGACCAAATTAGACCACTGCTGGTGCTTCACGGCAGCAGACTGTCTGCACCTCCACAAAGAGAAAAACAGCATTTATATTTTTACATTATGCAGAAGGTTTTTTTGTTTTTTTGTTTTTTGTTTTTTTTTAGTTTATATATTAGGCCTATATACTAAACTACTCATCCACAATAAAACGATTCATTTCTAATGAATTCTAAGCTGGGGCTCGGTGATATAACACCCTGTTAAGCATAGGATACTTGAATAATAGAAGCTCGTCCTCGTGTTATTTTAAATAATTATTAAGATCACTTTTTACCTGCATAATTCCATCTAGAAATTTTATAGAAATAGTCTGGGGATTTTCATCGATTGCATCGATACATAAATAAATATGTAATTTAAATAGCATAAACATTGCCTACGTTTAAACACAAGTTTTTCCCGATAAGATTACTCAATTTTTCATTTCCCGTTATTTATTAAGATTATTCATGAGGTGTAAATTGAGTGGGAAATCCAAATAATTGATAACTTGTTTGAAGGTCTTTTTTTTTCTTCTGAATATAGAATAGATTTTTATTTCTAATTACATATTTATTTTTGCCTAGTAGTGGCCAGCGGCCGGAGGATTTCTGGAGCGCTTCCTTCTGCATACCTGCGTCTCTCCGAGCATTTCCGAAAGCCCCGCGGAGAGGGGACACCCCGGGCCCTCTGCTGTCAGCGGTCAACTGCTCACTTCCTCTGCTTCTTATTCAGGGATTTACACTAATATTTAGATAGGATAGGGTTTTATACGTGGAGTGCGCTGCCTCCGTCCCTACAGCTCCAGTCACGCAACATGAATGTGAAAATCATTGTTTTTTATGATGAGTGGAATGATTTATCATCTGTTAAATGATGTGAGCGTGTAATTAACAATTTTATCAGCCTGATTGCGGCGGAGACAGACTCATTAAATGAAAGAGTGGAGAAATAAATATCTCCACAATGCGAGCATAAAAAGATCAAAGAAGAAGAAGACGAAGAAGAAGAAAAGAGCGCACCCACAGCTCCCTCCAGATATACCGATGACCTAATCACATCTCTGTTTAATAAGAACACAGAAACAGCAGCCGTCGAGCCTTGACGTTTACGAGATCTGTGCCATTCAATGAGGCATGGGCGGCAGTTTTTTGTTTGGTGATTTGTCAAGAAACCACAACAGGACACCCAGGACCACACAGGCCTCTCCTGCAGCGTGTGAGGAGCACAAGCCTCCGATTGTCGTGGAAAAGACAACAGGAAGAACACCAGCAACATGTTGAATCCGTGCAAAGCACAGCTCAAACACGTCAGCAATCACACCACGATTTTTCAGAAATATAGAGAGAGAATTTGTTATCAAACAAATGTGTTTAGTCTCGCGTTGATGTGCGTAAAAGCGCACGTCCAATGACACCGAGGGCCCACTGCTTTGCCTTCCGGTGGACCCCGTGAGGCTGTCACTGCACTTCACAGACTGTCACAGTGCCGACGGGACGCCAGAGAATAACGCCTAACTAATAACTAATTTCCTGTGTAGAAAATAAAAGTTTAACAAGTTCCAACATTTTAACTCCGAAAATAATAAGAATCTGTAAAATCCAGAGTGTACTTTCACTTTCACCACTGAAGGGTAGATGTTAAGATGGAAAGCGTGTCTGCAGCTAACTCCGAGGGCTCAAATGTGGCCGGACTTATTTGGCCAATGCAATGATGAATTCCATTAAACAACAAAATAACATGTCGTAGTTCACATCATCACACATCAGCGGGTTGCTATTGTTATTAAGCGTGGTCATCTGGAAATTCAGACCAAAATGTTGAATTTAATAACCTTTAAAAAGACGTCGGTTCAGCAGTAACTTACAAAGTAGACTAAACTAAACATAAGGCTAATTCCCTTTATATATGAAATACTGCAATTTTCATATCATTTCATTACTCTGTTGCATCAATTAAATTCCCACACTGACCACAATGTGACCGGTAATTTTAACAGAGTAACATTCGGAGTAAAAACGATCAGAGCAGCAGCTCAGACAGATGTGACGGCACCGTTTGTCGGCGCTGCTCTGCATCCATCAGTCAGTCACAGAGAAGCGGTGTTCAGGCCTCTGTCCTCTAATCACTGAGGGCTGCTCACATACTTTGCTCACTTTGTCTAGTTGTTGTCAGCCTTAGGTCGTGTGTGTTAAAGCCTCCAGGATACAGTGTGGAGCACATGAACTCCTTCAGAGCAAAGATCCTTGACATAAAATCAGAGATGGGCGTCAGAAAACATAAAACTCCATTTGACCAGATTAAAACTGACTCTCTCTTATTAAGATGTTTGAATGCTACAACGAAAAACCACCGATGCTTTAGTGGTAACTAAACTATTGATGCATGCTGCGTTCAATTGTGCTCGATGTACTTAATAGAAAGTTTACAGCTATTTTTGCACTTTGTGGGAACTTGTGGTGTTACTAACAGGCTCCAGCTGCTGATTGTGTTTCCTTGCGTGTTTCATCTATTACTCACTTCTATGTATGCTACTGAAACAATCTGAATTCTCCTTTATATAAAGCCGTAAGGTGTGTATGTATTTCATGCATTCAATCAATATTTACTCCTTTTATTTACTGAGAGAGGGCGGGGAGGGGGATGCAGGTCGTTGTCAAACAAGAGCTTTTTCCGTTTAATATTTCAGCTCAAAGTTCGTCTTTATGTTCAGACGTGCAGTGTTGAATGCTGAGTTTAGCCGCTGCTGAGGCCTGCAACGGAATTCCAACACAGTCTCTTCCCATTTTGATCTGCTCCTGTATTTTGTCTGTTATCACCTGAGTATTTACAAAGGAGGTTTCCGACTTGGCAATGATGAAGTGAGTCGGTGTCGATGGCATCATATCTGATAAAACAGGCCGGCGCACACTGGGAGGAACACATCATCTGGACGATGGTTCACACTGGTTTTCACTGCGCCATCCGTGATTTCTATTACAGAGGCCACTTATGAATAAACAGGGAGAGACTGCAAGCCTCTTCTATCTATCTATCTATCTATCTATTTATCTATCTATCTATCTATCTATCTATCTATCTATCTATCTATCTATTTATCTAAATGTTTGTCCTAAACAACATATTGCAGTAGTTTATTTATGCTCCCTGCCTCCCGCGGAGAAACATTGAAAACAAATAGGGCTAATCCTCTAAAGGCTTTATCTCATTAGAACCCCGCTGCTGTCTTCACACTTGCTTCAGTGACTCCAGTGTAAATTAGACTATCCGCTCGCTATCGCAGCAGCTCCAACGAAACACATCTTTGGTTGCCAAACATTAAAGCTGAACCTCGATTAAGCTGAGAACCGACAAGGCGAGAGCGGAGGCGCAAGGCGGAGAGGTCAAGTCCAGCTCCGGCCTAAGTGCCACGTGTGTTTGTTCTGTTTACTGACTGCACGGATGGCGTTTGACTCGGTAGCATATCTGTCTTTCTGTCTATTTGGCAAGGTGTTTAAGAGTTAAGGTGCTGCGCAAAGCTCAGATCAAATCTCGTGAAATTACGCAATACATTAATGCGCTTTTGGAAAAATGCCTCATAAGACAGATGAGTAGGTGTCCGGGTGGATGGTTTGTGTGAGGAAAACAATTCTTAATGTGGATGATGTCACCCGACTGTCCAGTGAATCAGTTCTTAAATAAAGTGGAATAGCTGCTACTTCTCATTCCCCCATTTCTGCATTTCTTGGATGCTAATTTTCTTTTATCGCCCGAATTAAAAGCAATATTCTTACATCTGTGTATTACTGGTCGTAGAAAGCACTTGAAACCGAAGTAAACAACGTGAATTAGCTTCTGTTCTTTAATGCTTTTCCAAACTGTTTAAAGGGTGAACTCTCGTGTAAAGACGCATACATGTCATAGTTTTGCACCGCAGAGCTGATGTTCCAGGCAAACGCGCAGCATGAGCAGCTCTATCTGGCTTTGGACAGCTAAAATATGCAAACGCATATATAGGCCCATATTTTACTGGAAAAGTGGCGCACTTTGGAGCCGGACATTGCAATGACGTTGGAGATGAATTGAAATGACTGACACAGTCTTATTGAAATAAAACATGCAGTGCAGAGCGCAGACACTTTTTTCCTAGTGGTGCAGGGGAGGCGTGGATCTCGCTTGACATTCTCGTAGCAGTAGTAGCTTCTCCTCAAGGCAAGACTCAGATGACACCACCCCGCCACCGTCCGGAGGAGAAACACGGGAAGCTCTCTCTCTCTTCTCTGCGGATGAACTATGTTTTAACACCAGGACGCGTTTAGGGCTTTATCAAAATAACCTGAACACCGGAGAGCTTTTCGCGTCTTTGCAATAGCCGTAGGAATACTTCAAGAACAGTCGAGCCCAGACTGTCGCACCCACGGAGCGCCGGTGGCGGAATGTAAAAACCCCATTTTGGCGCATGTTCTTCTCCATTGTGCGGAGCCTTCTCCTGCTTTCTGCGCGGTTGGAAAGCGGAGGAGGAGGAGGAGGAGGGACGGCTTTTCCCGACTCAATCCCTTGCCTATGGACGACGGCGGTCCCCTCTCTCCAAAGGCAAATGCTTTCAGTATTGCCTCTCTGATTTCGGCTGCAGAGCAAGCAGGAAACGCAGCGTTTGACAAGCAGAGCACCGGCCTGAACAAGCCAGACCTGCACAACCACAGTTCCTTTAAAATGCACTACAGCACTGTCACCCGGGAAATGGAAGGTAAATCTGTTTGTTGATGCCCACAGAGCTGCTGTAGCATGCACACATCACACCTTAAACACACATTATATAAGACCCTCTCATCTGCTCAGTTACTTGACTTTTCAAAACGCACAGTTGAAATCCAAGCGCAAAACCACATGTGGGCGCGTTGTTTTGAATGCATGAATGAAATTATTGTAAAAAGAAATTCTGACACGGTTGGCGCACTATGAAAAATATTGCAGTGCAGTCACCATCAGGGAGGTGAGGTCTGCATACAAAGCAGCCAGAGTGGGGAAAAAAATTCCCATTCCAAAACCCCAAAGCGCTGGACAAAGAGTCGACTTTAATTCGTGGACAGGATCACATACATTGAGAATGAAGCCAGGAGGAGGAGGAGGGTGGTTTACATGGGCACCCTGCGCGTAATGGTAAAAACAGGCCATAATACGCATATCCAGCTCGGAGGGGGGTGTATATCCATTCCGTAGATCTATTTGTCCAATAACGAGAAAGCAACAGTCACCTGCTGCCTGTTTGTTTGTTCATGCAAATCAACGTGTGTTTACCTTGTAAACCGTTTACTCTCCACACTGCCGGCCAGATCCTCTTTTGTTTGCTAATGTGGGTGATGTGGGCGATACCCTTATCCAAAAGTTAAATGGGTGCCGGAAAGCCCATTAAAAAGGGGCGCACTTCTCTGTCAATCAGTCTCGTCCCAAGGCGAGGAAAGGGCACATTACCTGCAGTTCCTTATCTAAATAGAAATAAGAACCGGTTTTATCGCAAAGGGGAGGCCCTCTGCGTCAGATAAGAGAGGAGACTGGGTTGCAGTGTAACATACTGCAGCAGCGCACAACAGAGGCCGCTCAGAGCTCAATCGATCCCAAGCGCAAACTAATTCACACGCACTCGAAGCTCGTTTCTGTGAATAGTTCGGAGATTCTACGTGGGCACCGGAGTTCTTTTTTTTTTTTTTTTTTGGAAACATTTCGTCACAATTCGGACGTTTGCTGTTTTAGATCAGACAGAGTTTAGTATGCTGGCAGTGGATTCAGCCTCAGGAATTAATAAGCAGCCGAGACGGAAACTTTTAAACCGAAAGGGGTGCGTTTGTGCGTGACATCTTCATCTGGAGATCACCGACGCGTGCTTCTGTTTTTACTATCTGTGTTATAACCGACTTACAGTGCAAGGCATATTTGGTAAATCCAGTTTTTTGGGATGATTTCAGCCATATCCAGCCCGTGGCTGACGCAGCTGTCCCATTTTTGCGATGTTGCAGCCTTCACGACGAGCAGCCTGAGCAGCCTCAACACGCCGGGGGGCTACCACCTCTCTCCGTCCCCCGGGGACCCTTACAGCCAACATGAGTCCCACTTCGAGCCTTGCCCGGCCGCCCAGCACAGCTACAACTACCCGGGGTCTAACCCTGGCCAGGCCCCGCCGAGTGACGGCGGGACTCCCAATTGCTCCTCGTCGTCCTCAAACTCCACACCGAACGGCAAAACTATAGTGAAGAAGAACCCCAAAGTGGCCAACATTAACGTCCAGCTGGAGATGAAAGCTTTATGGGACGAGTTTAATCAGCTGGGCACGGAGATGATCGTCACCAAGGCTGGCAGGTGAGCACAAATTCTGCACAGCTGAGCGGCTGGAAAGTTCCTTTGCTGCCCGACCTCATTGGGATAGACCGGGTGAATAACACAGAGCAGACTGAGCTTTAATGCAACAAATCATATGAATCGATATCCTGACTAAAGAACTGTGGCATCCAAAGACTGAAGTTTTGGTACATAATATAAATTTTTTTTGTTTTTGTTTTTTTGTTTGTTTGTTTTTTGAGCATTTATGCTGATGACGCACATAAAATATGCAGAATATATATTTAGATTTCGTTTATATATTTTATTTGAAAATGTACATCATTGCAAATTGTACGGAACCAAATGAGGTTAAAGGAGTGTCACTAAATATTTTATTTTTATCCTCCTCTTCTGAAGCTCATAAACTTTATTCACTGTAGCCTATGTTTTTTTTATAGACTACTTCAGATAACATATTATATATTTATTTCTAGACAGAAATTATAATCTTGATTCTTGCACATTTAGGCCTAACATGTTTGTTTACAAGAGGGGTGAATTCCATCACTAAACACTGACATAATCTTTGTGTGGGTGCATCGGAGCGTTTGGATTTATAAAATCAATTTTATTTAGAGGTGAGCAGTTCAGGTTTGCTGCAGAGATGTTTTAGAATCAAACGCGTGGAAGCTTGTGTGTGTGTGTGTGTGTGTGTGTGTGTGTGTGTGTGTGTGTGTGTGTGTGTGTGTGTGTGTGTGTGTGTGTGTGTCAGCTGTAAACACCATGATGATCTGATCCTGCTGCGTTTTATAGATCCAATAAGGATAACTGTGACTCTCGGCTGTTTCAGCTTTACGCGCCGCTGTTATGCGTAAGATTGTGTCTGTTAGTCTAAGTCTTCTCATGTGTGAGTGAAGATCGGCTCCTGTACAAGCTGATTACAGCGGTGCAGTCTTGTTTTTATTCGGGCCTCGACACGTGTTTACCTTTTTTCATATTTCCTAATGATAGGAGTGTCTGTCAGCTTCCCTCCTTTTCCCCTTTGCTTAAAGAGAGTGTGAATTGTATTCTTAAAAAAATAGAATATGGTCATTTAAGGATTTGGTCGATTTTTCCTTTTTAATTTCCAAATTTTAGACGAATCAGAACTAATGCTTTATTTTCTATCTGTATCTTAAGGCCGGCGCTGACCTCTGACCCTCGTGAAGAGCCAATAAAATGTTACACTAGTGTTATTATTATTATTAATCAGTAAAGCAAATATGTATAAGGGTCTCAAAATGTTCTGCATCACACTAATGTAAAGAGGCATGAGATAATTGATTTAATCGTGAAAGTGCGGATTGCGTTTCCTCGCGCTGCGCTCTGTGACAGGAGAAAGGAGATCTGCAGCAGAGCACTTTAACAGCTCCTTCAGCCTCACCTAGCCACAACACTGACGTTAATTGAGCGTTGATTTTAGGATCCCTTTCACTGACTCGGCGGATTACTCAGCTTTCTGCTGATGTTCTTGGGGGATATGGATCTGCCCTACATAGTGACCTAGATGAGGTGGAGGGGGAACAAATGTTTGTCTGCATGGGCGCTGGCCGAGTCGCTGCAAGACCAAAACCTACGGCAAAACTTTCAAGAGCAATTCAGTCCAAATTTCTGTGAGGAAAAGAAAAAAAAATACGTGTTAAGAAATTAATGCAAATCACTAATATCTCGGCATGCAGAGAACTCGGCCTCTAAATGCCCCCTGTTGTATTTTTTATACTAAAGCAGTTGTGGATATTTTTTTCCTTTCGATCCTGATGAGAAAACGTTCAAACTCTAAACTCTCTAAGGAGCAGTGGCGCACCTCGCCTTCCCAAATAATGCCCATCCGCGTGTGCGTGTTTGCACTACACGTGTGTAGGCCTTCGTGTGTCTGGAACTCATCAAAAAGCAGAGAAGTTAAAGAGTCTTGCCAGAAACGACAAAAGTGGAGTGAAAAGGCAAGAAACGCAAAGCTCCATTCAGATCAGAGAGAGAGTTTCATTTGGTTACGCACGGACTGAATCACGTCATTTCCAACAGCTTGAAGCTCCTGTCCTCTCTTGTAGCCTCCAGCTCGCGCCAAAGGAAGCTCTGTAGGCCTGGAGCTGCATGTCAGTCTCTCTGCAAACATGCTGACCTTCTGAAAATACTTTGGCTAAATCATTTATTGGCTCCTCTAACGAATTCCAAATCATTCAAACAGTTGAATACTCACACACACGGTCCAGTTTGAAAAGGTAGTATTACATGAAAATTAAATGTGCACCCATGCAGGCAGCAGTAGCAACCCTTTAAAGCCTAGATTTAACAGTCGCCACATGTTTTGTTTTGCTTTGTTTTCCAGGAGAATGTTTCCAACTTTCCAAGTGAAAATATTTGGGATGGATCCCATGGCAGACTACATGCTCCTGATGGACTTCCTGCCTGTAGACGACAAACGCTACAGGTAACTTTTTGGATCTACTACTACTGAAACACACATCTGTCACTGCAGGACCGTAAAACATAGCAGGCTTGTACTGAGCTGCACAGTTCACAGTATTCAATTCCACTTGCAAAATAATAACCAAAAAAAGCATAAATAGATTAACAATAGATAAATAAACATTTGAATAAATTCACAAATATAAACATGCATGCCTGGTAGCTGCATGTTTAGACTAGAACATTTATAAATATTCCACAATTAGCCAATTAATACCCGAAATATGTTGGTGACTGTGATATTAGAAATATATCCAATGCCATATTTTTCTCTTTAAATGAAGGCTATTGTATTTTTATTTTTAGATTTTTCCTCGCTGTCTCTGTATATGCATGCGCATTCTGTATGTGTGAGAAGGCGACTTTTATTGAGGTGAATAATGTGGGACAATCGGAAGCTTACCCTGTGTTTAATGAACGTCATTCGATCTTACAGGTACGCTTTCCACAGCTCATCGTGGCTGGTTGCTGGTAAGGCGGACCCCGCCACACCGGGCAGGGTTCACTATCACCCGGACTCTCCGGCCAAAGGCGCCCAGTGGATGAAGCAGATTGTCTCTTTTGATAAACTCAAACTCACCAACAACCTGTTGGATGACAACGGCCATGTAAGTTCATGATAATAATAACAATAATAATTTAGTGACAATGCACAGAAGATTAAGTGACTGCAGTGAGTGACATTATTTAGCAACACAGGCAGATTTTAGCGGCACTTTAAGAGGGTCAAAAACACTATAAACTGGTTAACTGTGCACGCCTCACCGTAAACTCACCATTTAGACAGCAGAAGGATTACTACCGTTAAGGGGAGGTGGAGTATTTTTATTGGCCCCCAAATTGATTGATACGTGTGATTTAACTGCAATAAACTTTGATATTTTGAATAATAGTCAGATGTTGCCAGAAGCCAATTTTCAATCCACAAAAATGGCTCTGTACACCAGGCTTTACTCCAAAAATGACGGCAAGGAAGTGGAATATTTCACCACTGGAAATTATTTCAGCCCTTCGCGCTCGGTCTTCCTCTCTGCCGGAGTGCTTTCATGTGTCACTGCATTAGTTGCGAAATCAGAAAGAAAGCGGGAGATTTTCGAGTTTTCAGCTGGATAGAGATTATTGCCCCGTGATTGGATCTTTTACATGAGAATTATGCTCATATATTCTCAGGTGGCCTTTGCATATTAGATGAATGTGGCAGCTTTATGAACAGGAGCGTCACGTTATTTCTGCATTTAACGGCATTGACCAAACCTGCTTATGTTCACAAATGTGTTCCTTGGATGTGTCATTTTTACTAAGTGGCTTTACAGTTCAATATGATTTTATTTTTCTTTGTCAGACATCTTATTTATCACAGCCTAATAACAAAACTACAAGATCGAAAATAGTCTGGCATGTGGAGTTGAAGCCTTCGGTCCCTCAGCGCAGTGTTGCATGAATATTCTATGAGCGCTGATGAATCCTGTTTTTCACAGATCATTTTGAACTCCATGCACCGCTACCAGCCCAGGTTTCATGTGGTTTATGTGGACCCCCGCAAGGACAGCGAGAAATATGCCGAGGAGAATTACAAAACCTTTGTTTTTGAGGAGACCCGCTTCACAGCGGTCACAGCGTACCAGAACCACCGGGTAAGAAGCCTTTTGTAGCTTTTATCAAATTCTCATGGTGTGATGTTCAGAAAGTAGCAGCTATACGAGGGATGTGGCCTGACTGCTAATGCATATAAATCTAGGTTATATATTTGTTTAAATATTGTGAGTACAATGATGCCATGAGAAAAAAATAACCCATGACAAGGCACTTTCAAATAAACTGTTAATCATTAAATGAAAATGTAAAAAGTCACTTTTGGTGATTGCTGTTCTACTCTTTGCAAAAGCACAAACACATGAATCAGTTGTCTTCTGTTAGCTAGACCTCTGTCTCTTCCATTGCGCGTGTTATGCGCCTAAAAGTTGCCGCTGCTCCGTGCGCACAGCTGTGCGCCATTTTCTGCGTTGTCCCTGCTCTGTTCTCCATCAGGCGGGTCATATTCACTCATCAGTGCATTCATCGGTTATTCAGAGTGACTCGTAACGAGTGAAACATTAGGATAAAGTTCTGTTCCGATCAGCCATTTACAAGTAGCCTGATAATGAAGGGTACGGGGGTCTGTCCGTTACTGTGATGGTAATGTTCCAGTGATCACATGGTGATCAGGCTACAGAGTGAAATGACTCTGAATCTATTTGAGTTTAAATGTCAAAGATTTTCCATTGTACAGTTATTTTGACCCTTGAAGCCCTGATTGCTAGCCTACAGTTACCGTGGCTCATTTATCATTTTTATATTGTGACTGATGAAATGGAGACAAAATGATGCAAATGGGCAGAACTTACTTTGAAACACAGTAAAAGTGTGACGATGGTGGTGGAAAACGTATTCAAACTATGATTACGAATCATTTATCACTGGGACTGTGACGTTCTGCAGCTGTAAACGTTACAAAAGAGCTCAGGGACAAACGTAGTCTACAACAGTATCAGCTCTGTATTAACAGACACTTCAGTGAATTCACCTTGTGTTTTAAATAAGATTGAATGCACATGATGCTGCGGGCTTGAAAAACAGTCCCGGGACTGTTGCATATTTGATCAAAGACAGCAGTGTGTTCAAATGTGATTTTTATTTTTATTTATTTTTTTTGCAGCTTTTCCGGCTAATACTTTTAGTCCATGACGGCAGCCTATCACTGCTGGCCCTTCTGATAGAAACCGAATACAATGACTGTTTAGAAATAAAGAGATATTTTTTATGACTAACAGTCTGAAGCACTGAGGTTTATTTAATGTTCTGCTCTGGATTTCAGATCACACAGCTGAAGATAGCCAGCAATCCCTTTGCGAAGGGCTTCAGGGACTGTGACCCAGAGGACTGGTGAGAGTTTACACTCAAACAATACAGTCTTATTGGCATGTTTCCACATGGTGTAAAAATGTCAGAAAGCATTTGCAAAAATAGTTTTATCTCACACAGGTATCAGATGGGTGGAGTTTGCCACATAAAAGAACACAATGAGTGTCGTCAAGTTCAGAAATCACTGGTTATTGTTTGAAAGTCAATGGACTGTGCTTTTCTGTCCCTGACAAATTACCAGACACTCTCATAACTGTCACAATGGAGTAAACCCTACCCATGTGGTATACTCATGCCGCTGAAAGCAATGCAAAGACCTTTTCTTTTTTTAAAAGCATCAGCTGAGGTGATTACACTGATGTTTATGAGAGTTCTTAATTATTTTATAAAACAGGCCAATTTGAATCATGTAATCAGCTTCTTCATATTTCATTCATTGTAAATTGGGGGCCTGTCAATGTGTAAATGCTCATTATATGCATCAGTGTAAACTCTTAAAATAAGCATTCATCATTTTAATATATAATGAAGAAATTGTGCCCTTGACATTCATTAAAAGAGTGTGTAACTAAATCCATTCTCCCTGCTCCAGGCCCAGGAATCACAGGCCAGGCTCTCTGCCAATAATGAGTGCCTTTGCCAGAACAAGAAACCCAATGTCATCTCCCCCTCAGCAGAACGGCACAGAGAAAGGTCTGCAGTTCACTCTGTTTCACCAAAACTCATGCCTTCCATCAAACAAAAAAACATAGTCACGTTAAGTTGTTCAGCCTTTAGAAGAAATGTTTTTCTACAGTTCTTTTCATTCATTCACAGTATCAGGCCAATACTGGCTTTTAATAAAACATCAAATGTCAGCTAGTCAGTGTCATCTACTGCGGACATACTGGGGGTTCTTATGCCGTTATATAACTGACCACAGCTTTGTAGTAAAAGCTGCAGTGAAAATGAGATTTTCTTGACAGGGTGATGATTTCATTTCAGTTCAATAATAATAATTTGATCAATTTAACATTTATTAAATTGACTTTCACCTGGGCTTTAAAAAGCCTCAACCCATCTCAAGCAATTTTAAGGCTAAACTCTTGGTAAGCTATTTGGAAGTTTGTCTGCAACATGTTTAGTGAAATGCATCAGTTCATATGCATGAATATTTTATTTTAAGGAGAACAGAAAATCAATATGAACATTTTCACAACTTGGTGATGAATATAATTAATATATAATAATGAAGAAATAATACAAAATAATGTAATGAATCCTGCTCATTTTGGGATATTACAATATTGACATGAGGATTTTTTTATATACCAGTGCACAATGCAAACTGTTAGAGCATTCAGAAAGCTGTCTCTGTCATAACCTTCTGTAATTTGGAATGCAGAACTGAACACCCTTGCTGTTTATGAAAATATATACAAAATGCTTGTATAGAGTATGTGCAACGCATTGACTAGCTTTGACTGTTGTCATGTCTCTTCCTGCACAGAAGACAGTAGGCGGGAGTACGAGCGAGACCCCAGCGGCACACCCATACACGCCGACCCGGCTCACCAACTGATGTCCCGGGTCCTCAGCCCCGCCTTGCCTGTCCCGGGAGGTCTCCACGCCGTCCCGCTCACCAGTGGCCGACCCAGCCCTCCTCACGATCTTCGGCCAGACCCCCACTCTTTACCCCCGGACACCCTGCACCACCACCCTTACAAGTACCCCACCACCTATGAACATTACCTGGGAGCCAAGACCAGGCCATCGCCCTATCCTTTACCCAGTATCAGAGGACACACATACCACCACCACATGAACCCAGCCACAGCTAACATGTACTCAGCCACCAGTGGCCCCTCTAACTATGACTATGGGCCCAGATAATGACTGCTGTCCACCAGGGCAAATGGTGCATAGCACTGTGGGAATGGAAACAGGCAGGAAAGGAAACACAGTCCTGTCTATAGATGGCTTACGCACGTGCGTTCAGGGGCTGAAACTCCTTTCTGCTGGATAAACCCCGCCGTATTTATTTAAAGGAAATGCCTCTTTGCGTTAAGCCCGGGCACCTGCTTTGAGTCCTTGAAGAGGTCTGCTTTGACCTTTGAACCTAAATGGCAATAGCTCCACACCAGGGCACCTCTAGCCTGAGCGCTGCAGACATTGAGCCAGCAAACAGAGGAGACAGGAGGGACCTCTCCTTAACATGGACAATAACTTTGATCACAGACTGGAATTGAATTCTTCTCTTTTTTTTTCTTTTTTTTGTGTTGGATGCACTTTTTGATTTGCCTTGTTTTTATTGCTTTCAAAAAAGCCATATGTTATATAGTACATCAACCTTCTAGGTAGACGAGATGTTTGCATGTTGAGCTCATCACAGAGGGTGTCAAAACACATTGAAATGTTTTTGTTTGAGGGGGAAAAAAAAAAGCCGAGATTTGATTTTGAAACGTTCTGAACATCTTGAGCCGCTCTGAGAAGCTTGTACCATGGCACTGACTTGCAGCAATTCAAAGTAAATAAATGAAGCAGGATGACTGTTCTGTATCTGTAAAATAAACATTAAATTCTTGTAATTCATAAAGAAAACAGTCTTTGAGCAAATATTCCATTCAAAGCTCTGTCCGCTGTTGCACTGCCGAGGGGAGAGGATTATAAAAAGCTTACCTCACTGATAGCATTGTTCATGTTTCTCCGGCCGGATTTGCCCTGTTGAAGTGGGTTGAGGTGTCTGCTGCTCCTACAGTCACTGGCAGGCAGGACCTGGAGGCTGTCTAAACATTAGACTGCACCAAAGTTCAAATGCTGAAATCTGCAGAGTAGACTATACTTTTCTATGAAAAACACACACACACACACACACACACACACATAAATGCACTCCTCGACCATACTTCCTACACTACACACACTTCCCTCTTAGTTTGGATAAGCCATATGTGCAATTGAAGTAGCTGTGGTCACAGAGTGAGGTTTTCTGCTTCAGTCTTCTATTGATTCATTAAAAAAAAAAAAAAAATCTGTAACAAGAACTCATTCAAAACTGTATCATTGCAGTGAAAGACTTTTTCCTAAAAAAAAAATAAGTGTAAAACCATGAAGTGACTGTAATAATTTGAGGTAAATTGGAATATTATAGAACTTATTGGACATTTAAAAAGCATTTATTATCAGCCTATTGTGTACACCATTTGTTAAAATAAATAAATAAATAAATAAATAAATAAATACTGAATAAATCTATAATTAATTCTGAAATTTGTGTTTTGAAAAACTTAACTTCCCAGAAAATAAGAACTCATGTCATGCCAGGAAAAAGGACATTTTCATTTCCCCTCTCCCCAAAGAGGATGCCATTGCTCATATTTATTGGGACAGTTGAGTGATATTTTAAGAAAGTCACCCGCTCCTGTCTGTGCAGCCATTTCCATCTCCTATGTGAAGTCCCATGAGGAATGCTTTGTTGTCAAGGTTTATCTCGTTGGCGAAAAAAAAGTCTGCTTTGGGATTTGTGTCTGTCACGATAGAAGAGGAAACAAACCCTAATTCATTTCAATAACGTATTTTTCTCTTGAACCCAGCTGCCATTGAGCGGAGGGCAGGGGAAAAGGATGCCTGAGGGCGCCTGACCTCCGACTGTTTAATGGCTTGTAAAGGTGTCAAAGGTTAAATAATGTTTCCACTCATTTAAACACCGACTAATTGGTTGTATAATTTTTGGGTTTGTTTGGGCGGAGACTAAAGCTCCATTTACTTAATTATGAAGCTAATATGGACGATGACGTCTCAACAATTTCAATTAATTTTAAGCTAGTCTGAAAGGTCAATGCTAGCTACCATAGCCTTTTGAAAAAAAGCTGATTTGACAAGAATCTGCCAATTTCAGTAACTGTATGATGAATTAATACTCAATTTTGCCTCAAAATATTTAAAATTTAAAGGAATTAATATACTGCGTCAATTTTTAATTCTTCATTATGGATTATATTGCTTGGCATGCTGTTTTCTAGGTTTTATTTCTAACGAGCTATTTAAATTGTTTTTTAACGTCGGGTCATCATAAAGACAAACAACGAATAATACAAATTCAAATGCTTTTAAAAACGCTGTGCTCGCCCACATAAATTTCCCAAACAACCTGTTGACTGTGACACGTGGGTACAATCCCTGTGTAGTCTGCGCAGGAAGCCGCCTGCTGTGGGGCGACGCCGGCCTGCAGGTGCTGACGATCAGCCAGGCGGAAGTCAAGAAGCACCACGAGACGATCCTGTGTTCATCCACGCGCCGCCGGGGCTCGAGCGGGGTTGCGCAAGGGTAAGAAGGGTCAAAGGCGATACTCAGACTAATTATAGGTTTCAAAACACATACAGAAACATGAAAGAGACCGCTCATGCACGTCCTATTTAGTATAATCTGTCTGAATGAGGATAACTGTGACCTCAGGTCAGTGACCATAATAAGGAAAATTGTATTAAAAAAAAAGTAATTTAATAAGTATGTTTCCCCTCATTAATAATACAAATTGTCACATGCTCCATAATTTCCAACATGTTTAGATGAAGATTTCCTGCTAAAATGAAAAACTAGGCATGGATGTATTAATGGCCTTCATTAGACTACACCCAGTAGCTCTCAGTATCCAAGCACTGCTGAGTACACACAAGGATCCACTACAAGACCTGCAGTGGCTAGCTAAGCAAGGAAACCTTTTTTTTATACAAGCTAATTTACAGTTAGCACAGTGAGGTAATGATAAAGCAGGGGTGGAGCATCCTTTACCTGAGTAAAAATAGCAATACTGCTACACAAAAATGCTCAATCACAAGTAAAAGCTCTGCAATGAAAATGCGATTGAAGTGAAAGATTTATGAGCAAAATGCACTTAATGTATCAAAAGTAAAAGTAATACTAACTCAGAAAAAGGGCCCCTGAGTGTTGTTCTGTCATAGCCTATAATATTGGATCATCATCACATTAATACGCATTTTATTGCTATACTTTGTCATGGTGGACCTAATTTGGACTGTTTCATATAGCTTACTGCTGGGTAGTTTAATCTATAAAAATGCATTATATCTTATATTGCAAGCAAACCTGCAAATTGTAAACAAACTAAATGACAATACTCTCATGTAGTGACATATAAAGTAGCATTAATATAAATACACAAGTAAAGCATAATTACCTCAAATTTGTAGATTTTTTAGTACACTATTTGAGTAAACATACCAGTAGTTACATCTCACCATAGCAATAAAGCAACAGCCTTCTCGTTTTGGCTCCCCATCTGCACTATTAACAGTCGTCCAGCTTTGCACCAAACCATATCCAGCCATGGAAACGTTCTTCAGATATTGCACTCTAAATAAATGGTGTCCCTGCTGTTGTCTGGGGAGACCTGACATTGAAGCCTGTGGCTGCCCTCATTTTCCAGCCCTGCATGAAGAGACCTGTAAGAGTCTATGTAAAAGAGGAACACATTTTTTTTATTAATAGCCTTTAGCACCTTAATGAAGTTTAGTTTTACTGAATTAAAATAAAAGGATATAGCTTAATTGGTTGAGACAGACATTTTAAATCCTTGCAAATAAGTGATTTTTTTTTTTTTTCAAAGTAACAGAGGGAAATTGCACCTACTGGAGGTAATATTATGAATTGCACTTATTATGAATTGCAGCTCAATACAAATTCATGTAGTCAGTATGGTGCCTGTATTGGAAAACATTTTCCACACTACATTTCTTCACATGCACTCAAATTAGCACCAGCATGTTTTCAACAAGCCTCGGCCATTTTCAAGGACAATATTTCAATGTATCCTTCATTTCACACAGAGGAAAAGAGCAACCTGTTTAGGCCCAGTCACATTGCAGTGTATTTCATGTGCCCAGATGTTTCAGGCTCCAAGAGACATGGTGCCAAGGACTTGCCATTGAAGTATGAAGAGGTAGAGGATGGATGATAATGCAACCAGAGGCATCATTTGACACTCAGCTGCATCTGGAACATCTGTTGTGACAGGCCTATCAGGGTCTCGATTCGTTCCCATCGCGTCTGTGTACATTTCTGCTGCTGAGCCTCGCCTGCCTGCCGGATCTGGGGACAGTTTTTAAAAACAAGGCAGGTAAACCAACCAGAGTCCTCCACCTAAACAACGGAACACATGTTTCACATTTTGCCCCCTATGGCCTCTCAACTAATACAAAAGGTGCCACGGTTTATGGTGTGCATGCAGTTGCTGATGGACATTTTATGCAGAACATCAAAACACATCATCACCACTGGGCAAGAGCCTTGATACATTTGTATTAAGTCACATTTGAAAAAATAAATAAAAGCCAACTTCACCGTGAAGAAAAACGTTGGTTTTGGCTGAAACAGAGGGGATTATTTTCTTCCAATCATTCTTCTTCACCATTAATGTTCTAATTCACCCAAAAGCTCAGGTAGTGACAGCATCAACCAACCACACACACACACACACACACACACACACACACACACACACACACACACACACACACACACACACACACACACACACACACAACCCACTGGATTATGTCCTATCCCAAAGCTAGGCTGACCTCTGACCTTCAAGGCCACGGAGGACACACGTTAGGTGATAAGTGAAGCACGGGGCCTATTGTGCAGACGGACTCCTTGTCCATTTATTGACTTCCTAAATGATCCATTATGAAGTGATTTACGAGGTCCACCGCTTCTAAGGCCAGCGGGTTGCTGTCTGCCCCATTCAGCAGACATCTGCACCAATGGACGCGGCATTTGATTTATCAAAGGACGGACGGAAGCTGGCCCACGCCACCTCTAGTGTTTGCTCACAGCCAACAGGAGAGTTAGGAAGCTGTTATGAATGCAAGATGTCACCAGTGGGGTCAGGGACAAAAGGTATAGATGGAGCTCTGCAGGGAACAAGCAAAACATGTGTCCAAAACATAACCCCGAATACAAGCAAGATAACCAACCAAACCTGCAGTGACGCATTTTTTTTTCAATGACAGTAGCGCCACGGCAAGGAAGCTTGTCAAGCGGATGACCTCGTCTTTCCTCTGTTCCCTAATGATTCGTGGCCATTACGCTAGTCTGGCTCTTTGATTTCTAAAGCCTTTCCTGTGCAGCACGATGAGCTTCTCAACTTGAGGTCATCCCAGGAGACAAAGCTTTTATGAAGCAGAACGTCAAGCGTTTGAAGCCCTGGCCCCCGGCCTCTCAGCACGGTGTTATAACACATGGGCTCCCATGCTGCTCATTGACTCACAGAGATATTATTAGAGAGAGTGGACAGAAAAACAACACCTCTCTATTTTCTCTGGGACTTTCACAACAAGACCCTTGGCCTTGGTAATGACAAATGTCTGTTTCGTAAAGAAGACATCTGTATTAGGCATTACATGTGAAGTAAATGTAGAAAAGTCTTATTTTAAGATGCAGTTTACTTGTTATACTTTTTTGTTATTTGAAAATTTTGAGCAGTTAATATGAATTTCTTTAATTTTCAGCATCTTAAAAGACATTTTACAAAATCAGATCAGGAGTGCATCTGCAGATCAGCACCTCCACTAAACCAACAGCCCTCTGTTCTTTATGTCCCCACTGTGATTAACCTTGTTTGACAAATACAGCTCTGGTCATGCTGGAAGGCCTGTGTGTTAAGCTAAGACCTGTTAGAATAACAACACAAGATTAGCTGCTCAGGTGCGTCATATACTTCAAATTCAAATCCACTGGAGCAAGTCTCCCATCAGATAAGTCAACACAATCACAGTGCTGCACAGAGCATCACAAAAGGCTTTAGCAGGGGCTGAAAAAGTCAGCATATATTTTAAGTAGCCTCATGTTTTAAGTCAGACTGTGTCTGCCTGTGTAGCTTTAATAGATACATGCAGAAGTATATATTTGTTTGCGCAATGGAAATACTGTATTATGTCATGGGAAAATAAGGCCTCAATCTAAACTTTCAGTTTCACGGAAATTTTCATGTTCACACTCATTATCGAGGTCCTGCAGTTGACATCACTGCCTCCAACAGCTGCCGCACTGGTGGGCAGGAAACTCTGCTCTCAGCCCTTCCTGCATGTGGATGTATTCATGCTGACTGCTAAGGTAGCAGAGTTTCACATGAAAAAAAAAAAAACTTATCAAAGAAAACTTGCACTACACCAGTTCACAAAGGCTTTGCAGTTAAGTTACAAATATTGGCTTTTATATTTCAAATGTTGACAAAAACTGTAGACATTATTTGAGAAATGGCATTTGAATTCGTCAAGGAAAAATGACATGATGAGTTGGTAAACATAGGCTACTCGTGTTATTAATGTGATTTTAGTTAATGTAAGAACTAAATAAAATTCAGATGTTACTTAAGTCGAGCTCAGGATCCATGGAGATGCTACTACTTCTAGGAATGCAAACAGCTGAGCAGAAGCAGTGTAGGTGTCATGTAAATGTATTTCCCTTATTTTACTACTCTGTCTTGCTTTTAAGAGCTCAGGTGAGAACAGGCTGTCAGAAGGCAGAAACAGGCTTCATTTAATAACTGATTCATGACACAACATTGAATAAGCCATTGTTATCTAAAGGCCCCGCACATTGCTTCAGTCTGTCCATATAGCTTGACGCTAGATGGCAATATCAATGCACAGACACAGCTAAACAAAATATACACAGTCCATATGTCCAAAAAGCAAAACACTGCTCTGGACGAATTGTTGGCCACTGACACCAGTTTGGTCACGCCAACATCAGTGTAGATGAAAGTCAAGAGAGCGCTGATCAAAAGTTCAACTCAGAGGTTCAGGCAGTGTCGGCTCCCTCGTTGTATATTGACCACAAGCTGATCCGCTGGTCCTTGGACCCAGCAGCCAGTAGTCTTTGTCTGGGGTCCTGGTGGTCAGAGAAGGCCACGCTTTGCACCATGTCAGTGTGGTACTGAAGCACTGCAAGTGGTCGCAGCCTCTTCCACCCGAATATCCGCACCCGATGGTCCCAGCCAGCTGACGCCAGAAGCTTACCATCCCCCCTGATACACAGCTGGGAAACCCCAGGGTTGACCAGTGCCACACTGTCCTGGAGCTGTAAAACCACAAAGAGAAAGAGGATGTTTGCAGGTTTGAGCACCTGTATTACAAGCACCTCCACACAAGAATACCATGCAAAAGCCAAGAACGCTAAGTAATAGATTCTTTGTAGCAAGTGTCACAGGAATCTAAAACCAAGGGAACCTATTGTTCATGCAAATAGGGTGACAAAAATAATCACACCAACAAATTAGGTCAGTAAGTTGATTAATCACTGCTGTCTAGGAAACTGAGGCCAACACAAACACCGAGAGGGAGAGACTATCAGCTGATCTGATGACTGAGGTCCAAGAGTGAGGCTGTATGTCTGTTGAACCTGGCTGCAGACTCCTGGGACTCAATCATCGGCCATAAAACATTATGGCACGCGGGCCGTGAGCAAATCTCTCTGCTTCCCACTATTTGGTTTGGAGTTAGGGAGGCCTCTTCTGGAAGCGCGACGGAGCTTGAGTTAGCGTTGTCACAGTTTGCAAGACAGAGAGAGAGACCATCTCACTGAAACGCTTGTTTGCAGAGGCCTTGTTGCTTTAAGCGCCTCTGATGAATTACATTCACACTGAAAGGTCTGGTCAGCAGGAGAAGAGACCCGATAAATACACTGTTGTAACGTCTGCCTGCTAAAGATTAGCCACAGCTCCCTCTCCTCTGATCTACAGTGTCCCAAGAACAGTATCAATCTCTCTAAAGGGGCAACATTCTGACATATTATAATGAATGGCAGCTAAGATCACTATCTAAAGGGCCTGCTGTGGTGGGCATTCCTGGGGAGCGAACGTGCTCTTTCTGCAGGCTAGGGATCTCTGCTGAACCTGTAGATGGGACACAAACATCTGGATATGGGAGCCGAAATCAAACTGGACAGCGTAAAATTGACTTCATAAGTTGTGTCTAGGGAGACTAATGACCTTGGATGGGAGGAGACGGTGGAGAATTTATCTGCATGCTCCTGTTCCGGGCAGGAACCATCCACAAGCTGCATGTGGAAGATATAAGCCAGGTACTCATAGCCCAAGTGGATAAAGTGGAATGCAAGGGAGAGAGGGAGCAGGGGGGAATGTCATTGATCAAAACAGAGCGGGAAAGCTAAGTTCAGAACAGGCAGCGATGTGATTTCTTTTTTTTTTTTTTTTGTTAATCAAAACATCAACGCTGGTACCACCGGTGTGAAGCAGAGCGTGGCTGGTTAGACCAAACAAGCCAGATACACTGATACAAAGAAACCTGGGGGGTGAAAGACTGTTTGGAGCTTTGTTATTACCTCAAGAAGTTGGTATGCCCCCTGTCTCTCTCCATCTGGCCTGCATTAGAGGCCTGATAATGATGGGTTTAAGTGTCTGTTTTTGTTTGTTTTGCTTCCCATAGTTTGTGTCAGGAAAAGGCATTTGTTTCATTAAAGGGTCAGTTGTAAGCAGTGAATGGCTAATGGTGCAGCAATGGTCATTCAGCAGAGTTAGCTGGCTAATTGTTTTTACTTTCTGCAGTCTGAGAAAGAAGAGAGCAAAGTAGTGAGAAAAAAGCTGATCTCATGTGCTGGGTCCTGCGCTGCCGGGGATCAGAGTTTACATTTCATGTGGCAGTGGTGCTTGACAGCAATTAACGATTTGGGGATTCACTGATTAGCTGATTAACAGAAAAGCCACCAACAACTATTCTGAAATTCAATTAATTGTTTTAAGTCATTTATCAAAAAAAATTAAAAGCAGCGAAATGTTAAAATTCTAACATTGCACTGCTGTTGTAAATTGAGGATTGTTGGATTGTTTGTTGGACAAGAAAAAGAATCACCAACAATGTTGATAACCAGTTAGAATTTAAATAATAACAATCATTTCAGGACATTTTCTTAAGTAATAGTCTGACAGTAGGCTACCTGTTCCCCATTTCCAATCTTTGTGCTAAGCTAAGCTACATATGCTACATATTTACCGTACAGACACAGAGAGGTAATGATCCACTCTACAGACTCAAGAGAAGAAAAAAATACCAAAAATATTCTGGTTCCAGCTTGTCAAATGTGAATATCTGCTTGTTTTCATTAGTCTTCTACAATAGTTCATTATCTTTGGATTTTGGACTGTCACTGAGACAAAACACGCAACCTGATGTCTTCACCTTGAGCTCTGAGAAAACATGATGAGCAGATTAATGAATGATAAAAATAACAAGTTGAAGCCTTTAAAAATGCAGTTTCTTGATTCAAGGACAACTCTGCTTTGTTCTTCAACAGGAAACTGTCTAAATCGTGCTGTCACTTAATTCCATGTTCTCCGGCAGCAGCATTCTGTTCTTGCTGCAGAGTCACACCACCGCTGAATGAAAACCAAGAAAACGTTGCTGACTTCCAGCGCAGCCATTAAGCAGGTCTCCATATGTAATGAAATCCATTCACTCTAAGCGGGGAGACTTGGCCCGTTTTGTTTGACGGCCCATTTTTCTTCCCCTTGCTTCCTTACTATCTCATCAGAGACAGAGCTCATTTTTGGGCTTCATCATTTCTTTGTTAGAACACTCCTTCCTCGCCTGTGTTACAGCATGCAGATGCACACAGATGTGCGCACACACACGCACACAGCAAGTTTGCTGTCTAAACGCCAGCTTTCTCAGCTGTCAGGAGGCTACCAGCTCTGCTCAGCAGCTGGGTCCATTACACTTTTTGTGGCCTACGACAGATCCAACACAAACTCGCACTTCAGGATCCTCTTCTGTAGCATCTCACCGACAGAGGAGACGTTCAAAAGGAGCGTCCACTTGGCAGATCTCACTCAAGCCTCGCTCCACTTTTCTCCCTGTCTCTCCCCTCAGTCTTGGCACGGATCTTGGCGTTCACGCTCATCTACTGAAACGTCCCATCATCGCTCACTCACTCGAGCCTAGCGGCTGGGAGGCTTTTCGCAGGTATTTCTGACACACCCTGCCCCTGAATCACACTCCGCAGCGGGGAGATTACAGCCTTTTGTCACCTTGCCTGTCAGAGCTTGGCTCCAGCTGACAGGAGATGGATGTGTCAAACAGGTGAGCAGTCCCATTCAGAAAAGAGAGAAGAGGAGGAAGGCTGCTCAATAAAGAGAGCAATAATTCTTATGACAGCAGCTCGTGCATACGTCAGTCCAACAGCAGACTGAGGTTGGGTCTGATCTGACCTGACCCCTAAGTCAGGTCGGATCTGGCTGACGGGTGCAAGAATTCACCATGTAGACACCATGCAGGTGACTACTGGGGGGAGACAGTGGGGATTTCTTTACACTGTAGTGAAGATGAGAGGCAGGAGTTCCACCTGTAGAGAACTGTCATCAGTCTCAGAAATAGCTTGCTGTCAGCCATGCTTGATTTGCACAGCTAATCTTCCTCTGTCTATACCTGCTCTCTCTTTTTCCAGTCTGCGACCTGTCTTTTTCTTTGTCTTGGACGTCCTGTCACAGCACCTGTCAATAGATTTGCGTGGCCGCCTAAATATATGTCCATCTGGCTTAACAGCTTGTAAACTCTAACACCCACACCCTCATAGTCTCACCCTGACACAGAATTCTCAGAAATGTATGCTGGAAGGAGAGGGGGAAAAAAAGGCTGAAGATGATGCCTCATTACTATGAGAAGATATCAGGCCAGCCAGGTCAAACAGCAGATAAAGGCCTCTGGGAGCCATGTGTAATACATTAACCTCCATCCTGAGGCTATCTGTCTTTATCTGGGCTTGATAAGCTCATTTCACAGCCTTTCAGCTTCACTAAATCATAACTGCGCTGTGTTGTGTCACATTCAGTTTCCCCTCCATTTCACAAAAAGCATCTATCTTTCTTGCCAGCCAGTTCCACTACACTGGATTGTATCGCAGGGTAATTTGTGGGAAGTGGGATGCTGTGGCACTTACAGCCTCCTCAGCCTTTATTGCAGCCTCCCACTGTGAACTACTGTTCCCTTTACTGCAGATGTGTTTTTTGTTTGGTTAAGGGGCCTCCAAGGTTTTGATATTTTTATTACCTCTCACGGGTCGTCCATCAGGACCCGGAGCCCGGGTCCACCACCCGGCAGGCCCTCCCGCCCCCTTACTGCTGCCACACAAAAATACTTTTGTGGGAATAACTGAGGATAGCTGTCTGGACGTCACACTGAGCTGCACTTCAGGATAATTTAAAAGGCCCTGTTGGATCTTTTCCCTCTCCTTGTGCTTTTTTCCTGTCATCCTCATCCTGGATTACATGCTGAATCAATATTTTGTTGCTTGAGCAAAATAAACCAAATAACCACTCTCCTCCTGTTTTTGGTATATTGAATCAAATCCTGCATAGTGTTTTTCTAGACGCATTTTCGGGGTGAAAAAAAGTGAGGCTTTGCAAATATTTCTAATTCAAGCATTCATTTGTAAAAAGCCCTGGAAAGAATAATACCCCTTCACTGTGCAGGAGTGTACTATATCAGCCCCTTCTGTTCTGATTCATGGGACTGGCTGCAACATTGGAGCATTCCCTTTTGCTCATGAAATCAAGAGAAAATATAGCTTCAAATGAGGCGTCAAGTCTCTGGAGCATTGGCTGTTATGTAAAATGAATTATGGTACAATGCTGTTGTGTTCTCTTGCTGTGGCAGAGGATGCTCTGGTATGGGCGTTAGGGTGTACTTTGGACCACTCCCAAGTATCTGTAGTGTGCGTGAGAACATGTATCTACTGAAAGGTATAAGGTAACAACACATCTCAGTAGTATCCCAGCCAAGAGGAACGTTTTAACTGCTAAATGGGATAAGTATACATGGATTTTCCTATTACGATATAATAATATGTAATATGGTTGTGATGTCTCTACATACAGTATGTTATCCAGGCCCAGTGTGTGACTATGTGACAGTGTGTGTGTGTGTGTGTGTGTGTGTGTGTGTGTGTGTGTGTGTGTGTGTGTGTGTGTGTGTGGGTGGTTTGAATCTGGAGTGACAGCTCCAGCCCGGCCCTTGGCCCCTGGCCCTGCCAACGCTGTGTAACCAGCAGCTGATTTATGGCCCCTGGAGCCCTGCTGAGCCTCTTCCTCTTTGGCCCCTGATGTTTTCCAAGAGAGCCTGGAGAAAGGCAACACTTCTCTCCTCCCATCTCCACCATTAACTTTCTCTACTTATTTATGACATCTAGTAGACTCTCTTGTGCAACAATTAGTTAGCAGGTAGGAGGTTCAGGACCTTAACCAGAGACACTTCAGTAAGCTACAAGAAATTATAATGGTTACCAAACCAGCCATCGTTGTGCTGGAGAAGGTACTTCTATAGTTATCAAAGAGCACTTAGTAATTTGAAAAACAAAAAGAAATGTATCTATACATTGCGTCAGGTGTAACAGCTGAACACCACATGATGCGACTGATATCTATGCTCGTAGTTAGCCAACCAGCATAGAAGTCCAAACAGTTAGCTAAAAGTAATGAATAAACAATTAAAAAGTTAGCTTAAAGTGTTGGGGAAATGGTGAAAAAGTAAAAAGTAATGGATAAATGATGTGAAAGTAGTTCAAAGTAGTCATACTAAAGACAACATTGACATTTCAATCGTATGCAAAAATGATTGACAATATCCACTGAATACTGGGCTCCTATAGGAATGCCCCCCAAACCTTTAGCACAGCTTACTGTGTATTGCTAACTGTCATAATTAATAGCATTAAATAACAACCAGTTTAAAATCTATTCAATTAAACACACTTGGAACATGAATGTGGTGTCAGCAAAGGGGTGCATGAGTTCACCTGATGGGCTGTGAGGGTTCATCAGACAAAAAGGTTTGGGAGCTATTGGATGAGACAACACTAATACTGCTACCCTCTCTAAGCCTGTCATCTGCTGACCTGCAGGTTGCTCTGTCCATCCAGCATCCAGGAGGAGAGCTTCTTCTCTGAGGAGCCTGATATGCCCCTCTGACGCTTGGTGTCAAAGGCCAGGCACATGACAGGCTCAGGGTGGGCTTTGGCCTGGCTCAGCATGGACCTCTGGGTTACATCCCACAGCAACAGGGAACCGTCCTCGTATCCAGCCACCAGGAGAGGTCCGTGCCCCGAGTCTGGCTAGAAGTGAGGGAGGATGATGAGAGAAAGGAGGGGGGACAGCGAGATGGGAAAAGACAGCACAAAGAGGAGTGTGAGGTAAGATGTGAGATGAGATGAGAGCTGTGCAGTAAAAGCCACAAAAACCGCTGCGGGGTGCCGGAAGCTGAGCGGAGCAGAGGTTATCATCCTGGAAGCTCCCGCTGACACTCAGAAAGACACCGTGGGCTCCATTAGTCAGTCTGCTGCTCTCTCTTTCCAGCACTCCATTACACCACTCCTCACTTTGCTCCTCATCTATATTACTGAGCCACAGGCCTCACTGCCAGACTGATACATACAGTGAAGTAACAGACTGAAAATCCCATTTTCATCTTGGTTCATTCAAATAATTCAAAACTCAATTTCATTGGCCGCTGTTTAGAGCAGTTCTGATTGTTATTTAGTTAGTATTTTGTATTATATGTGCACATATAGTTTACTTATACTTGCAGTTTACTTCTTTAACTATATCTTACAGCTCATATTGCCGGTGCAAGTACCACATTTAAATACAAATTTATTGTTTATTCTAACAAATAAAATCTAAATAAACAAAATACTTATTACTGAGGCACAACATTAGGGCTGGAACTTATTTTAATCAGCAATTAATATATCAGTTACTTTTATTTGATTAATCATTTAGTCTATAAAGTGTCAGAAAAATGCCCATCACAACTGTTTAAACCCAAATCAATTTACAATCATAAAAAACAAAGGAGCAACTTAATCAATAATTAATAAGCATTCATTTCCTGTTGATTGACAAATCGATTATTAACCAATCGTTTCACCTTATTCATGCTCACATACTTTCACAAACCCGTGTAGAAAATACACACGACAGTCTCGCTTCACCCCGTTTCACCCCAGGACATCACAGATCCAGCCGCAATGTTTACAACTGGTGAAACCATCAGAGTAAATCTTTCAAATCACATGAAATGAAATGAAACCAGGTGCACAAACAGGCATCAAAAGCAAAACCTAAACCGCACTCCTGCTGTTAAATATATCGAGAGCAAAATCTAGTTTTATGCATGAGGGAGGGAGAAAAGTAAGACGTGTAACATCTAGAGAGGATGATGAGGCAGAGTCACAGATAACCTCTCAGCACTCGCTTCTTCTAAACAAGTGTGTGTGTGTGTGTGTGATCAGACAGACAGGATGTGTGGAGGTATACAGTGAGCTTGTAAATCACTTCTGTAACCTAGAACATAAAGGTGAACTGATGAAAACTGAAGGCTTCGTACATCTTTGACATGCTGAAGGAAAGACGACTGGCGAGGTCTAACCTCCATCCCATCGTCTGTGCACGTATATGAAGCACCGTGCCTCGTGCTGCCCCTCAGTGCGTTATCCAAACAATGATTTAAACTTTTTTTCCAGGCTTAAAAGACTTTACACTGGCCGGTGGAACAGCACGTTTCAGAAGACCTATGAATGCACAGCGCACACATACACTTCATCCTGACTCGTGCCTTTGCCTTAAAATACCATCAGGCCCCCAGTAAAAGCACTGTGCCCTGCAGAAGCAAGGAGGAAAGAAATTTTTTCCATATGTGAGAGGGGGCCACGTCGGCCATTCTTTCATCCATCTTCAAGTCCTCTTCTCACTTAACACTCTATATTTCTGTTCTTCCAACTTTAAACAAATCATAGACAGAATCGTGTATTCCTTCCAAACACATCAGCGAGGACGAACACTAAGGGATTATGAAAACAAATAAAAACAAGTGAAAATCAGTGGCCCCTGCTTGCCGGCAGGGCTCGGGATAAGCGTTCCAGGCTTGGGGCCCACCGTTTCACTTAAGTGTAGAACCTCCTTGATTGATGATGTCATGGGTCAGAGGTCAGGGAACCCTGGGTAGACACCTAATTCATTATATCCTCCACAGGCCTTTCTACAAGAGGGCTCTCTGCTGGAGTGGGGCTGGGGCTCTGGGAGCAGATTCATCACCCCGGAGCAGCTGGAAAGACAGATGGATGGAAGCTGCTTGAAGAGGTAGGACCAGTGGAAGAAGCACTGAAGCTGGATCTTCTCTAGAATGGCTGCTGGTTGGGCCCTGGCCTCTTCATGGTCATGTGAGGCATTTTTTCATTACTGTATTTATGGAGTCAACTAAACATTATCACTATTCCAGCCAACCGTTTCAAGCCTGCAGACTAAAAGCCTTATTTTTTTGTCTGTGTCCAGTCACTTTTTTGTTTTCTTCCTTCTCTCTCCTTGTTCTAAAACGATCACATTTTGTGCAGAATCCTCTTGTTGCTGAGGTAACAGAAAAACCAAAGTAAGGCACTGAAACAAACTAACAAACAGAGACAACATAACTGGAATTGCTGAAGTATTAGATTAGATTAGAACATGAAATCAGTTTTAGTTCCTCAGAGTTTCCAGCAGAAGACAAACTCACTGCACACACACGATTCATCTCCATACTCTTAATTTGCTGATAATTTCTCGATTAATGCAATATTTTTTCCATAAAATGTCCAAAAAAAATGTCAAGGTCTCTTGTTCAAATTGCTGGTTTTGTCTGACCAACAGTCCAAAACATTCATAAACATTTACTGTCACATGAAACAAAGGAAATCAGCAGATCCTTCAAATTTACAGGATGGAAGAAGGCAACATTTGGCATTCTGTCCTTAAACAACTACTTGAAGGATTAATTATTAAAAAAGTTACCAATTTATTTTTTTGTCAACTAATTGCTTAATTGACTCAGCATAATTTTTTTTTCACTATCTGTGAACTGTCAACTAATCAACAGACGTTTCCCGTGGCCTTTCTGCCTCTCACTGGCCGCTCCTTAAGAGCCCTTGAACTCAACTGAACTTTACTGCAACATGTTTATTAGATTTCTCTATTTTCCAGTGTGCATGATCAGACATCCTGATTGAATAGAGCAAGTCATGATTTCAAGCATTTGTCCCAGCATCACAAGAGAGATACACGTTGCCCCGGTAATCAAACTGAAATGAAATTCTAATTTTGAGAAAATACTTTTTATTGAATTTGTCAGCAAAGCAAGATAGGGTATGTCAGGCCTGTGGGCAGATCGGATCGCTGTTCAGAAAGGGAACTTTCTCTTGTTTAGAGGGCGATGGCTGCAGAAGTGAGCGGGAACAGTCTCACAGCAGTGCAGGTTATGTCGTAGACTTCATACACACACACAGACAATGTTATGTCTTTTTACACACTGATGTTCTGAGGGTGTTAATATGTTTCTGATCACATAAAATTGTCAAAAATGCAGGTGTAAATGTACGATTTGCTTATTGGTTAAATCCTCCTTGGCCATGGGTTTTAATGTGGTATTGTTTATTGGTGGATGTGTGCTGTGCTGTTTTGTATATTTACTATACTGCACATATGAATATTAAAGGACATGCACTTTATTTCATGTCTAGGGTGCCTCTTTAACATCTGGTCTGGAACAACACATGAATGTTAGGCTTTCAGGCCAATTCTGGCTCATTGACAGTATTTTCTCTGTTGATCAACGTGCGCTGTCCCTGTCAAATAAACGAAAAACATAAATAAATAAAATCTAAATGCAATTAAAGAGAAATATGTGGGTGACATCCTGAATGTACTGTATATTCAGCAAATACTTTTATGTCATTTCCTTATGTGGTAAGTCCTTCCAAAACCATGAACAACCCAGAGACCAACAGCTTGTTTGCTGATGTGGCCGCCACAGGCCTCAGGCAGGCACTGCTTCAACATAAGGAACCAATCGTTTCCTTCGGTATTTGTCCCGGTCCTCTATGATGTCATGGCCACGAGGCAGCAAGGTGATGAGCTGAGAGTGATGGATATCTGTATAGGAACATTTCCTTTTCCCCGCCAGCCTCTGTTCACATTAAAAGCCTTGCACATCATACATCAATACTGTCCCCCTGGCCAAGCCCTACATCCTGGCACACGTCAAAACCCACATGTGGAGGCACTTTCTTCCTCCACGTCCGCCGCATTGTTCACCACTTCACAACCAATCAGATTCAGAGAAATCAGACAGCTCTGTCACCTTTAAGACCCGGCCCAGCATGTGAGCTCAGGTCCAGGTGGCATTTTGTTAAAGGGAAGCTGAATTGAGAAGAAAGAGCAGTTTAACACAGCATTTAATCTTTTCCATGAACTCCGGCAGAGATGGCTTAAAGGCCGATAATAAATCTGTTGGTGAGTCTGTCCTGGAAATAATGGAGGATAATCATTTTTCGTCTCAACGGTGGGAAGCAGAGAGGGAGGGATGGTGAGAGGAGATCATTGTCGGTGGCTTCCTTGTGGTGTGTGTGTGATGGAGAGGGACAGGGTGGAGAGAGGGCTGACGGCGTCGGCTGTTGCCTCCTGCTGTGTGAGGTTAAGGAAACAGTGGGTAGCATATGAGCATCTGATGTGACAGACGACGTGTGCATTTCTTCTCTTATGACTGACAGAGGGGGTGGGTAGAGTCGTGTGTGAGAGGGTTTACACACACAAACACACACTCATACATGGACTCACAGACAGGGTTTTTCAGCCTTTTCCCTCGGCTTGGACCTCTGGAGTCACTCAGTCAGTGTAACAGATGAACATGCCTCGGCCTTGAAAGGAATCAGCCTGAAATGATTTAGAATCACCTGGGCCCTTCTGCTTTGAAGTCAGACAGCTGCCTGTGCTGTATTACAATGATATTATATAATTTATAATGATATAATTGATCATTATGTTTCCTGGCACTCAACACTGCACCAGCGTTTGTTCATAAATCAGACGATGAAAGGTGGGTGTAACAGTGAATCAAAGGGAGAGAAAGAAAAACACAAACACGATGTCAGCATGCACTGTGAGAGACTCTAACTGGTCGACATGTCTCGAGAATAATTTCACAAACACAATGTCACCTTTGTGGTTTTTGTACTTAACTTATTAGAGTAAATCTAATTAGTATTCCAGGAATACAGGACTGAATGGACACAAGCCAGCAAATTTGCCTCACTCTGGCTTTAAAATGATGAGCTGCGTTTTGATTTCTGTTGCCTGTAAACTGCACAGCTCATAAAATGTATTCAAACCATCCAAAGTCTTGCCCAAGTCTAAAACCCCACTCTGTCCCCCCAAGCCCCAAACCCAAAGAGTTAATAATTAACCATGAAAATAATTACAGGGGCTCGTTAATGGCTGGAAAATAAAACTTTCGACAGCATTTACAAAACAGAACACTAACCTTTTGCATCAGATTGGATGTACAGCTGCAGGCTGATATATGGCTGTGAACCCCCGGCCCTTAGAAACGCTCTAATTACAGTGTTGGAACTCGCTGCCAGCTGAGGAGGAACAGTTGGAAAAATGGCCCAGGACGAGTTGTTGGGTTGTAAATCATGTGCCACGTCTCTCATGTGCATTTTTGTTGACTTTTCAAGTATTGCATCTTTGCTGTGGGCTGCTGGCCAATCAGAATAAAGTTGCTTAGTATTGAAAAAGTACAATTTAAAACAAGGGGGAAGAGAAGGTGGAGAAAATGGCTGCCAGGGTGAACTCGTTGAACTTGAGATGTAGTTACAGACGGACACATTGCTACTTTTTTTGGAGGTTAAAAGCACTGCAACAATATCTGTTAAAACACTTGTTTGGTGCTTACCTGCCACAGTTTGATACACATGACCATCCCCAGCTTAGCATCTGGTAGTAGGGTGCAGACTGGGGTCTTACTGGGCAGCTCAATAATCTTGATCTGCAGAGAACAGACGACAATTAGATCTTAAAACTCACCACAGATAACTCATCTGTTCACCTCCATATTCTGCATCCATGCTAGCAGCTCAGTGAGGCAGTGCGTAGACACAGCTGTGTTTTGGGCTAAATGCTAAGCATGTATCAGCATGCTAACATGCTCACAGTAACAATGCTAGTATGCTGATGATAAGTGATAATGTCTGCCATATTCTTCATTTTTGTTCAGCGTGTTTGCATGCAAACATTAAAGGGGAACTCCTCTGACTTTACACATCAGTTGTGTCTGCAGGTGTTCGGGAGTTCTGCAGCATATGTGAAAAAACGTGCATTAAGCCAAAGCAGCACTGCTGGCTGCACTGAATGTACTGCAATGGAGTTTCCATTGTCTGGTAATCACGTTTTTTGTTGTTTGTTTTTTTACTGGGAAAATCTGTTTTAGTATGACCTACTTAAATCTCTCCAGTCATAATGTCCAGTGAAAATAATTCCAGTGTTAAAAGTGAAAATTCTGCAGCTGTGCACGCTGTTTCCGCTGCTTCTCTGATTTCCACCCTCTCTCTCTCTCTTTCCTCTCCTGATTCGGTGAATTAAGAGTTTATTTCAACCAAACCACAGTTGATGATGACTGCTGGAACATTGGAAAGACAAACCAAGAAGGTAAGTTTTATTTTGTTTCTGTCAAGTTTGAATGAAGTGTGTTTTACAATGATGAAATGATTGTTTCTGTAAATGGAGTCTGGTGGCTTTGTTGAGAGCAATCTAACGGCTGTTTCTTGTTAACAAAACAGATCTTACTCTTAAACAAAACTGTATCTCTGTAGGGATCCTTTCCATAAAGTTGTCAGACTCTTAGAACAACACTCTGAGCCTGTCAGTGGCAAAAACAAACATTTTAACTGGACATACTTTGGCGGTGCTCAACACCTGGTGGCATTACACTGCAGTTCGTTTCATGGCTGCCTGCTGCAGCGGTCTCGTTCAATATTGGACCATTTTCAAAAATTGTTGTTTCCATTAGTCACTTGGACACAAAAACATGGGAAAATAGGGTCCATAATCAAATAATATTTCCCCGGAAATTTCTGCAGAACGCTGAAGTCTTCCAGGACATGTGGGCCAGCACCAACCTCTCCAACCAAACTCTGCACACAGCGCCACTTTCACTGATTGAAAATGAAATTTAAAGCTGATACGAGCAAATAATTCAACAACACAATATAGGACATTATTTTATATGTTTATTTTGGAATGTGTAGGTATAAGGATCTCTAAAAAAAACACAACTATTATGTCTCTCCTCGCACTGGTTTGCCTTCTTATGAACATAATGAACAAAAATAGATTTTTTTTTTTTAGAAAGAATAATCAAATGTTATGTTTAAAGCCCTAATTCATCCTGGGAACATGTGCCAAATGTGATTGCCAATGACAATCAAATCATTAATTGTAAGGACATTTAACTTTAATCCACAAATGTGAACCTCGTGGTGATGCTAGAGGAAACGTCAGTGGGCTTAATCTTCAGGGATCCGTGATATGTGCCTCAAATTTCATGGCAATCCATCCAATAGCTGTTATGGCAAGAGGTGCCTTCCTGTCATGCTAAAAGGAGAATGTTCAGTCCCTTGTAACATGCAGCCAGCTGTCACCGTTTCATGATTTTGACCCCAAATGTGAGTCATTTGCCCACCCAGGCTCTAAGGGTGCTACAAAAGATGGCAAGCAGAGCTTTATGTGAAAAGTGTCCTCTTTTAAATTATTTTAGGAGTTTATCCAACATATCCTGGAGTATTTTTGTTTTATCTGTTTACCTGATTTTTGCTCTAGTGCTGTTTTCATTATGGAGACCCAGCTACAGTCACACACACAAGTTACAATTGTTCTTTACATATCCACAAACTGTCTGCCAAGTCATGATTTGTTTGTCTTCTGAATTCAAATAACAAAGCAGCAACCTGAATCTGTCATTGTGGTTCAGGACCTCCGCAGATCAGAGTGCCTCCAACCAGCAGTACAGTGCCATCCATCAGTGCAGAGCAGCCGCTCCACTGTCTATAATAAATCCTGCTAAAGCCTGATCCCGTGACATGAATGGTGTTTTCCTGAACACATTGGCACTGACTCGGATAAAATACACAGCCTAATGAAGCCAGTGATAAAGTGTGTGCCTTTGTATGTGTGTACATTGTACACATCACTACCAAAACTCATTCCTTCGACTTCCTCCATGCTGATGATCTGCATATTCATCCTCATTAGGCCTCAGATTAAACAGCCCTTTAAGGGAGCAATCTGTATTTTAGCGCTAGGCCACATCTGTCCTGCATGTTTATCTCTGCGTGCCTGACAAAGAGAGCCTTTAAGGACTTCCCTCTGCCTCAGGTGATCGCTGTTCTTGGGTGGCATCACACTGCCCATAAATAAAACACCCACACTATTAATTAATGTTTCTGCCACGGCAGCAATCTGCTGCCAGGAATCTCGCTGTGAGCAGTAAACAGTAAAACCACCTGAAACAGCGAGGGAAGCAGTTATTCTGTTTTCTTGGTTACATACCTAAATATTGACCAATCTGCATATTGCCTGCAGCATTAAATCATGCTATTGAGCATGTTTTGTGGCAAGTACATATGCATTGTTTCTTGAGGGAATTCATACATGTGGGTGTTTTATTTGCAGATACACGATAAGCATTTGTCTTGGCCAGCTATGTCTGAGGAATGGGGTGGGGAGACCGAAAGACAAAATCGGCTATGGCCTGTTTTGGTCTACCTCACATGGGTGTGTGTGTGTTTCTGTCTGTCTGTGTCTGTTGGGACAATGGTATTATTGAGGTGCTGGGAGTCACAGGCGCCCTGATGCCTGGCCTGCTGGATTGGGGTTAGCAGAGGCACGTTTAGCTGGATCAGGTGACTGCTCTGTCCCTTTCAAGTGTGGCTCCTCCACAGAGGAGCAAGTAACATGAATCTGGAGGCAATAAAAGATGGCTGAATCGCTGGCTGCCCGCTCCCCCATCCTCCCTCAATCCACACAAAACCGGACAGGCTTGTGGGTGTTGAGCATTAACTCCAACACATACTGTGCGGACAGAACTGTGATCTCATTTCAGCACACAATCTCTTCACGTCTGGGAATTCTCTTGTTAATCCACCAGTTAAAGATGAAAAATTTAAACCGCCACTTTGACTATTTCATCCGCCAAAGTCACAGTTACCCTTTGAAAAGTACAATGAAACTTGCTTTCTTAGACCCTCACAGAGCTATTTGGTGGTTTATACAATCAGGTTAATTGACATGTTACTCACTGCAAGCAAAAATAGCTGACATTTAGCTGAGGGATGCAACAATCTGACTTTTTCAGTCCCGATACCAATAACTGGGCTTTGGGTATCGGCCCACACCGGGTACCGATCCAATACCAATAATTTGCATGCTGTATGTCTCACTGTGTGGAAAAGACTGCCACAATTCTTTTATGAATAAGACAACATCATGCTTGACGTAAACATTGCTTTCCTAACTTTGTAAAACAAACATGGAATAAATACAGTTATAAATGTACTAAATTGTTATTTATTGAAATAATGATATTAGATGTCGGCCCATTGACTATCAGTATCAGTGCTGTTCCTATGCTTGTAATGTACATGCTGACTCATGGTGGTTTGTTCATGATGCTGTTCAGATTGGTTTTGCCAGTTTCTAGCTGCAAAATGCATGATCACATATCATGTTCACTCATGACACATTCATTGACGCTCTGCTAAAAAAAAATAAACTGGCCACCTGACTGAATCAGGCCACATGCAAACGATCACAGTGTGGCACTAGGAAAAGATGACTGGGGTTTGATGTAGGAGAACAACTCTTACTGTGGGACCTCCATTTTTCCACTAACCTACTAAACAGCCACAAATATGTTGAACGCTTAAAGTCAACCCAGCAAACTGGCAACAGCAAGTCTGGTCAGGTTCATACAGGTTGGCATTTTTATACTCAAGTCAGACTGTTTAACCAATTAACCATCCCACGTCTCAACTGACAATAAATTCAAGGATGTCTAATCCTGCTGAAAACAAATCATGTGTCTGTGGACACTTTGACGTGGAGGCTCCCTGGTTAATTCATTTAAAGGTTAACAAACCATGAGATTAAGCCATTTAAATTTTGATCTAATTCAACATTTTGCTGATGTTGTTAAATTTGATCTAATTTAACAAATAAGAAAGAATATGTATCGTCAGTATCTTTAAAATGTTCCAAACCATTAATCTCCACACTGAGGGGTAAAACATTTCACAGAAAACAGAAAATCTTGAAGCTTTGGGAAACTATCAATTTTTATAAGCACTTGTTGTAGGGGACTAAAGCACATCCCAGCATGCACTGGGTGAGATGCAGGGTACACGAATTTCTAAAGCACACAGACAACCAAACACACTCACACTCCCACCTACCACTGGTGTCTCACCTCCTCTGTCTGTTGGCCAGCGTAGGCCAGTAGGTAGTTTCCAGGGCTCGTCTCCAGCGTGGAGCACTGACAGAAGCCAACACTGCCGGTCCACACAGAGTCCACCACCTCACTGCGACCTTCGCTCAGATCCCACAGACAGACCTGCATGTCACGTCCCTGACTGATCCACCGACAGAACAAACGAAACAGACAAAAGCTGCAGTTTAATGCATATTTCAAAGCACGTATACTGGCTGTCATCTCAGAACCTGCATGACAATGAATGCTTAATAAAACAGAAACGGTGACAGAAGGACAAGTAAGACATCTTACCCGAAACTTAAGTGACCCAGAGACCTGTCTTCCTCACCTGATCAGAGTATCTGTCCCTTGAAGTGTGTTGATCCAGATGACCGAGTTACCAGAATGGCCTTCTATAATCTTCTCCGCCCTCCTGGTGTTCAGGTTCCAGATATGGATGGCGCCCTTCCCGGACCTGCAAAACCCAACAGGATCCCTTATGAAGGCTGTTTATATGGCTCATAAAGTGGCCCTTTAAAGTCAAAGTTATACGTACCTAAATATAGATATATATCTATATATGGAAATGTAGAGTTGAACGCCAAACTAACCACAAAAAATCCAGGTGGGAGTGATTTTTTTTTTTCCTAGCTAGTATTTTCCCTCAAAGTCAGTAATTCCAGTTGAGAAGCCTGATATTATAATGGAGCAAACTGGAAAACATCCGATCACTGTCAGCAATCTGACTGGCTGGCTTGGTGTCTACATATGATATGCAATAAAACAACCCGTCTGTGTGTCTCCTGTGGTGGACAAAATGAAGCACTAAATCAGAAAAATCTTCTAACACACTGGCTAAACAAAAAAAATCTCCACTGTTTGAGGAAGATGAAGAGTCAAAATTAAGAATGTTAAGATAAATGACTCACCCAGAAAACAGGAGGGGAGTGTCCCCTCCATGGCAGCTAAAGTGGAGGGTGTGGAGGGGCCCACCAGCGCCCCTCAGGGTGTAGATGGGACAGGGGGCAGGACGAGACATCCCTGGGTCATGCAATCAATGCACAGACGCAAGGAGGCTGCAAACCCACGTCATGACAGCCGCTGAAACAGACGGTGAGAAAAGTGAGGTCAGACACGACTTCTGTCATCTGCCGCAGTGGAAAAGCTGCACATGCAGTCTGAGCTTCAGTCAGCGATACTGTGCAGTTTTGAGCAGAAGTGATAAATGTGCCATTCAAATCACATTCATTTGACTCGATCAGAGGAATACAATAACATGAAGGATAAGTGCAGCCTACAATCCAAAGCCATCTCCTTCTGTTTTTGCACAAACACTGAGCAGACTGTCAGAGAGTAGCTCCACTTTGCCTTGAAGCCTTCTCTTCCACACAGCAGACAGTTGTGTTTAATTCGCTGTCTGTATTTTCTCTATTGTTAGTAGCTACAAACCCTGTGGCTCTCCCTCTCTGTCTTCCTGCTTCTAGTCTACATGATAACACCTCTCTTACTCAATACGTCATAAATCACAAGCCCTGACAGCTTAATTACAGTAAACAGACGGAGATTCAGGCTTCTCACTCCACTTGTGATCAACAGACGTTGTCCCAGAGGCAGAGGTAACAGCTCAGGCTTTTATGTCGTTTGTAGGCCGGGCAGATGAGGAAACCCGACCGGCCGCAGGTATGCTGCAAGGAAATGATGCATCAACATTTAACTGCAGCACGATCACATGTAGGTGACTCTAAGTAACTGACTTCAGATCAGTTTAAACTGTTTATCTTGTTTAGAATCACAGGTGGCCTGAACCTTTTTATAGCAATATTTAAATTAGACCTTTTTCATGCCAAAAAATGACAAAATAGAAAAAAGCAGTTCTTATATTCAGGATGACACATCCCACGCATTGTTATGAAAAACAACAGACAGACAACAAGCCACTCAGATACAAACTAACCCGCTGGTTCAAATAAAAAGTCGTGCAGGTTTGACTGGCTCCTCAGGCTGGTAAGTAAATTCCTCCATCGCCACACCGAAACCATTTTTCTACATGTTCATCTGCGATAAAATGTTCACCAACACCACCAACACCAGGACAAATCCTGAATATGACTTCTCTAAAAAGACCAAAATCAGTCAAACCACACAATAGTTTTCGAACTTAAGTACTGCACAAGAACATCAAGTTAGCTTTATGTTAGAGGAACACTTTCACATTTTGGAGAATATGTTCATTTTGTCTTCTTGCTGAGAGTGACATGAGGAGATTCATACCATCCCTGAGTAATTCTATTCAATAGGAAGCTGGAACTTAGTTTAGCATGAAGACCAGGAACAGGGGGAAGCAGCTACCCTGGCTCTGTCAGAAAATCCACCTACCATCCACCACCTCTAAATCTCACTAACTAACATGTTATATATCTTGTTTGTTTAATCTGTACAAAAGTGAGGGCTGCCAGGCAACGAACAGAGCCTCCAGGAAGTCAATGGTCCCAGCCAAGAACCAGCACAGCACAGACACCCCTGCAAAACCACAGCTTCAGCTAACAGTCTCCTGACTCTAGCTGCATGCAGAACTGACAGATGAGAGTGCAATAGGGGTAGCTTTATGCTTCAGGTCATCTGAGTTAATGAGCACCCCCCACACACACACACTTTTCCTTATCATAACCCTTGCTCCCTGCAATCAGCAGACGCTGAAACTGGAGCCCAAGGCATTCAGAAGCAACTCATTTCAGGAGGTTAGTGGTTAAATTGTCCATGTGAATCTGTGAAGCAGAGAGACAGAGACCCCTGACCAGCCTGCCCGATTAAGGACACAAATCTGCAGTCTGACAGGCTCACAAGGAAACAGTGAGCCTGCCAGCTTTACTATCAGTTTACCACAATAAGGAGTCACACAGCACACCATGAAAATTGAGCATTTTTTCAATGCTCACTACAGAAAATCTAAAAACACATTTGGTTTATATTTAGCATGGATCAAAACATATGGCTGTTTGCATATTAAACTGACCACAAGGAAAGACTCACATCTCTTAACTAAACCAACAGGCCAACGAAAAGTGTGATGAAAATGGCAAAAAAGAACGTCAACAGTGTTTTTGTGAGGGTCCATCAGTTAAGCTGCTCCTCCTGTGGATGGGTGGGTAAGGCTGCATTCCTGAGCCAGAGTCCTGTCCCTGTGTAAGTGTCTGACAGGCTCACCCTGATAACAGGTGGATTAAGCAACCCTTATTGTCCTCTAGCAGCAGGCCTGCATGGAGCTGTGAGTCACGGACACAACAGCCTGAAACGGGCTGTTTTCATTGTCTCAAGGCCATTGGCTGCAAGACTTTCCAATGCCAATCACAGCTCTCTGCCAATGGCAGACAACAGGTGGGGACAGTGACGGAGATGTCGCACAGGGACTGCAAAACCAAGCTTGTATTCACAAGAGGAGTATAATGACCACTCTCCCCTGCCACTACTTCCTTCGTGGACTGTTCCTCCTGTTTTCCAGGCGTCAGCATTTCCAGTGACTGAATTGTCCCCAACAATAGGTCCGTTATGGTGGCTGCAAGTGAATCACCCACAAACCCAAATACAAACATGCAAGCACCTCAGGAAGAGAGACATAGACACTGTAAGCAAACAAGGCAGTGGCAGGATGTCACTCAAATCTATTTGCAAGGACAATTTAATTGTTCCTTGCTAACGGAGAGAGGCAGCCAAGCAAACAATCAAGCTTGTCACTTGTCAAGCTTGTAAGTTGGACATCTCCAAACATATGTGAATGTAAAGGAGGGTCGATGTGATCCTCTGGTCAAGGATCCTCAATGACAAGTAACTTGTCCTGTTCAGATCAAATTCTCTCCACCCAGCAGCTTTAATGAACCTAAGAAGCTTTCATAAAGTGATTGAACAATAGATAACAAATACCCAATAGGTCAGGGAGCTTTCTTATTAAACATGCCCACAGGAAAAATCTCAGAAATTACAGAACGGTGCAACAAGCAAGGCCTAATTTAACTTGTGTGGTGGACAGGGCATAATAAATCACACTGACTGATTAATATACCTGTGCTGGATATGGGAGCCAGTGGGAAGAGGCATGAGAGGAGGATTGAGGCTCCTGCTGGCCCTGTAACAGATAAGACAGCTCTGCAGTAATCTGACTCTAAGTCCATGGATAAAGGCAGTTTGTCTCTTCTTGGGCCGTCTGTCCACACCTACTGGGTAATTAGGCCTAATTATGAGAGAAAGGTCCGCTTCCCCTTCATGTTATTAAATAAGAGCCAGCCTCGTCCGCCAAGGATCTCTCAACACCAGCAAGGGGCTGGCGACCTTCAGATCAAACGCAGGCACTATCTGTGCCCCCCCTCCACCCACAACCCCACCTTGACTGCAGCACCCGTTCCCCTCCTCAGCATTGCTGCACATATGAGGGCCTGAGGAGGGAGGGGAAAGAGAGGGTATTCGTCGTGATATGAGGCATCAAAGTTTTTTTGAGTAGAGGTGAGGGGGGAGCCCTGTCCACATTCCTGTCTTGGTTCTTTAGTGCTGGTATCATGTGATCGGCAGCTACCCACCTGAGCTGCCCCCCTGTCAAATTCTGCCATTCATAAATAAGAGCGGGGGGTGGGGTGGGGGGATCTGATCACAGGGGTTTATTACAGAAGCTTTATAATGCCTCAGCTTCACAAGAGCCATTATGGAGGCATGGGATCCCAAGATCCCCTGCTGATATCAGCCTCATCAAATATGAGATCTGAGCTGCATGATGAAAACTGAAAGTAGATTACACATAACTCAAAAGCTGCATTCTAGATAGGCTTCCCAATGAAAAGCTAACTTTATCAGCTTTCAAACCAATAGTATTTATTTTCTGAAACACCTTTGCCAAGCCTGAAAAATGGGAATATTTGAGAGAAAGATGCCTAATGCCTCCATTCCTGCTACATCATACCTCAGCTATTAGTCATTCTGCTGTTTATCACAGCCAGTGGCCTTATCTGCTGTTTCCCTGCTGTTCACCGTCTCGCCAAGGGTGCACTTCCACCTCGCTGGCTGGTCAGTGGGTGGTGAGCTAGCTCTATGATCATTAGTCAGCCTTTCTGCCCGAACCCTCCCCCAGCTAATACAGATCCTTCTGAGGAGGAAACCAACCTGCCAAATAGCGAGCAAGGTCGATTTTAAAAGTCCAGTAACACAAACAACATGGGAAGTGGCGAGGAAGACACACACCCTTTATTGTGTCTTGGTGGGGTTATCTGGACTGGGTAAACAGCCCAGCATCAGATTGAGGCTGAAGTCAGCCACAAGTGCACCAACACCCACTGTCAGTCACAGATCCAATGAGTGGGAAGAGGTGGCATTGTTCGCGTGAATGGCGTGAATGCTAAGCAGGGGCCACTGCAGATAAGGGCTAAATGCCTTGTGGGTGTCATTGAGGCAGGGACTGATGGAGCAGTGTGTCAGAGGGTCCTGTTTTAGGAGGTCCTGACTGTGGTCGACAGGTACCAGAAGCCTTATCTGTTTGTATTATCACCCATTTCCTGCATGAGGTAATTTACCTGGACACTAGAGGATAAAGGGGCACAAGAGGGTCGACAGCTCAAGTGTCATCATACATCTCAACACGTTACCAGTGTGATGGGCTTTGGATCTACAGGGATTTTGCTGCCCATAAAGCAAAGATATCAAAACAAATACATGTTTATTGTGATATAATCCCAATAACACATCTTGCAACAGCGGATAAACACAGAATACAGCAAGATGTTTCACTTTGTCAAACAGCACATGTCCCAGTGTTAAAACTGCCAGTCATCTTCAGGGGTGTGATGAGTGACAGCATGAAGACTGAGTAACGGGTGGTGAAAGGGTTGACAGAGTGATAACTATTTGTACATGGTGAACAGCTTCCGGAGTCCAAGCAACTTTAACAATAAACTGGCAAGCTGAACACAACACTAGTACAACGCAAAGTTGCGTATTTGTGTATTATCATAGGAGCTCTACGATCAACTTCACAATTAAAAAGCACTCATAGAATACACAAGCCCACCTCCACCAAGGCTGTGTAATATAAGATATAACATCATATAAATTAACATAAAAGATCATACAAAATATGTATAACTTCAGAATTGACATATGGACCTGGATCTCCTTATGTTTTTGTGCTTAATCTTGCCTCATCTAATACTAAAAAAATCCAATAAAGAATTTCTGTATCTGCTGAGTTCTCCCATACACCACTTCCTTCCAAAATAAAGCGGCATTACAGCTACCTCCAAGACATTTCATGAGCTTATCTATGAACAGTCCCACCAAACTTCACTCGAAAATTAGGCAGTTCTCTTGCTTTGGTAACTGGCAAATACATGAACCTCACTGGCCTTTAGCTACGGTGAATGTCATCATATAGACATATATTCCAAAAGCAGATGTTTACTTGAACATTCATGATAATACAATGATCAGTGCGGCTCTTTGCACTATATTCTGCTGGAAGATGATCAGAGGTTTAACATGTGAGTTAACGTTATTCATTATAAATGTTACAAATTAAGCATTTTACATAAAATTGGCATTGTTCACTGCTCGTTTGTTCGCTGTTTTACTATTAACTGTCTGTTAATTGTATAGAAACGTTGCCTTTGTTTATTTTCTATGTATAGTACAGACCTTAAGTAAAATAATATCCTACGAATCATAACGTTTTAAGATCAATTTGATTTAGATGGAAAAATGAAACAGGGCTTCAAAGGCATCAAAATATAGAAGAAAAATACAAGAAGGGTAGCTGAGAACTGGGGACGAGCGCGGCATCGTCAGTAAAAAACAAAAAAAAAACCGCAGTTTGGTGTCTGCATGCGACTCGACTGGACCTCATCTGGGCTGCGTTATGCTCAGAGCAGTAACTAAATGTTGGGGTGAAAATAGTTCAAATAAAACCGCGATTTATCTGTATCAGTTAGTCTCATGTTGTTATATACAAGGTTAGCAACAAGCTAGGAACTACCTTCAATAACAGCTACAAACAACACATATACCTTGTTATCACACGACAGGCATTATCGCATGGTAAAGTCGGGATATAAATATATGTAAAAGAAGCTTTACAAAACTTCACAAAATACCATTTCAGTGAGACACCGGTGTTCAGACTGTTGACAGAAAGACCCAGTCAGCCTCGCAACAACAGGATACAAAACATGCGCCGGAGTTGAAGGACCTCTATTTACAAGACCTAAGCTGCCCATGAAAGTGCCTGCATAGAAAAGTCAACTCGCTCTCTGCCCAACTCCTTGACTTTTTCATTCCCTCCACTAGTATGACGCGCGCGCGCGTGTGTGTGCTCACTACTTCCTATATGAGGATATGTACATCGAGATGTTTCTATTATGAAGTGTCCTTTAAAAATTAGGTCATGAAATACGAAATAGGTAAACAAAAATTTCAGGTTGATAGAGAGCATCAGAGAACTCTGATATATGATTACCATCTGATTATAATAACTCTTATGAGATTGTCTCTTAAATGTATATTTTCTAGTGAATAGAACTGAGGAGAAATAGTGGAGAGCTAAGAGCTGAGATATATGCTCTTTTAAATTCCTACTCCTTGTATAATGGGCTATCAAACACTGACTAAAACCCATCAGAACTGAGCAATAACTATAGAACTTGCAAAAGCCTCACAATGCTCTCCAGAGTCTCCAATGAACAGGAGAGTCTTTATTTTTTTTTTTCATCCTTTTCAGTCTAATGGAGAAAGAGAGACAGAGAAAACACAGGGACCTAATCCACAGAGCACACAGGCCTCTTTCATGGGTGTGCTGGGAGAGACCTTTATTTGTCCATTCCTATCATGGAGAAAGCAGGTTTCAAGCTCGGCTAGGTCTGAGCTGGAAGATTAGATGAAACCAGAGTGTTTTAAACCTCTTCTGTGGCCATGGATTAGAGTCAGCCAGTCCCCCTGCTGCACCCTGAAATGAAACAATAAGGAGTACAGGTGGTTCAGTGGGAGAAGGTGCGCAGCATGTGGAGCGCAGTGACTTTGAGACCTAAATACTCCATTAGTCCAAGAAACAAAAAAAGGCCACAAACGATTAAAGATAATACTCATTTATTTATTGAATTTATTTGGGCAAGTAAATTGTAACATTTTGTCTAAAGCAGCCTTCGTCATGGACACACCCCAGTCATAGTATTTGGTGTATTACAGGGGTGCAGCACATCAATTTTAATCTTAACATGAAACCACAAAAATTACATTCTCGCCTCCTAAGCAAACATCCTCAAATTATACTAAATATAGCCTTTTGGAGTTTGAGTCGAGGAGGCTCACCATTGTATCTAATTCACCAATGAGCTGGAAGAAACACATAAGCACTTAATGAAATACACAAACAGGCTGAGTTTCAGTTGTGGAGCAGCAGTGAGTTTGAACCAATTAGTGCAAATGGAGGTGGCAGGATGGTAACCCCTCAGCAGGAGGTGGGAGAAAGTGTCCGCTGCCCTGCCTGGACAGATAACATGGCCTACATCATCATCAATTATTCCTGGCATCTCAACTTACCCAGGCAGGGAGGGTGTACGAGACAATGCCAGGGTGCACAGGGTGCATTTGAGAGCTATATAGCCTTGGTCTCCCCGTGGGTTCGAGGAGGAGAGGGTGAGGGGAGGTGACAGGGTTGGGGTGTTTATGCAGTATCATCCATCCAACCCACGAGACTGCCTGGTAAGGAAATCCCTGGAATCCCACTCTCGCTCCAGCCGCCAGGCCGTGGGGGCAGGCAGGTCACTTTACAGCTCATCACCAAATTAGAAAGGCTGTGGGTCAGTCTGAGCAACAGCCAGACCACAGAGAGATAGAAATAGATGGGAGAGCAACCAGGCTCCTCTCCCATCATGGAGAGGCAGAGGACTGCACTGTACACAGTGGAGGGCAAAACTCCAGGGAGGAACACTAGACAGTGCTTTAAAGTCCCCTGAGGCTGGCCATAAAAGCAATGAATACATACAATGGTGTGGACAGAGAGAGCTACTGTGCCAAGGGACGAACATGATGAGGAGAAGGAATCTTCTTTACTGACAGACATGGCATTAAAGCAACACTATATACACACCAAGATGACACAGAGCCTGCAGTACTTCTCTAGGGGTTTCTAAACATGAAATCAGGTGATCCATCTCTTTTTTTTGTCTGTCCTTCTTACTAGGAAGAATGTCCTCAAAAGTCCAGCCAAGGTGTTGGTTTACTCACTTGACCTGACGAAGTGACAGTAGTTGTCCCTTCCGTGTGTGTGTGTGTGTGTGTGTGTGTGTAAGTACTGTGGGTGTACTTAACATATGATGTTGGTCTTGTAAGTTTGGGTGTCATCCATGGAGGGGACATGCTAATCTTCTCTAAACTGGATCCAATTTAACATATACAGTCCCTCTTGAGCTGTATGCACCACATAAGATGTGGGAATGGAACTGGCTCCTCTGGCAGTACCTGTTGTTGTCCATAGTTTATCATTGTCCACTTTCATGAGAATACTGTCTCCTGGGATCAGCAAAGGTAGATTCCTGACCTAATTCCTACGGTTGCAGGAATACGGTTGTGTGTTTGTCTCTGACCAGTTGGGGTCCAAGTTCTCAGACAGGGTGGGTAAAGTTCTCCAACTTTTCTGAAACATCAGCAGGCCTGCAGTACTGACTCTGGCAGAGGAAGAAGGCGTGGCCCTGTATATCAATAATATATATGTGTGTGTGTGTGTGTGTGTGTGTGTGTGTGTGTGTATGTGTGTGTGTGTGTGTGTGGGTGTGTGTGTGTTTGTGTCTAGTCCCACAGCGGGGAAATTTCCAATATTACAGCAGCAAAGTGGATAGCAAAAAATAGAGGGCATCAGTAGAAAAGACATATATATACACACACACACACACAGCCTCTGCATTACAGCACACGAGTCCCATCAGCAGCCGCTGGCACCTTATCGGGTGATTGTCAAGGTCTTAACTGTTCATCAAGGGCTTGTGGTCAGTGATCAAATCCAAACAGGTATTTCAAGTTCAAACAGGTATTTCTCAAAGTATTCACAAACGCAAATACAAGCCAAGCATACTTTCTCTATTTGAGCATACCTGGTCTCTGCATCCCTGAGTCTCCTGGAACAGTAGGTCACAGGTTTCCAGGCAAACCCTCCAAGCCTGTAACTGCTACCATCAGCCAACATGGGCCTGGCAGCATCATAGAGGGAGCGTACAGGTACGGATGTTAAGGCAGACTTTCAGTCTCTGGAAGACGGTCTGCTGTGCAGGTCCCCACAGGCATTCTACCTTCACCTTCAGCAGCTTGTAGAGTGTTTGTCCTGCTGTAGAGAGCTCTGGGATGAAAACACACACAGTCCTTCCTCATCTTTCCAATGCTCACATTGCGTACCTCAAAGCATTGCAAAAATGTGCACTGACACCTTCAAGGTACCATTACTGTCGGAAATTCCTTTCATTAAAAGAAAAAATTCACTTGACATGTCAATTAATGATTCACTGATCCACTTTCTTGCAAACAGAAATTCCAGATATCTCCAACTTGGAATGACAACAAGTAAGCTGACAAGAATGTTTTTTCCAACAGCTGCTAATTACGGATGGACCAATATGACCTGACGTGAAGCACAGATATGAGAGTGGTGTCAATCTATTTCAAGATTCAGTGATTTTTATGAATGCAAAATGAATATTGATATTGAACAGAACTCATGGATACCCATATACGTAGCAGTTTGTATGAGGGTATTGTCATTATATGAAAATACCATAAGGGGAAGAATGCTTGCTCCATGAGAAGAGCCAGGTCCGTATATTTCCATGTTACCTGGATGATTTGCATTAAGAATTGTCATGTTCAAACTTTTGTTGAAGCTAACGGGCAATAACTGACATCCAGTTTACAGTAAACTTTTAATTGAACAAACATTACAGCAGCAACACAAGCAAGTGTTTTTGAGTCATACTATCATGGTTTACTGGGACACTTGAACGAAACAAAGCCGTCGTTAATGATATCAGAAACACCCAAGATTTTCCTCCTATGACAAAATGTCTTTTTTGTTGTTGCTTGCTTTACCAATTCATACATCAGTGAGTAATTTCCTACGTTTCTGTGAATTCCTTTTGATAATCTTCAGTGAAGTGGTATGAACTTCTTTCCTTCAGGCAAGGATGAACAAGTTTTAGAATACTAACAAACATTAACAGACCTATCCCTTTCTCAGAAAACATGTTTGTCACTGCATCGGATTCTGGGTAACTGAGGCCAAAATGAGGTCAAAATGGGTGTAAAAATTGTATATGTAAATGTTGGTGCAAAATGGCAGCTCTACAAGTGCTAGCCTTGGGACTGACGGCAAAACTAAGTAATCTAACACTGGAAACATGTTGATGTGATTTCTTCTCTGTTTCAGATGTTATCCATTGGAATAAGAAAAAACATCACTTATCAACAAAATGGGATAATGGTCCTTTCAAAGTCCCCTCAAATATGGCATTACTACCAGTTGGATGCAAGAATGAATGTGTGTGCAACTTTATGACTTCCTGAACTTTCTACTTGTCAGTGAATGTATATGCTTGAAGTTATCAGAAGAGAAAGAGAAGATACTGTGTATGGGAGTATGTGTTGAATGTGCAGGTATCTTAAACTGTGATGGTCAGGCCTCTCCAGCTCATGTTTTCCTTGGGCATCTTCGCAGGTGTTAATAGAGAGATCTCAGGGAGGGCGAGGAGTGACTGGCCTGTCGCACTTTGAGGCATAGAACAAAACACAACTTCAATGAATCAGTGCATAGCAGGAAGGAGGAAGCCCAAAGCACAGGCACTATCAGCATCACAAAACCATCCTCCCTTGGAATATGAAGAAGGGGAGGCATCCAGAGTCTAAAGTTAATATTCTTATCAGTTCTTTTGAAACTCCTCTTCAATGCTGTTTCTCATGATCATGTCCACTGGGAGCAGCAGGCAGGGAAAATTGTTATCTCTAACCCCTGATATTACAGGAGTAAGGATTTTAAAAAGTTGATCCTACTCACCAATTTTACTCCGTCTTTTATACTAACACAGAAAATGCACTTAAACACAAATATAATGAAAGGATTTGTCTCACTGTCACATGCAAGCTTTTCCATTTGCTCGTAATACCTTGTTCAACCTTGCATATACTGTATACTCTAAAACACATCAAGAAAAATCAAGAAAATATCTGGAGATAAGACAATTTCTATGTTTTTGGTACAAATATTTCTTTCACTCGCAGAAAGAAGAAGTATAGAGTTGTTGGACTTTTGGGAAATGCATTTATTCACTTTCCTCCTGAGAGTTCGATGAGAAGATGAACAGCTCTCTTGTGTCCCTCACGTTACGTCATATTGTTCAGACTGTAATAAATAGCAATGAAGTTGGAAAACTTTCTTGTCAGGTTCCTTGTTGTAATTCCAAGTTGGAGATATCTGGAATTTCTGACAGCTACATTATCTCCCACTAGGTGAAAAGGGCTCTGTAGAAGTGATGGAAAACTGATGGCAATTCCTGAAAAGCCACCATCGCTGTTAGTTACATTTAAATAATAAAAGTTTGCATCTGGTTTCACTCAAGGACAGGTCCAAATACAGTATGTTACAAACTAACTGTTTTAGGTTAAATGGGGTAACAACAATGCTAGCTGTGGGAGTCAAACTTGGAATAATGCATGACTGTTGAAAAGGAGGTTGTCCTGTTTACCCCATTGTTCCGACAGTGCAAGAATGCAGCATTAATGTATTGTAAGCTAATGTCATTAGCTTAGCTTAGCTTAGTTTAGTTTAGTTTAGCTTAGCTTAGCTTAGCTTACATAAAAACTGGGAGCAGGGGATACTGCTTTGTTCTGTACAAAGAAAAAACAAAACAAAACATAACACCTCTGAAGATCACTAATTAATGATTGATTAGGGGCCTAATTGAATTGTCTTTTTTATTTCGTTTGAACAAAAACAGAAGTTAAAACAACAAGTTATGGACACAGCCAGGCCAGCTATTTCAACCAACTCCATATTTTAAGCTAAGTTAAGCTAATCACCTCCTGACTCCAGCTTCAGAGTTGATATTTATCTCTTGCTACAGAACAAATAAGTGGATTTCTCAAAATATTAAAATATTAGTTTAAGTAAAGAGGCTATAAAGAAGCTCTAAATTGGTCCAGAGCATGTTTTGGTGTGAAGCTAGCCTTTCTTTACTTTTTATGCTAAAATTCTTTCAAAAAGCTTTTTGGCGTTGAAGTTTTTACTTATTCTTAAAGAAAGGGTTTACTACATACCAACTCGAAGATGTTTCCGCAACCCACCAGTTTGTATATTGCCTTTTGAAGGCTCAGGCCATCTTTGCACCACTGGCATGCAAAAGGAACAAAGATAAAGATGGTCTAAAAATGCCATTGGGCAGACAGAACCCAGATCAGTGAGTCCAGACATGCCATACCTCCTCTCAGTATGTGCCTCGACATACACTAATGACCACTCTTCATGTTGCTGCTGCTACTTCATTTGTCATACGGGATAACATTCAGGCCAAAGGTTACTTTGTGAAGGCTTATTACTGAGCTAGTTATATATACACTGCTGTGTGTGTGTGTGTGTGTGTGTGTGTGTGTGTGTGTGTGTACCATAGTCTGGCTGTGACAGCGACAGTCCTGTTATAGAACCTTCTGAAAGTGTTGAATTTGTTTTGGAAAGTCGGAGCAGAGGTATAGCTCTCCAAGGTTTTATTTTTAGGGGCCGTTAATGTGTACTGAATGCAGGCTTACAGTATACCCACACCATGTCATTCAAACATGCAGTATGTGTGGGCATTCAAATACAGGCCGTACACAAGAGAGCTCACGTTGCCAACATACCCACGCATTCACATTCCCACCTGCCCCCACGCAAACCACCTCATGGGCACACACACACACACACACACACACACACACACACACACACACACACACACACACACACACATAGAACATACCATGCAAGCCGTCTCTCATCACATCAGTAACCAACAAATAAACACAGGCAGGCATAACTGTGAGCTCCAGAAGCTAAACTAGCAGGCACACTGCATGCAGAATGCGCTTGCGTGAGCCTGTGTGTGTGTGTGTTTGTGATTCATTCACAAGCCACTCATCCCACCACACAGAGTTTTCATTGGCTAAACAGGAAAGACAGAATCAATCAGAGAGACACTGACAGCAGCCAGAGGGCGAGGCCAGCATGCAGTCCATCTGTATCACCTGACAAGACCCTCTCTGAAGCTTAGCCTTTATGTGTGTATTCTCACTATATGCATATTTATGGACAGGGCCACCAGCACCAATTGCAATCTGTGCCAGTGACATGCTCCGCTCAGGCCCAGGCAGTTCCTTGAAGTTCCAGCCAGATGTTTTGGCTGCAGAGTGGGAAGCCATCATGGCACTGGAAGGTACTTTGATTTATGTGAGGTGACTCACACTGATAACACTAGAGTCCCAGAGCAGACACATCCAGAACGAAACTGTCGACTTGGTGTTTATACTGATGCACCCTCTGCTTTGTTAGTGCTTGGAAAAAACCTTTAGGAAGTGTAATGATGTGGTTTGTTATTTTCTGTGCAGAGGCTCGATAAGATGGTTATCTCCTGATCAATGTGGGGTTTGAATGTTAATGCTTATGTCATCAAATACAGCCATCAAAAGCTGATAGTTGAGAAATATTTTTGTACAATTATGTCTATTAACTGATCAAGTCAGGAAAATGTTGAAAGCCAGCCAGGTTAGAATAATTTCTGAGTATGGTACAGTTCAATAATATGTAATCAATGCACAAATTAAATCTTATTTTTAGTTTCATAAATGAAGATTACCAAACAAGTAAGGCTGACTTCAGTATCATGAAGCAGATTTAAATACTTCTTACTCAACAGAAACGACTCCCTCCAGAAAATCCTGTTCCCAGTTTCCACACTTAACTTCACTTTAGACTGAACACACAATAAAGCTAGCTGTTCCTTGGTACTGATCATGAACAGGACCCGAGTCAAACGGCAGCACACACTGAATTTATCACATACAGTTACTGCCAAACTAAAATGTAACACAAAGATCTTTGTCAAGTGTTTGGACACATTATTCATATAGTCCACATGTGTGATTCAACGTGAACTGTAAAATCTATTTTTGCTTTGGATATTTGAATACAAACAAAAACCTTGACCTGTTGTTGTAGTCTTCTAATGAAAGAAGCATTTTTTACCATTTGCCTGCTATGAAACAGCTTAATATCAGTTCAGTTTCTTCAGGCTCATCCAAGCCAGGCTTTTCACATGAAACCCTGCTGCAATGTTTCATTCCAGCACTAATGTATACAACTACAAAGTAATGCAGTGTGGAACAGCTATGGAATTAATTAAGCAATTAATCTACATGCCATCTGTTTTGATGAAAAAAAAAGTGTAGCTGATCAAACAGACAATGATTAACAGGTTGTTAGAGGTGCAACAACATAATCATAATTCCTGCAAGTCCAAATATAGAGTGCCAGACATGTCTTGTTTAGATCCAAACATTAGAGTGTGTTGAGTTGCTTTTGCAAGCAGACTGCTATTGTCCCAATCGGCTTGGTTTGGCATGCACACACACACAAACTCTGTCCCTTTGTTGTATGCCGTCATCAGACATCGGCCCAATAAATCTCTGTGCAGCTTCCAGAGGTAATAAGACAGCTTCCTGTGTGGCAAAAGACCTGACTAAATGATTTAGGAGTTGAGGTTGCTGTTCGTAATTGCTCTCTCAGTGACGTCTGGGGATTGAGGCCACAAACTATGACATTGTAGCACATCGTTGTTACGGTTGGCCACAGGCACTGGTGCTCTACGTGAGGCTGTGGTTGGCTGGACCGGTTTGAGATAGGCCAAACCCTAACCACAGCACTACATCTAGCTCCCTTTCAAACACCCACATCTCCTCAGATAAAGGCCACTGCAGCAGCCATGTGTATTGAATTTGGTCAATTCCTGAGGGTATCCTTTTCTTATCAGGGGCCAGATAAGCTCATTTCACAGGCCCTCACCTCTACTGGGCTACCAACAGGACCCCACTCTGAAAGAGTTGACCTCATCAACTTCTTCACAATGTTTGTGGTTGAATGAGGAGTCAAGAAGGGAGGTAACTCGCTGACTGAATCCTTCTAGAAGCCACAGTTGTATCACAATCAAATATGTTGCTTTGTTAACTTTTGAAACAAACGAGACAACCTTGACATTCCTGATGGGGAGTATTCAGACTGCAGTCACAATCCAGCGTCGAGATTAAAATGTGTCTTTGGACTGAGGAGTCCCCACAGATGAAAGTGGTCTCTGTAAACTGACAGAAAAAGCACACACTCCCATCTTAACACCCTTGTTCCCATGGTTGTTTTTGTGAGCCTACCATTAGGCTTAGTGCATGGCTTCAGTGGGTTCTTTGAGCTAATTGTCTTGAACTTGGGAGGCCAGATGAGGGAGAAAGCACCAAAATCTAGTTTAGAGACTTACCTTGTCTTACCAGTGTGCGGGCCCCTTTTTCTACCTCAAGCCTCCTGAGGACCCCCTCCCCAACCACCGCACCCCGTCCGGGCCCTGCAGGCATCTCAGGCTGACAGCTCTTGAGCCAGATATTGGCAGTACAACAGAGCAGTCATAATTGGCCCCTATTCATTTCTCAGGGATAATCCTTGCCTAGCTTCAGCCTTTTCTGTCCCTAGCATGATTTTTTCGGAAATGTTTACACAAGGTATGTATCGGTTTCTCCTCCTCCTAGGGCTTTTGCTCCGGCTGTGGGGCTGTATACCCAGCATGTGTGTTTTAACGTGTGTCTGAGGGCTCTGCTCTTCTAGCGTGGCTGCTAGAGCTCAAGACCTGAAGTCACAAAGGCCTTGTGAATGTCTGATTCACAGACAACTGTCAGCGTACAATGGGCTGGATTAAGACGGAGCGTAGAACCGAGCACACCCTGACATGTTGACATGTTCTACTAAGTGCATTTCAAGGTGGATTTAGCTTGTTTGCTCCATTGTGGAGGGACAGAGGAAACACAATTGCTAAATGGGGCTGACTATTATTGAGATGGCGGCTGAAATTTACTCCCGCTGTCTGGGTTAGAACTGACACTGGCTTCACTCTCAGGGTGAGTGAGGCTGCTGTGGATCCTGAGGAGGTTCAGGGGTTTCAGAGAGCTCTGTCCTTAACCAAACAAACACAGTGGAATTTCTGCCATTGTTGGTGCAGAGGGCTGAGTGACAGGTCTGCATAGCAGAGCTGCCTGTCAGCAGAAACGACTTCAGGTCAAAGTGTGACCACCCCTTGTGTTACTGCTCAATATTAAGCATGTAGCATAGTTTACGATAAACCCGTGCAGATCCACAGAGATGCATATTTACTTTGACGTCACGCATGGTTTTATGGATTTGATTTTTGGATACAATGCTATGAAAATGCTAAATTTTCCCCAACAATTTTCACTATCATTTTGAATTTTCTTTAAAGAAGTAGTTCAACATTTTGAGAACTACCTATTTGTTTTCTTGCACAGACTAAAGAGCTGATTGGTACCGCTCACTCTGTTCATATGGTACAGGCAGCCACCTGTTAGCTTTGCTAAAAACAAAGTGTGGAAATAAGCAGCTATCCTGGTCCTGCACATTAATAAAACAGTAATAAAATCTGTATACCAGCACCTCTAAAACTGACCAATTAACATATATCTCAGTTGTTTTGCTTCTTTTGGACAGGCCCAGGCTAGCTGTTTCCCCACTTGTAGTCTTTATGTGAAGCTAAGCTAACCAGTTGCTGGCTGTAGTGTCCTATTTACCATAGAAATTCCTAAAATGTTGAACAATTCCTTTGAGTACTTACATTCATACTTTACATATTCATACATTTTTTTCCACTTTTATTTTCATCCTGTAACACACCTATCAGTTTCATCTTCTTGCAGTAAGTATACATTTTATTTTTTCAAAATGAACACAGACCAGTAAAAACTCTTTCCACACATGTGTTGATTGCTTATGTGTTCCTGTACACATTCACAAACATCAACACACTACACAGAACCATGCAGTCATTTATGCAGAACACTCAATCAGTGGGCATCATTACTTTAATGGTGACACTGTGCATTCCATCATGTCATTACTTCACATATAAATTATGCATAACAAAGCTTTAATGGAAAATTACACTTCTCTATTTACAACTTCTAAAGTTTGCAGCCAGGTGACATCAGGCCTGCACTCCCCAGTTTTGGGTTTTAGTGCAGGCCATCATTAGCTGGTCGACCTGAAAGTTGAACCCTGACCCCCTGTGGGGCACAGCTGAGGCAAGCTGGTCAAGACTTGGGCCTGGAGGGACTGATCAACAACAATGAACAGATATCATCCAAAGCAGACAGATACATCATAAAAAAAAATAAATATTACTTGATTATGTGTGTGTGAGCAGCCATACTGTGTATAAAATAATAGAGTGGAGTAGAAAAAGCAGAAGGGAAGCAGAGTGTAAAAAGCAAACAGACATTACTGTTACACTGATGGCCTCAATAGCTTCCCTCACGTTGCTTTGGGCCCACCCTGAGGTCTCTGAAGTGGCTCGTTAAGCACAGGAACATAGACTCAATTACCCTGGGCAAACATGCCGCTACCGCTCAGTGCTGTGGTGGTTGGCTGCCTGGTTGGCTCTGTCTGTCCCCTGGCCATCTTACACCCGCCCCTCCACCCTGTGCCCCCCAGGCCCCTGCCGTGCAGCGCTGCAGCATGTGAGCCCTCTGTGCTCCGAGTGATAGAGTCAAGCTGTTCCTGCTGAGCGGAGGTCAGGGTCCTTCAGTCAGCACCTCGGCCCTGAACAGAGCACACAGGAATCCCCCTTCCCTCCCTAACCAGGGCTGAAACTCAGCTCTCTCCTCTGGCCCAGGTCCAAATAAACCTGGTACCTCTCTCTCTCTCTCTCTCTCTCTCTCTTTCCTCTCTCCATCTCCTGGCAGACTGTCACTCCCCTCATCGAAATCATTAATCAGAATGGGCAGATTAGACTTCAAATAAAAATAAACGACACCCAGCAGCCTCCTCTTAGGTCCCGATTTCTGTAGCAACTCACTTTATTGACAGTCCTCCTCTCTCAACCTCTACTTAATAAAACCAAGATGTCCAGTAAAGCCAGCAGGCCGAACATTTGGACACTTTGGCAAACTGTGGGGGTCTATTACTGCTTTATTGATATAAACAACTTGCCTTATCTTCAAGGGTGATGACTCTTTAGGCCTAACCTGCCATCCATGGAAATACACAACAGATAACCCTTATCAGTTTGGCACCAATAAAGCCAGCCTGCTGTCAAACTTCTTCCAAAAGCACATATCTTTTATAGGGATTAAAAGGATTAAATGTGCAACCTGAAAGTATTCAGGCTTATGTTTTATCCAGTGACTACTTTATCCTGTCTTCCATTCTTCCATGCTCAAAAAAAGGGGGGAATAGGAGGGCAATAGTGCCACCTTTGGGTGAGGCGGAGTAGTGCTGCTACAGCAGAGCTCTCAGCACTATTGTCAATGGGTACGGTGCCCTGTGCTGAGGCTGTGGCATCCATACAGCTTTTGATGGCACATGTTAGTAGTCCCACTGTATTATTTCACGCATTGGGACAGAGAAGGGAATGGGAGGAAAAGGAAGGGGTCTGGTAGGCCCTAAACAAGCCGGGGCCCCCTGGCCACGTCTTCGCTGGCTGACTGACAGGCAGCCCACTGACTGTTTGTGTGTGTCCATGGGAAATGGGGCGGTGTCACTGCAGCGACGGCCCTGGGGCTATCCATCAGTGTCATGGAGAGGGTTTGTGGGGGTGTATGGTATGTGTCACCTCCAAGACTAATGGCCAGGAAATACAGCCGGAGAAACAACAATATTTGCAGAATATTTATTCAGAAAAACGTTAGGCCTCGGTCTACGGTTCTCGTACGATTTCAACAAAACCCTGAGCACAGGCCTTAATCCTGATTGATGAGCCTGTTTATTTAAAAGACGCTCACACTGCGGCCAGAGCTCTCACTAACCTGATCTATAGCCCTGTGCTTTCACAGCATACACTCCGAACCTGCATGCATATGGCATAATCACAGTCTTGGTTGTCACATGGCATGTCAGTGACACTAACCTGGACACCCAGTGATGGCCTGGACTGACTTATGAAGGGAGTCTGTTGCAGAGGAGGTGCAGCAAGGACGAGGGACAAGGAGAAAGAGCAGAGTAAACCCAGCCTAAGTTCTCTCCTGTGTGCTCACTAGTGTTCAGAGACCGAGGAGCTTAACCTCAGCAGCCGGTGACCGTGGCATCCAAGCCCGAGCGCTTTGTGATGTTGACCTTGATCACCTCTTCAGCACAGGTTGGGTGGATGCCTACTGTCTGCAACAGGTGGGAATACGTGGCTCCACACCTGAGACACACACGGAGGAGAGAGGTCATTCAAGTAGCTTTTACTCACACTCTCTCTAAACCAAACTCCACTCTGCTTTAATAAATCCTGTAATTTCCTCTAATTGTTCCGTATCAGTTTGTCCTCCATATGATGTGTATCTTATTTTGAAACAAAAATGAGAAATGACGACTGGCAGCAGTCAGGTGTTCTTAATGATGTTGAAATAAAACTTAGAAAAGAAATTCATTTTATAACACTACATCTCCTATAACAGACAATTTATTTACAAGTTTTTGGGGCTTTTTTGTATTTTATCAGTTTTTAACATTTTAATGTTTGATTTGCGGTAAGAAACTGTTGAGAGAGAGGACTTTGACTTTGAGAGTGCTGAAACGCATCAACTCAAATCCAGAATTGTTTTGACGGTTGTTCCATAAGATGTAACTGCAATAAAAAAAATCTGGGATTTATTAAACTTACTGGAAGCCCAAAGCAAAGCCCTGTGTGACTTCTCCAGCGTTTGGACCAGTGAAGTGCAGACCAAGGATCTTCTGCTCTCCACCCCGCTCACATATCACCTGAGGAGGCAGTAAACTGAACTCAAACCAAGGACTTGTTAGTTGTACCTGTGTATCCTTCACAAGGCTTCCTCATCTGCGTCTGGCTTCAGCTGTCAAATTAACCACTGCATTTCGGGATTATTTCAAGTCTTGATTCAATTCCTCTTAAAATGTCCTTCAAACAGCAGTCTGAACTCCACCAACCTGCTGCAGGAGGCCCTGCTACTGCTAAATTAATTTTTAAAGAGTATTAAAGAAATTATACAGAGTATTAAATGCTAACAAAAAACCCCTCAGGTCTGCCGTGTAATCCTACCTTTAAGTAACACTGGCTGGCATCACGCTCTGCAACAGTGAATTCCAGAGGCTTGTAGAAAGCATGGTAGACCTACACAGACATAAAAACAGAACAAATCATACCAAGAGGAGAAATGATATTCAGTATTCTTGTGGACATCAAATCTGAGCAGTTCTAATTTGTGTTCTGAATACAGCCAATTGCTTTCTATTAATGTGCAAACCAAAACTCTGAGGGAGGTTCCAGCAGTGATGATGCAGACAATGAGAGAATTAGTTTTACTAAGTAAACCCCATGAAATTAGAGATACATTTTTATTTTAGCATAAGACAGTTTTTCTTTAATCATGACCACATTCTCATTCTAATGACTATCTTTCCCTATAAGTGCAATTGCAACACCTTATGAGCACTAATCCAAACACACTGTACAGAATCAGAATAAAAACACCTATGCTGGCTCATGATAGTGATTGGTTTCAAAGCCCTCACTGAAAAACGTGCATGTCGTGTGTTTTATTCCGCGGGCGAACGTGCCGACACACGTTGTGAGGGCCATGCAGCTGTCGGAGGCCGGTGCTGCAGCACCTCCTCAGATCTCAGCGTGCCTGTCATCACCCCATACACACCTCAATCAGGCCTCCTGCTCACCTGTCAGTCACAGCGAGCAGCCCCACCTCGCCGGCTAAACCGTTTATCAGCGGCCTCGTGCAGGTGCTGGCTAGCATCTGGCACACCGCTCACGTACGCAAGCACATAAAATACAGAGCTGCTCGCTGTTGCATTGTATGCTTATGTCAATGTTTGTTCATGGGTTATGGAACATTGCATCTTTTATGCAGGTTGACAGCAACAACAAGCCACTGACACTGTTACAGTCACAACAGTACACCAACATGACAGCAGTTTGGTGTTACAGTATATTCTAAAGAATGCAATTTAGAAACGTAATTCCTTCTACATTTAATTATAGCTATTATAATGATCAGTTGTTTAATTAATTTCACAGTGATTAAAAATTGAGGACTTTTACAGAGCACGTACAAAGTGTGTAATGCATAATCAATATTTCAGATTTTTTACCACTATTTTCGACATAGTAGTAAAGTTAGAGTGAATTTATACGGAAATTTAAATAAGTCAAAAATCTCCTGATTTTCTATCTTTCTACTCATTCTAATTTGAAATGTGGACATATGAAGGACTTTCATTCAAAATACTACAAGCTCATTTTGGAAATATCTACAGTTGGAAGTTCACCGCTTCCAGCTGTAATCATAGGAACACATTTTCCACTTCTATCTTACTTCTATGCCGTCTTTTCCATGCCTCTTCTCAGCCTCTTCCTCAGACAGACCCACACAGCCGTACTCCAGGGGGGTGAACACCGTGGTGGGTACCTGAAAAACAAACACACAAAATTAATCGACTGGTTGTTTGACAGAAAATTCTGCAACCATTATTATAATTAAATATTTGTTTCAGTTACTTTTCAAGCAAAAATGACAAATCATTCTTTAGTTGTAGTTTCTCAGTGTTCCCTTCCTTGTCATAGGTTAGTAAATATTTGGACTGGGTTTTGGACTAATGGTCGGTCAAAACACATTCATCACCTTGGACTGTGATAAATCATAATTGACAATTTTCAGAATTTTCTGACATTTTATTAACCTAATAATTATCCAATAGACCGAGAAAATCGGCTGATAAACCAGTAATGAAAATAACATATATAATAATAAACCCAGACCCTATTTTGACTATTTCTAAACCTTATTTAGGTCTGAAAGTTGTCATGCATTATGCAGTAATAAGTACTTTTGTCTTGTGTTTCAATATCATGGAGGGAGTTTGAAATATATAATAGATATAATGACATATTTCAAACCTATTTATTTGACATCAAAACAACATCCAATAGCACAGACAAAATTTGTTGAAGGATAGAGGGAAATGATCAGCTTCTGTGTGTGTGTGTGTGTGTGTGTGTGTGTGTGTGTGTGTGTGTGTGTCTCACATTGTCATAGTTCATGAGCTCAGTGCTCTGACCAGCCAGTCTGCGGGCAAGAAGCTTTCCTGCTTTAATGGCTGTTGGGGTCAATTCAGGACGACCCTAAAACAGGAGATGATTGAATTGACTTCAGTATTTCTGTTCCACAAACACATAAGATCAACATCTACTTCTTGAAGCCACACATCATTTTAAAGATCTTGCTATAAGTAAGATAATAGTGAAGGCTAAACCATTTCTGACGACACACATTAACAGTCAGTGCAGAAACAGTGTAAACACACTATGAAGGTGGACCATGAGTCAGTGGCTGACGTCAGTACATTTAAACTATCTAGCACACTTAAAAAAATCTGTTTCTTTGTTTTTGCCTTTATTGTTCTGGATGTCTGCCAAAAGAGACAAAGGCATAGCATTGGATATGCACACACACACACATATACAGCTGAACGGTGCAGGAAACAGTAAGGCTGCGGGGCAATTCTAAAGGCATGACTTAAACCTGTTAAATTACCACCGCACATCCTGTTGTCCAAAACATCTCCTGCACCTCTGCATGTTTGTGGATTCCAGTAACTGTCATTTGTCATTATAATGCATTTCTTGGCACACTTTTCTAAGAAGAAAAAAAAAGAACAACAAGAAAGCACTGGACAAATTGAGATATCAATCCTCCAACTTAAAAAAAAGAAGAAGAATAAAATGCCTCCTTGCCGCTGTGAAAAGCTGACAGACAGATTGGGGTGAAGAACGACTCATCAAAGCCAACTGTCAATCAAAAGGAGTGTGTGTGTCATAAGGGCTGGGAGGCAGGAAGGAAACACACAGCTGGCTGTGGTGAAAAAACAACACTGACATTACGTTCAGCCAGTAGAACTAGTATTAACATGGCTGGCTCTGCTGGGAACACACAAAGGCAATGCCAGTGATCATATGAAGCCCAGTCAGCCTCACTAATGCCTACTTAACGCTCAGTCTTCTGCCAAGTACTGCTGGCGGATAATATGTCTTGTATGTGTGCACAAATAAAAAACACACCTTTAAGATGATGCTAATTATTTGGTGTAATAACTCTGCTCGTTCCTATATATGTCACAATCATTGGATGTGCAACACTCAGTTTGTGGCAAACTAGATATCAACAAAACACAATAATTCAAATTAAGATTAATAATCATATAGTGGTCTTCCGCATATATCCATCTATGCCATCCATCAGGGCTGTTTGTGCTGTTAGTGTGGCGTCTGTTCACAGCGCCTACCTCGCCAATGTCACCGAAAGCGTAGATGTTTGGCACCGAGGTGGATTCGTCAGCACCCACAACTATTTTCCCCGTTTCCTTGTTGAGTTTCACACCAAGCTTGTCCAGGCCCAGGGCTTTGGTTTCAGGCGCTCTGCCTGAGTTCAATGGAAGGAAACAACACAAGGAGAATATTACATTACATCTCAGGAGAGACAGGGGTGCAGGAGAGGAGAGAGGCTCTCTGTGCAGTGTTCACAACACACTCTGTGTGTTTAAGGCTCCCACTGCTCGTCCAACACAGACAACCTTGTCCAAGAATTACAGAATTATCAAAAAACCTGGCAGAAGCTGCAAACGGGATTTATCTGTAAAGCAGTGCATTGAGCTAAATACTAATGTCAACATGCTAACATGACAATGCTAACAAGCCGGTGCTTGCAGGAATAATGTTTACCATGGTCACTAGCTTAGTTTAGCCTTTCAGCATGCTAACGTTTGATAATCAGCACAAAACTGAACTGAGGCAGATGGCAATATCATTAGTTTGACAAGTATTTGGTCATAAAGCAAAATTAAGATTTTGACCTGATGGTGCTGCTCGATGAAAAGTCAGGGGATCACCAAACTCATTAGAATTCATCTTCTAGAGACATTGACTACTATCCCAAACTTGTCAAGATCAAGAAGTTCAATCACAACCAAAACTGTCAATGTGGCACTAGAAGAACAGTCAGTGGAAAACCAAAATCTTGATGATTCATCCTGTGGGGAGCCTGACCGTCTGTAAAAAACACAGAATTCCATCTAATAGTTGTTGAAATAATTCAGTCTGAATCAAAGTGGTGGAAATTAGCTAGCATGGCTAAAAATATCAAACTTGCTGGTGCTAGCCGTTAAAATGAGAAGATTTTCTGATTTTCTTGGTTTCATGTCATTATCAATGAAAAAACAACACAAAAATAACATCTGGCCAGCTGAGTGTGTGTGTGTGAGAGAGAGAGAGAGAGAGAGAGAGAGAGAGAGAGAGAGAGAGAGAGAGAGAG